>JAUNZM010000073.1:395000-995000 GCA_033459285.1 Clamator glandarius | reverse complement strand
AACTTACATCATTCCTGCTATGAAACATCCAACTAATACATATGTGTTTACTTTATCACCTTAATTATAATGGAACGACACCTACAGAAAAGTGACTTCCTTGTTCCCTCTCCTCTATGTTTCATATTTCTTTATTCTTTCAAAGACAGCCCACGTAGGTCTTTGGCATCCAGAGAGAGATTTACTTCTTGTCACTGCTACCACGGCTACCTAATAATTACGAGCAGCATTAGAGACTGAGGATGTATGGAAAATATTTCAACACTGTATACACACTAAGGAATTTAAAAAACAGGGTGTTTCACCATAAATAAACACTGTTGCACTGGTGAAATCCTGCCACAGTGTGTCTCTCTTCAATCCTCCTTTATTCATTTGTGCAACATAAATGAACATGAAAATAAAGTTTACAAGGTAGGTGAGAGGTGCTTTTTCTTGGTCACATTAGATTTATCAGTCAAAATCATTGTAAATAATTTTTGCTATTAGCAAACATTTTTGCTTTTGATCTTTGCCTAGAAAAAAGACACAACGTAGTCTAGTTTAACTATTTTATAAATCTAAGCTAAAATATCAACAGACTAAAAGAGTAAACAGAAAAGTAGGCTAATTTTACAATTTCACATGCTGGTACTGTGCAAAAATCAGTTTATACTTACAGGCCATTCCATGCCTTGTAACAATGAGATACTTTAACACCTATTTCATCAGTCTTGTCTAGTTACATCTGTTTCCTGACGCACGGACTGCTGATCACAGAATCATAATCATAGAATCATAGAATAACCAGGTTGGACCCACCAGATCATCGAATCCAACCATTTCTATCAATCACTAAATCTTGCCCCTCAGCACCTCGTCCACCCGTGCCTTAAACACCTCTGTCAACCAACACCACCAGGTCCTTCTCCTCCAGGCAGCTTTCTAGCCTGACGTCTCCTAGTCTGTAGCACTGCATAGAGTTGTTGTGCCCCAAGTGCAGGACCCAAACAGGGCTCCAGTACTTCTTAATTGTTCTTTGACATTTGAAAGAGATGCATTGAGTCTCTGTTTTGTTCTCTTTCAGCTGATTTCACAATCCTTCTCTTAAGAAATGCTAGCACTCCTCTGGTAGACAGCAGTCCATTTGCCGTGGTCCTACTATGGGGCAGGAAGGAGCCTAGTCAGAGTTCCCCTTCTACTTTCCCAGTATTCTAGTATTCCTGGTTCTTTCAAATCTTGCTCTGAAGAACCAATAGAGCAAGAGATCAATGAATTTGGCATCAAGGTCATTTATAAAATGTCTCCTTTGGCAGCCTAAGAAGAATGAACTTTTCCTGACTGGAATTGAGGTAAGGATGGCCTATCTGACCTGAGTTTAGATCCCAGCTGAAAGCTGCAGTGAAGAAATACCACATTAATTTATTTTTTTTATATTAGTTCTAAACAACTTACACATCTCCTTCGAGTCTTCCTGGAAAAGACTCAGATTAAGTTTGATTTAAGCACTGGGCAGAGGTTCAGTAAGACTGCTTTCAAAACAGCAGTTTTCCTGAGAAGAGAGTCATGGACAGAAAAAAAAGTAAAGTAGAATAAACAACTGAAGAAACCTAAAGCCTCTCCCTACTCCCACCTCCATGAAATATCAGCAAGTAATTAGATTATATTTCTCCTACTGATTTTCTTTAATATAAGAAAGGGACACACACAGTTTAAATCTCAGCAGTAAATCAGATTAGTCTGGAAAATACAGTTCTCTACTGGACTGTATTTACATTTAACCTATTACTTAAATGCCTATTCAAAGTCTCGTCTCACTTACACAAGGAAATCTACCAGCTGTAGCACAATTTAAGTGTCATGTGGGGGCAGAATTTATCCTAGTCCCTTCTATATGACCTCAATTTTTGCTATATTGCTCACAAATATCTATCTTACCAGCTCTGTGCCAAAATATTCTCAGGCATAAAGAATTTCACCTCTTCCTTCTCCAGTCTTCTCATTGTGGCAGTTTGGCTCTGGTACAGGTGCTGAAAACTAGATTAGATGAGGGAGGGAAAAATAACTTGATAATGTGGTGTGGATTGGCATGAAGGATTGAAAGCTGCATTGGCACTCACATGAGATAATCAGGTTACTCAAGAGTAGTAAAGCTTCAAGGAAGTTATTTGGATCATCCTAATACCTCCTCACTTAAAGAGTTCTTGTAACATGTCCAAAATATACTGTGAACATTTAGAACAATGAAACTGGGTTTGTTCAATATGGATAGATCAATAGCAAACCTATGGTAATATTTAAAGAGATAGTAGCACTTTACTTAAATCATAGAATCATAGAATAACCAGTCTGGAAGAAACCCACCGGATCATCGAGTCCAACCATTCCTATCAAACACTAACCCATGCCCCTCAGCACCTTGTCCACCCGTGCCTTAAACACCTCCAGGGAAAGTGAATCAACCACCTTCCTGGGCAGCTTCTGCCAGTGCCCAATGACCATTTCTGTGAAAAATTTTTTCCTAATGTCCAGCCTAAACCTCCCCGTGGCAGAGCTTGTGGCCATTCCCTCTCATCCTGTCTCCTGTCACTTGGGAGAAGAGGCCAGCTCCCTCCTCTCTACAACCTCCTTTCAGGTAGTTGTAGAGAGCAATGAGGTCTCCTCTCAGCCTCCTCTTCTCCAGGCTAAACACCCCCAGCTCTCTCAACCGCTCCTCATAAGGCCTGTTCTCCAGCCCCTTCACCAGCTTCGTTGCTCTTCTCTGGACTCACTCCAGAGCCACAACATCCTTCTTGTGGTGAGGGGCCCAGAACTGAACACAGGATTCGAGGTGCGGTCTCACCAGTGCTGAGTACAGAGGGAGAATAACCTCCCTGGACCTGCTGGTCACGTTGTTTCGGATACAAGCCAAGATGCCATTGGCCTTTTTGGCCACCTGGGCCACTGTTGGCTCATGTTCAGTCGGCTGTCAACCAACAACCCCAGGTCCTTCTCCTGCAGGCAGCTTTCTAGACAGACTTCTCCTAGTCTGTAGCTCTGCACAGGGTTGTTGTGCCCCAAGTGCAGGACCCGGCATTTGGCCTTGTTAAACCTCATGCCATTGGACTCTGCCCAGCAGTCCAGCCTGTTCAGATCCCTTTGCAGAGCCTCCCGACCCTCCAGCAGATCCACACTTCCACCCAGCTTTGTGTCATCTGCAAACTTGCTAAAGGTGCACTCGATGCCTTCATCCAGGTCATTGATAAAGACATTGAACAGGGCTGGACCCAGCACTGAGCCCTGGGGAACCCCACTTTGAACTGGCCTCCAGCTGGATTTAACTCCATTTCCCACCACTCTCTGGGCTCGGCCATCCAGCCAGTTTTCTACCCAGAAGAGTGTGTACCTGTCCAGGCCAGAGGCTGACAGTTTCTGTAGCAGAATGCTGTGAGAAACTCTGTTAAAGGCTTTACTGAGGTCCAGAAAGACCACATCCACAGCCTTTCCCTCGTCCAGCAGCCGAATCACTTTGTCATAGAAGGCTAGTTAGTTTGGCAATGTTTTACTATTAAACCTATGGCATGGAACAATAGTTCAAAGGTCTTCTGATGAAGTATCTTCAAAGTATTAGAGGACAAAACCAAAAGCTACAATTAAAGAAAATATTAGTCAAAGTAAGGTGATGGATTCTTAGCTGATGACAGGATCAAGAGTGAGAATGTAAGTTTAAATGGGATATCACATCTCCCATAAATGAGATCTGCCATGATGTACGTGGCTCCTGCTAGTAAATTTAGCAACCAACACCAATACAATTGGCACCAAAGAAAATAGAAAAAATAAATCAAATGTATATGTGACTGCATATCCATATGTTGGCATCTCTTCCTTACTAAAATTTCTTTGTAGATATTCACCAGAATCGAGGAGCTTAGTGCAGTTTTGTACTTCCTGTACATTTTAACACTGCCTAACAAAGGAGAAGAAGGAAATATTCCACAGTTATTCACAGCTCTAACAGGACTTTTTCCACAACTGTTCAAAATAATTTATGGCATTCAGATCTCACCTTCTTTTCTGGAAGGCTCTGCCTTATTAAAGTTATAACGTAGGAAAAGAAATAGCTTACACATGGCATAGGCTTTGCAATTGTCCAAAGTCAGTAATCAAAGATAATAAAAAGGTCAGGCAGATCTTTCCTGGATCTGGACAGCATGATGTGAGAGGGACCCGTATGGCTCATTTGGGTGGTATAAGAACAATATGAGGCAAACTTCAAGTTGATGTAAAAATCTCTTATTAACTGGAAAACATAAGACTGGTGGCTTCCTATGAACTTTAACTCCTTTGAAATATGGCTGTGGGCACATCAGTTTCCTCAGGCAGTCTGAAAGCTGATGTTTCTTTGCACTTGCATCTTCTTCACATGCTGCTTTCTTGTCAACTCCCCTTTACCCAAAAATCAGTGTAGAATTTAAGACGGGCAAAGTTATGCTTGTTAGAATGTCTCATAATTTTTTTGAAGGAGTTACAACTGTAGTGGTGAAGTGCTGGATTTTTACTGAGAGCTGAGGAAAGGCAAGGCAGGGTGAGACAGAATGAGGAGAAGCCCAAACCTGTGAGTGAAAGACGATTCAGCAAGACTTTTTCAGTCTCCACTGAAAATTCTTCACTTTCATCAAAAGATAAACATCAATTTTTTTTTTTTTTTATTCTAAGCAGAAAGATATCATGTCCTTTTGGAATGTATTTGGCTTGTTCTGCATTTCCTATATGCTATTATTAACTAACAACAGTTTCGGTTTTGTAATGTGTTAAATCTATTAGCTTAAAATATCTTTCTGTAACACTCTGCAATGTATCTAAAATTAATATATTGTAAGGGAACTGTAGCCAAAACCTACACAATATATCTTATACGTTACATTTTAATCTGTCTATGGAAAAAAGTCCCCCAAATATGAAAATCCGTTCTGACCTTTTGTATATAAGATAGGCATATGATTTGTACTTCATAAATGGGGTTTTAAACTGAATGGGTTTTATGAGGAAATATAACATGAACATAAATTAAACTACAAGTCCCATTCTTTTCATCTTCCCATATTGAGCACATTTTTTAAAGTACACTTCTTTAATGAAATAAGAGTTTGTAACAGTTTCATAAGCTTGAATTGAGTCTTTCCCAGTAATTCTTACAGGTATTGATTTCTCAATCTGATTATCTTATATTCTTAAATTGTTCATAGGAAAGGAAACATGCTGCTGTTAATCTTCACATCAACAAAAAGATTTTTAAATTTACACCCCAAAAAATTGTAACTTAAAAACATTTTTTCTTCTTAATTATGGGTAATAATCACTTTTCTTGCTGCTAACAATTAAAATACAAAACATGAACTGTAAGATATAGGTCAAGCACTGATCAGAAATATAATGAACAGAGGCATAGTGTAACATGTCTCTGTAAAAGAGATCATGTAATGTACCAATGTAACGAGACATGTGTTCAGCCAATTAGACATTCACAAGCCTATGGGGCCAGATGGGATCTGCCCAAGGGCATTAAGGGAGCTGTCAGAGGTGCTTGCCAAACCCCATCATCTACCAGCACTCCTGGCTGACTGGGGAAGTTCCATTTGTTTGGAGGCTGGCAGATGTTACACACATTTACAAGAAGGGCTGGAGGAAGGATCCAGGAAACTACAGGCCTGTCAATCTGACCTCGATGATGGGAAAGGTTATGGAGCAGGTCATCTTGAATGCTATCACACAGCACACACAAGACAGCCAAGTGATCAGGCCCAGTCAACATGGGTTTATGAAAGGCAGGTCCTGCCAAACTAGCCTGATCTCCTTCTATGACAAGTGATTGTGCCCCTCTACTCAGCTCTGGTAAGGCCGCACCTTGAATCCCATGTTCAGTTTTTGGGCCCTCACTACAAGACATTGGGGTACTAAAGCGCATCCAGAGAAGAGCAATGAAGCTGATGAAGGAGAATATGTTTTACTAGGAGCGGCTGAGGGAACCAGGGTTGTTTAGACTAGAGAAAAGGAGGCCGAAGGGAGACCTTGTCACTGTCTACAACTACCTGAAAGGAGGTTGTCGAATGGTGGATGTTGGTCACTTCTCCCAAATGACAAGTGATAGAATGAGAGAAAAAGGTCTCAAGTTGCACCAGGGTAGGTTTAGATTGTACATTAAGAAAATTTTCTTCACCGGAAGGGTTTTCAGGCTCTGGAGCAACTGCCCAGGGAGGTGCTTGAGTCACCATCCCTGGAGGTATTTAAAAGATGGGTAGATGAACTGCTTTGGGATAAGATTTATTAGTGGACACAAACTGTCTGGCTTGATGATCTCAAAGGTCTTTTCCAACCAAATGATTCTATGATATTATTCTATTCTATGATATGATTTATAGCAATCATACTTATTTTTAATTCAAAATTTACTGTGGAAGATTTTTCTCATGCAACTTTAACCACAGATAATCTCAGCTGAATTTTAACAAATTAGTATGGTGAGACTTCACTTTTGGTATCACCAAAGGGAACTGCAGGCTGAGGCTGGCAGGCACCCCTGAAATTCATCCAGTCCAGCTCTGCTCTGAGCAGAATTAGCCAGAGCAGGTTGCCCAGGGCTGTGTCCAGTCAGGTTTTCAGTGCCTCCAGGGATGGAGGCTCCTCTCCAATCAAATTCGTCCAGAATTTGGCACCCCTACAGAATCAAAGCTTTTTCAGCGGAATTCCCTGTATTTAAATTTTCACCTGTGGCCTCTTGTCCTGTCACTGGGCACCCCTGAGTAGAGCCTGGTTCTCTCTTCTTTTCACCTCCTGTAATGTATTTATGCACATGAACAAGATTACCCCGAGCCTTTCCATGTCTGGGCTGAACAGCACCTCACCTCCTTATTCCCTCAGTTCTCCTGGTATAACAGATTCTTCAGTGGATGAAGTGGTTAACATCCTTTTCAGAAGGTACTGCAGGTATAACATGACCTTATTGTGCAGGAATTAGAATTGGATATTTCAATACAAAAGTTCTACGAGCCTTTGATGTATTGTTTACTTTGTTGACACCCTTAGCCAAGTAGTACAGTGTGAGAATCACATTTCTGCTCTCCCTATTGAACCTACTAACATATTTCTCTAGCTGTATATAAAATGCTGCAGAAATTCTTTGGAGCTTTGAATTATTATATGCCATGTGTAACAAGATATTATCCAGTGCAAAAATATGAAGGATTTTTTAAATTTTTTTCACAAATGTGTCACATTCACCACGAATGGCAGATCAAAGTGCTAGTGGAACAGACAGACAGAAAAGGGTGAATAATTTGTCTTTCACATTTCCTTTTAAACTTGATTCCCAGAACTTGTATGTTTCAGTCCCTTGTAAGAATAATGTAAAGGCTAGTGAGTTTGTTTAATTTACAGATAGTTTTCACTTAGCAAGAAAGTAACATTCATAAAAACAAATTACAGTGAAGATCTTCAGTCACTAAAGAGCACATCTCTTAATTAGATGGTAATAACTAACTCCAACAGAAATATATTCAGAAACTGGTTCCAAAATTATTATCTACTTGTATCAGGTAGTGTTTCAAATGGAGCTGAATAAACATTTCCACCATAGGAAAAATGTGAAAAACTAAGGCAAATTAGGAGGTCTGAGCACGAACAAAAAGGCCCCTAAAAGTAAAGCAGCATAAACCTCAGTATCACTGCACATGGATCATTTATGGCAGGAAGTGATAAGCATGTCTACCAAAAGACATGTCCACCGAAAGAAAACAAATATGTTCCATAAATTATGGTTTCTTTCCATGTTTTCTCTTAATTTTACCCTTTTTTTTGCTAAGGCTTGATATGGAAAAACTGGTAAAATTAAAGGAAATGGATTTTAGCAAAATAAATCAAAAAAGAACACCAAAATTGTTCTGGTATACTATTATGTTTACTTAAATAAGATTGTTACTTCTCCCCTACAAAACTACAATTCTTTTGTCCCATTTCCTATGGAAGTATCGAAACAACAGTTAAGAAGGAAGCCATCCTGAATCCCTAACGGGTGTAGGAGTATCTTCTTCAGCGCAGCCCTCTTACTGGCATACAGGCAGACTTTAAGGAGCTTGCTGCTTAGGCACTATGCAAAATGCACCATGAGGTAAGCACAGACCCTTTGGAAAGGGGTGAGCTCCCAGCTTAGGCTTCTTCGGAGACCTTCTGATGTCCACTTCTCTCAGGTAGACTATTCAAACAGCAGAGTTGGATTAGCTAAACAGCATTTGTGGGAGTAGATATTTAGTTTTAAAACTAGAACAAAGATTGTTTGAGTGTCTAACAAAAATGAGGGTCCTGACTTTACAGAACCACAAGATATCATGAGCTGTTTCTGATATCTTTATATGACTCTTGTGTATCCCCAGCTACTATATAGCTAGACTTCCTGATTACATGCAAGTCTGCAATTTTCACTCTGTAGAACAGGGGTCTAGGAAGTAAATGCTTTGGTTTTAGTATTTATATCTCTATCAGATTCAACCCAACGCTTGCAGGAGTCCTCGCTCTGTGGAGCACAGAGCTGTAACAGTGCTCTCCTGAGAAGAGCCGCTGCTTCGTGCTTCACATCCATATCTGTACTAGGATCCAGATTAGACTCAAATGTCTGTTTCTGTGTAAATCTACTTGAATTTATTCCTTCTTCTGATTTCATCATGCCAAAACCTGGTATTGTAACTTGAAGACAAAATGATTTAATGACTTTTTTTAAAATAACAGCAACATATTAACTCTATTACTTTAACTACTTACTCCCAAGAATTGCACTTGCCTCTGAATATTATTTTCTTTTTTTTTATAAACTGTGACAGATCTCACATCTTCTTCATCCTAATTATTTCAATACATTCTATCCATGTGTCTCTCATTCAACTGTCTCGTTTATTTTGCAAATTAGTAGTGTGTGTATGGTGCCATTTTGCTGCGTCCTAAGAGCAGTCATTCTGTTCAGTATGCAACTGAATACTGTATACACAATTGCTTAAACTTTGGTCTAGTTTTCAAGGTACTGCAACAGACTGTGTTTAAGAGCCAATTATAAGCTCTTGGGTTTTCTGTAACAATATCAAACTTTCATCAGCAGTACTGATTTTTGCACTAGGATTCAGATTTCATTCCCCAATATCACAAAAGCCAAGTGATTAATTGTCTCTCTCTTCTGGAGATAGCATATGTTGCTAGTAGTAGCAGAAGCTATTTTTTTATTTATACCAGGCCACATAAAAATTGGAATTCTAACCCTTCTCAGATTCAAACTGATTTGAACATTTGGCACAAATCTTCAATATTGAGCATTTAAATCTACTGCGGAAATATTTATATCATCTGACCCTACCTACTCATCCTAGTATCTTAAGCTACGTTGATAGTAAGTGAACTCCTCATTTCCGTGCTCTAAATCGCCTGCTCAAGAGACCTGCCATTTTCCATTGAACATACAGAAAGTTTAGAGTCTTATCTGAGGTGGTTTGAAGAAAATACTAGGAGGACCTTCTACTGAAAAAGCCTGTGTATCTGCTGTTGACATGTCACACTTATGTTTGTACCTCAGCCTCCTGGCGTTTCTTAAATGTGCTAGGTCAGCAACAGTCTAGTAAGAGAGTAATCTTTTCTAATTACTGACCTATTAGAAAAGTAGAGAATATTGGGATACTAAACGTTGATGGCCAGCAGAACACTTCATTGTCACATTGTAATAATTACATAAAAAGAAAAAATAAAAGCCAGCTAGATTTGTAACAGCTGTGAATCAAAATGGCTTCAGTGATCTCAATAAAGTGACATCCATTTATATGAGTCAACAAACTTAAAACCACTCATTCTCTAAAAAATATCTACATCTCAAGTACACATTCTTTGGGGACTGATCTCATCTAATCAGAATGGGCTGAGTTAAACAGTCAAAATAAATTGGAGGTCCTTTTTTCCATGAATAAGGTGTAAATGGATAAAGAACCACATGTCCAAAATATCACTTACTTCAAAACAACAAAAGTTAGAGTTTTCATTCCTGAGTGTAAAAGAAAAGACAATGCTTGCATCCTATCCACTATACTACATCCTTGTTAGGAACTGTTGAACTTATGGTCTTTCTAGGCAATTTGAAACTTAGATCTTGAGACCTGGCTTTACATCTAACTTTATCCACTGCATGGAGGTTCTCTTCAGGAGTGATAAGTAATCAAGATCCTAACTTAGGCAGTTCAGGTCACTTCTGAAAAGTAAGAGAATTTAACCCATTTTTAAGAGACACAGTTCTAGAATAGTCTATGGAAGGAGAATTTGGAATTTGGTCAAAACCTCAAAAACTAAGTAGAGAATACAATTGAGAATATACATGACTAGAGATAAAAAAAAAAAAGAAACATGAATAGCAAGAAGGAGCTAATGGACACTTACTAGCTAATGGATACTTACTTACTATACTTGTTTTGAGAGAATAAGAAGTTTAATCAGCAGTTAGATTTAAGCACAAGCAGAAGACACTTGTTCACAAAATGCTTACTTCATCCAGGGAGCAAATTGCCATGAGGTGTACAGGATGCCAAAAGTATAAATGCTTCAAAAAGCTATTAGATACAATAATGAGAAAGTTCATGGAGTATTATTAAATGTGGATGAAAGGCTGTAACCTATGGCTCAGGATTTCCCTAAATTACAGATTGCCAGCAGCTGGATATGCCATGGGGACTATCATTTTATGCTCATTTTATTTTTATTCGCTTTCCTGAAATATCTGCTATTGGCAGTGTCAGAGACAGGATCTTAAGACTAGAAGAACCTTTAGTCTGATCCACTACAGCCATGGTTATAAAATCTCAAAGAGGTTTTTTTCTAAGAAATGGGACGTTTTTCTAGAAAATCCCAAACTGTACTTTATCACACCTGGGACATTCCATGCTAAACAGTAAAACATCATTCACCATTGCAAGACACTTAAAAAAAAAGGCAAGGGTAGTTCAACAGAAGGGCCTTATCTCTGACTTACTTTGCTTTTATCAGTTTTGGTTAAATCATTAATGTTTCTTCTAAAGTAGAATTATTTTTAATACTTCATTATGTAAAGTCTGTCTTCATGTTATATTTGTATTGTCGCTACTGATTTATGTGCTTTTAATATATTAGTTTTAAATTTCTTGGAATGTTGAACAAGCCTTTAATGTAGTTTGAAAAGTATCGTCTTAGTGCTTTTTAATGCAATTTAAATCATTTAATGAATCACCCATTTTATCCATCATTAAATCATATAATTTACCTTAGAAGTTGTCTGGATTATATATATTTTGGTATTTTAGGTGGAAAAAATGCAAGTCAATACTTGGACATCTCAAAGGTAATTTAAAAAAATAATCACAAATTCCAAAATCAATTACTTTTTCAAAATAAAATGCAGTGCTTTGAAAAGGTACTTCCTTTTATTTCTGTAGGTACAGTTTTTCAGTTTATTCCCATCCAAGAAAATGAAACACTTTGTTTCTCCATAACAGAGCACGCAGTTTCCAAGTGGAGCTGACTCATGATGTAAAAAGTCTCTCTTTGGTACTGCTCTGCAGGGTGGCAAACATGTGCATAGATGCACATACTCAGAGGACAGCATATGCATTATTTCTAGATGTAAATTAAACTAATAAAAAAAATTCAACCAAACAAAAAAGAAAAGAAAGAAAAGAAAATTAGTATGGACACTCAGGATGTTAATATCCAGGATGATTTGAAAAAACTAGATAAGATCTCCCCAAGAAAAATGGAGAACATAAAATTAGCTATAAGTTGTTCTGAGGAAAGATGTACTGTTGAATATGAAAGAGGGTTTTTACCAGTGCATCCTTAGCATGCTACCCCTGGTGAAAAAGAAAGGAAAAACAATTTTACCTCTACTTAGCACCCCATACTGGAGGATGAGTTCTACTTGACATTACAGCTAAAAATGTTACTCCTTAAAGATATGCTTTCCCTACTCAAAACATGAGTACTGGTTATTTATGCCTACAAAGCAATATGGGAAAGGTGACAAACTTTTGCTGATCTGCCACTACATTGAAATAAAAGATACTACCATCACCATGTTCATTGTGAAAAATAATGGATAACTCTCCAAGCTGCAGTATCATCAAGCTTCTTATTGTATAAACATTTCTCTCACATTTTAAGTGGGTTGTAAGTAGGAGAGCAGGGAAGATTAAACACCAGACTATTTTATGAAGCAGTGAAATGCCCGTTTTACCATCTTCACTGGCAAGGTTAAGAGTTTTTCTCTAGTTCCATGCATGTGTGACTTTTCAAACCTCAAAAGCAACCAAATGGAGAAAATTTAGAGACTCTCACATCTACTCATACACAATGCCACCGTCATCCTCACTTTCAAGTTGTCTACATTTATGCCTACTTAGGTCTTTAATTTTAAAACGTTTAACTTTCATTTGTTTCCCATCCTGATCTAGTTAGTTTGGGAGGCAGAGACATGTTAAGACATCTGGGATTCATTTGATGTGTTCCTTTTAACACAGGTTCAGTGTGATCAATCCCAGATGCTTAAAAAATAAGGTTATATATAAAACGTTCATAGTTTTTGGCCAAAATCAGATTCAGCTTCTGAACCTTAAAAGCGGAAGTTCTTAAAATATATATGAGCTAGATTTAATTCATTTATTTAAAAAAATCAAAACTAAACCAAAAATAAAGCGAAGAAGAAAGGTGAGCAAAAATAGAAATTAATCCTACCTTTTTTAAAGTACAATCATAGAATCACAGAATCACTAGATTGGAAAAGACCCACAGGATCACTGAGTCCAATCATTTCCATCAATCACTAAACCATGCTCCTCAGCATCTCATCCACCTGTCCTTTAAACACCTCCAGGGATGGTGAATCAACCACCTCCCTGGGCAGCCTCTGCCAGTGCCCAATGATCTTTTCCATGAAAATTTTTTCCTAATTTTCAGCCTAAATCTCCCCTTGCAGAGCTTGAGGCCACTCCCTCTCATCCTGTCCTCTGTCACTTTGGAGAAGAGGCCAGCTCCCTTTTCTCCATAACCTTCTTTGAGGTAGTTATAGAGAACAATAAGTTCTCCCCTCAGCCTCCTCTTCTCCAGGCTAAACAACCCCAGCTCTCTCAACCGCTCCTCATAAGGCCTGTTCTCCAGCCCCATCACCAGCTTCGTTGCTCTTCTCTGGACTCGCTCCAGAGCCTCAACATCCTTCTTGTGGTGAGGGGCCCAGAACTGAACACAGGATATGAGGTGCGGTCTCACCAGTGCTGAGTACAGAGGGAGAATAACCTCCCTGGACCTGCTGGTCATGCTGGTTTTAATACAAGCCAAGATGCCATTGGCCTTCTTGGCCACCTGGGCACACTGCTGGCTCATGTTCAGTCTCTGTCAACCAACACCCCCAGGTCTTTCTCCTCCAGGCAACTTTCCAGTCAGACTTCTCCCAGTCTGTAGCACTGCACAGGGTTGTTGTGCCCCAAGTGCAGGACCCGGCATTTGGCCTCCTTAAACCTCATGCCACTGGACTCTGCCCAGTGGTCCAGCCTGTTCAGATCCCTTTGCAGAGCCTCCCGACCCTCCAGCAGATCCACACTTCCACCCAGCTTAGTGTCATCCACAAACTTGCTAAGGGTACAGGTCATTGATAAAAACATTGAACAGGGCTGGACCCAGCACTGAGCCCTGGGAACTCCACTAAAATCCAGTTAGACAATTCAGATTATTTTATAAGCCATTTTTTGCTGGATTTTCAATGTTATCAGTCATTAAATTTGCTCAAGACTTCTTACCATAAGCTCCATCTTTCAGTCACATTTTGAGCAATCAGGGTAGCTGACTCATTTGAAATCTTTTTAAGGAGATTTGGGCCAATGCAGTTCAGCTTTTCCTGAGAAATAAGACTGGGAGGTGGGAGACACTAGCTTCCCATAAGAAACTATCCTATAGAACTGTTACTAGAAAGTCTATCAAAACAAATGCAGTGAAATAGGACCCTGAGATTAGGTGAGGAGAGATAAGGGATCCCCAAGTAAGAGAAGGGCCTTTTGCCATTGCAGTGAAGTTTTAGCCCAACTTTAAGAAACTAAGTTACTGTTGTTTGAGTAGGATTTATTGTAGATATGCTTGGTATCACTGCAATGTCAATGTAACATATCCACCAAAGTTGATGAACCCAAAACTGTAGCGCAAAAGTTCTAATTTCCAGAGACTTTAGTAAAGTATTTAACTGAGTTTAGTTCTTTCCTGGAATAAAGCTGGCATTTGTATAAATGTAGGATGGTTACATGAACCTTCACATTTGTCTTACAATAGCTTAGGCTAGGCAATGTATTTAGTGCTAGTCATTGACTGGAGTTCATAGAGCCTTGTCACTGAATCTGAGATTGCCATATATTTATAAACAGAGTCACATAATGTGTGATTGGTGTATTTTCTACATTTTTCTCCTTCTCTGCTCTAAACCCAGAGCATGTTCATTAAAGAAATTCTGAGCTGAAGAAACACAAAAAAAAATTAGCTAACTAATACAGATTTCTTTTCTTCATGGATACAATAGTTTCAACAGCTAGTATCTAGTGAATTTCCAAGGTCTGAATTAAACAAAAGTATTTTCTTAGTTCAAAGGTAATTTTTATTTTCTAATTATATGTGTCTCATTTCTAGTCCTGCTAAAACCTGTCACTGATTCAACAGCTTGTATCATAATTTCCATGATTGGGAAAAGGCAATGGTGACAACTCTCTTGCCTCCTTAATTGTCTGAAATGTCAGTGATAGCTCCTATTAAGGAGTAAAAGGGAAAATACAAGTTGTGTGGACAAAGGTGTCTGATAAGCACAGTTTAACCCACCGGTAGCTTTGTGTGTTATTTCCCAGACTAATTTATATAGTTAACAATTGCAAGATGTAATTAATGGTCAGACTGTTTGGTTACGTTTTCTAGCACTAGCATGCCCAGATGAAGCTGCTTGTAAACTGGAGTGTTATAGGACCTCATCCATGCCTTTGTTGCGACTGTTTGAGTGTATTGAATGGTTTTCAAGCATCATCAGTGTGTGCCCAGGATAGACAGCACATCTAGGCTTGGAGAGATGATGGGGAGGAAAACATTCTTCAAGTAATTCTCATCTATCTAGCTGTACCTTTATTGACCATCTCTCTCTTTAGTCTCTGAAAGTCATTCTCAGGTTTTCATTTAGTTGTGGTTTTGGACCTTTTTTGGTCAAGCAGAAATCAGATACATGAGGTTTTTAGACCTAATTTATAATAAAAATTTCTTTTAATGTAATACATATATGTCTTTTTTAAACAGTATTCAAAATTATGGAAGGTAATTAATAACAAAACTCAAATAAATCTCATAATTGACCTGACATTCTTGAAATAACTTTGGATAGACCCATTATATGGTAATGCATGTCATAAACAGACTGTTTGGCTTTATTTCTGCTATAATACTGTTGAGGAGTTTGATTATTCAGCAGAAATCTCTGTTCTGGTCCTTTACATATCTCTTAATGGCATTTCCTCTGAAGATCTCTGAAGGAGGCCAAGGAAGCAAATTGTGTGAGTGCATTATTTCTATCATGGGAAAAGGTGAACTGTTTTCTTAGACTTTTAGATTTCTGGTGTTACTGAGAAGGATAAAAATACTTCTTGTGCAGGGAAAACCTTTTAATGAAACTTTTCCCAAGGCTCCCACTCCTAAACTGAGCATGGAAGCTGTGGGAAAACAGATTACTGAGGTCAGACAAGGTAAAGTTCCATATGACAATAGGTTTGCACAAAAAGCAAGAGAATTTCTTGTCAACCAGACAGACAAAGTAAAGGTCAATTTGTAATTTATTCATTCCAGAATTAAATGTTTTTTTTGTTTTAACATAAAATACATGGAACTTGTTGCTTATTATGACATTGAGAACTAATGAGAACTGATCTTAGGTAAAAGAAAAAACGTAGAATGGGACATAGAAATGACAAAAAAAGGGAAATATTGAAGACTGATAACAAAGGGTTTCTGGTTGGAGAACATGCAAGTAATAAGAAGTGTAATAGAGGACGAAAATTCCTGAAGTAATGAAAATCTTTAATGATGTTGTTTTGATACTCTAAGCTTGTCAAACAGTTTCGAAAATATTTTAGATTATTTTAATGTTTTGAAAGAATGAATGAAGAAAAAAGAACACAGGAAAATACAGAGCAAATTAACTTTGAATACAGGCATCTCTATAGCACATTTTACCACATCAAATCTTACCATCCGATTTCTAAGGAGTACAGTATGGAATGTATGGAAGAGAAAGAGAGGGAATAAAGTAGGAAGAAAACAGAAGTAGAGATTGTTTTGAGCCTCTAAGTCCAGATTTTCCTCCTTTTAGCCTGATCATGTTGAATAACTGGACTTGAATAAGAAAGGAAAGAAGCAACCAAATAACCTGTTTAATTCAAGAAGACTTGTATCCATCCCATCTAAGTGTTCTATTAGGCTCAGTATCCCTGAGCTGCAGCTGCTCCTTGTTAGTTTAAGAAGGCTAAGAATAGAACATATGATAAAATGAATAAACAGTCTTCTACATTGAGAAAATGATTTTTTTTCCCTCTGTGACTAGTCATTTAAATACAAAAATATTTATCCTAGGGGTTTGTGCAAATAAATAACTTAGCAAAATTGAAAAATAGCTTTTTTATTCCTAGTGTACCTCTTCAGTGGCTAATTGGTTAGAGAATTGCCTTGCAACAAGACCTCAGGATGAGTTACGTGGAGCATGCAACTCTTCCCCTGCTGATGACCTCTGGAACCTCTCTCTTAAGCAGCTAATACTTTACTTACTTGGAGGGAGGATGATAGGTAGCTAGTCTGCTTAAGTCTGACAATCCCTAGGTTACCTATATACTCTAATGTAAACACCTTTTGAACTTTGCATCCTAGAATGTATCAGATCATAAAGATTCAGTAATCAGATAAAGTTGGCAGCCACATTTCTTCAGCTTTCATACATCAAAGACACAGAACAACATTTTGAGTTATTTTTATGTCTGCTGAATAGAACATTTTTAATCTCAGCTGAAAATAAATGTTTTCTGTCCAAATTCTGAATCTAATATGTCCTAAGACTTTTTAGCTGTCATCAAGCCACATGTTCACAGAAGGCAGGATGGATATCACATTCCAGTGAGAAAAACAGTTACCACAAGGCTGATTTTACTTCCTTTTGCACTGATGAGAATTCACACTTTCTTCCAGTAAGCTCTTTTTTAATCTAAGCACAGCTATGCCCAGGCAGCAGGAACTACATGCACTTCCTTCCTATTGCAAACTCAGTTCCCAGGAACCAGCTCGCTCTTCTCATCTGTGAGTGTAAAGTCCAAAGGCAACTGACATTGAATAAATTTTATCTATATTTGGCTGTCGAGCTAAAGTTCTGGAAGTTAGTTTCTCAATATCACATTTTAGAATATGGACAAAAGTAACACTATGTAGTTTAGACTATTTTTCAGGTTAAATTAAAAAACCTATGAGAATGCCTAAGATTGAAGAATTACAAATCAAGCATTTATATGGCAAAGTTATAATGCTTCCAAGGTCATTCGTTTCATTTTCTGCCAGCTACTGAATCAGGAGTTTGAAAAGTCAACAGTAAAAAATATGTCACTGTAGAATGCAGAATAGTAGAGAAAAACAGAAAAATTAAAAGAGCAATACCTTTCAACATAAGCTACTATAACTTTGAACTTGGATCTGACCTCAGCATGAGCCTTTCTTTGAGCAGCAGGTCAACTGAGATGCCTTCCAGATGACTCCTCTAGTTTGAGTCAGTCTATGCTTCTATGATATCACTGTTAAGTTTTACAAATCATGAGGATTACAAGACTGGACTATAATTCAGTTTTCCATATAAACACAACATATCTCAGACTACACTAGCAAGGATAAAGAAATTAATTTCAACAGTAATTTCAACAATAATAGAAACATCAAAGTAATAAATTGTTTATTGAAGCTACTAGTGAAACATAAAAGAGAGCTGTCTGAGGCAATATGATACCAGAACTTCACATGCTTTTAAAAAGAAATAATTAAGAGAAAGTTGAAACACATGGAAATAAACTCAAGGAATACATGTCAATAAAAAGACAAAAATTTCAAATAAATGTAAAAAAATGCATTTAAATTCATGTACTTGAACTCATATGAATGCGTTTCACTGTAAACAACGGATATTGCTTTCTCTTCCCAAAATGTAAAAGTCCTTTCTTCTGCAAAGGAAAAGGGATAAATCAAACAGGAACTTCATTGTGACTGAACTCTAGATCCTGATAAAATATACCTGGAAACATGCACACAGGACTTTGGAGAAAGCAGTCCACTGATAAACTTTCACTATGTTTGCTACATTAAGTAGTAATCATAAAATAAGTTAATCTCGTAAAGCCCAGAAAGTCAGAATGATTGTGTAATGCAGTGCAATAACTTCAGGAACAAGCAGGAAACAGACCCCATCTCTCATGAATTACAGTGGCTGATACAGAAAATAGAAACATATTTCCTCTTCCTTCAGCTGTCTGTGATTAATAATCATATAGTAGGATTGCATTCATACTGCTTTTGACCATCTAGAAGTCTCATGCCCAGTCACAGAGTCATACTACAGGGAATTTTTACACAGTCAGTGAAGAAAATTGATACCTCTAGATACATAGATTAGGTACCATTGACTGTCAAAGACCAGTTTGAGAACACCGGGTTCCAGCCTGGTTTGACACAGATTTTCAATTGATACATCTAGATACCTAGATTAGGTATTGGTGAATAGTTCCCACCATAGCTGTCTTAGATAAGTGTCTAAAATCATCTGTGGTGGGTTTCAGGAGCAGGAGCTCTGAGCTCAAGGAAATGGACATAGTTGTAAGATCACAAACCCATCATTGCCATAGCTGTTACACATCAAACAGGACTTGTTCTCTCACATTTGCAGTTCAATAGTGTCATTGAATTCTGCCAACTTACATCCTGTGCTTGCCTTTGTTTATATTTCAGTAAGGTTACATATGCTATAGCAGGTATATCAACATGCAAATGCTTAAAAAAGACATTTAAAAAAATCTAGATCCTCCTATGTCCCTATTTAAGCCTGAGAGACTAAGAATGCTTTCATTATCTTTAGTAAGCCCCTTAGAAATGGTTCATGAATACTGAAAGATTAATAATTTGTGTGTAAAATCCATGATATCACAGTCATCCTGAGAAAATAATAATTTTGTGAAGCGATTCAGAATTTCAGCTAAAAAAATATGCTAACAAGTATTTACAATATATTGAGTGGAGTGCATAATTCCCTTTGTTATATGAAATTACTGTCTTAAAACAAAAACGAAGCTGTTTTTCCCATTGTATTTTTTTCTGAAACCTACAGTAACATTTCAGAAAAGTGACCTTGATTTTCAAAGCTAAGATTATCATAGCTGAGACAATTATACCTCCTCTTCAGTATTAGAATTATACCAGAGCTTCAGTATCTCTGTTTTATTGCTTAGTCTTCCACAAACACATTCTTACAAATTTAGTGTTTCGCTAAATGATTGAGGCCACTCAGTCATCAAGTACCTGAGATCAGGGTTAATAGCATCATGCAGAGGAATGAGTTTGTCTCTGCTAATATTCTGAAGATTAAAAACTTATTTTCTCCAGCAACCTTTTCACAGGAATAACATGCTGATCATTTTCCTGTCTTTCTAGTTACATGCCTTGATGCACTGTATGGATCTTTTCTCACTCAGTTTCTGATGAAGATGGGGACAACTGCATTTTCTTGTCTATAATTCCAGCATCTGTTAAGGAAAATTTGGCCCTGATGTGTTGCTTAATGCAGCTCAGAAATCTACTACAAGAAGGGAATGAATGTGGCATGAAATGGTAACCAGCTATCTAGGGATGCTGCAGGGAGGGGCTCCTTGGCTCTGGTCTAGGTGCAGACATCATGGCAGCAGCTCTTCAAATATGAGCAAAACTTTAACTTAGCAGGAGCTGCAAGGTTGTCAAGGTTATATGAAACTGCATCAGACCAAGGAAGAAAAACAAAACTGGGTTTCTGAACCTCATACTGATGAAAAATCTATAAAAGGGGTGAGGAAGACAAATTATGATCGCTTTAGGTGGGTCGCGATCTCTGGAAAGGGAGGCTGAACAAGTCTCCTTTCAATGCTTGCATCACACACTGTGCTCCGAGGTGACTGGCAGTGGTCCTGATGAAAGGACAAAGTAAATTATGATGCAGCACATTGAATTCATTATCTACTTTTTATGCCACAGCCATATTCTGTCACCCTCCAGGACACTGGATTCTAGCAGCCCGTGATTTCCCATGCTCTAGGCTGAGTAGAGATCACATGGCTTTAGTTCTTGGATGATTTAGCATTGATTTTGGTTTTGTTGTTATTCTGCCAATAGGAGTAAATAATGACAAAAAAAAAAAGGATGCCAACTAGCTGAAAGACAACTTCAACTGCTCTATGAGAAATCAGACAGCAGGGAATATAGCACACAATTGATTTTTTTTTAGAGACACAGACTCATTCTATTCTCTACTGTAATGATCTCTCATTCCTTAGACTGAACAAAAATCCACTACCTTTGGTCATGGGAAACCTGTTTTTTTGTCACAGCTGCCAAATAGCCTAGAGAATTCAGTGTACTTCCTGATAAGTGTTTTTTTATATGGTCACAGATTCTATGACCTCTTTGGCAATTTATGTTTTAATGGTGACAGTGTGTATTCTCACTGCTAACACTGGACAGTATAGATCTTCATCTGACACTATAATATCACGTACTATAGAATGTTGTTCCTGCAGTGTGAGAAATACATAAAATAATTAATCAGTAGTCTGGAAAGACAAAGCAATCATGATGTGAAATTCAGGCAGAAGATAAAAGAGAATAGTCTTCAATATTTCTTTCCAAAACAGATGATATGCTGACTGTTACAGGAACTTGGCTTGACTGCTAGAGTGCTTCCTTCTTCATTGTCTCTTTCATATTGTGCAAGAAATTAATTATTAGATCTAACTTTCTAAAGAATTTTACCTCTATAAATTCAGTGTTAAAATCCATAGAACTTTCTCTTATCAGATGGCTTGTGGTCTACAGGAGAGGATCTGAATGGAGGAAAGGCTCATTTGTGAAAGAGTAGAGGGCATCTCTTGTGAGATCAACTCTACTTCTGGAAGAGACCAGGAGGAGTTAACAAGGATGGAGAAAGCTAAGTAGCCCCAAATCCTAAGATTCTTTTTTTTGTGGGATTTTTTTTAAAGCTTGTATGTTTTAAGTATGTTTTAAAGCTTACCGAATACAACCATGTTTAGGAGGTAAGACAACTCAGTTGTATTCGGTATGTCTGGGTGAAGGAATGAGCCTAACCATGTGCTCTAACAACTGTGGTGAACAATGTAGCGTATGATTTTTTTTTAACTGATTTTTTTTAAAAGGAAAAATTTAATCCAAGGAAATCTCCTATTTATGATATAATAACTGCCTGATTACTATGTATCACCTCAATTTAAAAGAAAGGGAACAGTGCTGTGAAAGACAGTCCAGCAGCTGCACTGGCACCGACTGGCTGACTGCTGGGAGCTGGGTGGCACTGCGAGAAAGAGGTTCTGCTACCACCAAGACTAAAAGGTCAGGTCCAAGTCAGGATCCAAATCTGGCTCTGATCTCACCAATGCCTGAAGGCAATGAAGGAGATACCAGACTTTTTGAATCCAGATTTTATTATTACACACGGAGATAGTCAGGCACATAGTCAAGTTTGCTTGGAAGCTGAGAACTTTAATGTAGAATAGAAACAGCCTATTGTATTACACCAGTGTTTCCTAAGCAGACCTCTAAGTAACATTTTCAAGGAAGGCTGAGAAAAAATTAACTAGCTCTGGCTAGATTACGAACTCTATGAAGTATCTATTTCAAGTAATGCTATTCTCTTCTTTCCAGGCCCCACCCTACAGAAGTTGACCCACTTATAACATTAGTTATTGAGGTAAAAGGGACTGCAGCTAACTAATGCAAAACAAACATCTGTAACGGATCAGGCTCTGTGACAGTAAATTCCAGACTTATCCAGGAACTCTGCATTTCAGAGACGACTCACAAGTCAGTCATGGTATATCTGGCCAGGTAAACATTCAATCAACTCCACTAAGTAGAACAACCCTGTGAGGAAAGACTGATGCAAAACTTGCATCAATGCCTTGCATTCTAATGCAAAATAACCTGAATCTGATAAATAAACCGTGTAACTGGTAAAAAGGATGCACTCATGATTATTCATAGTCACAGCAAAAGGCAGCCTCTTTCCCCCTGACTACTCCAATAACTTTCCACCTACTTGTTTCTGGGGAACTCATCCTTAGGGACCTCTTAATCCCCTTCACCCCATCCTTCTGAGATCATCTCCTTCAGAGCAGGACATACCTTAAAGTCCACACTGCTCTATGACCAGCAGGATCTGAGTGACAGGAACCAGAAAAGAATGGTTCCTGTACCTGAATCTCAATGAGAAACCAATGGAATTTTGTTTCCAAGTGCCTAAATTACTATTAAAAAGTAGTGCTAATTGATTTGCTTCAAACCTTTTGAAATTCTTATGTTTATTTCAAGAATTATACATCAGGATATCATTGTTAACACATTTATTATCTTATTTTGCAGATTCTGACCAAAGAAAAACAGCTCTGTGAGTCAAGAACCTGTCAAGAACCAGGTTTATTGACCATGCCTTCAAAAATAGTGAGAGCATTAAACATAATATTTTACTGGGAAAGGCTGGAAGTGCAGAGCATTTTTGGCCTGATACAGTAAATCATTTTCCTCTTTGGTACGGCAAATAGAGGGACCGCTATCAAAACAGATCATCCCTCAGGCAAGAATATTCTGCCTTTTTAAATAATGTTCTTCTTCCTCGGGATGCATTTCAGTGTATAAGAAAGGCAAACACAGATGAATCAGACTAATAGTATTGGAGCGTGTCAACTTGAGATCGTGTAAAGATCAGTGCTTGCCAATAGACAGCCACAGTCAGAGTGAGAACATAAGGCTCACATTACCCCCATCCTCCCCATAGCAGACACAAATCTCAAATGTGTCAAGTGTATGTTTGGTCCTGATTAATCATAGGTAGAGCAGCTACACTGTCAGTCTTATGACTGACATCAGTACTACACCAGCCAGGAAAAAAATCTTTCTCTGTTCAGAGCAGTACTTCATGCATTTCATTTTTAAATTGTTTCTGGGACTGTCCTCCATGTTAAATATTTCTATAGCTTCCTGAATGCTTCATTTTCTATCCATCAACTGAGACTGATTTCAGTCAGTTTTTTTTTTTCAAGTTTATGCCAATGTCTACTGATTAAAGACTTGCATAGGAACATCTGTTTCCAAATTTCTCTCCCTCTTGTTTGTAACATTTCTTCTGATACTTAATATATTTGAACAACTAAATATCTGAATATCAATCTTATTTAGCCATCCACACTATGTGACCCACATATTCATGTATATTGATAGATAAATGTATATCATTGAGGAGAAAATTCAGGAAAATCTGGATAAACCACCAGTGAAATTTTTAGTATTTCTGCTGGTAAGTTTTAGCTTTCATCTGGCAAGAAGGCAGGCTCTTGAGTATACAGATATTTGTAGAGCTAGGCAAACATGTCAATCACACATGAAACTGATAATTTTTTGACTTTTTAAATTTTGCCTTTTATAATTAAAACCAAATACATGTTGATTTTTTCTTATTTAATGAATATTTTATAAATAAAAAAGTCTGATTATATGTGGCATTTTAGTCTTTGTGTACTAAAAACTAATATAAAGAAAATGAACTGAATTTTCAAGATATTTCACTTACATGCAAATATTTAATTTAGGCATTAAAAGCCATTGAGTATCATTAAAACAATAAACTAGAAAAGAAACAAGAAAGTTAAGGATTTAATATTCTGCAACTATTTCAGTTTTGAAATGTGTTAAATAGACTAGTTAAATACAGCATGAAAATTAAAGCTATAAATGATTATTAGTTGCTAGACTTGATCATAAACTGAAAATGCAACTCTAATTTCTTGTTTTCAAAGGAAACAATAATCACTTTTTTATCTATTTCTATTTCAAATGACTCCTTTGAATACTAACCAGTTATTTTGATCCCTTCGAGTAGTTCGGAAAATGAAGGATTTCTTTATGTAATATCTCTCTTCAAATTTTATCAAAACCTAAAACCAACATTGATGTTAAAGACCTAGGTATGATAGCCACATTTTATGTGTGACTTACTAATGAAACAATTGCCACAGTGTCAGTCACGAGAAAAGACTGTCCACATTTTTGTCCTCGAAGGGGACTCTTTCAGGAAGAAAATGAGCACTCAGTTATTGCCTTGAAAATAAAACCCTCATACTTTATAGTGCAGCTCTGAAACCAAAGTTATGGAATATGTTCTGGTACGATAGGGAAGAAACGGGGACACCAGCATCCCAATTATCCATTTTTTTTCTGGAAGTCTTCAAGAATAAGTTTCTGTGCTGACTGGGACACAGAGCTTCTGGAGAAACACTTTAATTCCTTCTCATTGGATCATCCAAGTACATCACACGGGATAGAAAGAAGTGTGATTCCCTTCTTCCATACAGCTGGAAACTCAGCAGAGAGGGAACAGAGAAATCAAGACCCAACAGTAAATATTAGTTCACCTAATTACTGACTTAGTTGAGTATTGAGTAGAAAGATTTCCATCACCTGCCTATGGTCTACTAGAGTTTTGTATCTTCTGGAAAGCATGAAGTTTGATGAGCTCATAAGCTTAATGGAAGCAGAGCAGGGGAGTACCTTGATTTTCATGGAGTAATGTCATTTTCATCAGCACAAAAATATTGACCACTTCTTTACAGAGACTAGCACTCTGAACCATCATGAGTAAGACAGCCGTGGAGAATGGCAACAGCTTCAAAATCCCAACTTGTCAGCTGTTAAATTTTAAAACTGTAGGATGATGTTTTATAGTAAGCATAGTGGCAACATAAAACTGTGACATTTCAAGTGACATTCTTGGTTTCAAGAAAAAATATCTGACACTTTCAACTAGCGAAGCTCTTCCCTTACTGACCCAAGAGTAACATTAGAGTTGATAACAATCTTTAGCAAACAAGAATTCAAGTTCAGTAATAAATAGTCTTCAGTACAACCACCATCACTACAGATGAAAGACCAGAAACTTAGATTATACTCTGTTATTTGTAGACTTTAAGCTTAAAATAACAATCAATTAAAAATCGTTTTAAGGACAGATACCTCTACAGGAGAAGCTATAGCTACTTGTTACATGTATTTGACAAAAGCCATTAATCTACTATGTTTTGCAACATTACATTTTTTAAAATATTCATAGGGAAGAAATACATAGACTCTTAGGAAAGGCATAGTATTTCTGTAGTTGTGAAAATGTAATATAATTGCTATTTTATACTTACTAAACTATCCCTACCAGTTCTTTACTTTAACAATAAAGTAAATGGCATTTAGAACCAGTGTAAATGAAAATCAAAAAGAGGTATGCAAAACTTGTCCCCCAGGTGTATCAGTTTACTTTTTGGATTGTAACCAAAGCTCTCAGTTTTCTTTTAAATTCTTTCTGTTGAGTTCAATAGGGTCAGGTCCCTAATATGCTAAATCATTATACATGTTGTTGAGCCTAATATTGGTCAAGGGTCAACAATCTGGTAGTTGCAGTTTTAGCTGCGGCATTTGCCTTGAAGAGATGCTTCTATAGTATTTTCACCTTATTCTTTGTCTAACATTTTCATTGTTTTTTCATAGTTTCAGAAAATTGATTTGGACATTTTTAATTAAGGAAGCTCTTACTCTTGGTGTTCTGTGTGTTCATTCCTGTATAGTGTGCCACAGGTTCAGCCTCTGCCCAAATTACTAGCAGTAGTAATATAACTAAGAAAAAAGAAACCATTTCAGGATAACTAAAACCACAATCAAATCTATTGATTAATTAAAGCACTTCAATTCTAAATTCAAGATTTGAATTGCTCTCTTCTTGTAAGATCATTACAAGTTACATTGTCATTGTAGAGTTTTATTTTTTGATTATACTGATCTGGATATGAGTGCAAAAAATACTTTAAGTGAAATAAAATTTAAAAACATTTTTCTTAAGAAAGCATATGCTTGGGGCACCAATGAACAGCTACTTATACACACAGGCAGCATAGTAAATTCATGTGCATGTAAATGTAAATATGATTAATTATACTCTGACAAATCCCAGATCATATTTCAGGGTGGAGCTCAATCTGTGCAGCACTAACAGTGAGAAGATATGGTAAAGTTCTGTCAGTGGCTGTGGCATTCTGTTCTTTTGGAGGAAAACCAGAGAGATTGTATCTTGATAATGAAATCTTCTGTCATTTGAGCCCAGATTGGTGTATACACTGCAAACACAGAGAAAGTTACACAGAACTACAACTGTTATTTTTAATTTGACATGGTAAGAAATAAAGTGTAGCTTATCCCATGTTTTACAAATTTCCAGACATATTGGCATACTATAAATAACAAAAAAAGGCTGGGTTTTTTCTTTCTCTTTAGGGTTGAAAATTCACCTGCTATTAAATCATAGATGCATATACCCATTAAGAGAAATATGCTTCACTATATTTAATATAAAGAACACTTCATTAACATTTTAAGCCTTGTCATTCTGTATTTCTTGTAAGATATCATACATGCAAAAACTAACCTTGTGATCTGTTTATATGAAATTACATTAACTTATTTAGATGATCAAAAATAAGGGAGCCAAATTTCAGGCTCGATCACTAGACAAGGCCATTCAATAGCTAACAAAAATAAAGCTCTTAGTATGTAACAGCCCAAAACACTAGTCTGATCTCCATCTAAGACGACTTTCAAAGAATTAGGTTTGTCTAATTAAAGAGATAAGGACCAGAAAAGTTCATCACTTTTTTTTTTAAATATGGCTGGTGGAAACATTAGGTCCCTGATGCTTAAACCTTTTATAATTTTATTGAATTTTAAATATATGAAAATACTGTCTTCATTGTTGCTGCTCATGTGAGATCTGACCATATAGTCAACATGTTGCTGCTGCAGGTCTGACATCTCACAAGTTAGGTTGTCTGTCTGAAACTCCAAATGTGTAGCACTGATTGAAGAACACCAAAACATGCCCAATAATAAAAGTATTTTGGCAGTATTTCTGCTGCAGGTACAAGCTCTCAGAGCATGAGCTTAACGATATGTCTAACTATCTACTTATGCAATTTAAAAGAATCTTAATCCAAGAATATAGAAATAGATTTAAAATAACAAACAGCATAAGAATGAATGTTCAAAAATACTTCGGAATTTTCTGAGTTCATTCAGAAGGGAAAGATCTGGGAAAGGTTTATTGCTACAGCCTTGCAGTAGTATATAATAATAGCTTGAACATCTCAAGGATGTGAGAAGAACAAGGCTTCATTTCAAAACCAGTGTAACTGGAGATGAACATTTAGAGTCATAGTTGTCAATAGAGCACTGAGCAAATGCTTTAGCCCTTTTAATTTGATAGTTTTTATGTTTTCCATTATATCCAGTAAGTATACAGTTCTGCCACTAAGTACAACAAAAAAAAAAATTCTATGAGTAATAAGTGGGGTTGGGTAATATTAATAAACAAATGCTAAGGAACAGCATTCAAACACTTAACTTGAGCATTTCTTTACAATGCAAACCCTCTGCCCCAAGGACTACGCACACAGTGGCAACCATATCATAGGTAGACCTGCTGTAGATACTTACTAACCCAGACTACTACCAAACATGCATAAAAGTCACTCATATGCTATGATTCAGTATGAAATGCCATAAAATAATCTTTCTATCTAATCAGAGCTATGCTAGCTAATCTAAGGTTCTTATACATTATTCCTTCCTTTGATAATTAATGAATCATGGTAATACTATGGTATATTGGTAAAACATAATTACATTTTATCCCAAACTATTAATAAACAGAGTATATGCTTATTTTTATCTGAATGTCATAATGCTTTATAGCATGTATTTTTTCTTTGTAAAGTGGCAAATTAAGATAAAAAGAAATATTTTATCTACTCTACAATAATGTGCTTCTGTTTGAGTCTCTGACTTTTTTTGCTTACAGAAACAGGAGCTCAGTCAAAATCAGCTGGTCATTTTTTAAGCTACAATTCCACTATGAGTAGTAATTTCTATATATAAATGCTCTGTAAATTTTAGGTGGTCATGAGGGAGGATTTCCTTACAAGATAGGAAAATAAGTAAGACATTTTTATTTCAATTAAGCAATAAGTAACATAGTTGTGATGACACAATTTATGTTCGAAATGCCTGTAAAATAATCATAGTAATTAAACTGTAATAGCCATCATATAGGATCTAATTTACAAAAAAAATTTATAGTAGAATATTATTGCAGTCTGGTGTCCACCTGTCCTGGGCAGTTATGTACCAGGAACCTTGCTGTGAGTTCTCAAAAATGTAATAAAATATTATTAGCCCAGGGAATTCTGGACAGATGTCTAACTGGTCTCAGCCTCTTCTACTAAAGTGTTTCCTGTAGTAAAGCACACAAGGGCTGCAGCTAAGGTGACGCATTTAAATCTGAGCTTTAAATCTAACAAAAATATATGCCTCCACTGCTGTTGTACAGGGAAGTTCTCGCGTTTCCTATGTGCCAAAGTTGCTTCCAACATGCCTATCCAAACATCCAAATATCTACTGAGGGCCCTGGTGCTCAGGAGTGCAAATGAGCTTAGACTTCATGCCAAGAAGCAAGATACCCAAGTTTGAATGTGGTGCTTTCTAGGTTTTTGAAACTGTCTTGTAAAATGAGAAGTTTCGGTGTCCATCAACATTTCAATATTTCAGAACTGAGAGTTTGTGGGTGTTACGATAACTGGATACTGTGGTCTAATATATCAAATATATTTTGAAAATGCCCAAGAAAAAACTAGTTCAGAATCATTGAGTTGGAAAACAATTTTCCATGCTTTTGGATCTTTGAATATATTTTTGAGAATTCCCAGATGTTCAAATACGGTACTGCAGGAACAGTGCTGATCCTGCATAGGAACTGGGTCAGGGTCATGTGAGGTACTTCAGAATCTGCTAAAATGTTACAGTCCCAACCCTGATGAGTTTAAAAAAGAAAAAAAAAAAAACCTCATGACAGTATCAGAACAACAACAAAAATATTTTTTGCCTCTGCTAACAAATCCCTGTCCAGTTTATAATACAATTTGAATTAGTGCCAAACATGTTTTATATTTAGCCTGTCCAACTTATAAATGCCTGAACAACATTGTGATTTCAAAGTAACATCTGGTAACAGAAGTAGGCAGAATCTTTTTGTATCCACTGGTGTCTCCCTGTTGGTTCCACATGGCATTTACAGATCACTTTTCTTACAAAGTTCAGCTCTATCTGAATAGGCTGAGATAAAATTATTCTATGCAGATTAAAATAAGCAAATTACCCAAGGCATTTATGTAAAGAAGAGACAATGGTGTAACTGAGCTGAGAAGTCATGGAAATAAAACATGAAAGCTATAAGTTTATTTTAAATGAAAATTTATTGAAATATGTATAGCCAAGTCCAGAGTGGAAGAAAGCTATACAAATATTACCATTTTCTGACAGTGGATACCCATAGGTGCTCTTCTGAGAAACTAGAAAGAGAATGGCACTTTAAGATTTATGTTGTTTTAGACTATATAAATTGCAATATTGAAACAAGCTTTTTGATTTACTCTCCTTTCCGTTCTACTTCTGCTGCTGGGTACACCGACTGTTTATCTAGTGAAACTTAGTCACATAGTAACAATATTAGTAAGCAGAATGTGAAATATAATGAAAATATGATTTAGTTATGCTTGGCTCCAGTAGGCTAAAGTATATAAAACACTATCAATAGAGATTTTCCTTTTATGGTGGAATGGGATACAGTTGTAAAAGAAGGCATAGCAGGAAGAGTTTAAAGTTATGCTAAATTGGCTACAGCAGCTTAATTAGGGATTTGGATATAAAATGGATTTTTTTAAGTTCCTGCCTATTTTTAACAATGCCTTTAGCCTTTAAATTTCTATACTACACAGATGTTTCACAAGCATGTATTATTTATTATGGGATGTTTACTGTTGAAACGTAGTAGATTTACTACTAAATAATGCTCCCTAGCTGTTTGAAATGCCAGTAAGTAACAGATGTGTTTTTACTGAAGTTTATCACAACTGTTTGGGCTGCCAAAAGTTTCATAAGGTGACTAGAGGTCTTTAAGAGTCCTCAGTTCATAGAAGTGAGAATCCAGTTGTTTGTTCTTTCATCCAGCTTATCTTGAGTTGGACACAGGAGCTCACATCAAGAGTACCTTTGGAGGTACTTTGGAAGTAAGTAAGGGTTTCCTTAGATCAGGCAGTAGTCTTAAACCATCACTGCCCTCATCTGCCCTAACTGATTCTGTGCTAAAAATCATCATAGAGATAATAAGTATGGCTGCAAGCTCAGTCAGCTGTCTCTTCTGTCATCACAGCTCATAGTTACACTAAACCACAAAAGCAACTTCAGAAAAGGTGCTAGCAGAGTACCAATATTGTGTTGAGTATCATCTGTTTTGCTATCTCTGCTATGGCGTTAGTAGTTTACAGCAAAAGATCACGGCACATAGCAGCATCTTGCCACCACCTTAACTGTTATGGTTAGATTTGTCTACTTAAGCCCTTGTTTAGAGCATGTGTGAAATGCATAGTTTCACATTGGCAGTGCTGTTTTATTGTAACGTTACCTGGCCAAATTAATAACACTGTATTTTCTCTCTTCTTTTGATGATCATTGTACTCAGACACACAGCTGCAGGCTCAGGAAGTTCCTGAGCCACAAAACATTGGAGGCTGGAAGAATATTTTGGAAATGCTAAATCACTGACTGAGTATATCAGTGTATGTTTTCTCTGTTTTGAAATTCCTTCCAAGACATCTGGGTTTGGCCCTAGTAAAGGATAAAGAGTTGATGGAGTCAATGGGCTGCCTGATCTTGGAATATAAACCTCTCCTTTCTATAACTCTGAGCAAAAGCATGGCAACAGCAGAGTAATCAAGCAGTGCTTGGCAACTAGGAATTATGAAAAGTAATGAGAATTGAAGACGAGTTCCAATAAAGGACATAGAAAATAAGGAGAACCAAAAACACGTGCTAGGAAAGTATTTCTCAGTCACACACCACAACCACGCAGAAGGCAGAAGACCTGCACAAATAAATGTCAACGCCCAAAAAAACGAAGAGCACCTAGAAGTAAGATGGGACTTGACCTTTGTCTCAGTCTGTAATCAGTCATTCTTGTAGTCAGGATGAGGGTCTATATGATCTTATAAAAGACTTACAAGAAGATTGTCTTCCCTTCTGATAAATAAGGGCAACTGAAACAGCACTGTAACTCAGAAAAGCTGACTAGAAAAGCAAGAAGCAAAACAGTTTAAATGATTATTTCAGGATGGTTTTATAGGACAAACAGAATATGGATAGAAGCTGAGAAAAGAATTTATGAACTACCACACCTATAATGATTAAAAACACCACGATAAAAAACTGAAACACATTTCTTAGCTAGTAGTGCTTCATTTTGTGTTTGCTGTAAGAATGAAAATGCACTCCCTACTAAGTTCCTAGAGGACACCAGTTACCAAGGTTTTAATTTCACTTGTACCAAGCATAGTCAAAGTTTATATGCCTCTATATTAGTGCTAGTGGTCATTATCAAGGTCCCAGCCTAGTGAGTTGTGTAATGTGGATGAACTCCTGAAGTCATAGAGAGTTCTGTCCATGACAACCTCCCATTGACCTCAACACAGCTGTGTAGAATTGGGAAATACACCAAGCTACATCCACCATAAAAATGTAATCCTGGAAAGGTGAAGGAAGGGAGGGCATTAGTGTCCTAGGTAATTATCTACTAACTGAGTCACTTCAGTCAGATTTCAACTATTACAAGGCATGAACCCATGTCAAATTGTTTTAGAGAAGTGTACAAAGTGTAGTGATAATGACCGTACCACTGATGGAAAATAGGAATCATTGTGACAACAGATGGATGAAATTAAACAAATCAATAATTGTGCTATTTAAAAGCTTATACTCTGATCTCATGAAAACTCTGTTCTAGCATGAAACATGGCATTGATTTGTCCACATTATAACATAATCTAAAAGAGGTCTTTCGGTAACTTGTTTCATTCTTTCAATTAAGAATTCTTTATATTTTCCAGTCACAGTGTCTGTTACAAAGCACCATTAAAAAAAAAAAAGTATCTTTAACTTTACATGTTTTTTACTTATCTCTTTGCTCTGTTTTATAGTCATAATATGGTCAGATTTCATAGGTGGTAGCTTCTCCTCTTATTTTCATAGCAACTGCCTTTCTCTACACAATGGCAGCTGTAACTGTATGTCCTAATTAAACATAACTCCCCCTCCCTGCCTCCCATACCTGACACCTGCACAGAACTACAATTATCTTTACCACTCTGAGATACTGCAAAAGCACAAAGAGTTTTCTTTTTCAATTCCTTTGTCATTCACCCTATTTTTGAGTGAAGCTATTCTTCAAGCAGAAAGCTAAAGGCTGCACATTCTTGCCACTTATATGCACCATTAACTGGAGCTCATTCACAGAACAAATCACCAATTGCTTCATAATCCTTTCTTTCTTAACAGGATTTTCCAAATGTTTTTCTTTCAACAGCACTGTCTTCTGCATCAGGAAGTGCAGGCATTCACCTTTAACTCCCTGCTTTTGCAACATCATGGCACTTAATCACATTCAAAAATGGTTGATATCAGCTGGGTTTGCCATCCTGCAGTCTTAAAGTGTCCAGTCCTGTGAAAACACTCTAACTTACTTTATAGAAATTACAGGGGTGAAAGAATAAAAAACATTAAACAATAAAGAAGGAAACATTGAGGAAGAGTTTTAAGGATTTAGAAGGAATAGGAATAAACCGTTTCTCCAGTCAGCTTTCCTGATGTTGTGTTTCTTTATTTACAGTGAAGGTGAAAAATGGTCTGAAAATAGACTGGACTATAGCTGTGCTTTAATATTTCTCTGCATTTTGCCTGCTGTGAGAAAGTATCCCACAATATATTGAAACAAAATGAGGTTCCTGCTTGACCTCCAGCCTTACTTTGCTCTGACAATAAAATTGGTCACAAATACATTTGATTCCACTGATTTCTTTTTGTAGGAATCAAAAAGAGCAAATTAGGTTACAATGCACTGAACACAAATCTGCTGTGTTACTGAGGTTGTACCAATAAATAGGAAAAACATGCAATTGAGTGTGTTTTATTGTGAAAAACAGTCCACTTAAATGGAAATAATTCCCAAATCTCAAATCAAACCTGATTTATTGCATTATAGTGTTTATTATATTCAATTTTATGGATAACTTTGCCAGATATACATTGTAAAAAACTAGTGTATATGATAATGTAAATCAGTCAAATACAATTTGGACAAGGAAAACCAGAAGGATGTGTGATGTCTGTACTAGTTTGTGTATCTTATGCACAGGGAGCTCTTCAGATTTTGAGTTTCATGAAACTGAAATATGATTCTAAACACATAAAAGTAGCCAAGATAGAAAATGCATTATCTTGGCCATACTGTATACAGAGAGAAAGTACATACTGTATACATAGAGAGAAAGCCTTGGAATGCAAGCTTTTGCCATTTAGACATTCAGTTTGGATTAAGAGACGTCCCTTCATAAAGAAAACCATAACACTTCTTCCCCCTCACTTCTACTCACCCCATTTCACTATAGTTCAACATACTGCCATCTGAGAAAATCAAGATTATTTTATTTGTGTCTTTTATGGCTTTTTAGAAAATGTGAGGTCGTCAGTAATGCTGTTCTCTTGTGGAGGTGGTGTAAAAGTTTGTGAACTCATAGAGAATAGTTAAGTTTGCCAAAGATAGGTTAAGTGGTCAAATTTAAATTTATGACTGTAGACAAATTAATTCACCAGATTCTCTGGGAATATCTAGCATTTTGTACATTCTCCCCTATGCTCCTACACTCACACTTTGAGCTCCAGAGAATATTTGATTTTCTAAAAACATGACTATTACCTTATCTACTGCATTATACCAAGAAACTAAGAAGTTTTAAGGAAAACTGGACCACAGTGTTAGAGAGTAATTCCTGGATGATGAAGGCCAGCAACCACATTATAAAACTCTCTAGTAATTCCTCAACTTTATCAAGAACTATTGGTGCATTACATCAGAGCTGTTAGCTAGCAGAGCTGGCTGATTTATCAGATGTCCTGCAAAGTACTTGTACCATATGTAGGAGTAATATCACATGCCAGAGGCATGCAACTAGTTCGCTTCAGCTCACTTGTACTAGAGGCATGGACAGAATTGTGACAGGGCTTTGCTGAGCATGAGATAGACATGAGCTTGTGATCGTAGAGACAGAGTTGAAGAAATGAGCATAGAATGGAATAATTTGGTGGTGACCCGGGTGACTTGAGTGAAGTTAAATCTTAGCAAAACCTCAGGTTGACCCTTTCCCTTCCTCTCCATGCAGGATAGCTGCCACAGAAGTGTCATACTGGTAAGTTTGGCCTAATGGTTACTCTTAGGTACATATTGCTACTAGGGGAATATTTTTTACATCTTCCAAAAGCAGGAGTTACATCAAGAAAATAGAATATGAGTAAGTGAGAAAACGTAACATTTTACATGGGCTTCCAGACCCTTTCTGGGTTAGGACCATGAGCTTTATAAAGGTGAGCAATAAAAGCAGGCATGGTTGAATATCTGTATCCTATACAACATTCTTTGAAGGTTGGTAAAACATTTGCAGTAATGCAAAAACAAAACAATACAATGCAATCGTGCCTCAGAGTATTTTTTAAATTATCTTAAAAGTCAATTTTCAATTTCTCCTTGCATTAATAGTAGAAAAAAGAAGGCAATTTAAAAATAATTTTTTATTGGCTTTCCATGATTTTGTCACCAAAAACTTGCTGGTGATATAAGGAATACAATTCAGGTGCACATCTCCACCATCCAGCTCACAGTACTTTCTAGGGGGCCAGGTGTCTCCAATTTGGAAGAAATTATTAAAATCTGTTCAACTGCTTCTGAATCAAAGAGCTCTGTAATTGCTTGGTTCTGGGGCTTTCTACTATCTCAGGCTGAAATGGTAACCATCTGTTAGGAATTCCTCCACCAAGTTATTTTATTTATATTCTGCAGAACAACAACAGAAAAAATAAAATCGTTAAAAAACAAAAACACTTTTAGCTATAGCTTTGTTTTGAATGAAGTTCTGAAACATGCATCTCATTGTGGTTCTTGTCAAATTTCTGCACTAGCTGATTTTACGGCAGAAAGAATAATTTACTTTCTGTGGCATATTACTACTTTATGCTAATAAAAACTCACAGGAAAAAGCAGCATTGTTTTGCTATTATTCATACATCAATATAATGTGTACAAGGCGCTGAGAGCTCCACAGATTAAATTCAAGAGAATTCCTGGCACAGGGAGCATAGGATTAGAAGAATGATCTTCTCTGTTCAATAGTTTCTGTAAAATTAATGTTCACTTTCTACTATCTAAGGTCACTTTGTCTTTTACAATAAGGCTTAACTTCAACAATTTGTCACATCTCAACATTAAAGGTCTAATAAAAATCTAGTTCTCTAGGTTTCTGCTGTAGTCAATAATGAGGAAAAAAATCACCTTAAGATTGTTGTTTAAGGTGGGAGAGGTGACTCAGCTTGTGGAAGCATGTCACTGTCTATGCATCTATATGTGACAGAAATTCAATTTTGATGGCCTTTGGACTCTTTATTTGTGCTTTAGATGTTTGTCCATAAAAGGAAGTACTTAATTTCTCCAACTTGTTATATATTTTCCCACTTCTACAACTGATGAGGCTACATAGAGCTCCTGAATAGAACTTCATGTTCATGTCACTGTACCAACTTCTCTTTATTCTCCCTGGTTAAGAAAAGCTATAAAAAGGAATTTTCTACCATATCAGTCTCTGAGCTGCCATTAATTGCAGCCAGAGCCTTGGACACATGCCAAGACATTTTCACTCTTCTCCTTCTACTGCAAGCAACAGGAGATTCAAAGCGGCAGAGCACCCAAGAGCTAGGAAGCACCAACAGACAGCTAAGGGGACAGTCTGGATACCCTGTGGTTCTTAGTAAGACAATAATCTCATAGAGGCATAACAAAATGCTGGACTTTCAAGCAGAACACTGTTAATCTATCACTAGAGAGACAGACAGATGGTCATGAGCACGTGTTTTCAATCCATGTGTTTTATGATATTTGGAAAGTGTATTTTACTGGGGATTGAAGAACTGCTTTATCCTAATGCTCCTCTTCTCAACAGAGGTCTCCTTACCAGCAAAGCCCAGCCTGCAATTCCTTCCCGGAGCCTCCTGAACAAGCAGCCTTCTCTGTTCTGCCTTCACTTCAGCACTTGAAGCCACTGACAGTCTGTGAGTAAATGCCCAACCAAAGCAGACCACTCTTAGACAGCCCACTGAGTTGTGGTTAGCCCCAGGGCTGGACATTTAATGTTACAGCTTGCATTCATCCCGCTTCAGGCAAAGCATCCTCTGGGGACTGTAAACTAAGCCATGTACTTTATTAATTCATTAGTGCCCTTTACTAGCTCTCATATTATTGCGGTAACAGAATTACTGTGACCATGAATGCTGTTTTATGGCAAAAATAAAACTGGAGCCAAATTGAGTGTGACAGTGACCATAGAGAAGAATAACATTGCTAATGGAGCTCTTGCACTGCTCAGATTCCACAGACAACACTGGGACTGTAAAACAAGACACAGTTTGATTTTATACATAGCAACAATATCAAAACTGACAGAAACAAGGGCTGCAAGATAGAAACATACCAAAACTGTATTTGTGTCAGAAGAATTTGACTAATGAACTGAAGACAGGAGGTCTGAAGCAATATATTCAGTGCTAAGGCTAGTAGCAGCGCTGTAACTTAGCCAAACATGCTTTTCTCAGCTCCATTTTGTTTCTAGTTGGGGAGATGCTTTGTTTCTCTGCTGTTGTGAAACTGAGGAGAGTTAATAGCAAAAGTCACTTCTTTCTGGAATAATATTAACACAGTAAGCAAAACTCTGAACAGTTGTCACTACATCAGCATGCTCAGCCCTGCCACCTCCAGCACATAACATAAAGGACAATGGACCCAGGCACACAAGGAGCCTTCACTAGCAGGTGATGGAGAGCAGAACATGGGACTGGCTTGTAAGAGGAAATCTCCCTCAACAACAAGGCTGGCAACACACTAAGAAGCTGTCAAGCTGACAGAGGTGTTTGCAGTTCATTAGCAGAAGTCACGTTCGTATCCTGGTTTGAATGAAGCCTGTTGCAATATGGAGATCTCCGCGTCAGAAATTTAAAGCAGCAATTGTAGCATGCAGGTTCAAATCAAAGATCTGATGTAGTGGAAGCTGGAAATGAGAGAAGCAAGAACTGAGATTTAGTCTCAAGAATAATGTGCCATGCAGATGCAATCTCTTCGGGTAATCACTTTCCAGAATTCAGAGAACACTCTAGACTTGCGTTAACAATTCCCAGGATAATAACCACATGGTGCATTACACAGAATATGGAACAAAGTCTCCTTTCTTTTCAATGATTTAAGTAGAAAAAGATGCATCCAGCAGTAATCAAACTGATTTAATTTATCAGAGTTCAAACAGGTAGATGAAAAATAGAGAAATGAAAAACTTATTTTTCAATTCTTAATATTAAGCTGAGAGTATCATTAAAAAAAAGTTAAATTCCTACTTTATTAACATCAATTCATCCACAAACTGTGTTGGCACTGGTAGTGTCATTTTTGGGAAGAGCAGTGATCTCAAAGATTTGAATTTGGAAGTATGTGCAAAATTCTGCTAGCAAAAATATTTTAGAGCCTGCAATCCAAAAGAAAAAAAAACTAAGAAAAGACGTAAATTTAGTAATGATGGTTGTGCATGCATAAGCCTATGTAGAAACTCTAATGAAGAACACTTGTACACTTCTACAGATTGTTTAGCAGACATTAAAACTACCCCAAGGGAGATTTCCAACCCATAAGAAGCATAAGAAGCATCCACACCCTTCAGAAAAATTCCTCTCAGAATATAGTCACATTCAAGCAGAAATCCTGTAAAAATATTGTGCCCTACACTGATGTAACTCATGATGCATATGCACTCATTGGGAACAAGTGGAAGCATAAGTGTAGCTGGCTTTGTAATGGAGGTTTTTTCCAGGATTTTTTTTCTTACTTGCTTGCATGCTTGCTTTTATTCGAACTACAGAAAGAATAAACTGGATGGAAGAGAGAATTTCTGATAAATTCCCTTCTGGGAGATCTACATTTGGGCTGTTGGGTTTTTTTGTTTGTTTTTTTCTTTTACTTTCTAGGTGGTTTAGCTGATTTTTTCCCTGCTTTCACAATTGCACATGCTGCTGTCGTCTGGAGTTGCAACTATTCGATGTCTTGATGCCTCCAGTCCTATGCTGCCCACTTTCTGGAAAGGTGGCAGAGACAGGTGTCCTGAGAAGCTACTACCCTGGGAGACCTAGAGCTGAGAGCACTCTGGCTTGAATGACAGGTTTGATGCATTCCCACAGAGTCAGCAGTATCTAGCGACCCTCCATATCTAGCTAGAACCAGGGGTGACACTGACACAGCAGAAAGCTGTCTACCTTACTTAGAAAAGTTTCCACTAATATCTTTCCAAGAAGGACCTTGGGAGCATGTACTACATCTGTAAAAAGGGTGAAGGTGTTGTTTCTGAGCATGCTTCCCCAAAAACCTGTAAGGGTATTTAACTTTCTTTAGTGTACTAGTAGATGCTGTCTGCTGGTACACCAAGCCAGTGACTGTGGCACACCTGTATTGAGACAGCACAGCCTTTTTTCTGCCAAGATGAAAAGAAAGCTAAAAATACAGGCATAACATTTATCTTTGCAAGTCTGCTAGTGTCAGAAGCCAACTGCAGGTTCAAAACCACTGGAGACAAGTTCATCTAAAGGCAAATTTTGGTCCCAAAATCACATTGCATGAAGGAAGTCCTATTGGAAGCAATTAAGAAATTAGTATGTGTCAAGCAAACCAGTTATTTTCTGTTGGAAATATAGGAAGGGAGTGATATATTAAGTACCATTTTGTAACAACCACTGTGTCAACGTGAAAATTTTTAAGCACCCAAAAGGTCATTCACAGATTAAATCTGAGGCTCTTCATGTCATCAGAACAAATATATGACACACAGAGTTAAAAACAGGACACATCAGAATCTGTGTAATTAGAGTAATTATACTCAGTCCGGGTGAGGCTGCATAAACATTAAGAAAGCAAGATTGCATAATACACAGTTTCAGGTTTAAGGAATTATATTTATAGAGTGCTTATAATTCAAATTGTGAGGTTTCACCTTAGGGAAGTTGAAGTTGATGTATTATAATGTATTTTAACAGGAACCCTAACAGGTATTTGAGAGTTGCACGTTAACTTTGAAGATCTCCATAGCTTTATTAGTAAGCATCAGTAGCATTGAAGCAGAAATTCCAGTTCTGTAGTTAAAAGACAACAGCTTTTCCAGTTTGGTTTGCTTGACCAAGGCTTTGCTTTCACCAAGTCATACATCAAACATAGACTACTATGATTATGAAAAACAGTCTACTATACAATCTTGGCCACGTGACTTCAAGAAGATGTCTTGTAACTGAAACCTGCTGGTGAACAAGTATGATTTTAAAATCACCAGAGACAGATCTTTTTATAAGCTTTGAGAATTTCCCATTATTGCTTAACTTTACTTTTATCTTATTACTTTCATATTACTGCAATATTACTTATGTACATCAGATATTACACTATTATAATGCTCTTACACATCCATATTGAAATTTTCATATTGCTCACTCATAAATACTGAAATTTTATTTTACAGTGAATTTGCCTACTGTTGAATTCTATGCATTTGATTTTATAACTTTATCTGTCACATTACAGTCATCCATTTGTGAAACAGAGCTCTAGTAGAGTATTTAAAAAGTTATCAATCACAGTGTAATTTTCTCCTTAATTTTTCAATCTTTCTTTATGAATTATAACTTTTCAAAAAATTAATTACTCTCTGAACTGGTTTTGGAATTTCACTCAATATTTGAATATATTTCTTAAATTACATATAATAAATCTGAATATCTATGAGTAGTGCAGAAATATGTACTACAAGCTGTACATCATGTACCTACTCCTTCTTAATATTGAGCTTTGTATATAAAAGATAAATATTGCATTAACAGCCTTAGTCAGAGAAAAGCTTCGAGACTTTATGATGCATTGACTGTGCTTATCCAGCACAATCAAATCAATTTAGTGTTTGTTCTTCCAGAAGGTCATCAATATTGTGCCCATGATCTACTTTTTTTGCTTCCTGTGAGTAAGTGTTCCTCCTTTGGCCATGAAATGAAGTTGCATACTATAAGTTGGCTTTCATCTACAAGGCGAGTCCCACCACTCCAGTCTGTTACTTTATCTCTCACCTAAGCCTGGAACAATATGTATCTAAAATCAGCAATGACTTTATGTTTCTTGCAAGTAATTTATGATAATTTTTAAAAGCATAGGACCAAGAACTAGTCCAACAAAATTCATTTTAATAGAAGCTCGCTTCTTTTACCAGTAATAAATCCCAAATTATATTCACATTTAGTCAGGGTTGGATATTTCAGTCCATCCAAAATAGATCATTTGCAACACTCTAGCTCCCTAAGTGAAATCACAATGGTGTAGTAATTCAAAAATTTAATAGAATACACTATGTCATTAATATTCTGTCTATAGGCCAAAGTGATTATATGATGTTAATATGAATTAATCTACAACCCCATGCTGACTATTCTAAATTTTACTGTCCCCTCTCCTTAATGCTTTATTAATTTGTTATCATATCATCATTTATCAAGGTTATGATGACAAGTCTATGAATTATTCAGATTTTTCTGCATCCAAATTTTGGCTTTACATTAGCTTAGTTTGGATTTTTCTCAGTATTTCCTGGTTCACTGAAAATAAATACGAACGAATGAGACAGTCTCAAGCCCTATCTTTTAAATATCTTGGACACATTTTCTTTGGACCAATAATTTAAAAATGCCTTAAGTTTAGTAATTACTTTATGACATCTTGCTAAGAGTCTATTGGAAAAGAAAGTACATGTGTGGCTTTATGTGATACAATACTATCTCTTTTTAAAGATAGTTGAATTCATGCTTTTGCATTTTCTGCATAACTATGGAATCCAATATTAATATTCAAATTTTCCTTGTTTCTAACATACTGCATGAAAATTCTTTTGAGTTCTACTTCTATTCACTACTACTTTTTCTTTTTTTCATTTCACTGGTAGCCTTTATGATTCATTCATTCCATTTCCTCTCTACAAAAGTTTGTTATGCTTATGAGTAGGATTTTTGTAATCAGACTAAACATTTTTTTCCAGATTGTGGTTTCTGAGGAATTAAGTCAAGTTTTCTTTTCATTTTCAGATATGAATCATATTTTTCTCTTTAAATTTTATTTTGGATTATTTGAGGTCATCTGCTTTAGTTCATTTGCAGTCTATTTTGCAACCTATTTCCACTATGATAGTGTATGTTTTACCTTCAGTCTGTAGTTCTGTTTTTAAGTATAATTTGCTCATTAATACGAGTTACCACCTAAGTGACTGTATTCTGTGGTATCTGGTGAAGTACTCCTCCTGAGCAGTCGGTGAAATGAAAGAAGTAGGCAATGTATTTTTCCTTTTCTCCTAAAAGATTAGAGATCATGATTTTTGATATTTCAGTCATGCAAAGGTTCTGAAGAGATCTGATGAACACAAGACAAGTTTCACCCTTCCTTTTGCAATTTGCATAGCACTTCTCTGCCTTATGCATCAATTTCTTCCCTCTGAGAATGTAGATGCTGTTTCTGCTGGCTGTGAGCGGATTCAGACCATATAAACTCCACCAAAGCTTGAACTGAGAGTGAATCCAGGCATACAAGTCTCAAGATTCAAATCACCTGTTCTCATGCACTTAAAATTATTCAGTAACACTCTTGAGGCCAGAACATGGAGTTTTTTAAAGAGGATCATGAAGTGCATTGCACTGGGGAGCATGCCTAAACCCTGGTGAGAGACGCTTGATTTAAATCCAAATTCCCATAGGAAAACAGTCTGATAGATATGCTTAAACTCCTAGCTCCAATGTATAGAACTGAGTCCAGTGCAAAGCTCATCCTCTTTGCTTGCAAAACATGCACAGAGGAGCCCAAAGAGGTGTTTGCCTAGTAACAATGACCTGCTCATGACAGTACCTGCTCAGGAGATTGGAAAACTGAATTTTAGGTTCGCTTTCAGCCATAGGTGGTTTGAATTCACTTTGCTGAACTGTCGGTTGGTAACTTCCAGGCTAGAAATTCCTCAGCTTCAGTTTTAAGACTGGGAGAGTACCATTTAAAGCCAGAAATACTACAAGTTTGAAGCGAAAGAATGACTTAAACAAGAGGATCTTGACTCTATACTGATCAGGCATCACTGCTGGATTTGTTCCCTTAGGCAGTGGAGTAAGATCGGTGCAGGAGAGCATATGGGATCATCCCTGGTATCTCAGTTTACCTAAAAAATATGTGACAAACGTCAGGTGAAGAGTATCACACCTCTCTACGGCTGGTTGATGACTGGACAGTTACATAGTGAATTATGCTAAAATCTTTCCATTTTCATCCTGTAGCTATTACCACTGCTGTGCTACCTGATGTTTTCTTTTGATACTTCGGTCAAAATATCTGTCCAATCACTGCTCCCAAAGGAAAATTGTGCAGAAGCCACATGCACATGGGCCTGCTGGCTGGTATGGCTGCTCTATCACACTGTTGCCCACACAGCTGTAATTCACAGTCTTGGGCTAGAGAGAGTTTAGACAGCCAGGTTTGAGACTAAGAGGAAATTATTGTACCTTGAACAAGTTCTTTTAAAGATACCTAAACCAAAGGTACATGGATGGGGCTGAATGGCAACAATCCAGACTTCCTAATATATAAGCCAGCATGGTTCTGCCAAAGTGTGACCCTCACAGGGAAAAACAGCACAGTGAAACAAGACTAATCCATGGAGGCACTCCTCCAGACAGAGATTCCCACCGAGTCTCCCCATCTGTGTTTGCCTCAGACATGCTCTACAACCATGAACAGGATGGCAATACACATCTCAGCTCTCTGCTCCCTGTAAGACATGAAGGAATGACATAACGGGGTGTTAAAACCCACAACACAGCTGGAAAAGCATTCTTTCAGAGCAGGGAAGACAACATCGCACATACTCCAAGGATTCCAGTCCAAAGCCTTGGAATAGTTCAAGCCCGTGTTATGTTTTCCTGGACCCTGAGTGACTCCTAAACTCAAGCACTTAAAAAAGATGAGAGCACAGACATCTCTAGGGCAAACAAACAGTCCCGTAAAGGCATAATACAGTTTCCCTTTCCTCAAATATACTTTTGGATGGAATCTGAGATAACAACTTCTAAAGGAGAAAAAGGGCAAAGAAAAAGTGCTATTCTTATTCAAATGACCACTGAGAGGTCTTTTCCTTCGTGTTCTAAAGATCAGTTTGTGATACTTAAAATAAGATTGCCTCTGGTGAAAACCTTTGTTTCTATAGGAATAGACTCTGCAATGATAGAAGAAAGAAACATAAATAAATAAATTTATACTGAAAATGTTAGCCTGACCACAGTACAGTGAGCCTATTTGGTAATAAAACAATAAGATCAAACTTTATCTGATAAAAAGGCTTTGAGAATGCGAGAAACACACATCACAGAGACTATTTAAAATTCATAGATGTGTTTTGTAAACATTGCAAATGAAAGATAAGGAGTGAGACAGACTAGAGCTCCACGGGCACTTTTATTATATTTCTAAATTTTAACACAGTGTATACTCTTTTTATATTTGTGCCTATTAAAATGTGGGCCCACCTTTTAATATTACTATCTAAAATTATTCTCACTGAATTCAGCCTACTGATAAATGCAAACACTGGCATATACATGGTGATTAAGTACAGATGTGATTATTTGACAAATAATCATAACAAATAATTGTCACTTCCTTGTTTAGAAACCACTAATTTAAAACATGTGTGTGCTGACCTAACCTTGCTAGTGCACCCTTTTCTAATGTTGGGAGAGAAGAGGGAGAGAGGTTTAAGCTGTTATCTTTTCTACAGGAAAACTAAACTTTTGTTCTCTGGTTCTAACTTTCTGTTTCACAGAGTTACTTTGCTCAGAAACATGTTTCACACTGGCTTCTGTTCTGCAACAATAGTCATAAAAAATCCTTTTGGAGAGTTGAGTGGGAAGACAGAGGAACAAGACATGATACGTTATGATACCATTCCTTCCAGATACACCAGTGACAGTCATTTACATTTCAAAGTGCTGCATTTTTTCCAGACATGAAGAATACACAAATATTTTTTCAGTTAGAAGAATCTTAGCTTAGATAAAGGCAACAACTAAACAGATATGTTTCATGAGGGAGAACATGGTTGCCTCATCTCAGGCTTCGGACTAGATATGCCCAGGAAAGACTAGGAGCTCTCTATTCATATTGTTGGAGACTGATTGCCTTGAGTTCACAACGTGGATTTAGAATGCAAGCAGTCATAGAAACCTGTAGGTACAAGGGACTTGAAGCAATATATACAAAAAGAAATGAAACATTTCTAAGAGAGAGCAAGATTCAAATGATCTTCTCGGCTGGCACATAAAACATCCAATTTTTTTTTTGTTTCTTCAGGAATCAGACATCAAGTCAGTATTGGCATTTAATAATACCTCCTATTGTCATAAAAGGCACACAAAACTTAGTTGTTTAAATATTATAAATTAGGAATTTTAATTTACCCATTTACATCCATAAAATCAAAAGTAATTTCATTTCAATTAATGATGTTCTACCAAAGATAAACAAACACTGTCAGCAGTTATTATTAAAATGGCATTCTCCTAATGCACATGTCATGTACTAGTGTTTACTTTGAAGTATGTTGTTTATCAGTACTGAAAAATGTTAAGCCCAGTCTTCAAACAATTTAATTTAGGTTCTCAATCAAGTACTGGTGTGGAGTCTTTAGGAAAAAAGAGCAAGACTCTCAGTGAGTGTTTATGTAAAAAAAGAGTTGTTTACATTTCAACTTCCCCTCAGAATCTGTAGTGTAATGTTTATAGAAAGCAGCTAGCAAAGTTGTATAATTTAATTATAATGAGCAATACAATTTTAATTAATTGTTACAGCTTTCTTTCATATCAGTGTTGTGAAAAAAGAAGATAAAGGAGGTCTTCTGTACTAACAGGTTGTGGACTTCTTTTACTTTCTCTGTTTTTTTTTGTAGATACTTTTTATAAAACGATAGAAATCCCAGCTTTGATAAGTCACTAAGCATGAAATCAACAGGTATTGCATTTATCTAAGATCACATTTCAGCATTCAGTTTAAGCATGGCTACTTTCCAGGTCTTCTCAGCCTTATGTGTGCTAGAAAAGATGTTGTGAGGACATAATATAGTGCCTTTAGAAGTATTCTGCTTTCTGGGCAGAAGAGAGGTCTCCGGGAAGGACAGAGCATTGATGTGGTCACACTAATCAGAGGCGCACTCTGAGGCAATCATAGAATCATAGAATCATAGAATCATAGAATCACCAGGTTGGAAGAGACCCACTGGATCATGGAGTCCAACAATTCCTATTCTTAAACCATGCCCCTCAATGCCTCGTCCACCTGTGCCTTAAACACCCCCAGGGAAGGTGATGCATGCAGCACTCCCTCCCACAGTGAGAAAAAGTGATGCTTTCTTTGCCAATTCTTGCCTTCCACTGGCAGCTGATACCCTTGAGGACACTGCAAAGATCTACTCTTCCTGGTGACATCAGTTCCTCATGCATGGTCCCTAGGTACACCTGTGATGTAGGATCAGTGCATTGCACCGTCCTGGTGCCCTGAATACCCTGTCTGGAAAGATATTAGAACGCACCACAGATTCCTCCCTGTCCACATATCCAAGCTGTCTTCAAAAGGAATCTAGGGAGGTTATTCTGCCTCTGTACTAGGCACTGGTGAGACTGCCCCTTGAATCCTGTGTTCAGTTCTGGGCCCCTCACCACAAGAAGGATGTTGAGGCTCTGGAGCGAGTCCAGAGAAGAGCAACGAAGCTGGTGAAGGGGCTGAAGAACAGGCCTTATGAGGAGCAGCTGAGAGAGCTGGGGTTGTTCAGCCTGGAGAAGAGGAGGCTGAGTGGAGACCTCATTGCTCTCTATAACTACCTGAAAGGAGGTTGTAGAGAGGAGGGAGCTGGCCTCTTCTCCCAAGTGACAGGGGACAGGACAAGAGGGAATGGCCTCAAGCTCCGCGAGGGGAGATTTAGGCTGGACTTTAGGAAAAAAATTTTCACAGAAAGGGTCATTGGGCACTGGCAGAGGCTGCCCAGGGAGGTGGTTGATTCACCTTCCCTGGAGGTGTTTAAGGCATGGGTGGGCGAGGTGCTAAGGGGCATGGTTTAGTGTTTGATAGGAATGGTTGGACTCGATGATCCATTCGGTCTCTTCCAACCTGGTTATTCTATGATTCTGTATAGGAAGATAATAACCACACAGATTTCATCTTCGAGATGAGTGAGAATGAAGAGAATACTGGTAACAAAACCACCAGAACTGTGGAGTGAGATGTCAGCCACATCCTCCCACTCTGCAAGGACATGACACGTTCTCTGGGTGCAGTCAAGCTTCTTTGTACATCTGAATCTGCCTAGAGCAGTGGCGCATGTAGCTAATATGCTGCCCAACTTGCATTAATGCTCTTCTCAACTATGATTTAGAAAAATATATATTCAGCTGATCCCTCAAGGCAGCTTTAAAGAGCAAAGCCAACCCAATATGAGGAAAATATACTCTTCTAAGAAACATCTTCAGTCCTACTTCTGAATTTATGTGATGATCAAAATATTCCATACCTACATTCATACTGTTAGTGTCATAATTAAGTCCTCCAGAAAGAGTGCACAGCTCATCTCCTATCCCTGGGAACAGTAGAGAGAGCAATCCCAGATACATGATCATGTGAGGACCAGAGCACTACAGAAATATTCACCATGGGAGGGACTGAGAATGATGCTCCATTCTTTTTTTCTCTCCTACAACATGCCACTGCATTGGTACTGTCTTCTTCCTGCCCCTTTAACGCACCACCAGCCCCAGCCTTTTTATCTCCCACACTCTGCTTTTTCACCTCCCACACTTTGCTTTTTCTCCCATGACTCTGCACCCACTCCATGGAGCAGTCCCAGAAGTCCTTTCCTGGAGAAGCAGTGGGAGTCTAGCTGTACGTACCAGGTTGCAACCTCAGTTATGGAACTGACCAAGACCAGCAAAGCCAGCAGCTGCAGTTGTCCCAGCAGCTCTGTTCCTCCACCATGAATAAAGAGCTGCTTTGGCTCCCAGGACCATGAGTAAGCCTTTATTACCTTACTTGCTGCTGCCTAACCTCTGCTTCCTTCTCTCCCTTGTCCTTTTTATCAATGAGAAAAAAAGACTAAAAGCAATCCATGAGAAACATCTTCTTCTTCTCTCCTAATAAAGATGCTTCCCCGATCAAAAGCCCACAGCCAAAATCTCTGGTGAAAAAGACTGAGGATACTCCCAAAAGCAGCTTCCTAACCTTTCAGTTTCAAAACCCCATATGTTTTGTACTTTATTTGGTTTTGGTTTGTTATTTTTTTCCTCCTGCAGAGTCTAATAATTTTTTTTTATTATTATTACTTTTTTAGCATTTGGTATGAATATTCCATTCTATTTACCATGAGAATCAGCAATCCAAGAGCTCTGTAGTCAAATATCTCAGCTACTTGTCACCATTTTACAATGGCATGGTCAAGTTAATACCTATGTGACTCTAGGTCCATTTCCTCTATCAAAATTAATGCTACTGAGTTTGTTTCCATAACAATTTTATGTGTCTTTAAATATGGCATTTAAATACATCTATCTAAAGGAGATATTTTGGACTTGCTTTATTCTGCAGAGTTTCATTTTCTGGAAAAAGTTAATGATGTTTCCTCAGAGAAATTTCCTATGGAAAAATATGTATACATTTAAAGCTAAACCTGTGGTTTTCCAGATTAGCCCCTATATAATTGCTAATAATTAGACACAATATCAGGAGAATTAGTTCAATATATTAGGAAGAAAGAGCACAGAATCCAGCTCAGTACTGAGATTGTCAGAAGAAGGAATGCCTTGGTCATATGACATGCCTATCTTCCCCACCTCCCCTTAGTGTTTGATCTCAGCATACCAAGACTTCTGTGATTTCTGTGTATGGCTGGGGCTAAAGAAAGAAATCTTCTTCTGTGACATGACACAACTGGAGAGAACATTTCCACTTCTGAGGTCAACTTTTCCTTGCCCCATGAAAGACAAGAATCCATGGAAGCAAGGATTAGTTGAATGATATAGTGAGCAATGAAAGAAAGATAAATTTACATTTTGGTTCACTTAGGAGAAATGAATGTGTAAACTATATGGTGCTAACAAGAGAAGTTATTTCATGTAATTTATAGGTGCATCCTTAACTATGCCATTGGGAAGAACGGTTCTAGGGATGTGTGAAGAGCATGAAGAAACCACACCAGATTCAGTAAACATGGTCTTACGACATGCCAGGGGAGATTTAGGTTGGATATTAGGAGGGATTTCTTTACTGAAAGGGTTGTCAAGCATTGGAATAAGCTGCCCAGGGAGGTTGTTGAGTCACTATCCTTGGACGTGTTTAAAAGACAAGTAGATGTCATACTTGGGGACATGATCTAGAGGTGGACTTAGCAGGGCTGGATCAGTGGTTGAACTCAATGACCTTAGAAATCTTTTCCAAACAAAACCATTCTGTGATTCTGAGAAAAGCTGAATTTCAAGAAATTGTCACAAATTTTCTGACTGTATTGTAGCCAAGTAAGCTGGCTTTCTAGGGTACATCAGCCTAATGTAAAGCTTTTCTCAGTGTCCTTGATTAACATATGTGGAATCAATCTTAATCAAATACACATCTCATACACCTGTTCTGGCTTTGAGATAATTTGTTGATGAGGTGGCTATCCAGAAAAATAAAAGGTAACACTTGAAGCACCATTTTCATTGACTAATGGTACCACTTGCCCAGACCTGATTCTCACTTGCTCCCCTCAGTCTCGCTAATTGATCTTTGGAAGGAAGATGGAATATGAGATGTCCCTTTCACCCTCAGTCTCACTAAAACAGTCAGAAGTTCAAATTTTCTCTTTCTTGCCTCCTACAATCCAGCTACAGATTCATCTCAGAAAACAAAGCAAAATGCAATACATCACCACTGCAAAGGTGAGAGTGTGGGAGCAAGGGAAGAAAACCCCTAAAAACCAACCAAAACCACAATCAATCATACTGAAGGCTCAATGTATGTGGTTACCTTGTTATAAAAGTCTTAACACCTTACATTTCAACAGCTCCTTCACGGTAAATCCCCTGTGTGCAACTTGTTTCTTGAAAGCTCAGATGCAATTTTCTACATTCCTTTAGACTGGGGCTCGTTCTGCAAATGAAAGAGCTCATTTACACAGCCTTTTACAGATCAGAAGCAGTAAGCCCGCAGAAATTTGTTCACCTTAATTCATCCATGGAATTGGAAAAATCTGACTGCAGATCTGTGTAACAAAACACTGGCATGCGAGGCAGAGATGTTGTCTCATACACACTTCCTTCAGTGAAGGATTTTGCAAATGTCTTTAGAAACTACTGGAAATATTTTTTTTAAATGTGTTCTATACACTAGATATTAGAATGGTGTCTTTTGCACACTTAAAGGAAAAAACTTATTGTGGTTTATCCATGAAAAACTAATTTTTATAATTACTTTATGGTATCATATCACACTTTAAATGGTTATTGAGTGAGGTTTTTAGTTCTCCAGGAGTAAATCATTTTTCTGTGATGATTTATGAATTGGTCAGAATATGGTCTCCCTTTCTGTACTGTTAAATCAAAATACTTGTTGTGTGACTTTGGGAAAGTCGTTCTGATTAGTAAAAGATGAGTAGCAGTTGAGTAACAATCAATAAAAAAGTCCTTACCAAGTGTCCAAAATCCTACTAAAACAAAGATATTTTCATGTTTACTTATTTTTTTATTTCTAAGGGCATTTTTTGCCATTATAGAGAGAAATTACATCGATTCAAAAATCTCAGAGTTTGAGTAAGACATAAATGAAAGAAACCTATGAAAAGTGGAAATGGCAGAAATAATGGAGAAAACAAACCAGGAAATTATCTAACATTTCTTTAGAAACAATTATGTACGTTATGGTGAACAATTAGCTGAATATGACAAGATAATATCCTATTGTTCCTTATGTATAAATGTATATAACGGCTGGAGACACTCCAGAGGAAAGTAACAAAGAAGATCAGAATCTTGCAAAAGTCTTCACTGAGGAAGGGCTGAAAGAAATAGGATTTTACTATTCAACCACCTGAAAAGTGGTTGTAGTGAGGCAGGTGTTGGTCTCCTCTCCCAAGTAACAAATGACAGGCCAGAAGAAACAGCCTCAAGTTTACCCAGAGGAGGTAATGGATATTAGTAAAGGGTATTGGAAAAAATGTCTTTACAGAAAGGGTTGTCAAACATTGGAACAGGCTGCCCAGGGAAGTGGTTGAGTCTTTGTCCCTGGAGATATTTAAAAGACATGTAGGTGTGGCACTTAGGGATGTGGTTTAGTCAGTGTTAAGCTTATGATTGGACTTGGTGATCTTAAAGGTCTTTTCAAACTGAAAAAATTCTATGATTCTATGAATCTTCCATGGTGGAAGAAATTTGGCCCAAATTTTGTGGTTCTGTATGACTCTTTTGCAAGATGAATGTTGCTGACTTTCTGTTACTGTGCAGTGATCTGTGATCACAATGCAGTCAGGTAGAATACAAGTGCTATGAAATACTAAGTTATGTATGGAATTAGAATTTCCTATCTCAGGATCACTCACTACAGTTTGCTTTGACTTTTCATTAGCTCTCTTGAAGGAAAGGTTACTCTGCATTCTCTCAGGCCCTCTAGGGATAGTTTTGAAAGCAGAAGAATAATGACCAAATGACAAATAACAGAGTATAGAATATATTGTAAACAGTGAATACTCTTTTTCCTTTGACAAACCGTGCTTGTTTGCATGTGAATGTGGGTATTGATTCAAATAGAAACCATTTATCAAAGTCTTCTGTAAAAAGAAACCAACTGGTTATTTGAAGAGAATAGGTTGCAAAATGGGTGAAACAAACCTTAGGACTACTTAGGATTCTTCTATGCTTACAAACTGTGTTCACAGTTCAGCCAGATCCATCGTAGGATTTGCAAGCAGGGCCAAGTCCACCACCAACCCAGGCACTATGCTGCACTTAATTACGTTGGCTAAACACAGGTAAAGGTCACCAAAATTCATCATCTCATTAGGATGATTACAGCTATATTTTCTCCCACTAACCTGCTGTTTCTGTTAGAGACCTTTATGCACTCACAGACCTGTCACTTCATGGGAGTGAAGCATTCTTTTCATCATATATTACAGTGCTAAGGTCAGTTCTGGTTCACTAAGCCAGAGAAGAATCTATCATTTCCATATCTAAGAGTCACAATGAAATGTGTAATTTTTTTGGCTTCCTTCTTCTGATGTCTTCAGCCTTCTGTAAGGCTCTTATTCCTGTTTCTCCTATCAGCTCCTGTTTAGTTCATACTTCTCTTGGTATGAGATGCTCTCCGCTCTGTCGTTACCTCTACTGTCCTCCCACAGAATAGCTATGCCTGAGCAGGTTTTCATCTCTCTGTGTCTCTAACTTGAGCTGTTGGTAATTTATAAACATGATAGCTGTTTGCAACAGAACTGAACTACTGGACATAGCACAACATGTATTGGGGGACATCTACAGGCTGATTCCTGGCACAGAAATTTAATGGAGAGGTATTTCTAGGTAACTCAAAGACATCTCAGTCACATATAGGTCATCTTCCTTCTTTCTTTTAATCAGTCAGTCTTGAAAAATTATATCCTCACTCAAAAAAAATTAAAACTATAAATCCTCTATTCCATGTGATGTGTATGCAATCACCTGAAACCGCTCATTACCATCAAAATAGCTAGAAGGCAATTATTTGATCAAAGAGCACACTAAACATTTTCAAAATAATGATACGATGTAACAACATAGCTCTTATGTCTGAAAATTTTTGATCATTTGGATGTCATATAGCAAAGCAAAAAAATTCAAAATTTTAAATACACTCACCACCAAAGCAATACATTTTATATACAGTGGTTTTATACCATAGCTATGAGGTATGCAGTAGTTTAGGATTTTGCAAGTTGTCATAGCCTTTTTTTCCCTTGTTATGGCCTTTCCCCCTCTTTTTACTGGCTACAAAAAGCCAAACTACTGAATGAAAGAGAGGTCTGTTTAAAAAGGTAATAATATAGGTAAATCTAGCTGAAAAAATCAGTATATTTCTTCTTAGCCCATGACAATTTCATTAAGGCAATGAGAATTAGATCTTTAAAGAAACGCAGGCACCCAGGTCCTAGTGAACTCAGAGATATTTTGAAAAAGAGCAGGTGTAATTAACCTATAGGAATATACAAACTGAAATGTATACAGGGTATCATATTTAACTTATGCATGAAAAGATTTCATGAAACACAAACTATAGATAAGACTGGAAGACTTCTCCCTGGAAAAGTCCTATCGCTTCCACATTTCCTCAGTGTCAATAATCACCTATCTACCTATAGCATAAGTTTGCTGGAAGGAGTGTGCAGCTGTCATTACAAAATGTAGCTTATGTGTTCCCCAGTTTCCAGACTTTTTGGTTACATGTCACTTCAGCTATCACTGCTGAAAGCTTCCTCAGTTGGCAGAGTGTACATAGCAGTTTTTTAATTCAAGATCCTCAGCCGTACCTTCATACTACATGAGCACCTAATTAAGCCTCAGTATGAAAGATATCAGGAGTAAATGAAGCACCAAACACTTCCACAAAACCTGTATTTGATCTGTAGCTCTTGGTACTGTCTGCTAAATATTAGTTTACACTTAATGGCCAAGAATGTATTTATAGATGTAGCAGTTGTGTTATAGCAAAATTTTCAGCAAAAGCCTAGTTTATTGGGTCTTCAGTGAACAGGAGATATCCAAATCTCATATTGTCCTGAAGACTTTGCAAAGGCAAAGTTGCCTTTATAACACCAAGTAGATCTCTACTATTCTTTCCTACAGCTTGCAACTAGATTTCAGCAGCAGCTCAGCTGCATGAGTGCCAAGCACCTAGCAGAGACAAGGTTTGTGTGCTTTCAACAGATATTCATGACTGTGCTTCTAGTGCTTAAGCAGCTGAGCTATTGCCAGCATCTCATTACACATTTTCCATCACAGATAATATTTTCCAGGCCATTGATCTCTTTTTCTTCAGTTGTCCCTATGCATTCAAGCGGCTCCATGCAGGTGAAACAGTTTTCCCACATGAGCCTGAAGAATGTGGGTTTTGGGCTGGGAGCCCTTTGCGAGATACAGACATCTCCTTCCTGTGACTGTAATTGTTTAAATCACTAACTAATGTCGGGGTCATTTCCCTTTATCCCATCTTTACAAAGACTGACCTTTACTGAAGAGTGGCCAAAGGGATGCAGAGCTGTTGGCTACAAGAGAAGAGGAAAGATTGGGAGAAACCATCAGTAGGCTCTGATAATCTATTAAGTCTTCTGCAACACAAGGTTTGTGAAACACACCAGAGCTTATGTGGACTCTGTTAAAAAGGTAATACCATATTCTCATTTGAAACTATCCCAGGCCTGGAATCTACCCGAGAAAGAAAAATAAAAGAAGTACAAATTAATTTTCAGTGTGTAGTGAAGCCTCTAGTCAATTAGGTTATGGTGTAGCATTTCACATTTTTCCCAGAAATGATGCAGAACATTTTTTAAAAGCCAAAGTGGTACTATTATTTGATGTGGTGCTATTATTTGATGTGAACCTCATCATAGAGTTTCCAACCATAACTTAGTTGCTTGTTCACTTTCTTCTTAAAATAGAATAATTGAGTTATCTCTGGAATAATGGAGTTAAAATTTACTTTCCTAACTGTTCTTGTTGAAATACAACCAAAGTATCTGAGAGATAAAAAGATCAGACATTTTCCTTGTGTCTAGAGTGAAAGTTAAGTTCAGTGATGTGTTGGCTATATTCTTAGTTACTTCAAAATATATTTCAGTCTCAGTTCAAACATCAGAAAGTTGTTTTAGTTATGAAAATTAACTCACACATCTAAGTTTATTCCTCCCTGATAGCAATCTGTGCTAGACAGATTACAATACCATCATTAAAGTGTGGGTCACTTTTTAATATAACTATACTTTCTATGTTAAAAATATTTAGCTGTGCTATATGCTCACATTTCAACTACATGTATAATAAATCAACCTCACTCTCAAGGTCTTCAGCTAGCACACAATTCCTCTGAAGTTACTGAAAAATAGCTAATGTACAGATGTGAAGATCTCAATTGAGAAATGAAGCTATATTCATTATTTATTTGGCTGTGAAACTAGAATGTGACAGGTCTCTGCAAACCATATAGCAATAAAAGAGGAGTAAAGTAGGAAGAGTGCCAGTACAAGAACTATGATGCCATTTCTAAGCAGCTGGATTCCCTGGCAACTGGTGACAGTGTCAAGACTATTCATGAGCTGGGAGAAGCTCTATCTTTATATTCACAAAATATAATCATTTTAAAGGTAGATTATAATAATTTTAAAGGTAGATTTATTTCTACATTTTTTTCTGATATGAGATTTAGGACAGCATCTGCCTTACACATGCTTGTAAATACTTAACTACCTTTAGGACATCATAAAGCATTATGTAGTCTGCTGTGGTTCATAAATTTACAACAATGAACTATTGTATGTGACGTTTCAATGTTAACTTTACAACAGCCACTAACTACAGTTTCCTAACAGCATACACACTGTAGCTCTCAGAGGACCATTTCTCTTCTGAATATCAGGGTGTTAAACTAGATGGGAGACCTGGTTGACAAACGCTCTGTCAAATAACAATACATAACTATGAAAAGAGCAAGTGGAAAAAAGTCTTTGTCAGACAGGACAACTTTGTAGAGTCAGTCAAGTGCTAGCCAATGTCAGCTCTGCTTTTGCTAGTTCTGCTCTGCCACAGGGAAAGCATCTAACAGGCTGCTGAGCAAAAATATCTCTAAACATAGCTCAAACCAGGCACTATAAGCAGAATAGGTTAAAGATCACAGCAGCAAGTTATGAGTAGGACTTAGTAACACCTGCAAAAACTGCTCAGGTGCATCACTTTGTATCACGAGTCACCCAAACTTTGGAGTAAACTCCTGAACACCAGAAGAAGCCACAAACAAGGGCATGTAGAAAACTGCCAAATATCTGGTCCTCAAGTAAAAATCCTCAAACAGCTAAGGATGTCATTTTTCCAGGACAACGAGATGGCTGCATACAGAGAGCTCATACATAAAGTAGGCCTGCAAGCAGATTGAGGGAAGGGCTATGCCTACAGGGTGAGGCTACATCTGTCAAAGTAAATTCAGTTGCAATGGGAAATGTTCCCTTGCAGGACTCAGTTACCTTTTCTGTTAAACTATTAAAATGGTCCCTGGACATGTTTTGGTCTCCAAATAATCTGCATTTCTCACCCCTGCACATAGTTTTAGAGTCCAAATGGGCCATATGTCACTCCCAAAAGGCAAATGGGCACCTTATTTTAAGGGATGGCCGAGTATAGTAGTTAGAACACAACATCATGGAGTTTCAGTGCTACAGAATGGACATGGACACATTTAGCTGGAGTGGGTTAGAAACTCATGGACTGCAGCTACAGCACTAGCTAAGCGAATAAAGACAAAAAATCTGCCATGGGCAGAAAGCACAGCTGAGCAACAGGAGACAAGGATGCATCCTGCTGCTCCAGCACTTAGAGCTGCTCTTGCTGTCCTCTAAGGCTGAGCAGCCTCAATCAATTACAGGTCTCCCTCCCCTTATTGCAGACCCAGCAAGCCAATCCAAAATGATCTCCTGAAAACAGTATTTCCTGTGCACTGAAGATTTGCCCCAGAATGCTGTAACTCTATGCAGCACTGCTACATTCACTTTTAAGGGGTTCATGCATCACCAGTGCACCACAGCGTGGGAACTCTAGTTTGTATATCATTAATCCTGCCTTGGGATAGGAAAACGGACTGGGTGACCTTCAGAGATCTATCCTAGCCCTTTCTTCTATGATAAATATGGATTCAGGACACAAACTTTCTTTTTTTTTTTTTTTTTTAAAGTCATTCCACAATTTCTATACTTCACCAAAAAGAAAGAAAACATTTTGAGAAAATAATCCAAGCCATGTTCATTTAGTGCCTGAGAAAATACATGGGTCTGCCAAGCTCTGTCAGGCTCTGAGACTGGTCAAGGAAGCCAATTTTAAATTCTATGATCTCCCATGAGAATACTCTGCTAATATTTATATCTCTGCTTTGCTCTGGGTGATTGCCCAACCTCCTCAGCTGAACTCATCCACTAACCCAGTGTCAGGAGAAAACAGACTGTTGTTTCTCCATTGTGAAAGCTGTACCACAGAGCACCCAGTCCACTTCCAAGTCTCAAGCAACACCACCAAGTGTAAAAGATGCATAAGTTTACCTTCCCTTCTGGGTTAGGAGACCTGGGGTTTTGTTGTGATGATGCATTCTAAGTGACATTTCTAGTGGTCTGTAGAATAACATAGAATAATTATACTTGCATATCTAAATTCTGGAAGATAGTCACTGAATAGTCAAACATGGATACCTTCCCTTAAGGATTCAGGAATTCCTCCTGATGAGCATGATCGGGGTGCACTTTCTCAGCTAGGATATGAAGTATCTGTCTCACAGTTGCTTCCACTACTACTTCTCCAGCTGTCCTTCAAGACATAGCTATTACCAGTTTATGGGAGTCAAATCACAAGTCAAATAACAAGAAGATGCTTGTAGAAGACATCTTTCAAGGTTCTTCACTAATTTTCAACCATGGTCTATCTGACTGCATTGTACAGATAAAAACACATTATAAAATATTTTAAGCTTGCAAGAAAAAATGCAAACCAAACTCAAATAATTTATGTTTATCAGTGACATAAAAGAGCTTATCATCATGGAGTTTATCAACAGTTCTATGTAAAATCAAAGCACTATAACAATCACAGCCAGTGAGCAGCTTTTCCAAATATCTGAAAGTAAACAAAATACAATTCTTTTATATAGGCTTTAATCAAAGCAAACTCAAAGAAGAAAAGGAACATGTTCTTTAATTGAGAGCATTATATTAGGCATTCTATTTTTTCAAGAAAGCCCTCTTGGAAAGCGTAATTGAGTATGTTTGCTCTTGCCCAGCTTAAAGCAACAGACTCTAGATTTACCCATTTCTCTCACCTTTTCCGGGTAGCATCATTTTTAACATACCATGCTGCTTAAAAGCAAATTGCTTCTTTTCAAGTCATATTTTAACACAAGTAAACAAGCAGTTAGAGGTCCACCATTAAAACAAACAAACAAAAATGCCTCATAAATCAAAGCTATTCAGCTAAATGAAAGGAAATCATATCTCTCTGTTTACCTATCAGAAACCCTATAATTGCAGAAAAATATTTTTCATACCTTAAGTACTGATTTTTCTTAAACTTCAGAATGATCACAAACTTTCTTGCTCTAAAACATTTATATGAAAAATGCAAGAAATTCCAGGAGAAAAAGTTCCTACATATTCAAGCTGGTATATAGCTTCAATACAAATTGACTTTTTTCCCCAAGATGAACAGCACAATCTTAAACTATGGCATAACTGAAATTATAAATATGCATTAAAAACATGATTCAAATCTACCATGGATTTCCTGTCAAAAATACAGTATTTCAGATTCACTCATTAATTGATGGACTTCCCATTTTCTACTCGACAGCGAAGTTTACTTCCTTCCGATAATTTTGCTTTTTCAGCCCTAGGTCACAAGAATTTCATCCAAATCTGACAGTCATTCCTGACAACCTTACTCAGTTAAAGCTTATTGAATTCTGTTAAAACCTCACAACAAAACTTTGTCACAAATTAGAAGTGGAAGAGGGAAAAATAAAGGACTTCTTTTTTTTTACATCTAATAAAAACAAACCCTATTGCTCTGCAAACAATTGTGCAGCTGCAGGTGCTTTTCATGGAAGAATTAAAAACATTATTTTCATTTAAAAAACTGGTCGGGACTTCAGTTATGCAGAACATGTTCCCACAGGTACTGCACTTAACTCTTGGATTACTTCCCCTCAAGGAATAAGCTATTCCTAGCAAAGAGGTCTTGTTAACTTATGGCCAGATATTCATTATACAGAACATCCTTAAGTAGCTCAGCTAAGGTCAAAAGATTAACTCATGCCAAAACCATATGGAAGCAATGACAGGGAAGCAGCATCCTAAGCACAGAACTTTTCCTAGAGTTTCAGATCAGAATTCATAGAATCATAGAACCATATAATCATAGAATGGTTTGAGTTGGAGGGGAACTTAAAGGTCATCTGGTTCCAACAACCCTGCCATGGACAGAGAAAACTTCCACTAGATCAGGTTTTTTAAAGCCCCATCCAGTCTGGCCTTGTACACTTCCAAGGAGAGGGCATCCACATCTTCTCTGGGCAACCTGGTCAAGGGCCTCACCACCTTCATAGTGTAGAATTTCTTCCTTATATCTAGTCCAAATCTACTCCCTTTCAATTTAAAGCCATTAACCCTTGTCCTGTCTCTACATATCCTTGTAAAATGTTGTTCCCCCTTGTAGGCCCGCTTCACGTACTGGAAGGCTGCTATGAGGTTTTCTTGGAGCCTTCTCTTCCCCAGGCTGAAAAACTCAAGCTCTACAAACCTCTCTTTGTAGGAGAGGTACTCCAGTTCTCTCATCATCTTGATGGCCTTCCTCTGGATTTTCTCCATCAGGTCCATGATCTTCTTATGCTGGGAGCCCCAGAGCTGGATGTAGTACTCCAGATGATGTCTCATGAGAGCACAGTAGAGGGTAGAATCACCTCCTTTGACCTGCTGGTCATGCTCTCTTTGATGTAGTCCAGGGTGCGGTTGACTTAACCAAGACTCTCAAGTCCTTCTCAGCATAGCCACTCTCAATGCAGTCTCCACTCAGCCTGTGCACCTGGGATTGTCCTGACCCAGGTGCATGTATTTGCACTTGGCCTTGTTGAACTTCATGACGTCCACATGCCTGTCAAGGTCCTTCTGTATGGCATTCCTTACCTCCAGCATGTCAGCTGCAAGCAGCTTGGTGTCATCAGCAGACTTGGTGAAGGTGAACTCAATTTCACTGTCCTTGTCTGTGGTCTGTGTCAAAAGACGTTAAAAAACAAGATCCCAATACCAATCACTGAGGAGCACCACTCATCATCGGTTTCCTCTTGGACATTGACTACAATTCTTTGACTACAACCATTCAACCAATTCCTTTTCTACTGAATGGTCCACCCTTCAAATCTACATCTCTCCAACTTAGAGACAAGGAATTTGTATGGGACAAGTGTGTCAAATGCTTTGCACAAGTCCAAGTAAATGGCATCAGTCCTCAAGAAACTTCAATCTTTGTACCAAATTTCCTCAAGACAGTTCCTGAAACACATATGTCAATATTTTAAAAGGTTTCAGGAATAGAACTTTTTCAATATTTTGCAAAAGAGCAGAAGTTGTTCAGCAATTGCCTAAATGGAAGAGGAAACAGAAATTTCTCAGAAGTCATTTCCAGAAAGGACAAAATGTCTTATTATTTTTCTAACACTGATTGTTGTTATATTGTAACCTAATATCGCACTAGATAATCCCATTCTACTGTAAATTGGTCTGACAAGTGAATCAGCTCACTGGTTTCATTTACCTTTAACAGAAAAAATTGATGAGAGTCTGCCACTATTTCATTATATCACCCAATCCTCCAAGCCCAGATTTTTATGGTTTTCTTTCAAAGAAAAGGAGACCACTTCCCATCTGTTTTATTTTTTGAATCCATAGTAACTGTTTTTAATTTTTCCCAGACATGGGTTTCCAGCCTAGGAAACACCATTGTTTAACAGCAGGAGGACAGCATAGTAGGAAAGAAATTAATTCTTTGTTTCACAGAATCACAGAATCACAGAATAACCAGGTTGGAAGAGACCCACTGGATAGTCGAGTCCAACCATTCCCACCAATCCCTAAATCATGCTCCTAAGCACCTCATCTACCCTAACCTTAAACACCTCCAGGGACGGTGACTCAACCACCTCCCTTGGCAGACTGTTCCAATGCCTAATCACCCTCTCCGTGAAGAACTTTTTCCTCTCCGTGAAGAACTGTTTCATAACATGACTTTCATAACTGTAGTGACTTTACTTTCAAAGTACATGAAAGCTATAGCTATTTGAAAGCCATAATCCCAAAGTTCAAACTGCCTTGAGTCCAATGTCATATTTAAATACCAGATCAGGGAAGTTGTCTTGTCTGCACCTTTTGTATAATTATGCTTTTATACAAATTTCTCTTTCTTTCTGCTTCCAACTGGACTGAGGAGGCCTAGATTTCCCCAGCCAAACCTGATCGTACAAAAATGAAGGGTATTTTCCATTGAGATGAAGCACAAAGTCCAGTGTCATTGTAATCTCTCAACATGAAGCAGCAGAAAAGAGGTCTGCAGCAGTCACCTTCCACCCGAGAAAATCTCACACTATGAAACTATACAGAAAATTTGCACCATAGAGTTAATGGCACCGAAAACAAATTCTTTTTCCATTTCTGGATACTGATGTTTTGTCATCCTAACACAGAAAGCACCAAGTTGTGAAGGAAAGCATGTGGACTTGACATTTTCATGCACAGATATTTGCCAGAAGATTAGTCTGGCGGGAGGTCTGGGAATCAGATATCCCCTTTTGCTGGTTCCTGATGCTTAGGGAGTAAAATCTGTCTCTACTGGAGCAGTTACTTTCTTTACGTTGTTTTTTTTTTTGCATTTCTGGAAAGTTTCAGGTGGGACTACCTTACTTCTCAGACCAGAGCCACAAGAACCATTACACTGTGTGCAGATTTAATCATTCTAGTCTCCATACTGTTCCTTAGAGCTCATTCCTGCTATTCCACTTCCTTGATGCCAGAACAATATATCAATTGTTTGACCATTTTATGAGCTAGATTGATAATGAAATGGTTTTTATAGTAGGCATAACCACAGAAGCAGGAAGTTCAGGCAGGTGCAGAACTAACAGCTGGGGGTGAACTGAGGATGAAAATAACATAAATTAGATCTTTCTCTTTAATGAGTTAGCTCATGCAAACAACCTGTGAGTGCATTTGGCAAGGCAGCCAAAAACATGATCAGAAAACTTCAAAAAGGAGACATTCTGATAGGCATACCAGTTTTACAGCTTGTCCAACATCAGTTTTAGTAGCACAGCTGACGGGACAGAGAGCTGTGGTATGGAATGGGAGTCACGACTGACAATGGGAACAAGGAGGCAGGAGAAAAGGATTTCCTAGACCAGCATCTCTGCCAAGATAGGACAGAAGCTCATCCTTTACAATGTTATCTACCTTGGTTTAGCTCCTTTCCAGAATCAGGTGCTTAGGAGCCATGCAGGGGTCTGTACCTTGAGCTGAGTTCACAGCAGCAGGATGCACAAACTTCAGCACCACTAAGACTGTCTATAGCCACCCCTGGGGAGCACAGCTGCCTGCTGTCCACAGTTCCCTGATTGCCTGCTACCTTCCCTGCAATAGCCCTTTGAGGATATAATAGGCTGCTTTCCTGGTCAGTGCTGCCACTTGCTAAACACCCCCACAAGCTCTTCAGAGACTAACTTTGACTATTCAGAATTGAATCCCCAACAGATTTTATAATTTCATACAGATGTATCGCCTCCTGTTGCAGGTTAGCTATATTCTCAGTGTACAGATGTCTGTCTCGCTCCTGACAAACTGCTCCCTGTGTCTGTACAGCCTGATGAGAAGTACTTTGTTGAGACAGAGCTTTCTGTTCTTGCAAAGCAGGGGGCAGGCTATGTTCCTACCAACATTTGCACAGTCAGCCTGCTAGGAGAAGAGGCAGCCTGGCTGACACTGTAAGTCCACTGAAATTGCCAGAAAAGTTTGATCCCAAGAAAAGAAGTAATTCCTCCTCAACGTTTGTTGAAAGCTATTTGAAAAATCACAGAAGGGAGGAGCATCTCACAGCACGGAAAAGAGTGTGTTGAAGGCTGGAGCAAAAGAGAGAGCAGCAAAGCTGGTGAAGGGGCTGGAGAACAGGCCTCATGAGGAGCGGCTGAGAGAGCTGGGGGTGTTTAGCCTGGAGAAGAGGAGGCTGAGAGGAGACCTCATTGCTCTCTATAACTACCTGAAAGGAGGTTGTAGAGAGCAGGGAGCTGGCCTCTTCTCCCAAGTGACAGGGGACAGGACAAGAGGGAATGGCCTCAAGCTCCACCAGGGGAGGTTTAGGCTGGACATCAGGAAAAAATTTTTCACAGAAATGGTCATTGGGCACAGGCTGCCCAGGGAGGTGGTTGATTCACCTTCCCTGGAGGTGTTTAAGGCACAGGTGGACAAGGTGCTGAGGGGCATGGTTTAGCATTTGATAGGAATGGTTGGACTTGATGATCCGGTAGATCTCTTCCAGCCTGGTTATTCTATGATTCTATGATTTTATGAAGGAAGCAATTTTGTTCATATCTGTGTTCCTCTGCATTGCCAAGAGCTCCAGACTAACTTTGATTCATATTGCCACCACTCCCTATTTCCGCTACAATCCCACATTACATCATACAGTAAATAATATGAGTAGATAACAGCCCAAGAAAATCAGTGTTACTAGCTCTAAGTGCTGGATCTGGCTTACAAGCAGAAAGATGAATTTTCTCTCCCTTACAGGTGGACTGAGTATGCACTGGGAGAGCCACAAGTGGCACTGGTGGTCACAGACTTATTAGGAAATGTAAGCCTATAGAAATTCATCTTCATCCACCAAACTGAAATAGCACTACAAAGTACTCTGCCTAAAAGGGAGTTGGCCTTTCTACTTCTTAAATCCACCTAAGACAGTGGCTTATAAACTTTTTGGCATTATTGCCAATGATCCCTATTTGAAAATGTGAAGAATATTATTTAAAGCTTTCCACCCTTACCACCCCACTGTAGAGACATTTTATAGGGAAGAAAGACTTGATGCTGTGGGCCTTGTTGATGCTGAGCAACCCTGACAAGACCTTGAAACAGGGAGCTAGCTCGGTTGAAAGAAGAAGCAACTGAGAGAAAAACAAAGAATAAAAATGTCAACATGGCTAATTTTAGTGTAACTTGTTTAAAAGCATATGAGGTTGTTTAGCCAATAATATGTTAGTAATAGGCATGTGAACAAGCATTTTTAGCCAATAGTAAACTGTAGATAAGTGCATGAACAGTTTATGCATAACCAGATGTGTAATCTGAAAAAGTATATAAAGAAAAACCTAACACAATAAAATGTCATCAATCCATCACATTGAAGTCTGTCTCAATCCTATCAACACCCCATCTCCCTTTGCTTTTCTTTTTCTTCCATTCTTGAGAAAGTGAACGCAAAATCAGTTCCAGTTCACCTCCCTGTGTTATAGATTTCAGCTTCCCCATAACAATGCATGAGAGTGCCATGACCTGTCTTTTAGGCAGTTTATGTTAGTCCTAGGCTACATTGATTCAATAGTAGGACTGGGAGAAAAGATAAGCAAGAATGAGGGAAAAGATGATAACCAGACAGTAGATTCTTAGCAAAATCATCAAAGTAATGCATTTTAATGTTACTACTTTTGTTTATGTTTTCTGCACATTTTTAAACTAGTTTGTATGCCTCACCTAATACACGAAAACAGAAGTCTTTGTTTAGTTGTAAAGATGCAGAGTAAGCAGCAAAAATGACTAAGTAATAAGCTGGCACTCAGTCCACAAAAGTGAAAAGCTCCGGTCAGGTAGGTATATGTGTATTCATTTATCATTCTAGACATCAAAACCCCCACTTTGTCGTTTTCATAGAATCACAGAATAACCAGGTTGGAAGAGACCCACCGGATCGTCGAGTCCAACCATTCCCACCAGTCTCTAAACCATGCCCCTCAGTACCTCATCCACCCTCACCTTAAACACCTCCAGGGAAGGTGAGTCAACCACCTCCCTGGGCAGACTCTTCCAATGCCTAACTACCCTTTCCGTGAAGAATTTTTTCCTTATCTCAAGCAAAAAAAAATTCTTCACGGAAAGGGTGGTTAGGCATTGGAACAGTCTGCCCAGGGAGTTGGTTGACTCACCTTCCCTGGAGGTGTTTAAGGTTGCAGTAAGAGTAAACTGCACTTTGTTTAAAGTAAGTCTTCATTCTCCCAAACCAACAAAAGCTCCTACAAGAAAACATTAGCAAGAGTAATCTAATTGATCTTCTAGGTGAACAGAGTTCAAACACAAAAATACCATAGTCTTCACCATAGCTTAAGCATAGGATAACCATGGGCTCCCAACCTGGGAGGCAAAGGCACGAGGTCTATCCCCTTAGGGATGCACTTGAAGAAGCCAGAGAGATGCCTATATGGCACCAAATCCTACTTCAAAGTTCTCTGTTTGCTTTCTTATATGGATTTGAAGACAGAAGCAAGGAAGAATTCCTTTACAAATCCTGCCTGTAGTGTATTCTTCCTTCAAACTAACCTTGTTAACCTATGTAAACAATCTCTCTGGCTTTAGGACCTAAGAAATATAAGATTCCTTTTCCAGAGGCTCCCACATCTGCCATCCTCCAAGCAGCCCAGAGAAACCTGTCCAATTCTGGCCCTCTGACAATCCCAGAAAAGCCTATGGGCAAGCCAAGACTCCTGCCCTGACCCTTTTTTTTTAATTATTTATAATAATCTACATATCTTAAATAGTGTCCCTTTGAAAGATCAACATCTTCTGTCTCAAACTGTTTCCTTACTCAAGTCTCGTGGATTTGTTTATTATTCTTCAGCAAGCAGCAGCAGTGAGGTCTCCTTTTATTATCCTACTCTTTCTTGTCATGAAATGAAAAACACCCAAAGATGGTTCCTAAACATGAATTACAATCCCTTCTCAATTTTCTGCTAGCAGTCAAAGCTTCTGGAGTGCCCATGTGAACATACCTTCAAAACACCTTCCAGGGTTTTATAGTACTTATGTTATCGTTATAATTAAAAATTATTTTTAACATTTCTATACTATCATTAAAGAGATTAATTATCTTTGTGTTGCCTTTTCACCATACATGTCACAGCCAGAAATGGAGCTAAGGAGTTAAAGTTAAGATCATAAATAATTAAGGTTATAGGAAAACATGGACAAAATTAACCACCATTAAAACCACCATTGTAAAGCCTTAAAGACAGTTAAGTCTACTGGCAGTAGCAGTGGAGACTGACCTCTAAACTTAAACTAGGGTGAAATTTTGTGCACACCCCACTCTAATGTAGATTCAAATGATTTCTGAAAGAAAAGAGATGTTACTCAACCTGCAGCAACATATCCTTACAGCCCACCTGGTGAAAAAAAAGGCTCAAACATGGGGAAGAGTCTGAAAGACTGTGATGAAACAGTCTGTAACTCAAAAGACTAATACAGCAACTCTTAACAGTAGTAAAAGGCAACATTGCTTTGCACAGGATATTTTGCAAGCATTTCATAATAAATTAAAAGAAGAAAATAAAACCTACAACTTCAAATATGTCAAATATAAGTTAGATCAGTTAAACAAGTGGTTCAAGATCTCTGCATATTAAATGTAAGAATTTGGATGTCCCTGGGAAAATTACAAGAGCTCGCTGAAGCCAGTGGGGATGCATTCATTACCAGCAAAGTGTAAAAACTCTAAAGTAAGCAAAAATGATGAAGGCTAATAAAACAAAGAATTCAAAATCAGCTCTCTAGGATCAAGGCAGTTAACGTCTACTGGCAGAAAAGATGTTCATTATAAACACCTAATTGGGGCCACAGAATACAATGCAGTTAACAGAGTTGTAAGAAATGGATGATTCTCCACTGCTTCTGTGGTTGTGGATTTAACCATATTCATATTCTAGAAAGAAAGGACAGCATCCATTGGGACCTTGGCAAGCTTTGAGGAGTGGGCCCATGTGAACCTCATGAAGTTTAATAGGACTAAGTGCAATGTTCTGCAGTTGTGTTGGGACAATCTCCAGTATCAATACAGACTGGAGGATGAATAGGTTGAGAAAAGCCCTATGGAAAGTGACTTGAGGATACCAGTGCATGAAAAATTTGATATGAGCTGATGATGTGCACTTGCAGCCCAGAAAGCCTGGGCTGCATCAAAAGAAGCACAGTTAGCAGGTCAAGGGAGATAATTCTGCCCCTCTACTCTACTCTGCTCTTCTGAGAACCTACGTGGAGTACTGCATTCAGCTATGGGATCGCCAGTACAAGAAAGACACGGATCTGTTAGAACAGGTTCAGAGGAGAGCCACAGAAATGGTAAGAGGGCTGGAACACCTCTCCTATGAAAAAAGGCTGAGAATGCTGAGGTCGTTCAGCCTGGAGGAAAAAAAACCTCCATAGAGATCTTCAATATTCAAAGGAAGCCTGTAAGAAAGATGGAGAAAGACTGTTTACTCGCGTTTGTAGCGACAGGACAGGGAATAATGGTCTTATGCTGAAAAAAGTTAAGTTTATACTGGATGTAAGACATTTTTACAATGACAGTGACGAAGCACTGGAACAAGTTGCCCAGAGAAGCTATTGATGCCCCACCACTGGAAATGTTAAAGGTCAATTTGTACAGGGCTTTGAGCAACCTGATGTAGTGGAAGATGCCTTTGCCTATGGCAAGGGGCTTGGACTAGATGATCTTTAAACATCCCTTCCAACACATACCATTCTGTGATTCTATAATCTGAGATCTCCAGCACTCCAGAGCAGTTTGCCTCAAGTTTTAGAGGAAACATTCCTTAGTCTGCCCGCCTCTGCTCCTCTCACTAAATAAGATAGATGCTCCACTTAAAGTGTTGCTACCTTCTCCATACAGGTTTGTGGTGCGTACAGAGTTCTGTACATTTTGCAGTGGTGGTGGGCTCGTGAGCCTTGAGTGAATATATTTGCTGCCAAGATAGAAACAATAAGTTACAACAAAGAAAGGCAAAGAATTATTTTTACAGCCAGCAGTGTACAGGCAGTAATAACACTGTGTGTGATAATTAATGAAAGATTTTTCTCTAGCTATCTAGAAAAAGCTGATGGATGGCAATTTGAATATGTAAGGAAGAATATATTTATTTAATCACTGAATGCAATAAATTAGGATTGCATGTTATTTTAATTCCATGGGAAACATAGTCCACTGCACTTATATTTTTAAAACTATGCTTACAAAGAGCCAGCTCTGTAGCCTAAGAAAAGAACTTTCTGTTGCCAAAGACACACATCCAAATCCTAGGCTTGGTAGGAATTAGATAATAACAATCAGGGGTAGGAAAGAATAATCTTGATTTGCACCACAGAAATGTTATGAGCTCATAAAGGCAGCATTAGTTGTTTTGAAGAACATGTGGTAAGCCTTTCCAGGGATGATCATGAAACATCTGTCTAAACTGTGTGTAAAACCGGAATTTAAACAAATAGAAATAGAAGGAGGTTTCATCATTCCATTTTATCTCATTATCAAGTTAGTGATTCAACATCACTACTTCTACCCGAAAACACCCATTACATGCTTATGCTTCCCTGGTGTAAGGAACCACAGAGCAATTTGCTCTGCTGTAGTAGAGCATATCAGGGTGTGAATGGAGAGAGTACTAGGAAGTACTGAGTATCTACCAAATGAGCCCATCAAGCACATTTTAAATGCTCGGGTCCTTTGAAAATAGGATTTTTTGGGATGATTTGGGATACACTGAAAAGTCCATGCATCACATCTCAAACATATACTTACAAGCAGAACTTCAAACTCACAACAAGGAAACTTTCTCTTTACATTGTTAATATAAGTCTTGTTCTTAATGAATTTCTAACCAAACTGCCTGAGGAATATCTTGATATACTTCAAGATACAGCATAATGTTACTGTATTTTATTGCTTGTGTAGAACCCAGAATCCCAAGGGGAGAATTAAACAGGATGAATAATGAAGGATTCATCTTCCCAAAGGTAGATACAATTAACTCCTTGAAAGCAATAGTTGGACTCGATGATCCTGTAGGTCTTTTCCAACCTAGTGATTCTGTGATTCTGTAACTCCAACACAGATATGCAGATTTATCTTATGGAAGCAAACTCCATAAACTGTCATTCCTCTATACTCAGGAAGCTAGGTGATTTTTAACAGTGGTAAAATTGTCCTGCAGAACTACATGCCCCTTTTCAAATTACCAGCTGGGAAAAAAAGGAATGCTTTCTAAAGCACCTCTAGAGCTTAGTTCTGGAAAAAATAAAAATTGCAAGGGAAGGATCAAAACTGCAAAATTATCATCACTTTTAATAATTTGGTCAAAACATTACAACCCTAGATACTGTCCCTGTACTAGCATTCTAATCAATATTGGATCGTGTTCTTTATTTTAATATTTGCTACTTCAACTACTATATAGTAATTTTTATTCACTCTTTTTTCATAGGATTTCCTGTTATATGTATTTCTGTTCATATTGGCTTGAGCAGTACAGCAAACTTTAGTGTGCTTTTATCCTATCTCATTTTTCCAAGTAGCACATAATACAAACATTCAGGATAGAATTTATAACCATATATTGCTCCTGCTGTTTAAGTTTCTCTGAGCCATGGAGGAAATTTCACAAAAAGACACAAATATTCAGGTGAGTCAAAGTAAATTTTGATTATTCTCTTTGAGACGTGTAAGTCAACTTATCCTGACTGACATAAAGTAAAACAGACTAGCAACATCTGCTTCTAGAATAGAAATTGAATAGCTGGAACTTGATTACATACTTTATATTTAAAGGCATGGATGTTTCTGGTATGTGGTTAGGATTACAATTAGTCCTCCTTGATTCATACATATAAGCACTAGCATACTAGCCAATGGGATAATGCACAGATGTAATTCAGATTCGTGTTTTCCTGTGTGCTGAAAGATTCTTTGTGGTTTTAAGAACAGATCAGACTGAGTACAGTAATGAAAATATCCTAATGACACAGTAGACACTACTTTTCTTTCAAGACTGAAATGTTTTTAATGCTCACACTCAGGGTCATATTGTCTTTATGTTCAAATGAGGAAACTGAGAAATGAGCTTCAGACATATAACAATGGAGGAGTGGGAACATGGAAATACAGTCTAGCAAGGAGTCTTTAAGATATTTATCAAATGATGGTACAGGACAGGAAGTTTATTATGTTTGTTTGAAAAGGAGAAAAGAGTACATGTAAACACAATCTCATTTCTCCCCTCCCCAGCATTTGTGTCTGAACGTGTTTTACCCCCCAAAAATATTTGATAGGCTGAATGTTAAAAGAACAGAGGTGCCCAGTAAGGAGTTTGAAGTGTATGAGTTCATCAGAGATAGGCAATGCCAAACTGAGCCCATGTCTTTCTTTGCTATTTTCCATGGCAATCTGATCTACCTGGACTTCAGTGACTATGACAGACTATTCCATAAGATATTAATAGATAAGTAATAAGAATTAGAAATATAAAAGAATTATGAGGGGCTGAAAACAGCTGTGGTTAATGTTGAAAGGTTTAAGTATCAGGCTGGGAGAAGGAAAGGAGCTACAGTGCAGCCCTGCAAGGCTTGGTTTGGGGAGGAGTTTCACTAAGATTTTGGCACAAAAAGCAGAATGCTTGTAAAACTTGTTGATGACATGTAGTTGGAAAGCAGCAGCAGAGGGAGATCAAAATAGCAAACAAGAAGAACTGGTGATGGCTGTCATTAGATGGACATAAGTAACAGTATTGGGAATAGGATAAAATTGTAGGAGCATGCCCATGTACAAAAAGACTAGTAAGAATTTCAGGTATAAATTTGGACAATCTCATACTGTGAAATGAAAGGCAGTGTGACACTGTTAGGCAATCAAAAAATGGCTAAGCATTCTTAGTTATTATAATCAAAATCACAGAAACATAGAATAGTTCAGGTTGAAAAGGACCTCTAGAGGTCATCTAGTCCAATCCCCCTGCAATAAGCAGTGGTGTTTTCAACTAGACCAGATTGCTCAGAGCCCAGTTCAACCTGATCTTGAATGTTTCCAGGCATGGACATCTATCACCTCTACAGGCAACCTCTTCCAGTGTTTCACCATCTCATCGTAAAAAATTCCTTCCTTGTATCTAGTCTAAATCTACTATCTTTTCATTTAAAACCATTACTCCTTGTCCTATCAAAACGTCAGAAGAAGCATGGCCAGCAGGTCAAGGGAGGTGATTCTGTCTCTCTATTCCTCTCTTGTGAGACCTCATCTGGAGTGTTGTGTCCAGTTCTGGAATCCTCAACATACGAAGGACATGGAACTGTTGGAACAGGTCCAGAGGTGGGCAACAAGGATGATCTGAGGGCTGGAGTACCTCCCATATGAGAACAGGCTGAGAGAGTTTGGATTGTTCAGCCTGGAGAAGAGAAAGCTCAGAGGAGACCTTACAGTAACCTTCCAGTACCTGAAAGGGGCTACAAGAAAGCTGGAGAGGGACTGTTCACAAAGGCTTGTAGTGATAGGACTAGGGGCAATGGGCATAAACTGGAGAGGGGCTGATTTAGGTGAGGCATAAGGAAGAATTCCTTCACCGTGAGAGTGGTGAGACACTGGAAGAGGTTGCACAGGGAAGCTGTGGCTGCCCCATCCCTGGAGGTGTTCAAGGCCAGGTTGGATGGGGCCTTGAGCAGCCTGGTCTAGTGGGATGTCCCTGCCCATGGCAGTGTTGGAACTAGATGATCTTTACAGTTTCTTCCAACTCAAACTATTCTATGATTCTATGATTCTATGGCAATGCTTTTGCCCCTTCTTCCTCGCCTCTCCTTTCTGAACAGCCTTTAGCCATCAATAGCTGCACTCCAGTTATGGGATTCCTCCCATCAAGTTTCATTAATGGTAACTAACTTTCTAGCAGTGTGGTGGCTTCCAACTCCTAAATGTGAACCTACAATGTAGATTGGCAATTATCTCCAACAGAGGATATGTCAATACCATTTTATAAGATACTGATGAGTTGACGGCAGCTGTATCTGATGGGCGGTTTGAATGCCTGCAAGCCTTGAATAGAAATTCAGCCTCCACCAGCTTGTGTACTTACATCTGCTGTTAGTCCTGGAAGACTGGGGAAGTTCCATTGGACTGGAGGCTGGCTGATGTTGTGCCCATCTACAAGAAGGGTTGCAGGGAGGATCCAGGGAACTACAGGCCTGTCAGTCTGACCTCAGTGCCAGGGAAAGTCATGGAACAGGTGATCTTGAGTGCTATCATGAAGCACATGCAAGAGAACAGGGTGATCAGGCCCAGCCAACATGAGTTCACAAAAGGCAGGTCTTGCCAAACTAACCTGATCGCCTTCTATGACAAAGTGACTCGGGTGCTGGACGAGGGAAGGCTGTGGATGTATCTTCCTGGACCTCAGTAAAGCCTTTGACACAGTTTCTCACAGCATTCTGCTACAGAAACTGTCAGCCTCTGGCCTGGACAGGTGCACACTCTCCTGGGTGGAAAACTGGTTGGATGGCCGGGCCCAGAGAGTGGTGGGAAATGGAGTTAAATCCAGCTGGAGGCCAGTGACAAGTGGGGTTCCCCAGGGCTCAGTCCTGGGTCCAGCCCTGTTCAATGTCTTTATCAATGACCTGGATTAAGGCATCGAGTGCACCCTTAGCAAGTTTGCAGACGACACTAAGCTGGGTGGAAGTGTGGATCTGCTGGAGGGTCGGGAGGCTCTGCAAAGGGATCTGAACAGGCTGGACTGCTGGGCAGAGTCCACTGGCATGAGGTTTAACAAGGCCAAATGCCGGGTCCTGCACTTGGGGCACAACAACCCTGTGCAGAGCTACAGACTAGAAGAAATCTGTCTAGAAAGCTGCCTGGAGGAGAAGGACCTGGGGGTGTTGGTTGACAGCGACTGAACATGAGCCAGCAGTGTGCCCAGGTGGCCAAGAAGGCCAATCGCACCTTGGCTTGGATCCTAAACAACGTGACCAGCAGGTCCAGGGAGATCATTCTCCCTCTGTACTCAGCACTGGTGAGACCTCCAGGAGGTCTGTACCATCTTGTGCTCAATGAGAGATTTATAGTAGGGAACAGAATTAATACTAATAATAAAGGTGAGGTGTTTGCATGCAGTCTTCTACATCTGAGTCAACTCATAATCTTCTACTATAGCTCTTTTATTCGATCTTGCTTTTAGGAATTAGGAGGGAATGGTAAAACAGACACTGGAAAAACATCCCTCTGTTTCCACTGTTGACAAGACTTCTTCTTTGCCTGATTGTGCTAAGCACCCACATGCAGCAAGAAAAAAAAGCAAAACCGAATACATCTGCCAAGAGGCTTGCAGAAAGATGCCTGCTACCATCTGATTTATTAACACCATGGAACATGCCATAGCCTTGTTTGTGGTTATCATATTTTATAGACTAAATTACACAAAGATATTTTCTGTGCACAAGGCTGTTGTTCTTGGCTGCAAGATATCCTTCTCTCTCTGCCTTAGCATCCTCTCGGTAAGTTTGCAGTACAGCTGAAGCCAGAAAAAGTGTTTATAGACAAAGTAATTAATTTTTGTTGGTTAAGAACAAATTAAAAGAAAGTATGGAACTAGTGAATACAAAGGAAATTATCTTTATTTAAGAATTTCCAAAAATATAATGATTTTTTTTTTAGTATCTTATTATTTTAGCCTCCTTTCGTGCAGTCTCAGTTCCCCACACAAGATGGCAGCTCTTCCTTCCTTCTACTCGTCTATTCCTCAGCACACTGAAAAACATTTCCCTTTCACTCGGGTACTGCAGGTGTTACTGCAACAAAAAGAAAAAAAATACCCAACCTAGGGACTAGCCTTGTGACTCTAGTCATTGTTTCCTCCAAAAGCAGCATCTCGCATGGTACAGCATGATTTGTGAGGAGCAGCACTGTTTCCTAGAATACTCCATTTGTAAATGGAGTATTATTCCAGCAAATAACAGTAATTTATTTGTACTGCATGTCACAGCTTTTGAGGTTTGAAAGTGATACATAAAAGGGAAAACCAAATACTTATGTCAATTCAGCTACAGGATATTCACATGCAGATAAGGACATATAACCCTACGATTAAACTGTTGAACCACATCTCCTACTGCCCTGGCTGTACTGTCATTTAGAGAAGCACATGGTTATTTGCCTTTCACATTTGTTTTAGCACACTAAATAAATGAGTGCATTTCAGCTAAGGCAACAGAGAATTAAGTCTTTGCATAACTCAGACCTGCTAGAAAACAAACACTGAATTTTATCAAGCCTAATATCTATTTGACCACAACATTGCATTGAGTGCCTCTGTAAAGTCAGAAAGTCTGAAGTGGACCTAGCAATTAATGGTTTGTCATTAGCTGTCCTAAATGATGCCAAATTGCTAGCAATACTGTTTCCTTCTGAAGCAAATGATGAACAAATTTAAATTGTACAGCTTCTGCTCTGGTGAAGCTCATTCCTCCTGGAGTAGGTTACGGAATGCCCCACTCTGTAGTGAGCCAGCCCCCAGCTGGTGTAGAGGATGTGGATCTCTGCACCATCACCATGAGCATGGCCTGCCCCTCTTTAAGAGGAGCCTAGAAGAAATGCTTAAGCACCCAAGAGTCATACTTATGGTCCTCTCAGGCGCCGAGGAGAAAAAAACTGTATTCTATGCTATGCACATGTAGTAATGTAGGCTTAACCCAGTAAATATTTGTTCCAAATGTATTAATTTCCTCGAAAGGTCCAACAACCAACCATGAAGGCACTAAGAAGCAGCAAGCAGACAACAGGGCTACCCCATTTTCCCCACTCAAATTTCCCCCGTCATTCTGAGTTTTGTGAGAGCAAGAGACCAGCAGGTGTCAGCAAGAGCTTGGGAATGGGACAGACACTCAGAGCCCTGACAGGACTCCAGGAGAGGCAGAATATGCTCAGTGGTGGAACAAAAACAACTTTTTAAGTGGTTGTTTAGCTTAAAAGAACTAGCTAGCCCTCTCCTCTGGCTGACTTCAGAAAGCAGTGGAGCAAACTGCACAGCCTCTCTTCCCCACTCAGGCATGCAAGCTTGGGCACACAGCCCTGGATTTACACCGCGGAACTTACTAGGAATATGTAGGGTTTTGACACAGCATCCGAGTGCTGCGGGTTTGAGGACTGCCTTCGCGCATGCTTTTAGCTCAAGTTTGGATTCAGCCACACTGTAAGGATGAAGGATGAGGATGTTTGGAGTAGAGCCAGCAGCTGCTGCAGTTCTCTGTATGGATCCTGCACTGTAGCTTTCACTGCTGTGAACACCAAAAGTAAAGAAATTCAGAACAAAATCAACACTGAAGCAACTACTGAATTGATTCTTACACCAGTAGGTGAAGGAGCCTTTTATAACAAACGTTTCATTTAGAGTGTTTGACCACCATTACTTGAAATGACCAAATAGGTCTGTAATTGAGAAGAAACAGAAAGGACACAATTTCTACTCTTTCCAAGAGAAGACGTATGAACCAGCCATGCTAAACACAGTGCTTTACATAGGCAAACTTTCAAGGGCAGAAACAACTAACATCAACTAACAAAAGGGATCACTTTTGTTCCAAACTAGAGAAATCTACTATGGGGCCCTCAGCAGTATGAAGCACTGATGCTATCCACCAGCAGCTACAGGGTATTAGCAGGGCATCCAGCAGGTGAAAAAACCATTGTATTATTTTCCAAAATGCTCATTCCAAATTAAATGAGTCAAGCTTTTTGATCCTTAATGAGCTTTTTAATTTGCTTCCCTATCTCCCCTGCCCCCCCCCTCCTTTTTTAATTTCTAGGCAGAAGTATAGCTAGGCAGCAGTATAACTATATATCTATACAAGCGGAAAAACAGGCAGGGAAGAGAAGAGACCGGCATGGCTGAGTTGAGACCTGCTGGTTAAACTAAAGAAGAAGAAGGAACTGCACAGGCAGTGCAAGCAGGGACAGGTAACCTGAAACGTGTATAGAGACACTGCCCAGTTGAGTAGGGATGAGGTCAGGAAGGCCAAGGGGCAGCTGGAGCTGAACATGGCAAGGGAGCTGAAGACTAACAAGAAGGGCTTCTACAGGTACATCAATCAAAAGAGGAAGGTCAAAGAGAACATTCCCCCACTGATGGTTGGAAACGGTGACCACGTATCAACAGACAAGGAGAAGGCTGAGGTACTTAACAACCTTTTTTCCTTGGTCTTCACTGATAACTGCTCTCCTCACCTCTCCTGGGTCATGGGATAACAAGATGGTGACCAGGGGAATAAACTCCCTCCCACTGTAGAGGAGGATCAGGTTCGTGACCATCTGAGGAGCCTAAACATGTATAACTCTATGGGACTTGATGAGATGCATCCCAGAGTCCTGAGGGCATTGGCAGATGTGGTTGCCAAGCCACTCTCTATGATATTAGAAAAGTCATGGCAACTGGGAGAAGTCCCAGGTGACTGGAAGAAGGGTAACATTGTGCCCATTTTTAAAAAGGGCAGAAAAGACGACCCTGAGAGCCACCGACCTGTCAGCCTCACCACTGTGCCTGGGAAGATCATGGAACAGATCCTCCTAGAAGCTGTGCTAAAGCATATGGAGGACATGGAGGTGATTAATGGCAGCCAGCGTGGCTTCACCAGGGGCAAATCCTGTATGACCAACTTAATGGCTTTCTATGATGAGGTAACCACAGCAGTCAACGTGAGTAAACTGACAGATGTGATCTATCTAGACTTCTGTAAAGCCTTTGACACAGTCCCCCACAACATCCTTCTCTCTAAACTGCTCTCTTACGTTTTCTAGGATGCTGAAGAGCCAGTCAGGCTCCATGTGTGTAACCATGGTGCAGTGAAAACTGTCCCACAACTTTTGTAATTGCACTGAGAAAGGAAAAATATTTCCTTACATCAGCTGCCTTACAGGAACCCATAAGTTACCAATAGTCTATGCATATATATTTTTTACCTTTATTCTCAGTTTTACAGAAATGTTTTTCACTACCAAATAGGAAAAATATAATAAAAATTCTATAGTGTTTACTAACTCAACTAGCAAGATGAAGTTCTGAATGCATAATGTTTTCATTGACAGACAGCATCCTGATGAAAAAGAAAATCCTCATGAAGTTAACACAAGTACCATAAAGTACAAGGAAGTTCTTGGAGGAAACTTCACAGGCAGTTTTCATTTAAAGGTCTGTCTCCTGGTGTTTTAGGATCCTTTCCTTGAGATAGATATATGACATGTAAGATAATATCGATTTCATTGCTTTTTTAATGCTAGAGTTGAAGGCTCTATAGATAGCAACATTACAAATGGAAACAGCCTGCTACTTCTGGACAAGATTGTGCAATCAGCACAGCAAAGTGCAGGTGCTTGACTACAAACTGAAAATACCCACTGACCTCAGTGGTAACTGCATGTTCTAGAAGAGTCTCAGGAACACCCTGAAACATCACATGGGCTTCAGCTGAGCTCAATGGCAGTTTAACATGCTCACCACTCCACTTACCTGCTGCACCTACTGCATTTGAGTCTTCCTGAACTCTGAGATGATGTCACCACACTAAGAAGAGAGAAACTGTGGGCTCAAATAGGCATCAGAGGATGAAGGAGAGGACTCAGGGCTGTCCACACGATGCATCTCCCAGTGCGCACCTGTAGCCCAGCAGAACTGGAGCCTGATGCCTGCCTACACTATCACACTCCCTTACAATGAGCAGCAGAAGGGAAGAAGCCACCTAAAGGGATAGGTACAACTTCACCTGGGAAAGGTGCAAGTCTGAATACAGGTCCAGACTCCAGGAAAGAAAATTGTCCCTCCCCTGCCTCCAAGCCTCTACCGCCATGGTGTTTCTTCCCTACGAAAATTTCACCTTGCTGCACCGGAGTGGCAGCTCTACACACAGAGAAGCCAACTGTATGAATTAGTTTAACATGTCTCAAACATTTTGTGCTTTCTGTGCTTAGAAACAGTTGGGTAAGGTTTGCTGGGACTTTCCAAATATGGCACCCAAAGGAAATGTCACGCTGAACAGCAGGAGTTACAATGCAGAGGGTTGCTGCTGGAAGTGTTGAATAATCTTACAAGAAGTGCTACCAACACTACCCTAAAAAAATGTCATCTACTTCAAAAATAATTGGTCCTTCATTTGCTTGGGAAGCCAGGTTCAAAATTCTGTTTCCCTGGCAACAGTTGAGGACATTAAACGTGCGATGTGTCTAGGAAAGAATATAGATAGGAATGGAAAAATGCTCCTGAAAATTAACTAAAAGGATTTGCAGAGAGAAGGAAAACCAAGAATGGGTAAGCAGTCACATATCAATAGACTCAAAGATCAAATATTTCTTTCTTCTAAGTTCTGCAGGAGATAAAAGCTAAAGCTGGTAGTTGTTTTTATCATCCCCTTGCTTTGTTTGCTGCAGTTAGTGTTACCCTTAAAACCTGTTTTGAGTTCTTCGAAGAGAAAAAAAGAAGCTGAACATTGCATGCTTCCCTCCTTAAACACTATTTGCCAAGGCAGCATTGCACGAGCTGTGCTAGGTAGCCATTCTCAGAAGCATCCACTGGTTCATTTTATTGAAAGAGGACACCTATATCTATGCGGGTCATTAGTGTCCCACTCTGTGCTTCAGAGTGGCCTCCTGCATGCTCACCTTGTGCTACACAGAGACCAGTGTGAGACAGATAGAGGGCAGGTGAGTTGTGCCTGGCTGCTCTGTCCAGCCAGCATGAGCTGCAGTGCCCAGTCAACACTCTCTTTGCAATTGCAGAGCACTCCACAGGCAATATGCCATCAAACCTAATTCCAAGCACCCAGCAACTGGATGAAAAGCTTTGCAGCACAATTTGCACAGAGCTGCAGTGTTTGCAGAGTGACATTTTTCAGTTTTTTATTCCTATTAAATATACCCCCAAATTTATTGATTTTTCGCTTTACCTGAGCTTTCATCAGAAGACTGGCTTAATTTGCTAGCTGAAATGTTTTTGAGAAGTCATGCAATATTAACTAATTAAGAGCTTCCACAAATCATTCTGTATTTTCCAAGAGTAAAAAATGTCAGAAGAAAAAGAACAGAACTCTGTTCTACCCCTGTTCAAATGATAGGAACAAGTTCTTTCTGCATAGAATCACTTCTTTTTTTTTTTTTTTTTATATTGAATAAACCAGTAGACTTTACCCTCCCAATCTGAACCATATTAAAAGAAGAGTGATACGACACCTACACGTCTCCATATACCACAAGCAGTTATCTGGAAAGACAATGGTGGGAGAATGTGACTTGTTTAGGACCCAGGCACCAGCTGTGGCATCTGAGCTGATTTGTGTCCGTCTGCCTCACTGCTCAGTTCTGCTAGCTGAATAAAAGAATAAATAAATCTGAAGTTGCAACAAAATACCAAGTATTTATTTAGACATTTAATGTGTTTCTAATCTGTTTGTCTCTAAATTGACTGAAGAGTTCCTCTCAACTCAATTTTTTGTAAATTAAGTTTCTTTTCTAGGCTCATTTCATGTTAAGAGTGATTTGAGACTGATCTGGCATATTTACTGCCCTTTCCTCAGGGAACTGCAAATATATTTTATACGAACTAGATTACACTCAGTGGCAGCCACATCCCTCGGCCACAGGAGTCTCTCCCTGTCCTCCAGTAGCCTGGCCGAAGGCTGACAAAATAAATTATCAGATTTCTGGTGAAAGATTTCCTCTGCAGCTGCTGCCACTGCCAGATGATAAAATGTAGGAAAGCAGAATGAAAACTGCCACAGCAAGGAACAGGTGGTTCTATGTTTTTTCCTGTTAATAGTCCAGTTTTATTGATGGTGCTAGAGCTGGGGCAGCTAATACCTCCTATACATTAGTCTCTGGCTGTCACACTTTATTGTCAAGCTCTTTTTTATTATGCTTAGCAGGAGCCAGTAGGAAGAAATGAGTACTGCACAAGTGCAAGATCCTCATTAATTATGGTTTGAAGCCTCTTCCAAGACAAGTTCCTGTTCCTGCACATGTTCTTCCTCTAGGAAAATTAGAGGAAGAAGATCAACTATGATCCCTGAAAAGAAAGATCAGAGACCTATTTATCAGATGAATGAAGCTAATGGAAAAAAGTAGTCTTCAAAGAGAAATAAAAAGAGCAGTCCTAAGGATTGGTCTGTGGATGAGAAGCCATTCAGGTATACCAGATAGGATTTACCCTTGCAGATGATGTGAAACTCCCTTGGACTTCAATTCTGTAGCCCTAAAATTATTTCAGGATGTTAGGACTAGAAAGGCTGCAGCTGGTGCTCTCAATACTGAGTTATGTGCCACTGGCACAGAAGTAACAGCAGTTTGTTCCAGCCACCAGATTAGATTCAGATGCTAATAATGGCAGAGCAGACAAAAGTACCATTAAGGTAGCATGTCTGTGCCCACCTCTGTCCAGCATCCAATTTCACCATCACTACATGTTCTGAAGTCATCCTCTGCCTCCAGCAAAACAACCATTGATGCCTTTTCTAGGAAGGAGATGGAGCAGCTTTCCACTTTTATTTTTAACAGCCCTGAGTGATTGTATCTTGGCTGAGTTTTGCCCTTAGTTGCAAATCAGTATTGACTGATTCCACCAAACCAATTATGCTTCCTTCACCTGTGCCTTTTAAACTTTAAAGGATGCTCAGAGCTGCTTAGAGCTGCAGTTTAGGTAAGCAGGAACTGCCTGTGGAGCAGCAATACAGGAATAGTCATTTGTGGAGGAAGGTGACAAGGGTTACCCTTTTCTCTTATAGAAATGTGTTTCACAGACAGAACAGTCTCAGGAAAGTCCTCTACCTCCCACACATCATTGTTACAATTGAAGGTTTCCTTGTACCAGGAAAATGTTTTTATTTCAGTTATTATCTTCACCCTACAGCTTTATGCAATCATTTAAAAAAGACAAAATTGCTGGTTTTGAGATAAGAACAACGTCTGCAATACAATTTCTTTTCTATGGAAAGTCACTGTAGATAAACAGAAGAGATTTGAGGTGCTTGTAAAACATTTGGTGCTGGTAAACTATGTAGCAGTGCTTTCTCCTGGCTAAAGCTTCCTAAATATGCTTTCCTGTATGCCCATTAACGTCATCTGGCTTCTAACTAAGAATATAAGCTTAACTGAGGATAATTTTGTATCCATCAGATTGGAAGACAAGTAGTAGGATACTTGTTTTATTAAGGCTGAGAAAAGAGACTTGTATTGTTAAAGGAGCCTTCATGTGTTGTCTTCCCCAGTAAATAGTGATAAAAACTATGTGAAGACAGAAGGAATGATAGCATGACAGCTAATATCAGCCACGGCTTTCACAGTCTTCAGCAGCTGACATCCAGTCACAATCTTCATCTGTTCCCCTCACAGCTTCATACAAAAGTTTTGATAGACTTGTGAAGAGAAAAAAAAAAAAAAAGAGGCTTACAGAATAAGGCAGTTGGAAGAAGACAAGGTCTAGTGGCAGACATTCCTTTCTTAACCTTTTTGGGACCCCCAAGAAGAATCTATCAGATTTTAGTACACTTCTCAAGGCCTTACTGTTTTTCTGTGGTCTGTAGAGAGGTCTAAGAACTGAAGATCAATTCCTGCCTAGCATCTATTACCAACAGGGGACCATCCATCACTGGCTTTAAAATTATTTCCATTCCTTGTCATGACCTGAATCCATGTTGTGCCTGATCTAAAGTGTTACCTTCAATTAGAGAAACTTGTAATGATCTTAGGACTTTCTTTATGATTGTTGGGAAATGAGAGGTTTGATACTTTATAGCAGTGCTAGGTAGCATTTCTTCAGTGTTGGCCTCACTATGATGTATTACCAATAGGAATAGGAAAGTTCTCCTCAAATGATGTGGTGCTTATTTTAATCAAATGTGGCAGTGGTTCTCCATGATTCTCATATTAGTTAAAAGATCATGGAGCAGAGTCACAAGGTTTGGGTCAAAATGCCATTAAGATAGTCTTTCATCACATCACCTCACATCACACACATGGTGTTTTGTTTTGTTTTTTTTAAATGCTTTGTGCATTTGGAAGACTTTAAGACCAGTTTCTTTTTGGAGTAAAATGCAATTAAAACATGTATTGATGTTTAACGTTTGCAGTCTAGTTTAAGGTATTTGATTGGAAATTCTAAGCCCAAGACGCTATTTAAACAACATGAAAGTAAAACTTCCTCATCTTTGATGCCGAATCTATTTATAAACATTTTTGGCCATACCGGTTTGTCCAAAGGGTTACTGCAGAACATCCCAGTGAAACATTTTATCAAATGGAAATCCCAACGGACAACAAGGAGGGAGCCAGCAAGGTGCAATAAAACAATTAAAAATCAACATAAAGCAAGACTTGTAAAATCCAAATCTACTATTACAGCACTAACACACTTATTGCAGTATTAAGTTTATGAAGTTTAAATTATCCTAAGACTTATTCAAGTCTGGTGGAAAAACAATGAGACATGAAAAAGACAAAAGAAATCTCAGTCCACAGAATTACAGAGCAGTCTAATTTCAGTACAAAAAGTATTTGATTTCACAGAGTTCTATTAGCCCAAGTCAAGTTGAAAAAGGCCAAAGATGTGTGTGGAAATGAAGTTACACTATGTGTCATTATATAAACATATTAATAGGCTATTCTCAGAATTTCTGGGAGACTACAGAACTGCTGAGGTCTCAAAGGGCCTGACAACCACTGACTGACAGAACTGCAATATTCATCAGTTTTATTTTGGAAAGGCAAAGTCTGGTCATTGTGGCAATGACAGTCACAGGGAGGTCAGCGAGTCTGGCAAGGATTAGAGTAACTTGGTCCAGCAGCTGGCAGTGCTTACAAAATGCACGTGAGAAACATGGGGAGATACAGGGAGTAAACAAGTGAATTTTCTTTTTAGATGTAGCAGAAAATAGTTTTGTACTTTCCTTCCAAAAAGAAAAAATCAATGGAGGAAGCAGAAACATTTAATCAATTTTACCAAAAATAAGAAGGATCTGATTTTTGTTTCACTGCAGAAGTAAGATTTAGAATGTGAGGTTATATTTAATAGTACATACAATGAATTCTGAGACAAAACACTGAAAAATGAAATGCAATACATTTCAGGCTCTGAATGAGAAAGGTTTTGCGTTTTTATAACCTGTTTTCATACTTTCCTTACAAAATCTTTGGGCTTTTGGAGGTCAGGTGAAGGTCATGTTCTTTCTTATGTGGCAGTAAAAGATGCAGTTTTGAAAATTCCTGATGTTCTGTCAGAATTTTCTTGAAACTCAACTATTTTCTGGAAACATTTGGTTTTAATAACTTTATATTGCAATAGAAAATGTGCTCCATAGAATATCTTCCAGTAAACTCTAATAAACGTGTCTTGTCATATGCAAAATGTCGCTTTTGTTGAAGCTTCATAGTCAAGCAGAGTATTAGAAGTACTGCTTTACAGAAGTTAAAGACTCTATGCTTCTGCAGCTCTGTTCCCTCCTACCCTAGGCATCTGTTCCAACACAAGAACTCTATTCACCTTCCACACAGACCTCTCCTCATTCAGTGCACAGGACAGAAAGTGTTTTGTAACAAGTGATGTCCCCAGGGCTCAGTGCTGGGTCCAGCCCTGTTCCATGTCTTTATCAATGACCTGGATAAAGGCATTGAGTGCACCCTTAGCAAGTTTGTGGATGACACTAAGCTGGGTGGAAATGTCAATCTGCTGGAGGGTCGGGAGGCTCTGCAAAGGGATCTGAACAGGCTGGACTGCTGGGCAGAGACATGAGGTTTAATAAGGCCAAATGCCAGGTCCTGTACTTGGGGCACAACAACCCTAAGCAGTTCTACAGACTAGGAGAAGTCTGTCTAGAAAGCTGCCTGGAGGAGAAGGACCTGGGGGTGTTGGTTGACAGCCAACTGAACATGAGCCAGCAGTGTGCCCAGGTGGCCAAGAAGGCCAATGGCATCTTGGCTTGGATCAGAAACAGCATGACCAGCAGGTCCAGGGAGGTTATTCTCCCTCTGTACTCGGCACTGGTGAGACCGTTCCTTAAATCCTGTGTTCAGTTCTGGGCCCCTCACCACAAGAAGGATGTTGAGGCTCTGGAGCGAGTCCAGAGAAGAGCAACGAAGCTGGTGAAGGGACTGGAGAACAAATCTTATGAGGAGCGGCTGAGAGAGCTGGGGGTGTTTAGCTCGGAGAAGAGGAGGCTAAGAGGAGACCTTATTACTCTCTACAACTACCTGAGGGGAGGTTGTGGAGAGGAGGGAGCTGGCCTCTTCTCCCAAGTGACAGGGGACAGGACAAGAGGGAATGGCCTCAAGCTCTGTCAGGGGAGGTTTAGGCTGGACATTAAGAAAAAATTTTTCACAGAAATGGTCATTGGGCACTGGCCCAGGGAGGTGGTTGAGTCACCTTCCCTAGAGGTGTTTAAGGCACAGGTGGATGAGGTGGTAAGGAGCATGGTTTAGTGTTTGATAGGAATGGTTGGACTTGATGATCCAGTGGGTCTTTTCCAACCTAATGATTCTGTGATGTCATTATACTTTAATTTTGTTATCTGAGACTTGCTATCACACACTATCCAGAAAACATCATCAATTAAAAAAATATCAATGTAAGTTATTTATACTGATAGCGGTCAGCTCTTGTAAACATTCAGCAGCAGCAGGTACATCTCTCCCATTTTTCAGATAAGTTTTATAGAATACAAGACCTCTTTTTACTGTGTAATTTTAAATAGGTCATTTCGCATTTAAAATAGAGTTTATTGCCAGCTAAATAGAAAGTTAATAAGTTTTCAAAAACAGCTTGCTACAATTTTGATTCCAACATTTAAACAAAGGTGAAGTTCCACTAGTGAATCTTTCTCCTTAACAAACATATTTACAAAAGACACAGAACAAGATGGTCTAAGTGGTTTCACGTGCAGAGGAACATATGTCTCCTGACAGTGTCATGCACCAAGATGATGGCTCATGGAAGATGGTTTCAGGTCTCTGAACAGATTGGTGCTGGGATGGTGTTGATACTAAGTGAGCAAGCCGGACAGGATCAGAGCTGAGTCTTTCATGTTATAGTAAACTCAAACAGGACCCTGACGATATGACCTCATTAATCTCATGACTTTTGATCTCTCAGTTATGTCCAGCTCTCTGCTCACAAAAGAATTTGGGACAAGCCTGACTCCAACAGTAATTTATTTATTATTATATACACTCTAATTACATTGGCTTGGAGGTCGTCATTTTTTTTTCTTGACAGCCACACTGTGTAGGGTTTATCTATTCTTTTGAGATACTGTAATGGTCTGATAATACAGATGTAGGACACATATGTTGTACAAAGAAATTTAACCTGTGAATTCATTTGCAAACTAGAATTTCAGCATGAAACCAGAAAATGATGAGAAGTGTTGAAAGTATCACTTAAGATTTACTGTGATTCTGTAATTATATGAGCTAGATCTGTCTAGACTACAAAAATCCCCTTGTTCAGAAGGCAGATGAAGTTCAGAGAAGAGCTAAGCTATGCTGGGAACATGTTGAGCACGTAAATGATCAATACAATATCAGTGTGGAAGGAGATGGAGGTCATAGCTCAGTGCCAACACAGAAGTTACCCACACAGCTCATTAATGGGAGAATATTTCTGCATTTTTTTTGTCCAGTAAGAGGGCTCTGGATCAATGTTTGTGTCATAATTGTGTCATTATTTCTTCTGCAACCCCGATGTCATTATTAAAGTAAATAGGCCTAAGGACCCTTGCTGCTTATTCTATCCTAGAGTCACAGAATACACAAACATCCCAGAGTAAAATCAGGGGGCGAATTTGGCAGCGAGGCATCCCAGCTGTTGCTTTAAAGCTTCACATGCTTCTTACAAATTCTGTCCAAATGAAGTCACTGCATTTTCATTACAGAAGTACCTGAGCAACCTTGGATCAAGAGATTCATTTTGATGAAAGATTAAAGTCCTCCTCTAGTTTGACATGTATTATATTGAAATATACTATGGCATATGCTAGTAAAGATAGACAAATTAAATTTTTGTTAGATTGGAGCAGGTAGGAGCTAACTCATGTAACCTCCAAAGATAACTCCAAAAATAATTCCTGGTACATTGATGTTCCTCTGGTTTTCAATGTCACTAAGGTACTTAAAGACTCTTGTCATTGTTACTCTTAAATGCTTTAACGATAGCAGTTTCCAAATTAACTGGAAGAGCACTTTCCACGTCCTCAACAGGGAAAAATCCATCTAGCTCTCAAGAAAACATTGATTATGTATTCAGATATATGTGGGTGCTTATGCAATGGATTTTTACCCTTCTGTTAGTATATGGTATGTGCATTCATCACTACTACCATTTAGCTCTGTATCTCTGGCCTGGGCTGCCATGAACCTTTCAGGGTGGTGAACTCCATCCCATGCCCTTCATCCTGTTGTTTGTCCTCAGTTGTCCATACCCTCCAGTCCTAGTAACATGAAGTACTCTGTAGTTGTCCATACTGACTCTACTTACTGCTTTGTACAATTAAAATACAAGGGTTTTTTTAATCTTCTGATAGGCCAGCACCCTTCATCGTATCAGACAACAACCACTTATCATGGGAGTATGTTCACTGGTATTGTTGGGAGTCCTATAAAAAGTCTTAATCAGCAGCAATAGGTATCAGGGTTTAACCCTTTCAGATTGTCCTAAATTTGAACTGCTTTCTGTACTAAAACATTAAAGAAACATGAAGTCCATAGAAAACTCCATAATATTGTTTAAATGAGAGAGCTACAGCACTTTGGTCTGCATCTAATGCTGACATTAATGCTAAAAGTACTGTTTCACAGCTGGACCTTAGTCTCTGGTCTACTTCTAATAAACGTCAAGGAACCATCCCTAACTAAAGGCAATAGCACAAACATGAAAGGTGCAATGGCTCAGTACAATTATTTACTAAAGATTAGGTAAAATTATGCTCAGTCATAGAAATCCAACCTTCCTTTAGAAGTTTTGTATTGCTAACCTACTTGTTTACTATTAAGTATTATACCTAGTAAACAGTTCAGAATCAAAAATTATCATCAGTAATCAGCTGAAAAAGGTCTTCCTCCCTTTCACCTCCTCAGCTTGCCGCCTGCTGTGGACCACAGCCCTGGGTACCTGACTCTGCCCGTGGTGCTCTTGAAAGACCTTCAGTGCCTGGCACTGTGAATTCTGCTCCTAGTGCAGAGCATGGGCATTCGCCAACCGCAGTCCTCAGCCCTGCTGGCTTTGCTGTGGATCTGGTCACACCTGCAGAAGACAGCACAAGCAGGACTCAATGAGCAGCACCAGCAAGGAGGAGGAGCTGCACATAAAGACAAAAGACTGTATGCTCCACGAGACAGTAACATGGGGGGAACTGCTAACAGAGGTGAGGGTGTAGGAGCTGCCGTAAGCATTTATCATGGCAGAAGGCCTCCATCGTGTATCTCCACTGTGAATCTCATGAGAAAGTGTCTTTGAAGGCTCATAACCAGCACCTCCAAAACGACAATGAGAAATGTTCCTCTTACATCCAACTATTTTTATTGTACTTCTAATGTACACATGGCAGATATGTTTCTTGCTAAGGATTTTTCCTAAGCTGATTGCCAAATGTGTGCAATATTGCAGCCCCAGGGCTGAACTAAACTTTGCCCTTTTTTTGTTATTCAACTGACAAAATAGGAGAGCTCTTAAAACGGAGCTTGAGATTAGATCTCCCTGCTCAGTGCATTGCCTGGTGCCAGCCTATGGATTTCACTCACAGAAATGCTTCTCATGCAATTGCCAGTGGGTTTCAAAGTGTGTGAAGAGAAGCCTTTTATCTCTATTATCTCTCTCCTACCATTCAAAATCTCCCAGTCACTTTCCCATTCTTTCCTGAATAAAGCTGGAACTTTATAAATTACTATGTGGAAAGAAATATCAAGAGAGAAATAAAGACCAATATTGATACAGCGCAGCAATTTCTACAAAAAAAATTTATTGGCAATCACATGGCTGAGAAAAGATCAAAAATAGATTACTTACGGTCTGACTTAGTTTCCTGATGTAGTAAAGCTTGTTAAGCCCTCAGGGACAGATCTGTTGGCCTCTGCCACAAACCTTAACAGGCTCCATAGAAAAGAAAAGGCAAATGCAGCAACCCAAACAATACCACACCCAGTCAAGTGATGTGAGTACTGTAACACTCTTTAAACATAAACATAAACACAAACATGAACATAAACATAAACATGTGCTTCTCCTTTCTCTTTATTTTAAGAAAAAAAGCTAGAAATGCTGAGGCAGCATTCTGGGGCTGTTAAATAATACTGGATTTTTTATTGCTCAGTCAAATCCCACTTCTAACTATCTCCTGAGATAAATAATGCAGGATTAAGTGAGCAGTGACTAGTGATCCAGGGAATGAGCCAGAAAGGTTCAGTCCAGTATGAGCTAGAAACAGTTTACCTGCCTGAGAACCAAAACTTCTCAAGCCAGCCAGACACGCATTTTCTAAAAATCAAAGCCACTCTCAAAAATTCACCACTTCCTCATTTTTTCTGTGCTCAAATGGCTGATAATATTTGTGAGTGAAGTTGGCTTTGTTCAGTCAAGAAAAGGGAGTGAATAGTCATTTTTTCCTCCATATCTCTGTTAATACACTAGTCTATATTTTAAATCACTAAATCATTCATTGGATTAATAAGCATACCTGTCTGTGTGCTTAAGAGCATGCTGCCACACCAAGCTGACAAGAAAATTTAAGTTGATATACCTATAATTCTCATCCCAGAACAACTGTTCTGGGATGAGAATTATAGGTATATCAACATTTGGGTTCTGCTACAAGCAATTATATAGCGCTGTATCTGAGCAAAGCATAGCTTGATCCCACACTGCAAATCAAGTAATGCCTATGGGGTAGCGTCCTCAAGATCCCACTCCTCTCATCTCCTTCTTGTAAAGAATTTTACATCTTTATCATGGTCCATCAGTTAGTCTTACATAATGTAAGAAATAAGGTAGATGTCTGAAGATCAGTTGAAAAATGAGGAAGGTGTGTAACTTAATCTAACCAGTTTTTGAAGTTTTTGATCAAAACTAACCCCAAAAGAGCCCTGGGAATCTCAGCTCTAACTTCAATGGCAATTGAAACCCAGTCACGAGCCATGGAAACACCTATAAACACTGTAAAAACCACCTGGTCTCCTGGTAATTCCCATCACTCACTTCTTGACATCAAATGTCAGCCAGGCTCACGCAAGTAACTTCACAGAGCGGCACTCCTCTCATAGATTGGCCACGGGACTTCTGTTTGATTAAAGCCAAGCAGCGTTAGTGGTCTACTTTTACTAACAATAACACAGCTGCATGCTGTTAAAGCAGTTGGTGCTTAAGTGAGAACTAATAAATAACGGTATGTCCTGCCTGTTGCAGTGGAATGCGATAGCGGAGAGGGAGGGGGCAGAGCTGACAGCACTCAGGAGAATTCATTTGCATTACTCAAAGGTCAAGAATCACAGCCTCAGCTTACAGCTTTAGGATACTGGTATAATTTTCAAAATTAGATCCCCTGTACTATAAGAAACATCATGATGAACTAGCCAAGAGGATTTCTGAATTCTACCACAGATATTTCCAAATCTAGGCTATAATGTCACTTGTTTCAAAAATTCCTTTGTGTCAGGACCTGTAAGGATATGGAATGACAACAGAGCTGAGTATGATTTTGACTGAGGCATTGAATTGCTGATTGCTAATTGCTCTTGCTAACAGATAGATTTAAAAAAAAAAAAAAAAAAGCAGTATTTGCCTAATCCAAAAGGCAATATTAAAAAACTTCAAAATAAAATCCTGAAAATATCCTGAGATAAGCCTGTTTCCTCATTTCTGAGCCTGGGCCTGAATTATACCCCTTTAAGCAGATTGTGAAATATTATATTTATTTTATATCAAACTCTGTTTTTCTGTATTTTTTTCTCTTTCTGTGAGTTGTTTTTTCTGTATTTAAAGAGCTTGAAATATATTTCCAAAAACATCCGGTCTGTCTTCTCCCTCCACAAATCATGGGTTCAAAAACTATTTTTTTTTAAGGTGCAAGACTTACAATATAATGACAATAATTAACAACTTGGTTAGAAGTTAAATTCAAATTTTCAACAATTCTTCAAAAATCTGCAGTAGGTCAACTATCTGAATCAAAGGCACAATTGTGTATGTTATGTATTGTGTATTGTCAGATTTTAAACAAAGCAAAAAAATTGTCAGATTTTAAAAACCCCTATGCAGAGCTACAGACTAGGAGAAGTCTGGCTAGAAAGCTGCCTGGAAGAAGGACCTGGGGGTGCTGGTTGACAGCGACCGAACATGAGCCAGCAGTGTGCCCAGGTGGCCAAGAAGGCCAATGGCATCTTGGCTTGTATCAGAAACGGCGTGACCAGCAGGTCCAGGGAGGTTCTTCTCCCTCTGTGCTCGGCACTGGTGAGACCGCTTCTTGAATCCTGTGTGCAGTTCTGGGCCCCTCACCACAAGAAGGATGTTGAGGCTCTGGAGCGAGTCCAGAGAAGAGCAACAAAGCTGGTGAAGGGGCTGGAGAACAGGCCTTATGAGGAACGGCTGAGAGAGCTGGGGGTGTTTAGGCCTCTTCTCCCAAGTGACAGGAGACAGGACAAGAGGGAATGGCCTCAAGCTCCGCGAGGGGAGATTTAGGCTGGACATTAGGAAAAAAAATTTCACAGAAAGGGTCATTGAGCACTGGCAGAGGCTGCCCAGGGAGGTGGTTGATTCACCTTCCCTGGAGGTGTTTAAGGCACGGGTGGATGAGGTGCTAAGGGGCATGGTTTAGTGTTTGATAGGAATGGTTGGACTCAATGATCCATTGGGTCTCTTCCAACCTGGTTATTCTATGATTCTATGAAAACTGGAAGATTGAAAAGATAATACATACAGGAGAACAATGTGATGCACACCCCATAATACCTTGAAATGAATGGAATATAAACAAACAGATGATAAAGCAAATACTTATGTTATTCATTCAGTTCTGCTCTGTACTGCTCTAATTAACCAGAAGACATCACCTCTGAAAAGAAAAATATTTCGGAAATTGTGAAAATTCTATTTACCGCTCACATTTCTCACCTTTAAATCTGAGGAAAACCAATAAACAGAATCATACAGTTAGTTTAATATAACAAAAAAGAAAATTTAATAGTTAACACTGCCTTATTAATCCTTAGAAGATGGTAATTTGATTGTTAACCTCTTAACTGAGGTTTTGTAACATCTTTTGTATATATAGACCTGCGGGGGTAATTAACTTAGTATTTTTTGTAAGTGTTTAAAGTACATTCACCATCTATCATATTACACCAAGGTGTTTGATTTCAGGCTCTCCTATTCTGGTATGGCTCCCATCCGTCTCATATTGCAAAGTTATGTGAAGACTTTAAATTCTTCATATTCAATGTTCTGCGCAGAGACAGGTTTCAAAAGTAGCCAATAATGTTATATTCTCAAAGCCATAAAACTATTTCTTGATAAGCTGTAAACTAAGGTACATCAGCAGGTTGGAACCACAAAATTAAATTGCTCATGGTAATAAATAATTTTCTTGTCAGAAAAAAGGTAATCATTCACAGACAAAGAGATATGATCGATTTAAACTTGAACAGCAACATATTTGTAGATATCTTTTAAAGGCTATCTTATTTTCATGGTCTTTAGAAATTACTTAATAACATGAAGAGGACTGAAAGCAAATTATTTCCTGCAAATGTTCACTTAAATTTTTAAATGAAATTGCTTCATTACTGCTTATTCCTTGTTTCTGTTCACTTTCTACAGATATTCAGATGAAAGATGCATTTATGCCTGAAGGTACAATGGGACTAAAAGTATCTGAGCTTAGCTCTGCTTTCTTTTTTTGTATAAATTTGATTGAACTGCATAGAGTCTTTGCAAGCATCGAACTCTCAAGGAAAGCAGTGGGCACTATATGCAATAGTAGGAAGAGTGTCAAAGTGCTTTAAGGCTCTACATCCTAATCTTAGTTTTCTTCTCCTGTATAGTGAAGACAACTTTAGACAAGTGATATATTCAAGACAGCAAAGAGTTTTGTTGCTTCTGTGGTAGGGCTTGTATAGGAACTTGAAGATAAATGGATGCAACTCTGCATCCCGAGTTGGGTTTCTCTCAGCAGTAACAACTAGACAGCGATAACAGCTTTACCAGATTGTAGTGAAAAATCATGCTAAATTCTCATCTTCAGTCAGCTGAGATTCTACAGGGCTGTTTTCTATAATTTGGCTGGCTTGCTTTTAAACCAGTCTCACCTAGAGAGAGGAGCTCTGGGCCTATGCTATACAATTCATCAGTTATAGTTGCTGCTGCTGGATGATGGGTCTTCCTTCCCCTTTCACTACCCCTCCACAACTAAGAGTATTTCAACCTTGATTCCGACCAGGGTATTCTTGGTGATTTGTTGGGTGTATTTTCTTCATGAAGCAGAGCTGTCATGATAGACCATGATAAGCCCTGATCTCTCATAGAATTGAATTCTGAAATTACATATAATCAAATCCAGATTGAATACTCCCTGTTAATTACATAGGACTGGTTTACTCAGTACAACAGAATTTCAGCAAAAACCCATTATGGGTATACATAGGATTCAAACACAAGGAACTTCACTCAAAAAATGCATAGACTGCTTTCTTTTAATGGCTACAGAGGATCCAGTCCAAAGGCTCAGGACTGGTCCATTTCTTAGAACTTCAACACCTGGGTTCTACATGAAACTGCACGCTGAATGAGACATGGTTGCTCATTGCTGTTGTTAGAATTGACACGTGTGATGTCAACTCTGAAAATAGGGAAATCCAGAACTCTAACCTTTTGCCCAGGTTTTCTGTGATCACCGGCAATATATAATGTTCTGACACAACATACTTAACCATGTCTTGATGAAAAGAAAATTCAGTCTTGAGGTTCTTATTGATAATGGCAGCTGGTTATACTTTACGATGAAATACAGCCTGTTTTCATTACTCACCTAGAGAGAGGAGCTCTAGGATGAACACAGTCTCTTTCACACACTTACACCTGGTTGGAAATTAAATCCCTTGGTTTAAGACATAAAAATATTAAATAATTTATATCAGTATCTGACAGGGTAAAGCTATAGATGAAGAATACAGTTCTACCTTTGAAATTAAGCATCCTAATAAAAACTGGGGAAAAAAAGTTAATGACTAACTAGTCTTTCAGAGACTGTTAGTATTCCAAAACATGAGAGAGAAAACAAAGGAGTTTTAGATAGTATATAACTATACAAAGAACAATCCATCCGGGGGGAACAAACAAAAAACCCCCAACTTTTAACATTGACATTGGTGACCCTTCTGCCGATCCTTCATAAATTTGGATTCAGGAAATCACAAGTATTAAATGAAATGCAACAATATCCAAAAGCAGCAACAAGGTCCTAGGAACATGAGCAGACTTGTCTCAAGATGTCCAAGAGATTAAATCCGTGTACACAGTCAGGGGCAAGGAAAAGGGATTTTACAATTTTCAATGTAAGTTTCAAGCCTACTCATCTATTTACTTTCTCCAATTGCTAATCCTCCTATATACCTTCTGCAATAAATTATCCTTCAACTCTGACTTCAAGCACAGGTTTTGGACTTCTGAAAGTGTATGGCCTTGCTATGCATCGGAGTATAGCTTGTGAGACAGAGAAGCTACCTCAAGCTTTGCTATGCATTGGAGTATACCTTGTGAGGTAGAGAAGACACACAGAAAATGTGGTCTAGGCTCAGCTAGCCTAAAACATATTCGTGCCTTAAGGGCTTGGCTTTTAGAATTCATAGAATCATAGCATCACTAGGTTGGAAAGGACCCACTGGATCACTGAGTCCAACCATTCCCATCAATCACTAAACCATGTCCCTCAGCACCTCGTCCACCCATCTTTTAAACACCTCAACCTGGGCAGCCTGTTCCAGTGCCCAATGAACCTTTCTGTGAAATATTTTTCCTAATGTCAAGCCTGAACCTCCCCTGGTGGAACTTAAGGCCATTCCCTCTTGTCCTGTCCCCTGTCACTTGGGAGAAGAGGCCAGCTCCCTCCTCTCCACAACCTCCTTTCAGGTAGTTATAGAGAGCAATGAAGTCTCCCCTCAGCCTCCTCTTCTAAAGGCTAAACAACCCCAGCTCTGTCAGCTGCTACTTGTAAGACTTGTTCTCCAGCTCCCTCACCAGGTCTGTCACTCTTCTCTGAACTCGCTCCAGTAGGGAGCCAGTAGGGAGATCAGGCATAGAAATGTAGATGTAGCATTGGCTTGTTACTCTACTAAGAATAAAAATTTAAACCCAAAAAGAAATAAATTCTACTCTTACTGCAGTAAAACATTACTAAAATAAGCAACCCTCAAAATATGAATCTGACTGGATGACTCAGATTTTATTTAAACTTTTCTTATGATTAACAACATCAAGATGTAACATAAGACACCACTGAATGCTTTCAAGGCAAAATCATTGTACACCCTAAAATTAAGCATCATAAATTTAGTTATTCTCAGAACAATTGCAATAAAGTTTCACTGGCACTTTGGACGAGTCTGTGGTGTTCTAACTTTAGCTTAAAATAGTGAACAATTTAATCTAAATATTTGTTTAACATATTGCCGTGCACCATGGATTTAATAGTAGTTTAGAACTGTAATCTTGGTGTTTTTCATTAGTGTTTAAGTTTTTGTTGTCATTTATCTAAACTATGTAAGCATTAAGTCTGTGGGACTATGACCAGTACACCAAAGTCAAGGACATTATTAAGCAGTTCTTTGAAATGTACTTTAATTTCCAAACATTCCTCAGGAACGCAATTCTTTTTTAGTACCATGAATTTCAATACAACTACTTGCAAAGACAGTATGAGAATAAAAATGTCCAAGAAAGTCAACAATAATTACAGTAAAAAACCTAACAGAGCCCCTTGTAACCAAGACAGTCATACCCAATTTTGATTTGACAAATTACATTAAATCAACCTTAATTCTTTTTACAGAAAAGCAGCATCCTTAGGAAGATCATAGAATCAGAGAAGGCTTGATGTTGCAAGGAATCTCCAGAGGTCTACTAGTTCAACCCCCAAAGATGAGCCAGAGCAGCAGATGCTACTTGATATTTGTCAATTTTTAAATTTTTCTCCCCTTTGCAAAACCCATTGGGATAGTATAAAAATAACTGGAAAGTCTCAAATAAATACTAATAGCTCTCTATCAAACTGAATGTGCTTGTTAACTGGGTCTATTTTAAGCTTACCTGCTATTGTCATTTGAGATTTCAAAAGTGGAATAAACAGTTCCGTTATGAAATATGTATCCAGTTGCAAAACTGGAATAGTCAAATTAATCACAACAAATTGAAAAAGTTATCTGAACAAATCAGAACACAATTTAATAATAACAAAGATGGTGATGTATGAAGAAACAGCTCTGTGAATAGAGTCATTTACCAGGAAAGTCTTTGGAAACTTTGGAGACTACATGTAGAATACCAACCAGGAGCACAACACACAAGACATCTGTTTCTCTTAATCAGTGTGGGTAAGCTTAAAACAGAATACAAACCCAATTTTGGACATCACACTTGAAGAAAGATGCAGACCTACTGCAGGGAATCCAGAAGCTGGCAAAAGAATGATCAGGAATCACTAAAATACAAGAAATTTTGGGAAGAAGAGAGGCAATTTAGAAGATTAAGAAGGAATATGGCAGTCTTTGCAAGGAAAGGCTGCCTCAAAAAGGGTGGGATTTGTCTGTTCTTGGCAGTACTAGAGGCTTGAAGTGATGTCATTTAAGTGGAGGTTAGATTCACAAAAGGTTTCATTTAAACCAATTAAACCCTGGAACATACGGCCAAGTCAGAGTGGGGAGTATCTACCACTGGTAGTCTCTAAGAACAAGTCAAATAGAAACCTGAAAATATACAGGCAGAGCTGATCCTGCCTTAGATCAGGGGTCCCCATTGGTCTTACACTCCATGATTGTCCTTCAACAGCTTTTTCACCTTAGTTTCACTGCACTTCTTCCCTGGCCTCACCCCTTAACTCTGTATTTAGCTTTCAGCTCATTTCTAAAGCCTTGGCCACCCTTATATTCAAGAAATTATAGGGAATAAAATAAGCTGGTGTCATACTCCTACTCTTCATGTGCACTATTCTCTTCTTTCACTTGTAGTTTCCTTTTATATTAGGGAACATGTACCACTCTGTGCATGCATGCATATGTGTACTCTTTAAACACAAGAAGTTCCCATTCCTGATTAACCTTAAGAAGTCACCAAAATAAATGTTGTGTAACTTTTTAATCAACTTGCATCAGCACCCCTCACAATGCCATTTCAGAGTTATGATGCAGCTGTGATTTTACAGTATACAGAGGTGATACATTTCTTTCTAAAATAGAAGTCTGAGTAAATATCAGATAGCAACACTGACTTACATTATGTCATCAGTTTTGAAGAGGAAATGACCCCACAGATTAATGAGGAATTCTGCCTAGAAGTCAAAGGCATGATATAGTCTTATATTATTAAACAAGACCTAGATATGAACTAACTGCAAACAGCACAGCCTTTAACAGGGAGAAGAGAAAAAGCGCAAAGTACCATGAATCCATATTTATATCTGGTGTAACACCAATGAAGCCAACAGAATTCCTTGAAGTTCAGTGTGCCTCAGCGCATCACATGGCAAATGCTAATGGTCATCCTGTAAGCCACAAGGTATAATGGATTGAAAAAGCAATGTCACTTTCCGTTCCTATTTAGGAAACTAAGAAATAAGATATTGCCATAGGACTGTATCTGAGAAAATGTCTGTTTATTACTATGTGACAATTGATGTATTGATTCACTAAACAAATTCACAAATTCAAATATGAAGCCCTCTGGAATGAAGAAATCACAGAATTTCCCAGAAAATTTTATTTTTTCTATACTGTAAATACCAGAGAGTGCAGTAAATAATACCAAACTAGGTTTTATGCACTATTTTCTTGAAAAGCAGTCGAGAATTAAATACTTTATTTTTTCAAAATCCGAAAACTAGATCATTCATCCATCTGATCAAGTGAGATTTATTATATTAAACCACAGACTAGAGACAGTGATTCCCTTATCCTTAGCAATGACACCAAACACTATAGTGTTCCCAGACCCCCATGAAGGTACAATTAAATAGATGGACATTAATAGATAATGACTGAGAACAGAGCACGTACATACCTTTTAAAAAATTAACAAACCTGGATTTCCTTAGACATATGAGCAATAAAAAGAGATCACCTAGCATCTTTTCAGAAAATTAATCTAAAAATTTCTCATTCATAGTCTGCTTCTGGCTGCACGCTCCATGACAAGGGCCACTATTTACTTGTGATGACAAAGGGTCTCTCCGCTGGACAAAGCTGTCAGCAACTGACAACACTTCCCATTTAGCAGTTTCAGACACTCTGCTCAGTATCTTTAACCTAAGTTCTGCACTTCCAAAAGAACAAGACCTTTCCCAACAAACTGAGAAATGAACAGTCCCAGGGAAGGGTGACTAAAGGAGCTGTTAATTTCCCACTATTTCCAGAGCAGGTATGTGTCACCAGGTTTGCATCATACATCATTCATCCACTGCGATGAAATGCAACCCTGCGCTTTAAAAAAAGACCTCCGTAACAGTGAGGATACTATATCTTTGTGAGAAATGTTTCACATATTTTCCATGGACACGAACTGTTCCTGCTTCTATTTAAATCCTCGTAGCTCTCTTCAGGGGACACTATTCACTTCAGGAAGCTCATTCAGTAGGTGCTTAGCAAAAGGAGAGGAAAAGCCAGCATGGCAGCAGACAGCAACATGGCTCCTGAGGAAGAAACGAGCACTACTCCTGCAAAAAGGGCTGTCCACAAGATCCGAGTGGCCAACCTAGTCTTCAGCTTGGCACAAGGCTGGCAGCAGTGGGCATCTGACCACCACACAAAGCAAGCTCAAGAGCCCTCTGGATGGGTCCCCTCTGCGGAAGACTCATCAGTTGAGCCTGTACAAGAAAGATACTTTGAAAAATGGCCCAGTCCATCAGCCAAGAGGGACCAAGGAAAAGATGACAAAAAATCCTCAGCAAAGGAATCGGTGACAATAAGAGATGCTGAAAAAAATTCAAGGGAATCAGATGAAGGCCTCAAGAAGTTCAACATTAAAAGCAAAGAAGTGACCAAAACAGTTGTAAGCAAAGCCTTCGAACGAGGAGGTGATGTTGGCCTCCTCAGTGAAAGATATAACAAAAACAGTGGTAGTTCAGAGGTGACCAAGCTCAAAGAAGAATCAAGTGCTATTGACAAAATTCTTAATGGCACATTATCTCCAACCATAAGGAGAAAGTGTTCAAACGTCGTATCACAGCTGACCAAGGGCTGGAAACAGATTGAACAAGAAGACAAAGAGCGGGCTAAGGAAGAACTACTGCTTAAGTATCATGATGACAGCCTGGATGCAGGGGACAGTGGTTATGGGGAAGCGGAAGACAAACTCGAGCAAGAAGACAGTGACCGAGAGGTGACAGCTGTGAGGATTAAACGACCTGCACCATCTTTGTAAGTAAAACATCTTTATAACATTAGCAGAAATGGCTAGCAGACACTATGAGAGGTACAGGTTTCCATGAGGAAGATGGGGGTGGAGGGGGAAGTTAGGAAGTGGTCAAAACTAAACTACTGAAGAAAATAATAATTAAAAAGTAATCTAGGAAACCTTTCACATATCTTTCCATGCTTAATTCATTAGTCAACAATATCTGTCATAGTTGTGAGTTTATGTGCTATATACACAATAGACGTGGGAATTTATATTTGGGAAATATTAATTACATGTAATTTTCACACTGGATTTACTGGGTCATGAAAATCACTACTTACTTCTTAAAACTTTGGTCCATATTTCGGAATAGCAATTTTTTACCTCATCAAAACCCCACAACTATTCATTTATTTCAGGAAATGTTAAGTCTGAAGCAATATGCTTGACAAATATTTCCAAATACTTATTCATGATTTGCTTAGTATAATTGTAGATATTCTCAGGAGCTATTTGAAAAGTATGCCCCAAATAGATATTACTTTAAGTACATCTTAGCAAAATCAAAGAATTGAAAATTCCACAGAAGCTGGGACCCCAAACACACATTAGAAAGCACCCAGACTGCCTCAACATCTCCAAGATTGATTTATTGATTTATCATGCTATACATTATAAATAATTAAAAAAAAAAACCAACCAAACTATCTGAATCATCAGTAAACTGTTCAAATGAAGGTCTTTCTTTGGGTACACTGTCATAAGGGGCAGGGAAGGGAAGCACATGCGTTGAGTGTGTTGTGGAAGTAGTTGTTCCTGCATGCAGTCATCCTTATGCTTGTAAATGGTGTGAAGAAAAAGGAAGCAGAAACTGCTCCTTACCTTTCAGTGTTATTACAGGTTCTACTTGAAATTTTGAATTAAATAGCAAATTCATAGCATCAGATAGTTTTGAATAATCTTTCAGTAAATGGCTCGTGCTTCAAGATTACTACACAACAGCAGGCACACATTAAATTTGGAGCCCAGGTAGTAAACAAGTAGAGTTCAGCCACAGCTATGCAGTCCTTGGGAAGTATCCCAGAAGAGCAGAGGAACAGCAGAAGCTGTTAGAATTCCTCCAGTTTCCTTTCCCAGAGATTTCCAGCAGAAACTCTTGTACAGAATACAGCTACAAACAGTTGTGCTGTGGCCAGACTTGCCAGTGGGCAGATGTCAAACTAATTCATCGCTCTTTTGTTGCTAAAAGATTAAAAGATCCATATGTCCAAAGCTACAAGATGGGAAACTGTAGGCAGCTGTTACAGCCACAACACGCTGTTTGCTACAGTTCTCTGTTTTACAAACTTGGTAATTCCCAAGGACAAAGACAGCAGAAAGGAACATACGGTTAGGCCTGAACTGTTTTGGTACAAACCCTCCCACCTGGCTGTAAAGCTGTGATGAAGGCTGGTGCAGCCTCTGAGCCCGGGTGCACCGAGCCGTGGCCAAGGTGCAGCCCGTGCAGTCTCTGCTGCCTTTGGGCAGCTGGAGGCGTAACTTGACCCGAGGTAGAAGTCATCTGCCTGAGCCCGCAGAGACCAAAGAGGCTGGCACCAGGACATGGTTTCACACCAGGAGTCACTCCATGGTGGGGCCTGAGCCTCCACTATTTCTGCTCTGTGCCCATCACCCACAGGCATGCAACGTGAGCTAAGCGCAAGGCAATCTGAGATGAGAATGCTGGGTTTTCACCCACATAATGAGGCGTGTAAAGAACAAGCGAGGCAGCAGGAATCAGCGAATCGGGGCCAGTGTGCTCATATCGCATCCTAATCGCTATTTAGGAAATGAAAAACTGAGACTAACACTGATTAAAATTCCAAAAGACTTCGTGATCCCTCTGCAGATAGGCTGCACTATTCCTGCTGCTCAAGGTTTATACCTCACTACTAATAAGCATTTACCATGACCAACATTAGACTATGACTAACACAGTCATGGATTTCAACCCTATGGTACTTTCTAGCACTACTATCTGAACATACATGGTTATTTTAACTATTCAGGTTGGTGATTAGAATGATGCTTTGCTGTACAGTCAACTAGCAACAGAGCAAACAATTACTAGCCAAACTGAAAAAACCCACTTCCCAGTAACCCTGAGCAGTGGCCTTTGCTTTTGGGAAAGACCACGTGCATTGTCCTTTGACAGAAATTAGGACCTCAAGAACAAAGATCCCACACATACTGCAGGGAAAGAGGATACATCTGCATCAGATCTTATCTGTAATAACCTCGATTAAAACAAATTGCTCACATTAAAAAGCTGTAGTAGAAAAAAAAAACAGCTATCTTTCTCTTAAACTTTACAAACATTTTCTTCATATGTCTGATTTTAGTGCTGCTACCTAGGAAAAAAGCAATTAGCCATATTAACTGAAGTGCAAACAATTGAAATAACGCCCTCTATGTTATAGCTCTCTCTTCCACTGCCATCTGACACAATAGTAATTTTCTGCATTTACAGTGTTTTTATCAGGACTGTTTTTTCTAACTACCCTTTTTTAAAAAAATTATTTTATAGCCTCACAATACATTATTTTGGCCTGCTACTTTTATGAACCTGTCAGTATGGCTTTATCTTCTTCAAAAAGACCATAAGTAAATGGTTGTTAAATCAAATCTCTCATTTTCCTCTCTGCATTCCAGGAAAAAAAAAGCATCAGTACCTTCATCATTTCAGGCTGCAATATTTCTCAGAGTAAGCTTGCTTCATTAGCAGAAGGCACATTAGCACCTACAGGCCTAGGAAATATTATTTCATTCCTTCTTTGGAGCCAAAGGGGTGCAACAGTGATATGAAACTCGAAATATTAAAAAGGGATCCATACTTCTCCCTACAGAAAAGATTGTAAGGAATGTGGACATTGTTCTCCTAGAAGTTCAGAATTTATTTAGGGTCATCAGTTTGGTTAATACAGTAACTTATTTGTTTGCTACAGGTAAAGCACTTCTCAACAGTGAGTAATGCTCACAACCTTCATTTGGATCCACAATCCATTCTGTAGGTGCTATGCAAACAGGAAAAACACGCTTCTATGTGTATATAGTTTACTGTGTTAACTTATCATTAAGCTAAATTATAGGGAAAATTGCCCTCAGTCATCAGAAATGGTTAAATTAGAAGGTGCATTAAAAAAAAAAAAATAGCAAAAGTGAGTTTCCTCCCAAACCCACACGAGGCATGATAAAAGTAAAAAGATAAGATGGTGTTTTTCTTAACCACTGAGAAGATTTGGATAAGAATGGTTATAATAGTATTCAGGTAGTAGGAAAAGGAGAGAATACAACTTGCTTTGTATAACCACACCCTGTGCCCACAGTTCCTCTGGGAAATGAAGCCACAATTCAGGGCGAGGGGCAAAGGATCACAGCTTTCCCTTTCTCTGTATGACAACAGTTTACATACAGGAGGATTTGGTTTATCATTGGGAAACAAAATTGCCTAGCTTCACCCCGCCGGTATTTTCATGCTTTCCTGCCACCACCTACCTGTCAATCGTTTACTTGCACAAACCCACAGGTATTTGTACACTGTCTACTCCCAGGATGCTCCGCAGTCACGCAACAGAAGAAAGGTGAATTTACTTGGCAACCCTATGTGATTAATTCTTCTGATGCTTTTCACCATATTAATAGGGAAAAGTGTTTTGGAGCTTTTATGATACAGCTTCTTGATATAGCTAAGCCAGGTTAATGGCAACTCCACAGCTAAAAGAATGGTCCTGCTCTCCTATTCCTCCTAACCCTGTCACTGTTTGCACTGCTTGATCTAGCACTATAGTGCCACCAAGAACTAGCATCCTAATGCAAGGACCTGAACTGGGCATATCTCTACCATTCTGATTCTTTCAACAAGCTCAGTAGAAAAATAAAAGAATGCTCAAAATTTTCTGCGGCTTTTCAGTCCTCTGTACTGTTTTGCTAAGTGTATTTTGGCTCTTCAGCATTACTATTAATATTCAGCTAGCATTACTGGGGAGTTTTCAAAACAGCCTTCTGGGGAATAAAAATATTAGGAAACAAATTACTTTGGCACAGCCACAGCACAACATACTCCCTAGCTGAGCTCTGTACAGACACAATGACAGGATGTGGACAGCACGGAGACTAGCTCCGACTATCTATAGCTCCCCCTCAACACGTGAGACTGGCCACTAGAGGAAAGAGCATCAACAATCTGTCTGCCTGGAGTCATCCAGCAATACGATGTTGCTACATGTGCGCACGCACACAAGAAAAATCAGTAAGACCTCTGAAGGTCATCATCTGACCTTGATACACATCTCAGGAGCCCTAAGTCTCTTTCAGGCTTGCAACAGTGAACACTCAGCAAGAATGTGAATTTTGGACTTCAATACTTGCTCAGAATCATATTCAAACATAAGAGCTACTGCCCTATATTAGATATTGGTTGTTGTTTTAAACATCAATATTTATTACAGGGGATGGATTTTTATAGAAACTACCCTGTTTTTCAGCCAGGAATAGCTAAGGATCTAGACCATACAGTTACAGTTATTGTCAGCTGTAACATGCGAGCAGGCAGATTTCAGGCTCTGCTAGGCAGATGAAAATTGGGAGCCGCAAGACTGACCAAAGGTATAGAAAACGCAGGCAATCAGCAACGTACTGTTTTGTTCCCCTAGAGCATTAAGTTACTTTGGGCAAAACTTTTTAAAAATGGGCTCAAATCTGGGTTGGAGGGTGGTAACATACATAAGATCAAGCTGTGATCACGGAATTTGCTTTTGAGTGCAAACTGGAACATGGACTAAAAGCCCCCAGTTTAGAAGCAGTGAACTCATGCCACCTGGTGGTTCGCATCTCTCTAGAAAAACATAGTAAGCAAGTTAACACAAGAGATTAATACCAGAACTGTGCAGTTAAATGACAAAATGCAAAACTCAAATGCACTTGTTTGTTTCTTCCAGCACAAGCAGGCCTAGCAGGACATACAGCCCTGTTAACAGCCTGAAGGACAGATGGCAAGAATGGGCTGATCAGCACATCCTAACACAGAAGCTCAATCCCTTCAGCGAGGAATTTGACCATGAGCTGGCCATGTCCACACGCCTGCACAAAGGAGATGAAGGCTACGGCCGTCCAAAGGACGGAACCAAAACCGCTGAAAGAGCCAAGCGAGCCGAAGCCCACATCCACCGGGAGATTAGAGACATGTGCTTCATCATTGAATCAATGGCTAAACCACGGCCTGACGGCAAGATCCAGGTCACTTTTGGGGAACTCTTCGAGAGATACGTTCGTATTTCAGATAAGGTTGTTGGGATTCTCATGAGAGCCAGGAAACATGGGTTGGTGGACTTTGAGGGAGAAATGTTATGGCAAGGAAGGGATGATAATGTCATAATTACTTTATTAAAATAAGCACGCTACAACAAGAGAAACTTGTTTTGGAAAACTCTTCTCCACTTCTCCCTTGCTATTAGCATTTGCACATTTGGAATGCAAGATTCCTCCCATTCACCCACACAGAAAGGACTGAGTAGTTTTCTGAAGATGCATTTTATAACTACTGCATGATAATGTAAGGAGCCAAAGGGATTTCTCTCTGTACCGGGAGGGCTTGCACAAAACCACACTTAATTAATACATGAAAAAAACCAGCAAATTATATATTGAATATAAACAGCTGAAGATAAAAAACCATAGCAATACAGACAGTTAGACAATTAGTATTTTTTCTTGTTTTTACATTCAAGATCTTCCCAACTACTTAAACTGGGATGTAAACCACATCAGGTCAGAAGTCGAATGGCAATATAAACTCAGACCAAGTTTCTGCCCTGTGAAAGTGATGTTTTGTACATATATCTAAATTAATTTATTTAAATAGATGTAAAAATAGTTTTATTTAAACACAGACTCAAGGAGTCCACATTAGTTTCCTTTACAAACAGGATATGCAACAACTACTGTGGCATTATCTTATAGCAACTAGTGATACAATTTTCTTTTACAAATCACATACAAACTAGGACAAAATCCTTTTTATAAATGGGGTTTTATATTTAATGTATTTATATAACTGATTTATAAGACGGTTTCATATTTAGAGTTATGGATGTTGGAGAGAAAACACACAGAATGTATTGCACAAAGTTTTTACTAGATAGCCACATAGAAAATACCTCCTATGCAATGTTATGTTATCTGACTATCTCTGTAAATGCAGGGGAAAATAATATGTATTATCATATAAAAACCTGTAAGGTACTTGTACTGTTGTGTATAGCAAAAAAAAAGTGACTACAATCACTATCTTCCACTGAAATGTACCTCTGTAAGAAAAGACACAGAAACAGTGTTCATAACTGAAATCAAATAAAGGAAAATGGTGTTTCTCATTACACAGAAATACTGGCTTAATTTTACAGCATTTGCCATTAAAATCATTCTGATGTCACTGAAATAATATATTTCAGACTAGGTGATGCTGGGTAAATGCTAATGAACTAACACCTCTAGGTCTTAAAATTGTATTATGCACAAATCTGAGACCTCAGTAAGGTCTACAGCACATACTGAATTATATAGATTACTGTACTACTACTATAAAAAGAGTCATCCTCTAAAATGTGCTTCACATGAAAAGAATTTGGTTTGGAGCAAGATGCCAGGCAAGTGATATGAAAAATGAAAAAGAAATGGTTTTTTTCCCCCACAAATGATTCTTTCAAACTGAAAGAGCAAATATCTTCTTACAGAAGAAAAGGTCTACAAACATCTTGTCTCTGTGATAAAGGAAGTATTGCTAACTTATTATGAGAGCACAAGTACTTCAGTTTGAAGCTCCAATGAACACAATCTTATGTTAGTGACACAAGAATTGATTACTATGTCTATTTTAAGTCTATGTAAATTGTTAATATTTTAGGCACAGTTATATGTTGTGAATCAAAGAAAAAAGACTTAAAGATAGATTCACTAGAAATTATTTCATGTTTTCTTGATATCTCTCACTACTCAACCCGACCTGCAAAACAGACCTCTAAGCATAAAATGTACCTATCAGAATGTTTACCTGCATATTCTTATCTTATTCCTTGCATCTTTATGTAACTACCTTCACAGTTTGTCTAAATTGTCTTAGGAAATGTTTTTGTCAAAGGAATACATGAACCATAAATAAAGCCCTACATGGATTATTTCTTGTGTTATTCCTCCCACACACTAGAGAAGAAGTAAGTGTGCATATTCTGTGAAGTAAAGCATCAATAATTTTTTTCAACATTTAAGTATATTCGTCTGTTCACAGGCAGTTTAAATATTTCCCTGCGAGAGCCTCCCTGTCCAAAGCACCAAAACAAGATTTCAGAGTACATGAAAATGAAACAGTTCTTATACAAAACAGCTGTATGAAGAATGCATACTAAAGGCATATAAGTGCTAAGTGAATTATGTATTTATATATTCAGCGACCTGAGACACGAGGAGTGATACCTATGTGCTGAAACTCAAACGGTAGTAGATCACCAAGAGATGCATTTCTGCATTATGCACATTTACGGCATGTAATAAGAGCTCGTGCTTTGATATGAAGTCTACGCCACCAACTACTTTACCCTCGGGGAAATATCTGGAATTCAACTAGGCATGTACTGCTTAAGTAGGAATAAAAAAAAACCCACCTTCCTGGCTTAGATCTTGAGGCCAATAAATTAGCCTGTAGAAACTGCAGAGCAAATTAAGTTTTCCCATTCCTTCCTAACTCTTCAACAGGAATATGGGAGTGCCTCTTCTACTTGCCGAGTATTACTTACTTCTACTGCTTCTAATGTAGAAATTGCTTCATGACATGATGGCAGCAATTGTTGCCAGCAATTTTCATTCACGCAAGACCACCTCTCCCTTGTTGCATTCCTACTGACAAAAAAGGTTGGGCTGGATGGATCACAGGCAGATTTAGCTTGAACTTTTTACTGCTCTTGTCTCACATGACACAGGGACCAGACACTTGACTTGGACTGAATAAACTGTTGGCATTCTCAAACGCAGCCATCTTCCTTCCGGTTCATTAGGGCAAGTTAAAGCACTTTGGAGGCAACAGCTGCTCCTAAAATTAAGGCATATCTGCACTAGAGGTAATGCTGAGATTCACAGAAGTTTCACCCATTTAAACATTTGCAAGCAACAGATTGACATTTGACTTTTCTGCAGGCTCCTGTATACCCACCAGAAGTCATTGTGTACAAGACAGTTTAACAGTTTCATATAATGCAGATACTAGTACTAGGGGTAAGAGGCAAGAAAAGAATAAGCAAGAGGGCAAACTTCCTAACTGAACTGTAATTCAGTGACAGAGGAGATGGGGAAGCTTCCCATTTTCTCCTTTATAGAACACAGCACAGAGAACTGAACTTCTGCAACTCTTATTCAAACATTTTCAGAAACAGAACAGACCAGCAGCACTCTGCTTCTTGAATCTCAACATTTCATTCAGCTGATGTCTTATTGTATATTGTGCATCACATATATGTTCATTACGCTAACCATATATGACAAAACCAAGATTATAGGTTTACAGAAAGGTAAAATTAGATCAACTGACATTTGACAGAAAAGAGACTAGCCTTCAAGCTCACAAACCCTCTTGGTGACTTTAAATCCTTAATTACCTGTGTAACAAATATAATCATGACTATAAATCACAAACTCATAGCTCACTGTTAGATAAATTCTTGTTGTCCCAATGAAACGTTGAAACTTTATGATACAAAAAGAAGGCTTTTTCCATTTTTCAAAATATTTCGTGTCTAATTGGATAAAAAACAACACATGGGGTATAACTAGCAGTTTGTTTCATACTGTCCCTCCACTGTTTTCCTCTGATTAGGCAGTACCATGCAAAGTCTTTTAAAGTGACAAATGTATTTACAGTTTTTGAGTAAGAAAAATACTAGATATTGATATAATTTATGATGTATAGTGGTGTTTCAAGTAGGTAAAATGTCTTATGGGTTTATTTATATATATGTGTAGAAGGTTTATTCTAGCAAAGCAGGTAGAGAAAATAAGTAAGAATTCATCAAAAAACTGAACAAAAGTACTCCTTAAACTGGCCAGTCTAACTCTCCTACTACCTTGTAACTGTTACTTTCCTGGGAACCAGTGGGACATCTCACAAATTTAAACATTCTGCTAAAATTCCATGTAGTAAAATTATAAAAGTCAGAAACCACTTGACTAAAGCAGTCTTGATAGACTGTACTTAAGACCTGCTTCCTATTTCTAACTCTCTTTCAAAATAAAACCATTAACCTTTCAGATAAAGAGTGAGCAACTTTTAGTTGCTCTCACAGTAGCTTAGCACACTATTTTCTTAAAATACTGTATTCTCCTCAAATTTTTTATTTTAAACAGATTTTGTTCTGATAAGAAACATTCATTCTCGTCTGAGGCTTGTGTTGCCCTTGCAAAGGTTGTGCAGTTTGCCAAGAAAGCAGAGTCCCTTCCTTGGTGTTGAAAAACTTGTCTTTTCATCTACAGCAACTGAGAGGTACATTTTCCATATTCTAAGTGCAACTTTCAGGATTAAGTGACAGCATAGAATTTGTATCAGAAGAATAAGTTTGACTTTCACATTTTTTTCAAGTCTTGAAACAGCTGCTGCAGTGGCTTGAAGAGTGGATATTTCACTGGATATGTATCCCACCCACTGGAAATCAGCTCCCTCCTCCATGGCAATAATTCCTGTACAGCCAGAGTTCAGTATCACAGCTCATGTTTAAAACAAGGGAAAGCTACAGAAATAAAACATAGCTGTAGTCAAAAGTATAATATTTGTGGCAAGATGTTTAATCATCACTGATCACAGAACAAATATTGGCAAGCCCTGTTGCCACAGCTACTTCAGCTGCTCTGTACATGCTGCTGCACTACTCCAACATCTCAACTAAAGTCACTCCTGCCATCACACGGCACACAAAGCAGTCCAGCACTCAACAGCATGTGCACTGCTAGCAGTGTAACTACTACAACAGAAACTCAAAGAGGACCACAAATCTGAGCAAATATTGTACACTTTTTTGCTGTGGTATGTACAGATCGAAGTGATCTTGCTGATTGTCCCACTGCAGTATCATCACACTAACTATTTCATATTGCAGTAGCAGGTAAACTTAAAGGTAGAAAGCGTTAAGGTTTGTTCCCTTAAATGAGTTCTGTGTTGCTGTGACAATAGTAAAAGACTGTGATGTCTTGTTCATTTACAAAGGAAGAAATAAAAGTGAGATTTAAGATTCAAGTCTTGAATGAGCAATACTGGAGAGTACTCAAATTAAGATTATTTTTTTAATTTGAAAACGAATAGTAAATATTTTTACTACTCTTCAAAGACTGAATTTTATGAAGACATGCTAACCCCCATACGTAGCATACGTAGGTGAGCAGGAAGATACAAGCACCAGCCATATGTGAGAAACTACGTTCTTTTGTAGATTACACATAAGCAGTAACTAACTTAAATAGGATTCAGAGATACAAGATGATCTGGCAAGAATCTCATGTATCCGAGCAAAACATCTTTAGTCAAGGAACACATCCAAGTACTTCATCACAAGACAGTCTTCTGCCACTGAACTCTCAAAATGTAGCTCATAAAGCCTTTAGCGTATGTTGAATTTCAACTCTAAAATCACAGAATCAAACCTTGCAAGGAAGGATGGAAAGGTATTACAAAGAAGAAAATTCATATTGAATTGAAGACAGGAGGTACAACAAGACAGTGGCTTTGATCTCATCTGTACAATCTTTTATTTGTGTAATAGAGAAGTTAACTATACATTTGGTTAATAGAATTCAGGATCTTTCACTTACAGACATGCACTGCTCTCTGCAGATCCTTTGCACAGCTAGTCAAATCACTATATACTTCAAGTCAAATGACTTTATGTTCCTTATCTAATTTAGTATCTATACAAGTGTGATTGCTCTTGTACCACTTACTATGCTGTTCATGATTTCCTCTTCTTTTTTTCCCCCCACGTGCCTTTCTAAGACTGGTCCAATACTCAGAGACGTTCAGCTACTGAAGATTTTCTGTGCTTTTCCATAATTCCTTGAAGTATAATTCTTTGAAATATATGTATAATATTCTTTGAAACACATGAATAAATGGGTTTTGTCAGCAGGGATAAACTGAGACACATTTTTTTTTTTAAAAAAATGTCTGAAGATAGCATATTTCCCACTTCCCACCGGGCTTTCAGAAACAAAAACAATCCCCAAAAGGATGAGCAAATGCACCCTAAACATTCAGTAAAGCTATTATATGAACAGCAATAATCTGCATTTGTAGTTCTAAGTAAACTCCAACTTCTAAATAAACTCCAACTCAGATATATTTTTACATATATTTAGTTTTATTTGCTCTACATCACTGTGACCTTATAGTACTTAAAATCCATTACAGGATTTTTTTTGTGTGTTGTTGTAATGATCAGTCTTAACTCCACAAAGACAATAATACTGCTGTGGAAGACCAAAGGGGAGAAAAGCCATTTCAATTTATTTACAGTTCCTTATTTTGTAAACATTTAGTCTACACATTGTACTAAGTTCTAATAATGATAAAGAGCTATACATAGAAACAGGAATCAAAGCCCTGTATTTCTATTAATATTCAGCATTAGCATGTTATAGATGAAACACTCGCCCTTTCTCATTACCATAGCAGTAAGCTGTCTTCAAGTAAGTTTTTAAAAACTTTCCAGAGATGTAAATATTTTGAAATAATATACAACTACATCTACTTGAGCCAACACCTTTGGCTTTTATTCCATTTCTAGAATAATTTAAAGTGCTATAAGCAACCCGTCAACCAACACTTTTCTATAATAACAAAACTACTTTAAACATTAATTTACAAGATAATATACAATGTTCATCTGAAATAGCTGAAATTTCAGCACAAAGTCAGTCACTGTCACACTTAACAGCATTTTTTTTGTTTGGTTTTTTTGTTATTGTTGTTTTGTTTCCTGTTTTTGCAGAACATAGAATAAAAGCTTTGAAACAAACAGTTTTGTTGAGCTGTTATTGCCACAATGGCTTACCAATTTTCCTACAAAAGTGGACAAGAGCTAATGGAACTGTATTCTAGCCTGTCATTGTTATTTTTTGAGGTCACATGACAGTAAGTTTGCATATTCCACAAGTCTACTGAATTACAATATTGTCTACCTATAGTACATTATCTCATTTTAATCAGAGCTGGTGCTAACTGTAAATTTACAACATAGACCCACTCAAAAACACAACTAATTTTTCTTTGGACAGGAATAAGCTATATTCTTGGAGTTGATGTGCTACACGGCTACAACAGTATAACAGTATATATCGGACACTTTATACTGAAGAAAGATGCATCTGTTTCTGTACTTTTAATGCCCTACTATAGCTACAAATTGTTCACTGAGTTTGGCTTGCTTTAGCCTTTTAATTTTGTAGAACTATCACATTCTTACATTCCCTTGCTATTTTATAAATCCTTGCCATGTAGCTCAATATTATCAGTATTTGTCCCAAACCTGCAGATCATTAACAGCATGTGCAAAACACTCTTTAATACAATCAGCATGCAGCTAGAACATGTATTAACTGACTTTTTTTCTAAACATGAACAACAGACAAGACAAGTGGCACTGTTGACTTTGGGTATCTTCTAACTTCACCATATGCATACTGGTATCTGTAAGAAGGAATGCTACAGGCTTCTTGCCCATTGTGGCACCATATGAATTATCCAATCATTGGTCCAGACCAATCTCTGCAGTACTGCTGCCAAATACCCACACACAGCTCTCTTACATATGTTCACAGAGGGCAACTCCATTCATATATAATTTGAATACAAAAATAATAAACTATATCCAGTGAAGCAGCCCCCTAGTAGGATTGCAGAAAGGCGAGTGTGGGAAACCTGGGAGGCAACAGTAACAAGGATTAGAAAATTTTGTAGGCTGCAAGGCTCAAAGCAACAAATGTTTATTTTTAGTCCACATTTGTAAAAGTGTCTACAGCTTAGAAAAAGTAGGACAGTATGTTACAGACGTGAAAGCGTGAACAAAAGTCTGCTGAAAACTTAAAAAAAAAATAATGTAAAACAGTGCATTATATTGCTCCTAGGGATTTTTAAGCTGCACTGATTCATGTCAGGTTTGGGACAATACCCTGTAAAAATAAATAAAGATTCATTCAAAACCCCAGATTTCTATGTCTTGAATAATGAAGTCTTCTCGCTTAGAAAGTGTATGATTCCCAAATGTTTTACATGAATGACTTCTTCCATGGTAGAGATCACCATCGAGCCAAAGAGCAAACTCCCCTCTGCAAGACAGAGAATGTATTAAAGCAAAAGACTGAGGGACTAAGCATTAAACTTAGGAATGTATTTTTCATTCTGAATTCAGAAATGTGTATTATAAAATTATTTTTCAACATAATTACCTTGTAGCTGTTGATAAATTTGAAGTTGCATATACTTATTTTTTTTTTACTATTTATTATTACTTTAGGAATATCCCTCTTTCAGACGTTCTGAAATAACCAGAATTCCTCAGTTTTCAGCTCTTTCCTTTCGTATTAAGAAAAAGACATTAACAGTATCCTTATATGTGATCAGGGAAATATCCCAGAATCTTGCATGGGGGAAAAACAAGGCATGAGACAACATAACATTTCTGAAGACACTGCCATGTCCTGAGATGATACAGTTTCCATTCAAGCCTTTCCTACTTGCACATAATTTTCAGATTCACATACCATAGAATCATGTGTCCACTCTGATTATACCAGGACTCACATGGAAGCAGAGCATGCAAGGCATCATAATCATGCTGGGCTGAAGCTTGATGCCACACTATGCTGAAGATAAGCCTCTTGTTTAAGTTTCCTTAATAGAGGAAGTTAAACATCTGACATACTAAATCCTTCTTGCCAGCTAACTGTTGAGTCTTGAGCTATCAAACTGAAGTAAATTCCCAATTTTCTTCTCAAAGATGTGCAGACATACACACGCAATGATAAAGAAATTTTAACTTACCCTCCTCCACCAAAAGCAAGGGAGTCCATGTCTCCTTTAATGAAGAACATGTTGTCTCCCGTCCACTTGAAAACCTAATAAAAACCAAAACACACTGGTAAATTAAAATATCTGTAATTTTGGTTAGGGTGAAAGGGAAACCAAACAGCAGTGGAGACAGACTATAGGTGGCTAAAGGCCAATTTAATGAAGTCACCAAGTTTATACAGAAAATTCAGAGAAAAAATACATAATACAATTTTTGCCCGTGTGTTTTATACTATTTAAAATAAGACCATTGCGAAATAGGTCTTCTTTGAGCACTGGAACTTCTACACAATGACAAATACCAAACCAATTTACTTAGGTTGGACTACACGCCCATTACAAGGATGTACTTTATGAATTTACAGACAGATATCTGGCAGAATTTCGAAAAAGCAGAAAATCTTCAGTACAAAACCAGTCAGGTTGAATACATTTTTCACTATGTAAACACTACGGATTTAGTGTGTACTTACAGATTCTGTGGAAACACTAGTATGATGACGTTTTTTAGCCAACTCCTAGAATTTTTCAGACTATTTACCGTTTGATCTATTCAGTAAATATCTTGCAATAATGCACACGGAGGAAAAAAAGCAAAAAGCATACAAAGTTATTACTACTTACCTCAAAATCTGGAGAGAAAGTGAACAGAAAGGTCTCTCCAGTGCCATAAAAGCCATCACTCACTTTAAATGGTTCAGATGCTAGTGCACCAAAAACCTGTTAGCAAAAATATGCAAGATAAAATACTTAAAAACCTACAAAGCATCTGAGAATCTCTAATGCTACCAACTGATAAACAAATTTCAGAACCACAGAATCAGTTAGGTTTAAAAAGACCTTTAATATCATCAAGTCCAACCGTAAATTTAACACTGTCAAGTCCACCACTAAACAGTGTCCCTGTAAGTGTAAATGCTGCCACATTTGGAATTTACTACAGGATAATCCTTAAATGGTATCTCTGTTCCAAGAGCACTGATTGACATATGACATATGACATATGACATATGACATATGACATATGACATATGACATATGACATATGACATATGACATATGACATATGACATATGACATATGACATATGACATATGACATATGACATATGACATATGACATATGACATATGACATATGACATATGACATATGACATATGACATATGACATGATGCTTTCTGGTAGAATTAAAAAAAAAAAAAGGTAAGAGGACTCTTTCTCAATAAAAAGTGAATGTAGTAAAAAACCCAAAAGGCTGGGGGGATAAAAAAAACACTCAGGAAATTCTCAGAAACAATGGACTTATTTTTAAAACTCAGATCAAGAAGTTCTGTTCCTTCATGTCTACCTCATCTTCTACTTAAACTAAGCTATCTTCAGCAAATTCCGAGCTGTAACTCAGTTATTTTTCGTGCAATTTATTCATTCCAATTCAAACAATAAGTGAGTACTGGTTAGCCTGTCTTACAACAGAGACGCTTTTTATCTAAGACTTTGCAGGGTAGTAGAACAGTTTATAATATTCAGAAGTAAGAAGATTACAACAGTAGTAAAAAAGTTCTAAGGACTTATTATTGGATTTTATATCTGATTAAATTAATATCAGTTTTTCACAGAAGAGACAAAACCAAAACCCTGCTTAATTATGCAAAAATCAACTATACCCTAAGAAGTATAAACTTCCTCAAATCAGAATTGTTGTTACCAGTAGGAAGCTTGTTTCAACATCTGCAAGAACAGAGTATATGTAAGTACTAAAGCACTCCACAAGCACCCTCTCAATTGCCTGTATGAGGGGAAAAAAAAAAACAAACCCAAAACATTTCTGTGGTTTTGTTAACATTGAACAGTGAGTTTGAAAAATATGGGACTTAGGAAACCGAGACATTAAAGCATCCTGATCATGCATATCAGACTGTGTCTCAAAGTCTATCACTGTGTCTCAAAGTCTATCAATCACGCCAATAGCAGACGTTTTGAAATCTTGTTGAATTCAAGAACTAATCTCCTGCAATAAATTTTCAATAATTTTGGAAAAAATAATTATGCACAACAGCAAACAAAATGAATTTGACGCAAGTAGTACTGCACGTTTTAGAAATCACAGTTGAGACTCCATTGTTACAGAGCAGAAGAGAAGTATAACTTACTAAACTTCCTTAAACTCATAATGTACAGAAGCTTCCTTTATTTGCATGATGTATTTTTTAAGAACAAAATATTATTACACTGACAGGATAATTTACTCATGGTAAACACTGTTCCTTTGCTTATGTGTGACAACTAAAACTGATTAACTGGAGGAACTTTTAAACTTGCTAGGCAGAAAATGTTAGTATCACTGCCAGCTAAAAGTGCTCACTTTTCAAAGGCCTCTATCAGTTTCAGGTGCACTGTTTAACAGCAAATTCAGTCTAAAAGCTTTAAGTTCCATGATGTGACGTGCAAGTTTCTGTACATTGTTTTTAATGCAAGCTCATCAGAAAACCAACCCAAACTTTTAGGTTTTGTTTTTCGTTGGGTTTTTTTTTAACTCCAGAGACAATTATATCATTCAATATACAGGATCAAACACCAACAAGACATTATCTCTCTTATCCCACAGTCTAAATTACAGCAACAGGCTTAAGAGAGAAACAAACTACTGTTTTACATCATTTCTTCTTGCTTTCTGGGGAAATCAGATCACAATGAAAGAATTATTTAAAGAAGAAATATTTGTTTTCCTGTTACTTTCCAGAATTCTTTTTTTAATTCTTTTATATGTGTGGGACTCCAGTGCTTTTAATACTTCTTTTAGTTCATTATTAGTTAGATGGCCTTAGAGGTCAGAGAAATTTTGAGTGATAGTTGACCAAATACTATAATCTAACCCAGGATTTGGGCACAGAACATTAGATGATTGTACAGACAAAGACCAGCAACAACAGTACAAAGAAAGAGATCAGAGAAGTCCATCTCAATTCTGGCGTGATGGCTGAAGAAATGCTTATTTGAACAACAATACAGGGTTATAGGGAAGGGAAGAGGGGGTGGGAAGAAGAAAACAAAATTACGAATTTAAGTAGATCTGCACATTGTTATTCAAATTTGTGGAAAACCAGCTGGCTGAAACAATCCACACTCCTTTCCCACGTCTTTGCAGCACTAGACTAAGCAGTTTCTTCCCTGGCAACTTGTGAAGAACTCAAAATTTACATTATAGACAAGGCAGTTAATTTAAACCTTAAAGGAAGCCACAGTTCTAAGAGAAGCAATAGTTGTTCTGTTAGAATGAATACTAATGCTAAAACTTGTTGTTTTTTTAAAAAAAAGTTTGGCTCAGTTGAAATGTTTTAAATGAGAAGATTTCACAAAGTGATTCAGACTAGACAAACGCTTGTTAGACTGATAGCGGTCAATCATTCTAAGCTCATACTTTGGGTATTGCTGAAAAGTCCCTACAAATAAAGGCTGGGAGGAGGATTCTTCTATGCATGCTTTTGTCAGCTTTGGTTGAAGCTTTTAATCATAGATTTCTTGGGCACCTTGATTAGAAGATCTCCTAGAACTGAAGCAGGCAATTTAGGGGGCTTCAGATTCCAACTTTCAACTAGAAAATGCTCAGCTTTAATGAATCGTATTATGAAAAGCTACACTTGCTTCTTACTCAACTTATTGTCAACATCAGATAAAGGCTGCTTTCAGATACATTTCAGATACAACCTATAAAGTGGAAAGAACAAGGGATGCCAAAAAGGACTAAGGAAGTATGCTCAGTACATGGCACAAGAAACTTTCTGGTCATAATTCTGTCATTCTTCAAAAGGGCTGAATCTCATTTGAAGTCTTCTCTGAACTAGATAGCTTAGAAAGCAGGGAGTGATCTTGGAGCATAAAATACGAAAACACTTGGTCTCCCTTGAAACACACAATTCTTATCTTAGCATATTACTAGCGAACTTTTTCCAGATACACTCTCATACAAAAAAGTCCTCTAGATTCTTTTTCAGTCATGGAAAGCAGTTTTATAGGACTAACTGCATGGAAGTCACGAAATATTAAAGATTAATTAAACTCTTTCAAAAAATTTATAGCTTTTTAAAGAACGGAATACACTGATTATTATCATGAAAGGGCATAGTAGGCTACCATTGTTTTATTTTTCATGACTGCAGATCCTTGCATCAAGAGGACAAAGACTCTACACTGAATTTTCATAGGTTCTGGATGGAAAGATGAGTGTGAAATTAAATTTTCTGCTGTGAAATGCAAAGATGTTTCTAATTAGTAGCTACGAGACAGAACTACTGGAAAACATTTTCTCACGATACTGGGCTGAACACGTAAAGCTTGTCTGAACCCTTCCTTCAGTTGCATAAATTGCTTGCTGAATACACACGGATTTCACTCAGTCTTGTGTGGAACCTAGGAATGATCTGGTGTACAGGTTCAGTAGGCACTTGTCCTAGAAGCCCAAGGAACACTTTCATAGATGCTTGTGACCACTGGCCTGTAAGCAGAGATCTGTCATTGTTTCTTTCACAAAAAAAATGGTCCATGCCTACAAATCTCCTGTTTCGGTTGGGCAACTACGATGCTGTTTGAACATGATAGATGAGATATTCATATATGGAAAGTAATCTGAATATTTTCAGCAACAGAACAATACTACATGCTGGTGGCAAGACAGTCCTATCAGGAAAAGGACATTTGCTTTCTAGGCCAGATAATCAGGTACTAGGAAGCATGTATCTTTCAAATTAATCTGGAGAAGCAAGTGGGGGAATCAGAGAATGGAAGTGATCAAAGTACATTTTAGAGACTAAACTTCACCTGCTTTAAATACATTAAAAAGGAACATTAATAGTAAATTCATTAATTGGGTATTACGCAACTCATGCATTGTGACAACAAACTTGTATCATTGAAGAACTGCCTAGAAATGGAGTATGTCAGAGGACTGCTTGACAGCGAAACATGTTTTTAAAAGTCTCTAAGTAACTACCAAAGGGGAAAACAGCTTGATGTACACAATTATTTCCCAAGATGGGCTGAATGTCAGCTATTCCTTTACACTCTTCAAACATATTTACTGATTAGCCCCATACCTGTCCATCACTGTCCTTGATGACCAACAGCACAGGTGTGTCTAATCCCATCATAGTTCGATACAAAGTCTTCAAGCTCATGCCATGCTTTGCAGTACTGTAGACAAGAGTCCATGGATATCCAATGGTCCGTGGTGGAAGAGACTTTGTGAGCTGTTAACAAGACAACAACCTTCTGTTTAATACATTTATTACTGTTGTTAAGAATATATTACATATAAATGAAAGCTGATTATGTTCTTCTGAACTACTACAGGTGACCCTAAAAGCTTCAGACCAGTCCTGAAGTTTCACATGTAATATTTTCTACCCCTGGTCCCTCAAACAGTACCAGTGACCTGCAGGAGAAAAACAATTTACCAACTGAAGAACATGTGTTTGGCAAGGTCTTTAAATGGTTTATTTAAAGACAGTGAAACCATTTAAGTAATTCTTGCATCAAATGCTATTCTGCATAAAATACGTACTGGGGTCCTAGATCACTCAAGTCAACAGGTAACAAGCTGAAGGGTAAAGAAGGCTCACACTCTCCTGTTCCTGTGCCTTTGAATGCAATTGGCTTTGATTGAAATCTTCAATAAACACATTCAATGATACAGACCAATGTTGTCATGGTACATGGGAAGTTTTGGTTAGAGGAAAAAAAAACCCAAAACTGAATATTTAAGCCCAAGACAATTCATTGGGAATGCATTTAATATCACAAAAGGTCTACCTTGTAGTGTATTTTACACTATGGTCATCACATTTGTAATACATTGATGTACAATACTAAAACCCAACATAAATTGATTAACACCTTTTCAATTTGTTCTGGTTGTAGTAATTCACTGGGATCGCTAAGATTTGGCCGGAATGCTTCAGGCTCCAGGTCTGTTTTGATATTTGTTGCCTGTTTTGAATTGGTATCTTCTCTTGTTGTTATCTACAAAAAGAACAAGATGAAAATAAGTATTTGCGATTTAATCAGCAGGGGAGATAAACTTTACAGGCTTAAAATCATGCACCTCCTGATTTACAGTTATGCGACTACTTCAGCAGTTAGGAAATCCATTAGATTTGATCTGACCAGGACTTCCACTGCTTGTAATAGCAACCCAATACTCAACTATATACTAACAATAAATTACGCAGGCATCTAACTTGGAAGAAAGGTACGGTTTTATGTTACAAACCTTCAAAAAAGCAAAGAGTCCTCATACACAGCTAAAGGACTCCAGATGCTTATCAGAGGCCAGCTTACACGGTACTTGGTACTTGCATTTTGATGCTAACATAGCATTTACATTAAGTGTAATTAAAAAACCTAGACAGAAAAGGAACTGACACTTCAACATGGGCATTTCTCAGTAGTTTCTGAGTGAATATTCTTTTAGACTACTTGTGAAAGTTTGCAGATATGCAGTAGACAAACGGGAAGACTCCTACCAAGAATTTTAAGTAAATCAACTCAATGGAGCACTAGGAATATTGCTGCTCCATAAGGTGATCTGCTGGAGCACTTACAGGAATCAAAGAAAAAAGAATTGAGAGGGAGGGGAGGAGAAAGCAGCAGTAATACTTAAGCTGCATAGTGAGCTTTGGGGTCTGGGCAAAGATGCCCCATGCACGTCGATCCTGTGGTAGTTTTAACAAACTGCCCCGTACATCTATCCTATGGAGTTGTTGCCGATCACCATTCAGTGGAGGTGACAGAAGGCCACAAAATTCATCAGATATCATAGTTCACAACAGATTCTTACTCCAGTCCACGTTCATTGGCACCTTGAAGCTCAAGTGCCACATGTTGAAAACTAGACTAGATGAGACTGAAACAGGTTTCCTTCTATAAATCTTGCTGCAGGGATAGTTAAAACTTGCTGTGGGTATAGAGAAATCTGACCGAGGGGTAGGACAAAGTGAAGGAAGTTAGTAACTTAAAGCCATTGTAGCAAGATTTATTAAAAAGTTGAGAGATTTGCTAAAGAAAAAAAAACTTAACAAGAGTAAGTGCATGTGAATAATTTATCAGCTTGAATCAAGTTTCAGTGACAGTCATACTGTCCAAGTTTAAAGCCTGAATCCTGAGAATTTCAAGAAAATATCTGCTAAAACCACCTGCCAACTCCATTATAACAACCAGTGTTTACCACATACCTCATATCCTATACATACAGGACACTGCTACACCACTTCACATACCATTGCAATAAACTTTGACAGGCCATTGCAAAAAGAGACTTCTCCAAAGAAAAGCCAAATTCAAGGAAAAAAGATATACAGATAAGACTACTTAAACAAAGACAGCCATCTGAGTTGGGAAGAAAAGGGGTAACTTTCTCCTCCCTCAAAAGAGAAGAAAAATTTACCTTTAAGAACTTCTGTTACTTAAAAATAGGCTTATAAAGTAGAAGTATCGAAGTATATTTCATATGATAACTTAATTACAACATTGACTCTTAAGTCAAGAAAAGGTATACTTAAAGGAAGTATCAAACAAGCAAAGAGCTTAAGTCTTCCATTTTTCAAAGGAAAGAGACAAGCATTTTTCTAATGCAAATTATGCTCTCATTTCCACATCACAACAAAAAAAGCATATGCATTTATCCATACAGTTTCACACAGAAAAAGATGACCTACGGACTACATTAGAGAGTGCTGCCCATAAAATGTCATTTGATAATCCAACTTTTTTCCACCTTAAATGTCTTTCATCCATCACATACCACTGCTTCAACTCCATAAAAGTTTGGCATTGTTCAAGTGCACAGCAGAAAGCTTATTCCCTTTGTTATCCTTCAACTTTGATTAAAGTGAACTAAGCAAAACATGAAAAATTAGGATTCAAGTGATGATGATGTAGTTTTGGAGGTTATTGGGGTTTTTTGTTGGCTGGACTTTTTGCCTTTTAAAATTTTTTTTTTTTTTTTTTTTTTACAGTAGAACAACTTTTCCTCTAGGAAGAGGATGACTTTGTAGAAGTGAATGAGGATGTGTCTGTTCAAAGGTATCCTTTCACAGAATACGGTGCAGTTTCAAAACTTTCAAATTTATTTCCCACTAAACTTTGACAGAACAGACTGACTTGTAGTCAGATTCCAGGGGCTTCTGAGGTCAGTGACTGCCATGCAGTCTACTTCACAAACACTCAAATGTCCTAAAGCAGAGTTTATAGGCTCCAGCCAGTCATACCAGGCTGATTTTTTGAGTCAGCCTAAACTTGAGTCTAGGCATTCCAGGTGACAGGTACTTGAAGAGCTCTTGCACTTAAGGGATATTAATACAAGGATTCTCCACCACCATTTGCCAGAAAGACAACTTTTTGTTCTCAAGTGGGAATGAAAGGGTTTTTTTGTAAAAATCTCTTATTTTCCCATGAAGTAGAATTGCAGCTTTTGGGTTCATGCTCATTATTGATTTCTGTAATCATACTACTTATAAAATATTTTAAAGAAATTAATTATCGATTATTAAATAAACAGAAATAAGAGATAAAATGTTTTCTTCTGTGTAACTGCTTAACAGGTGAAAAAAAGCCACGATCAAAATAAAAAAAAAAGAACTGAACCTTTTTAGAGTTTCAGCAGCCAATTACTATAGTAAAACAAAACACTCAATGCTTCTAAGGAGTTCTAAGCTATGCTTCCATCAGTCACTCACATATGATATACGGAGCAGCTAAAAATAATAAAACTGTTGAAGAATTAAAAAACACCTAAAAAGAATGCAAATATTGTTGAAAGTCCATATCAGTAAATCATCAAAAATCTGAACCAAAGTAGTGTTTTCGAAGCACTATTTTTCTAAGAGACAGTTCCATTACCAGCTCCATGTGCACGACCTTTGCTGTGTTGAAACTGCCTCAGTTACCTGCTTGCTTAACAGAAGAAATACTTACCTATTGCACAAAAGTGGCAAAGCCTCAAACTTGCCAAGTACTGTGAGACTCTTAATGAAAGATCACTATATATAATTGAACACTCATGCAATAAGGTTTTAGATTCTTCACCTGGTTTGCATTCTTTTTAGGAAAGCCTTTATCTAACACAACACACCAGTCTAAAGTGGAAGTTAAAACACATCACTCCGAGTTAAGCAGTACGGAGAACAAATTTTCAAAGTCTGTCAGAAAATTCCTGTTTGAAAAAGTTGGAAGTAATAATTCCATCAAAATTACTCATTCCATCACAGTACTACACAATTAATACATCCAAACAAAAGGAATTTTCTGCTGGATCCTTGTAGTGCTGTAGACAAGACAAACCCACGGGGTGTGGGACTTGCCCTGATTAAAGTCACTACAAAGAAAGATTTATTTTAGTATCTGGAGATGGGGTTTAAACTACTGAAGAGGGCACCTGGAGACGTCTGCAGAGTGTGCGCAGTTCTTCGCTATTTAGAGCATCGATCCTGCGGTGATACTCAGCCACTGACACTACCTGAATATGGAGACAGGAAGACAATAATTCCACTGACAGTTGAAGAAAAGGTAAGAAAAAAAATGTGGAGGAGAGTAGTGAAGGGAAAATGTGCAATGATAACAAACAAACAAGAAGTGCTAAAAGATGTTTGTTTCTGAAAGGACAAGAACCTTGTCCTTTCTCCTGTATGTATGTGATCTTAGACGTATGAGTAGACACAGCAAATTTACAAATTAAACACTAATGGCACTAGCAGTCAGATATATCTCACTATTCTACAATGAATATAGAGCCAATACAGGAACGTATAAAGTTATCAGTGTCAAGATGCTAAATTAGAAGTCAATCCAAGTTGCATGCCTTAACACAAACTCTCCAGCCCAAAGCCCTCTCAAACACTATTTACACAAATATTAATGAAGCCTGCGAGCCTGGTTTGCTTTCCCAGATAAAGACTAGAAGCAAGCCTCAGGCTTCCTAGTATGTTCCCATTCTTCTATCTGGCAGTGAAAATAAATTTAAAGACAACGTAGCAGGACTAAGGTTTAGTAACACCCCAACACCACCTCACAAAATCCTGGACTTTGTATTCATCTCCAACACTTCAAGAGCTGCTCATCTGTCAACACATTCACTCCAAATGGCACCTCCACTTTGGCAGGAGGGGTACAGCCAGAAAGCCTATAGTTAGAAAGCTCTAGAACATGCTGCTTTGGTGCAGTAAGCTGGTTAAAGGACTACAACAGTCATTTTGATGTAACTACAGCAAATAATGTGATTTTGAGAACAACTCAAAATCATCATTTGTATGAAGGCATCTTAAAACAGCTGGTGGAGAGATTAAATGGATGTCCCATGTGGTAAGAGCATATTAAAAATTTCTAGAGCCTACCACAGCGCAAAGGAAGATAACCACAAGTCCAGCAGCTCCCCATCTACCTGTCCCTACTACAAGGAGTTTGGCCAGATACTCGCCACTGTCCTGAGTACAGAGCCCAGTCATGCATGACTGGCTCTTGAGCAGCGATGGTTCACTCTACCCCATGCAACTGCAAGGCAAGGAAAAAGGAATACTTGTGACATCCAGTTTTATTACTGAATAATCAGTAATTACTAGCACTCGATTTATTTCCACCATTTTCTACTGTTTTTTTTTACAAAAATATCAAGAAAATTGTTGCAAACTGTATTTGTTTGTACATTGTCAGAGTCAAGTAGCTATATGCAAAGCTTTAGAAATATTCCACTAAAGCATACAAGTGATACTGTAGTCTTATCCTTTTATTTACTGTGACAGTTCATTGAAAATGAAATTTTTCAAATTTTTCATCCTGGCAACTTATGAATATAATCCTGAAAAGCCTTGTTGCTTCTTTAAGCTCAGCCCCTATCACAAGAGGCAGTATTTAACTTACAATGGGCATAAATGTGTGGTTATGTAAGGAGACTCTTCAGAAAAAAAAAAAAAAACCCAAACAAAAAAAAACCCCAACAGAACCAAAACCCAAACAATAAAACACTCACCACCCCCAACACTTTTATATAGTTGCTGTTTCACATACTAGAACGTAGACAATTTTGTAGGTAATGCCAACTTGCCTTTGACCTGTCAAACACATACTTTATCACCGTCCCGCACCTAGGAACTGCTGTGATCAACACGCTGTGATCTGACACACCATTTCATACGCCATGGCAGTGCTTGCATCCTTACAGTACTGTGCACAGGGTATTTAGATAAATATCTTACCAGGGAGAAACATGAGTACTTATTTAAATTTCTATACAATAACAGCTCCTTGGCATCCCAAACCTGTTGCACACCCTCACATTACATCTTCATGCTTGTTTGGTGAACAAAAGCCAGCACAGTGGCAGACCACGGTATGTAATGACAAACATCATAAACAGCATATCACAGCATGTCAAACTACCAACAGGAAAATTAAGAGCAAGGAATCAAACCTCTCAAACCCTGTGCTCATTTTAAATATGCAGTCCGTTCCAAATTATGTGAGTAAAACAGAAGACAGACTCTAAAAATTATTAACTCATCACTGAACTAGGGTTTAAATAAGTACATTAAGATATCTCAGCAGTTTAGTTACCATACTTGACCTTCTATAAAATGCTCACAGTTTAGGTCAACACACTATTTTTGCCTTGCTGTGGACACGATTATGTATTTCATGACTCTGGAGTTCATTTAATCATGAAGTCATGTATGTCTAAGCCTACTGACAACAACCTTCTACAGCTTCATTCAGGAACCAATTGAGATGTATCCGGAGAATGTCCAGCATTCTGTCTCTGCAGAGGCCAAGAAGGCTGTTTCGAAATGTTAGCAGTGTCACTAGTTCCAAATTCATTGTGTTTCATAAACTGGATTAATTCATAATTCGTTTATACTGTTTCCACTTCCATCAAGATTTCTTCATTGTCCTTCCCTGTAGTCATATTAATCCTCTGGTTCTTTACCACCAAGGTAATGAACCAATTATTTTTTCCCCACAGCCCCTACATCAGCTGTCTGTTCTCCTGATCATTCCAGAAGCTACTTTCCACCTTGTTCCAGTTTGAATTTTCATTTTTAAACACTGAATTTCATTAGTTTTTCACACAGTATTACAAATACGTGGAAGGCAAGGCCTTTAATTCATGAAAGCCAAATGTAGTTTTGTATGCATCATAGTGGACTGTGGTTTTCAATACAAAACATTTCTTTGTAATAAAATTATTTCATTTTTTTAGCAAGCAACTGTGGATGCCATTTATCAGTATTTCAGCAAGACTTTTGATTCTGTCCTATAGTAACCTTACAATCAATCAGTTACGTATCAAGTGCGTGAAGAATAAGGCTGCAAAACTGTCTGGCCCACTAGGCTCAAAGGGTTGATGTTATCAAGGGTTAAGTACTGCAACAGGCTTCCCAGGGAGGCTGCAGAATTTCCATCCTTGGAGGATTTCAGAGTTTGATTGGGCAAGTTGTTACACTTAAGTCCTTAAGGTACAGGACAAGACTTTCCAAATTCCAATACAGTCCATGTTCTTATACAGAAATTTCCAAACCACCCAAAATTGTAGCAATCTATATATTCTGCTCAAGATGAAAGTGTAGGCCTATCTGAGTTTGCTATGTGCTTTACTTACTGCACCCCTTTGACTCAGTCATATTAGCACCCAGTTTTCTTGATACCCAAAGCTACGTTTCTGAGAAATCAGGAAGACTCCCTGAAGGACCTCCTGCCCTCTCTGCAGTTATTTCCTGCTTCAAAAAGAATGCAGGACGAGGGAAGAACAGTTAAACCTCTTATGGTTAATCTGTGTGCTGGCTGCAATAAACCAAAACAAACTGTGTATAGCCAGATTATTAGCATGATTCAGGGCAAAAGTGATTCTTAGGGACTTGGAACAGTTTTCCACAGGACAATTCCAAGGGCTAATGAAGTCTGAAATTACATGGGATCAATCTTGTGACTCTTGTAGCATGAATACCTCTCAGGCTGACTCTATATCACATGTATTGGAGTGGCTGAAACAATGGTTTGGAAAGGACCTTAACGATCTTCTCATTCCAAAGCTCCTACTCTGGGCAGAGACACCTTCCACTGCATCAGATCACTCAAAGCCTCATCCAACCTGGCCTTCAACTACTCCAGGGATGGGGCTTTGACTTCTCTGGGCAATCTGTTCCAGTGCTTTATCACCCTCACAGTAAAAAACTTCTTCCTAATATCTAATCTGATTCTAACTTTGTTCAGCTTCAAACAATTACAACTGTCAGTTCAGTTTTAATATTTAATGCTGTAAGTCAAACTGAAGGTTTGCACGCTACTGATTCTACCAATCAAGAGGCTTAGGATTCTCCTTTTGCAGAAACCCATGTTTCTAAAGCTTGCTTTTCTGGAAGTACATCAGAATACCTTACTCTTGCAAGTTGTGCTGTAAGCAAAACAGAAAAATTCTTAATATTGAATGTTTTGTCCTTCAGCAATGCATATGAAAAAGCAATTAAAACTATTTCAATGTCCACAAAGGAGTCTGTCATGCACACTGTAACACATCAGCCCTTTCAGCCACTGGTCATACCAACCTGCTATACGCAGCTGTAAACATGGAAACTGCTTACACCAGTTAGGCATTTCCCTGGCAGTTTAATAAAGCCATGAGTGACCAGCACAATCCATGTTTGCTAACAGGGCGTTGCAACTGCTGCCTTCAAACCAAGTACAGCTAATCTTTAAGGGTTAACAAGTAGCTGAAACAGTCTCCTTAGAGAAAGTGAGGTTCTTATCAGAGCTGAACAAGTGCTTCTGAAAGATAAGAACAGAGAAATTGTCTAAGTGGTTCTCTTCAACATAAGTTATCCATACCCTCATTTATTAACTGTGAACATGAACTAAAAAACAAATACTAAGAAAGAGAAAGTCGAACAATTTTACTTTGGATCTTATCGTGAACATTATTTCTTGAGAGTCGAAGTTTCACCTTTAAAGTTCCAGAAAAAAATAAATGCCAATGTATTTCTATCAAGCTGTTTACAAAGTTAGTTGAAAATATCAGTCCATATTAGTTAGTAAATGAGGAGGGGGAGGATGGAACTAAACCCTTTCTAAAGTCTGTAAATATCTTCCAATGACAGTAAAAAGTATATTTGTGAACTGAATGCTGTTATGAATATTTTAAGAGAAAACACAAACTATATTTTTCAGACAAATTTAGTTTCCTCAGAAAATGTTAAGACACTACTTGAGAAAAAGCAATATTGAAGAAGTAGTCTTCTCCATCACAAATATGAATGTTTGGGACATAACTACATTACCATAATGCATTAATACGTGGAGTTTCCCACATCAGAAAAAAAAGTTAAAAGGTATCATTCTGGAAAAAAAAAAAAAAAGACTAGTTTTATTTTTTAATGAGGGAGGCTGAGAAACTAACTGTTTTCCATCTTGTGTGATTTTCTGCCAATTCAGCTCCCTGTCAAACCACTGATGACAAGGAAGGAAGAGCTAGCCATTTTGAGCAGAGTAGATGGACTAGAGAATCAAAGCTGTCCCCTGAACTGGCAGGCACTGTGGTTTGTTCTCTTTTTCAACACCCTTAAAACTAGTCGTCTCAGAACTGTTCTGCATACCAAAGTGTTTTCCAGAGCAGGGACAGAAGAGCCGAGAACATTACAGGACAGCAACATTCTCCCTGTGATCAGTATTGTCCCCACAGCTTTGCAGAATGGACTGTTAAATATCTTCCTCTAAGCCCACAGCACCTGTACTGAGCCTTAAATAACATATATTGAACATAAACTAAAATATGTGCAATAACCAGAATTAATACATTAATGTGAAGAAAGCAATCAAAGCTTGCATCACATAGAAAGTGCTACATCGAGCCTAGAAACCTTTATGACAAGTAATTTTCTTAATACATGAGAAAACACTAATTTAAGAGATATGATAATACCAGCAAGAGAAATTTCACATGGGTAAACACAGGTTAGGATGTTTGTGCAAAGAACTAAGAATTACATTTGAGAGTTACTTTCTTACACAGGCAGGTCAGGCAACTTGACCCACTTTGTCCAAAGAAAAAAGATTTGTAGCAGCATTACCAACAAACACCAGCTCTCTTGCCAAACAATTTAAGGAAGCTTCAGCACCATCAAGAAGAGAAACCCGAGGTTCAGTTGCAGAACCCACAGCCCCTGGTGTCTGACCTCAAACTGCTACACCAGAAGAAGGCAGACCAAGCAAGGTGACAGCTCATTCAGAGTGCCACACAGATCCTCTCAAGTATGAGAAGAAAGTGCTATAAATGTTTATAAGTATATAGCTGAATGACAGCTGAGTACAGAAATGTTTGTCCCATTTTAATCAGAATAAGGATTGACTAAGACTCAACTCCAGATTACAGACCATACAAAGAAGATAAGTGTATACTGCTTATTTGTTTTCTTTCTACTAACAATCAACCTTTTCAAATGTCCATCTGCTACTGTACTCCGCATTTGTAGTAAGGCAGGCCTAATATTTCACAATTATTAAAACTGTGAACAATGTAACACCTAGTAATTAAATGGAAGATCTAGTAGAGGTGTGAATGCATAACCCCTCTAATTATTTAGGGACAGCGGGTATAGCAAGTATTTGTCATCGAGGAAAGGTTCTAGGCTTGGTGATCAGTGTGAGATGGATTGCACGCTGCTTTTTATTTTTTATTTTATAGAGACTCAGATCATCAGTTCACTGTATTAATCTAACCCAAAACTTAGTATGGGAAGCTGATTTCAAAAAAGATCTTTGTAGTAGTATTATTGGATTGATGCAACCTTCTGACATCCATAGGGATAAAGTACTAAATTCCCACCTTCCACATGTAAACCTCTCACTATCTCCATAACAAAAGAATTACAGCCACTAGCTTACCAACTACAGCTACAGCATCAAGAATCTCAAAAGTTGTGCAAGTCTCAAATCACTCAACCTACTAAACCCAATACCACTTTGATTCCCTTTGCAGAACAGCTTACAAATATAAAAGGCAAAGGTAAGTTTTTGTTGGTTTGTCCCCTTTGGCTATGCTGCCTATCTAACCTCTGCAAAGCATTCCAACACCAAGCTTCTCAAAGGTGTCAATCCACCTTCTGTTCTCTTGCATCGTTTAGATGCCTTTTGTCTAAAGTGCTTTGACAGAAAGAATAGTTGCCCATATTTGTGACATTCTGGAAACTCTGGCATTTCTTGTGTTACAGTACAATAAAGAGACACAGTAAAGCCACACAGATCAATTAAATAACTTTGATGCCAATATTACTGGCTTTTTGAAGAGGGAGCATAATGCACTGGTTAGTCACCAAAGTTTTGATCTCTTATCCTGAGAAAGTATCCAGCCCCTACAATGCTGAACCCAAATTTACTTTATCACCACAAAAATAATGAAGGCCTTTCAGGTAAATAATCCAGGGCAACTTCGTTGCTTCAAGGAACCATTTGTGTTTTATGGTATCACTCAATTTGGTCCACAATTCTGTTAATTCATTTCAGATGAGTTTCCATCCAAATTTCAAAACAACTACTAATAAAACATTTATTCAAAACTCTGTACTTCATACCTGCCACTCAGTTCTTTAATACACTTCTCACTTTGTCCTGCATAAGACAGGAGTAATGGTACAAATACTCCTTCCCTCTTTTTTCGCATGTCTTGCTGACACAGCTACATTTTAAAAATACTCCCATATGTAGATATTTCTATACCTCTTGTTCTGATTTGACTTGTTTTACTTATTATTAAAATAACCTCTCTCACAGTAAAGAAGATTTGCATGCAGTTTTCCTCAGTTCAACCTCTCCTTAAGGGCTGTTAACTGTTGCTTTTATTACCATATTTGGACTCCGGCTAAAATGAAGTGTTGATCCTAAGAGAAACAACTATAACAAGGACTACTACTACTTTATCAATTAGCTGGGCAAAATATATCTGTATATCTACATATATAGATATATATTAAAGAACACAGATACCTTTTACACTGCTACAGGGTATGCTCAAATTACATTTGAGTTAATATAGGAATTACATCTCCATTCTGCATTCCACTGCCACAGAGGGAAATTAAGATCCTATTACATAAAAAAAACATTTCGTTGGTTAGGAACACACACTTGCAGAACCAGTTGTTGCCACATAATTTCATATTCTGCAAGTAATCTGGCTAGAAATAAAGGTCAAAATAAAAATCAAAGTAAACAGCACTTCTAAAAATAGGCACCAAAACCCAGATATTGGTAACTCCTGAAAAGACAGTATAGAGCCTGTCACAGGCAGAGTCTGAATGAAAAATGGTAAAAAGCACAAGTAGCGTATCGTAAAGTTCACTCGCTCCCTATCCCCAAGATGTTACTATTTTGCAAGTCTCACTGAGAACCATATCCTTTACATGTTACTATAAATCTAAGTCTTTTAGGGTAAAACAACGCTGAAAAACCACAACAGTTACTTTCATAAATCTAGGAAACTGTAAAAACAGTGGTATTACTCCCCTACTTCATTATAAATGTGAGACTGGGACTACAGCGTACTCATCTCCATCAACTTAGACATATTATTGGACCTTCATATGGTTGAATGACTTCTGAGAAGGTTTAATCAAGCGGTAACTCAGGAGATTTGCACTTATCTAATTAAATGCTAACGCAAACTACTATTCATGGTATTTATCTATAAATCACATTTTTGTTGAAGAAACAAAACTCCAAGGGAAAAACAAAACAAAAACCCACCACCCTAAACCTGCTGAATACCTTAATGCTCCAAGTAGTTTCTCTTCCCTAATGCCTATGGAATCTCAGCAATTAGGTTATGCACTTACAAGTAAGGAAAATATGTGACTTAGCATCCTGTTTACATGTTCTAAATTTAAAATTCCAGAAACTGTCTCTGTATCACAACATTACAAGAATGCAATAACAGAAATGAAGATTCTACACTGAAAATTACCAGAGCACTTTTATGATTAAATGGCTGGTGCCTTCTTCCCTTCTTCCCATCCCAGAGATGAGACATTTCCCTCCTAAAAATAAAACGAGACTAAAAAAGAAATAAAGCAGTCATTCAAAGCTGTTTGAAAGCATTCTCTGTACCTGCTGTCAGCTCCCGGCACAGGCAGAGCACCACGATGGTGACAGGACAGTTTGCTGGATACACACATTTGACTGACACGGCAGGGAACAAATGAACGAGCGTACAGTAGGGGGATGTATCGCAAATGATGACGGTACAGAAGAAAGGTTTCCTGTATTCAAGTGTGGCTGCAGAGCACTAGTTTGTTAAAAAGGCTAGGATATTTAAAGACACAGAACAACTTAATTTTTCTTATACAATATTGAAGAAAAAAAACAAACCCAAGAACTGCTTGCAATATTCTAATGCACTGTAATGGCTCATAAAAAAAATCTAATGTAATAAATATGCATTCAATATTAAAATAATAGTTTGACTTAGATACATTGACAACTGTACATAATTGTTATCAGATACTTCTTAGAGTGCAGAATCAGTTAAAAAAGTGGTCAGTGAAGTTTTTTATAAAAGTGTTACTTTAAAAAAGGGGTTTAAAGCACTCGGAAACTGTTAGCCTCACAGTATTTGCAGTTCTGTACACTACAAGAAGGAAGTGAATCCTTTTGTCTATAAGCTAAACTTGCTCTATGGGTTAAACGCTGATCCTAGCTATTAAGTATTTTTGGAATCATGATTTATTTTTTTTCCTTAGGAAAGGATGTTTAAACAGACACGTGCAACAGTAATATGCACAACAATCCTTTAAGAATTTCCTTGTAGTAGCTTTTTTTTTTTTTTTAATTTCTCTATCCTCCAAAAATACCCAGTGCTCCAAGTCCTGGGTAGAAGTACGCAACAGGCCAGAGCAGCAGGCAGCAGTAAAACAACATCAAAACATTGCTCACTCCTGCTGCTGCACCATGATCTAAAAGCCAAGATGCCCAAGCAGAGAAACCAGGACCTGAACTGGTACATAACTATGCTGCAGACTGCACGCTGGAATGCCTCACCATTCCACAGTATCTAATTAAATGTAATTTGGATGGATAAAAAGGTTTTGGTTTTTAGTAAAGCCTTTCTCAGGAGCTGGGAACTCTAAAATTCAATTTGCCCTGACTTACAAGAATTATTAAGGTGGAGACAAAGAACTGTTTTGTCACTGGGACATTGAAAGCTGGGATTTAGGAAACTTGTACACAACAATGCAATAGATACACACTGAAATGGTGTAAGAGTCAAACAACAAAACATATGCCTATTTATTTGATATTTTTTAAATAATAAGCAAGCTAACACTGAGGTAAAATAAGAACAAAAGGTGGACAGTTTTAGAACTGTTTCAAACGAGACAATTAAAATCAATATTAAAAAAAAAATTTGAGCTACAACCTCCTCCCTCCAAAGTCTGGCAAAACTCAAAGGAACGGAGACCATGCAGAAAAACTATTTCAAACTACCTCTGGACATGCAACTACTAAATGCAAAACCAAAAGCCAACCACACAACTAACTCCCCACCCCAGCCTATTTCAGCAGCCTTCCCCCCCCCGCCCCTGCCCTCCCCCAGCCTCCTCTCAGAAAAAAACAAAATTCTCCCCAACACTGGCCAACACAATTGTTTCTCAAAAACTGGGGGAGTAAGAAAATCTGGGCCAACACACATTTTTTTTTGTTCTAGAACATTTAATCATAAACAGTTTAAACAACTTACTTGAATGTTTTGTCTCTAGAAAAAAAAAAAAAATCAGCTCCACGCACAGTTTCTCAAAAGGATTTAAAAAACTTGCTCAAAAGATAAAAGAGCAATAAACTTCTTTGTTAGATCTGACAAATCACCTTTTCAGTTAATCACAGTTGCAAAGTGTAATAGGAACAAATGTCCTAGTAACTCTCGGCCAGAGCCCCTGCCAGACTGGTTTCATGTCCAGCCCCCCAGCAGCAGCCCCCCCACCAGCCAGTAGCTGCTCTGCAGCTGGAGCATCTCCTGGAGGGCTGGGGCGGGTGAACAAGCAGGTCAGGAGTCTGAGCACTTTCCTGAACCAGTGCAGGCCTCTAAGTGCCAAAAGCTTCCTCTGGTGACTGGCTGCCACCACAGCCCTTCAGCAGTCCTTTTTCCAAATTGGTGGCAGATGTATTTCTATTAGCCACAGAAGGAAGCCTACACAAAAAACTTGACCCCAGTAGCATCCCTCAACTAAAGATAAATAAAATACGCTGCCCTTTTATTCTTTGGTGCATTTGTGGATATTACTGATGTGCTAATTTGAATCGGAACCTCCTGTCTTGTTGCTAGTTAATATATCCCTTGCCATAATTGCTCTTAATTAAAAAGATTCTAGAGAGGAGTAAAGGGCCTGCAGTACAGCAGCACACACTTAAGAGAATCCACCTGTTTGCTACCTAGACAACAGAGAAAACAAAAATGTATTTAACTACACTTAATGATAACCGTTTTGCAATTGTTAATTTGTAACCAAGCTAAATATCTCTGCACAGTCAATATTAAAGGCAGAAGTGCTAGCCCTTCCAATAACTGCAATTTACAACTATTTTTTTTTCTAATAAACTAGTTAGTCTTAGGAAAAATATTTTTATAAGGCATATAACAGTCAGCCAAATTAAGGTCTGTTTTATCTTTAATAAATGGAAGACAAGTTATATTCAATAAAAAAAAATAAAAACCCTTCAGATGACTAAGGAAAGACTGACAATGTAGCAGCAGAGTAAAAAAAAAAAGAGTGCCAACAAATACAGATAAAACTTATAAAGTGCCTTCTTTTCATTCCCAATCAATTATCTAACTTACACCTCTTACTATCCAAGATTTAAAGTTATCAGCTGACATGATCTCATAACCTAGAAACAGGATACAGTAACTCTAAACTTGAGAAGGAAGACTGGATGCTGAGTGAGAAGAAACCTCTTCACAGTTTGATTAGATAGCATTATTCTGTTTCAACTAGTAGCTAGCACAACATTCTGACACGACAGGAGCATAAAAGTTGTGATGTTGAACTCTACAGTCCCTACATTTAATATGCATACCTTTTGACCAATACTACATTAGTAAAAAAGTAATTTATTTCCCTCGCTTGAAGAGGGATGGAGAGGGAGCTACCGGCAGTGAGGGGGGACATAATTACTCAGTTCAATTAGAACTTGCTGTTGATTCCACATGAAACATCTCCCGAGAAGATTACACAAGATATATGTATAAAATAAAATAGTTCTCAAAATTTAATAAGCCAATTTAAGAAGCAGCCCTGATAACAGAAAGACACATAAATCACAGGAATCAGACTGCTTAACTCGAATGCTTCAGTGCAATTCATGCCATTTGCATTTTTGAGGAGAAGAAAGCTTGTTTTTTCTGTCATATTAGTCTGCCTCAGAACAAATTAATCGATAAGCAACATTAGATTCACTTTCACTCATCTATCTGCTTGTTTGAATCTAGTTTTAGAGAGATGAGACTGCTATTTAATCATATCTAACAGACATGTTTCACAGATTATATTAAAAACTCCCATTACCAAAAGAACAAAAAAATAAAGTTGCCTCAAGTAGTGTTTAAAATAGTGTAGTTTCAATACACTTTAGTATTGCAGAAAACTCCTCTAGAATTATAAAATCTGTTAGTCTTATAGTATTCAATTTTAGAACAGTATTTTACAGCTCTAATAAGAGATGAACATCCTGTATGTTTATTCTATGTATTACAGTTTTAGGATATAAAATTCCAAGAACTTCAAAATTAGGAAGACATCTAATTTAGATGCTCAGGCCACCTAAATGGCCATCTTTGGAAAGAATCCCACTAGGTGAAAGAAAGGTAGTTTCATATTTTGATGATATAAGGCATTCAAAAGTCAGCCAAATTAAGGTCTGTTTTCTCTTTAATAAAAGGAAGACAAGTTCTATTCAGTGAAAAAAACCCAAAACCAAGGCATTTTGGATGACTAAGGAAACAGTGCCAAGCTCAGGAGCAATGAAGTTAGAAGGCAATTTACAAAAAAAGAAATAAAACTCAGGTACTGGGTACTAAGCAAGCTACTACTTTGTCTTCTGCAACAGCTGGATCTTTGTAAAAAGTTGTTGCAGGCAAAGCTAACATGGGATTAGGTTAACTGAGGTCCAATCCCTTCCCCTTTTCCTGCTACAAGAAACACTAAACAACACAAAAGGTAACTCCCTTGATTTTCAGTACAACACAGACTGGCACAGCTTCTCAGCTGGCTGATAATGTTTCCATAAGAAAGGAAGTCTAATTTGAGAAGTCATCCTTTGTTTCCTTTCAACAGATTCGAGGAAGGGGAAAAAAGGCAGTATTTTTCCATCCACAAAATTTTCATCAGGAATTTCAAAGGTTCCCTGAAAGCTATCGAGTCTTAAAAGCACAAGCTTTTTAGTTGAATGATTCTGCTTCAAGTCTTAGCAGAGGGACTGCCCCAGTTCTCACTGTTAGATACATGAAATAACTATCAATTACAATCCCACATTCATGATTCCAACTACAGGGTAGCTCCCAGGAAAAACATACAAATTTTCACTTAAAAAGTTATAAATAGACTCCAAATAGATTAATTAGAGAAAATAGAGCAAATCAAGAAATATCCCATGCATGATGTTGAGAGTACAGTGTTTGCTTAAGTGAATTGCAAAAGCAAGGATGAAAGTTACCAGTCTCTACAAAGGCCACTGCATTTTGCTAATGGGCACCAGAGCCTCTTCAATCAAATTAATTTTCTGTAACAGAAGCATTTCTAGTATTGCATGACTGCTGAAATTCAAGACTCTCATCCTCCAGTACAAAAGCAAAGCCTATTAAACATGCTTATTAATGCACAGCAACACAGGCATAGTGACACATCCTATTTTTTAATAGACAATGTATGATGTAAAAACCAAACAACAATCTAGCTTGCATATCTAAAGTACTGTCATAAAGAGACAACCTTTCAAAAATGTAACAGAAAAACATACTTATTTTGAGGACTGTTAACGTGGTGTGTCTGTTGTGTACACTGTTTCATTCAAGGAGCCTACAGCTTCCAGCCTGCTTCTCCTCTCTGCTGACCCAGTACTATCCAGCTTGTCATACAGCATTATGATCACACCACATTTAAAATGTAAGAAACAAGCAGCTGTTTCACTTGCATCTGAACACAGAACACAGAAGCAAACTGATAGAGAAAACATGATTAAGAATACCAAAACTTAAGACAGTGGCACAAACTGAAACGCCCACTTTAATATAGAAATGTCGTAGGTTACAGTTCAGATCCAATAAAGAACTTAATCATCTACGTCTAATACTCCAATCTTGAAAACTCTTTTTCAGATGTGACCTGATCAGGAGACATAATCACTATTTGTTACCTTTATGTTTCCACAAAACCACAGAAATAGAATTATGAGACACTCCAGAAGTGAGTTTTGTTAATGTTGAAATGTTGAGTGTCTAACTCAAATACCATTTCAGAAAGGCAGCTAATGGCTTGATCTAGTAAACATTTTCAAACCATGTCTATAGTTCCAAGTGAAATTCAGTTTGACAACGAAGCTACCAAACAGTACAGATTTCCAGAAGTATCATATCTGTATTTCCTACAAAAACAGAGTGTGCAGAAGGTAAAGATTATGAAATGAAAGTCCAGAACATGCTCAGTGAATTTGGAGAAAATCATTTGGAAATATCCATCAACTCATGCTTCTTTTTGGAAGTTAACTTCTAGGCAGCTTTAAGTCAAACTGATTTTCTTTTTTTTCCAAACAACTGACAAGCTAATAGAAACAATAAAACACATGAGCTCCCAACTACATTAAGACTAGCTTGCAGGTCCCAAGAAAAGAAATTTCCTGTTTTCAAATATCTTGTGAATGAGTATTTAGATTTATGTGGCCCTGAGGTATGACTCAATCCTGGATAAGAGCAATAAATAAGATCAAATGACAGGGAGAGCTGGGGAGGGGGAAGGAAGAATCAACACTTCACATAATTAAGAATTATTCTAGTACAGAGCAATTCTTCTGTTTCCTTAACAGGTTATTTCAGGTTTAAATAGGAACCAATTTCCTTAAGTGATTTCTTACCAAGTACTGCCACACCCTGGGATCTCTTTTTCTTCATGAATATTCTTTCTGATGACCAATGACCCGATCTGTCAACATAAATTTCCTATTTCCAATACTGTATGACAAAGACACCAGCTGTAGGAGCTTACATAGATATTCCAATCCAGAATCTAAAGCAAGATTGGCAGTCTATGTCAATAAGTTATCACAGAAACAAAAAGTGTATTTATATACATGCAGTAAATATAATTGTACATCCCAATTTTCAGCTCCCTATCAAAACTAAACTACTTAAAGAATACAGGGTAAGACCCTTTAGTGTTCAAGGAATGCCATTAATTTTGAGAATTAGCTTCAAAGACCAAAAGATGAAGCAGTAAATAAGCAAATTAAGGTATTCTTTCTCTACCTCACCCCAGCCCCCCAAAGTCCTTTAGTTAAACACAAATAAAAGGTGAAAAAATATTATGATAACACTCACATGGGAAAGCACAAATTGTGTCATTTCTCCTTTATGCACTAACGTTTCTTATGCAAACAGCCATTTCCATTGTTGGCATGGACTGATTTTAAGTGAAAAAGTATCCTTTTTAGGGAGCTTTGCGAATGCAACAGGAAAATAGATACTGAGGAATGTCAGCAACAGGAGCTATAAGGTACCTGAGAGTTTGTTTTAAATGCTAAGCAACTGATGACTATTAATTAGTCACCTTTACTGAGGGTTATGTTAAAGAGTCGATCCATAGCTCTTTCTAATAAGTTAGATATGTACCAAGTGTGCAGCAACTAATACAAAAAGAGTCAGCTAGAGGATTTCCTGGATACAATGCAGTATTTTAATATGACAGCAAGAGTCTTGATGGCTTTGTCACTAGACCAGTTGAGGTTATATCTACTGGACTGCTTCAGTGAAAAGGAAACAGACTACTTTGTGTACAAATAGAAGAAGCAGTATAAGCAGGTGAAAAAATGGTCTAAGTTCAAAGTAAGAGTTCATTGATCTGTTTAACAAACTTATAACCCAATTCCTACTACTTGTTTCATATACTACTGATTTTTGCTTTTGCTTGTTCCTTCTTCCCATAATTCCCTTTCTACAACAACAACAAAAAAAAGCACTTTCTTAAAGTTTCTTCATAAAAAGCTGTGGCTGAATGTGTTAACACAGGACCACCAAAGAAACAAAATTTAACTCAGAGCACCACAGCTGTGCTTCCCATTAATCCTCTTCCCTGTTTTTTAAGTTTTAAGATACTGTGCAAGGATAGCAGAGGGGACACTGGAAAAGAAATCTACTCCACTAACTTCCTCTTTTGGTAGATCAACAGTACTTCTTTTGTACATCAAGATTTTGCATTCCATTTCCCTTCCACCCTGAGTCTTCCCATCCCTGTGTTCTAAAAAAGGCAGCCTAATTTTCATCAGAACACCCACAAAAAGATTTCAATGATACTCTTCACCTGCTATCTTAAGATACAGGGGACAGGACAAGAGGGAATGGCCTCAAGCTCTGCCAGGGGAGATTTAGGCTTGAGATTAGGAAAAAGTTCTTCACAGAGAGGGTGGTTAGGCATTGGAACGGTCTGCCCAGGGAGGTGGTTGAGTCACCGTCCCTGGAGGTGTTTAAGGTTAAGGTAGATGAGGTGCTTAGGAGCATGATTTAGGGATTGGTGGGAATGGTTGGACTTGACGACCCAGTGGGTCTCTTCCAACCTGGTTATTCTGTGATTCTGATTCTGTGATAGATTACACCTGGATCAACAGCTGACAGAAAAAGCCTGTTGGGTTAAAGGAAGTAAGTATATTGATTGAAAATAAAGACTGCAATTCAATATGAATAATGGGTATGACAACAGGAGCTACTATTTTGTCTATGTACTGATACTTCCTAACACAGACGTTAAAAGCCTCTAAAATGCAGTTGTATGTAATGACAGGTTGAACCATCTGGTACTGTCAAACTTTCTGGTTACAAAGTTAGTTTTTAACAGCTTTCAGATTTGTGCTAGAAGGCAGTCATAAGAAGTCAGTCGCATTACTCAAGTTAAAATGCATAGAAGACCACATTTGCATATTCCTTGTACTTACATAACATCTTTTTTTAAAAAGTTTTCCATTTCACTAATCACACTAACTTCTATATATAATAATGATTTTATGGATTATCTTAAGAGAAGGAAACCTAGCATAATCTTCACATAACACATACAGAAATAATATTTTTGAAACAGGTCTTCCTCTGCTTCCAGAGACCTAAATAAAGGATTAAGGCATGACCTCGTTCTCCAGTAAACCACTTACATATTTTGATAAATGTAGGAAAAAGACTGCCTGTATCATCTTCAGAAATAACTCCTAAAAAAGTTAAAACATCTAATCCTGAAGAAATATTAGTACCATCTCCTGTGGAAATTATTCTGTAATTATATTAAGGTTCAAAAGCTCATTAAAAGAGAAACACACTGTGCCTTAAACCATTATATCAATCACCTGCCACACTGATCCCCATATTCCAAAAAAGACAACTTTTAAAATATCAACTACTTATAAGGACTTTGAGCAAGAGTCAACACCAAAATGCATTGCTGGTAACAACACTCAGGCAATATATATGCTGAAAATACGAAGATTCGTGAGACGTGCATTTTTTATACCAATTTCAATGTCTAAAAGCAGAAATGCTCATGCAAAATCATTGAGCTATAGAGACAGTGTTTTGTAAGTACAGCCTAGTATTTCAGCTAAGTAACTGAGAAGCTGGGAGTCAGAGTTCTATTATGATCCTAAGTTTTGGAGCTAAGAAGAAAACTATTGCCCAGAGCTACACTACGGCAGTTTTAAAAAATCTCTTTTACATTCTACACAAAACACAAGACTTGCTTAATTTCAAGATGCTCCATTGAGGGGTTGGGGGAGGGGAGAAGGAAGAAGAGAAGAAGAATTAGTCTTACAGTCAGACTTCAAGTGTTATCCTGAGACTCAAACACTACAATATATATGACAAGAATCATCATACTTTCGACTGACACTTGAATGCACAAGACTACAAGTGCTTTAACTGTATGCAGATTACAAAACAAACCATGTAAACATGTAAAGATGTGTCCATAGAAACACAGTGGACACAGATTCACATGGGAGAAATGTGTTTGCTATAAAAAAATACAGAGATATTTCCAGTTATACTATATTACTAAAATCCATGCAATAGCATCTTAAAGTATGAAGAAGTTACCTGAGACATTAATTACTGGATTATTGGAAAAACACGTCATTAACAGATTAATTTTCCTTTTATTTTTGGCTGATCTCTGTTTTGAGACTTACAAATAAGTATTCAACATTCTAGATAGCACAGTAACAAATATCAGAAAATAGTCGGTTTACTTGACTTAAAACTAAGTGTGCTTCATCAGAGTTGCAGCTTCTCTGCTGTACTCATATTCCTTTCAGCTCTGAACTTTAAATTACAATTTGCTCCATACAAAAATGAATTGTCATTGTAAAATGCTGCCTTAAACTGATGTTGGAGCAAAGTGTTAAGAGTGGCATAAATTAAACAGTCATGATCACAGTAAGCAGACAAATAAAGTGCATTGCTTTGTTTTTCTTACTGAAAGTATTTAATGCTATCTTAACTATATTAGTATGAAAGTATTAAAATAAAAATCTATGACATTGTTTTTCCTTACCTCCCACTCTACAACAGCATCTTCAGTAGAAGATTCTTCAGTAGTTTCAGGGTCTTCCTTCTGTTTTACCACTATAAATCCAGGTTCCCGAAGAGATTCCCCGGTGTTTTCTGCATAAATCTCTGGGCTCCACTGGATAAAGAAGACATACAAGTGATCTGTCCTAGAGAAGTCAAGTAATGACACAGAAAAGGAAAATAAGGTAAGCTTGTGATCTTTCAGGTCATATCTAATAATGAGGAAGTATTTAAGCTTAAAATAAAAACACTATTTCACGTTTTACTAGATTAAAAGACATATTTGAAAAAAGCTAGTTAGTATTTTTGTTTTCTTTTTAATTAAAAGTTGACTCTTGAGGAAAAACAGGAAACAAGTTGGCAATTGAGTAGCTGGGTCTTCATATGCAAGTAGGGTCCTTCAACCACTTCTGCCTCATCAAAAATGTCAATAACAACTAAAATAAATTCCAAAATAAAACACTAAGATATTTTTATATTATTTAAAAATAGCTTCATAAAAACAGTAACAAAATTTAACTTAAAAATATTTGCATGTCTGTTTTCCCCACCCCTGAAGAGCTGAACACTCCCAAGACGTAACCAAAATTATACAGACTGGGAGAATTACTACAGAGGAAATAAGGCTGAAGGTGTGTGTATCTAGATCATAAACTACAGAATACTCTAAACGCAATACTGCAGTAAGTACCAAGATTCAAAGTTACCTCCTTTAAAGTTAGCTGCCAGAAATGGCACAGTTCTCCAGTCTGGAAGAACAAAACGCCCAGATTCTCAGAGGAAAGTTACTTACAACCCTAATAGATGTCAATCTATACTGTTTAAGCATTTAGAAAAAGGATAAGCAATGAATCCACTAGACTCTCTTCATCATGGAAAAGAGCTTCAGAGCTAGAACTTTGCCTCTGGTTACCAAGACTTTGAATATCCCTTATAGCTCTCTTCAGAGTTACTTGCTACAGTGAATCTGCATACAGGATTAACATGAAGAACAATATTTGGACTCTTTTTGACCCACTTCCTTATTAAATCCCTGCAAAACTGAAGAGTAGAAGAACAGCAAGAGATACAGAGCAGCAAAAAACCCTGCACCTATAATTTTCATGTACATCTATGTCTAAAATGATGCAAGACTTGGGTATGTAATAGCCTCCGAGCAGGGTCAGTTATTCAAAGTCACCCTTACTCAAATTAATGTTCCTGGAAAACACTGATGAAATAAAAAAAAAGAATACGACAAATCTTTCTGTAACAGTAAGAATAAAACGTTTCAGATGCATAGTTTTATGACAAAGTCAGAAGAAACTGCAGACACTTTATGTGCTTAACAATTTATCAATTATAAAAACTTTTACAAAATTAAAAAAAAAAATCCTGATTTTAACTTTAAGAACTTGAAAATGTGTATAAATATAAGAGTTTAAAAAGTAAATAAAACTTTATGATTAAAGAACTCTAAGACACTCCCGCCAGATTGGTTCATTGCAGGTTAAGAACACTGAATTAATGCAGGTTTTGCAAATACCTACTTCTTTCTCTTTCTTGCTACAAGGTGACAAAGACAATTGAGTTGACACTAGGTATTTCAATCTGTGCAGAGCAGCACTCAGCAAGGCTAATACTGAATTAAGAAAACAAGACCCCACTAACACCACATCTGGCTTTTTTGTATACAAAAACATAAGAAGCACGTAGGACAGAAAGAACAAATGAATAATTCCTGTGCAGTTAGAGAGAGAAGCCCTTTATAGGCAGTTATTTCCAAGTAGATCAGACACAGACTGTAAACTGAGAACCATTTTTTCATAAATAGGTGAGAAATTCCGCTTTATGCTGAAGATAAGTACTTGCTCTGCTACATTAGAAAATGAACCAAAGAAACAGTAATCATTTTAATCAGATGACGTAGATAACATTGCCATACGTGGAACATTTATCTGCTTTCAACTTAAAAACATACACTGAACAAAAAAAAAAAATTGAGTTGACCATAAGCGCAAGAGGTCACCTGGCCCACTGAGGGTTAGCTACACCAGAATCAGTGAGACAGACATTTGTCTCAAGGAATTACATAATCTCCACAACTTAGGGGTAGTGGAGGTAATGTTTAAAAGCAGGTTAATGATGTGGTAGCATAGACTCAATTTTCCACATTGGAAAACTCAAATACTTTGATCTAATTTCAGTCCATTACACATTTTCATTCAGAGTGGACATACACACACAAAAAAAATATTGCCTTTCTTGTTGCAGCCAACTTTTAAGTACAAAACGATTTTTTTTTGTTTGTAATCAACCTTTTCTCCTTTAGATTAAAGAACCCCACTTACTTCTAATTTTCTTTATATGTTACACTTTCTAGGTATTAATTAGTCTTGTTGCTTTCCTCTGGGCTCTCTCCAATTGATCCATATCTGTCCTCAACTGCAGTGCCCCAACTGGACATGCTATGCCATTCAGCTCAAAAGAAAAGATGGAAAAGTGACTCGATCATTGTGTGTAGGTATTTATACAAGATGATAGCTGATAGTTTTTTGTTCTTGTTTCTTTCTTCCCCACTCCCCCCTCTTTCTGACAAGGAAATAATCTCCAATATACTCAAAAATCACATTCAACTTGAAAATAAATCAAGTCAGTAAGTTTCCTAGCAGTAAAGATCATTTAAGAATTCAAGACTTTACCAGTGAGTAAGCATGGACATGTCTTTGAATCACTACAACAAATTTAGACATTTTTCCAGTAGACACATGTAGGTTGCTTCCTGGAAAAGTTTTATCTTCCATATATAAAGACAAGACAAAAGAACCCCAGCTAGCTTTTCTGAACTTGGAGCAATAAGAAGTAGAGAAGATTTTTAGAAAGTTTCAAAATAATGGGAAGCACAGGTAACGACAATAAAATGTTCATTGCAGAACATTCCTCCACTTCCTTCAACAAACACCACTTACTTGACTCTTTCTCTCATTATTTACTAGCTACAAGCACAAGCCTAAATAATACCAAGAGAATCTACTGGCTGCGTAACTCAAGTAAATCAGTAAAATTTCAGAACGGTAATGAGGTATTCCAGTGTTAAGCTAATCACCAACACCCTCAGTTGTTGACATTTTTGCACTGCTTTATAGACACAGTCATTGAAAAATTCTTAATGGTGCAGAAAAAGCAAGCTCAAAGACCCTACTGGAAGGTGTTGATTTTTGCAGTCTACTTCTTTCTTACCTTTCTTGAGGAACAGCGAACCAGTACTCATGTTTTTTATCCCTCTGTGCATACTGTTGCATTGATGCACTTGCTTGTGAAACAAATGTTTTTCTCATGGGTTTTCCAACTCTGAGACGCAGAAACTTGTGAGATCGATGTCGTCTTTTTTCTTTCATAAGAGAAGAACCTAGTAGTAAACAAAAACTAAGCTGCCCACAATGTACAAAAGAGCTTAACAAAATTATTAGCCAATTTTGCATTAAGCAATACAGGTATACATACATAAATAAGTAACAACTAATGAGGTAAAATAGGCAGTAATAATTATCTGTTCTTTTCTTAAAGTAAATTGCATCAGTAGAATTAATTTCAGAGTACAACACATCTGAATAATTCTAACGTTCATTTCTGCTCCCAGCCCCAGATCACATCAGGATAGTCTTTCATCTGCGCTTGAGAGTATTTCTTTAAGTATAGTCAATGCATATTCCTTAACACTGAATCAGTCAACCCTCCCACTGTTAAAAAGATGTTTCATACAAATGCAAAAGATATGACATTAAACAGGTACTTCAGCCTGACTCACATATGTCAAAGCTGTTCAATAGTTACTTTCCATTTAAAAAAAAGTCAAGTTTGGCACTAATAGAGCATTATATGAATTTTAATTTGTTAGCAAGATCAAACACTTCAAAGGTATGAACACCACTTCAGGATCAAGTATACCAGACTTTGTGGTATGGGGTTTCTTCCCTCGAGTAGTATACGTAATTGGACTAATAGAATTATATGATTGCTCTTAAGGTCTGGATTATCAAAACAGCACAAGTAAAGAAAGAAGCCTTCTCAAAACTGTTTCCCTGCTAGATTAATGGCCCAGATCCTAGAACATGAGCTCCAGACACAGGAGACTTTTTAAAGCAAGGAAGGAAAATGTAAATTTAAGAGTTCTTACAATCAGCTATGAAAACAAAGGATTTATACTTCTAGCATTACATGTACATACACCTATGTTCCAATTTTCTAGGACACTCATCTATTCTTTACAGTTGAAGTTCTCAGTATCTACACAGACTGCAGATATGCTAAGCACAGGAAACATCACCTTCTTGATCAATAAACAACTCTACTGTATGTTTTCTTAATCAGACTTTCACCATAAAAGATTTTTTTTCAATAAGTACAGTTTTCAGTTACAACATTTCAGAATTATACCTGTAGCATACAGTATGGTATTAATAGAATAGTTATATAAAATGCTTTCAAGTCATGCATATATGTCTGTAAGCTCAAAAGTAAATTGTCAAATACCACACCTTCTCCCTCCCCCTCCTCCTCCCCCTCCCCCAGCCCAAAATAAGAACAACTCGAACTTTTATAAGACTGGCACAAAAACTTTGTGGCAGTGTTAGATAAGTACTCTTAAGATGACCCTATATTTGAGATTGTGGTTTTTCAGCTGTAGCGGTTTAAAACTTCTCTGACAAAAGCTCAGAGAAATTGTATTTGCCCTGCTCCCAATTCTCAAAATGACTATTTCAAATGTTTGGTTTTGGTACGTTCTCAAAAATATTTTTGTGTATTTGACACAGAATTAATCAGAAAAAAAGACTTTAGTTGGGCTGTTGAGCCTCTCATGCTTTTTTACTTTCAGTCTCTGCCAATATCCAGCTAACTAAGTAGCAAACTGATATGCTTTCTTTAATGAGATTTCAGCTTGTTTATACACACACAAAACCATAGACATTATTATTTCTCCCAAGTATCACATACATCTAGCTTTTATTTCAGTCCAGTGGTTACTAATGTGTCTGCAAAAATAGAAGAAAATATAAGAGAGTCTTCGGTAGTAAAAAAAGATTCCAAATAAAAAAAGATTCCAAAAAAAGGTTCCAAGACCGAACTTGTTTAGCTATTCTAGTCTACTCATAGTTATCAACTTGCATTGTGTCACTTGATCAACATTCAGAGCAGATAGATCGACTCCAAACTCTGAACCATTTCACTTCTGCAAATATCAACAAATGGTAGGTTCCCGAAACCCTACCTTCCCAAAATTTCCACAAAGAGAAGAAATTCAACCAAGTCTTTGATACATGCAGGGAATAAAAAGGTTGTCTAGGTAACTTAATGATACAAAACTCATAGTACAACTACTTCAGAGTTTTAGCCCAATAGACAGGATACTAGAAAGTATTTACAGCGATTCAGTGACCTAGTGTTTTTAGTCACCTGCTGTTAACACACTTGCCATATTTAGCCTTTGGTGACCTCCAAGAGTTAAACCAATAGATCTATGCTCTATACCTCAGCTCTATTTAAATTGCCCTGCAGACAAGGCCAGTACGAGCTTCACCAGATCCATCTAGATCAAGAAATATTAACTTAATATACTGTTTTATTTGCATTCTGCTAATACAATACAAAAGAATGAGAAACACGCAATAATTCCAAATGATATTGGACTGAAGTAATTAACACTAATCTGCAAAAAATAACTTATGCTTGTTTTTGTTTTCTTTCTATTTTACCCCCATAACCTTCAATGAAGCTATAAAACTACACACGGAAGATTGCTAGCCAGTCCTCCTCTGTCTGACTACACAGATACTTTTTTGGTAAAATATACCTAAACACTCTGTGCTTGTACAGATTGCAGGTTTTTCATGAATGAGAGTCACTCAATGATACAATCTTTTACAATCTAGCACAACTGAACTACAAATAATATTCAATTTTAAGAAGAGCAGCAAAGGTGGCAAAGAACATTCAGTGCTTACATTTAAGTTACAACAAACAACTAGTGCTAGCTAACATTTTTTCCCCTCATATTTAAGGCACAAAAGCCAAACTTACCACAGAATGATGCAACAATTAATCTGTTTCAAATTTCAAAATTCTGTAAATTCTGTGACAGAAGGAGAAAAAACCTCCAAAACTATCATATCATACATATATTCTGGTGTAAGATGAATTTCTGTTAAGTGAAGTATATACTTCTCTATTCAATACAATCTCAACTTTTAATTATTAGCACATACAATCAGATCTTTAAATGCACTTCACATATAACCTATCAGTTTGTGACAGCCACTATAGATGTTTCCTTTCTAGCCCCCAAAATTTTGCACGATTAAAACTCATTTATCTCTATTCGTAACATGGCAAGGCATCAGTACATGACCTATGAATTTTTTCAAAAAGTAAAACCAAACATTTTTAAGTTAATTAAAAAAGACACAGCATTTTTTTATATTAATCGAGTAGCTTCAGACTTAAGGTAACTTCCAACTAATAATCCTAGGGTCTGACCTTTCCAGAGCAGTAAAGTTACTCAAGAAATAACCTAGCTTCTCCTCATATTCATATCATTAGCTTTTTTCATCATTTAGTTCCTATTTATCCTGATATATGCCTTTTGTTTGAATCATAGAATCATAGATTCACCAGGTTGGATGAGACCCACTGGATCATCAAGTCCGACCATTCCTATCAAACACTAAACCATGCCCCTCAGCTCCTCCTCCACCCGTGCCTTAAACACCTCCAGGGAAGGTGACTCAACCACTTCCCTGGGCAGACTGTTTCAGTGCCCAATGACCCTCTCTGTGAAAAATTTTTTCCTAATGTTCAGCTTAAACCTCCCCTGGCGGACCTTGAGGCCATTCCCTCTCGTCCTGTCCCCTGTCACTTGGGAGAAGAGGCCAGCACCCTCCTCTCTACAACCTCCTTTCAGGTAGTTACAGAGAGCAATGAAGTCTCCCCTCAGCCTCCTCTTCTCCAGGCTAAACATCCCCAGCTCACCCTTATTCTACTCAGCACAAAAATATGGCAAGATGCAAATGAAACAAAGTTCTGAAAGTGTTAAGCCTCCAATATTTGTTGCTCATACCACAAACATCAACCAGGTGGACATGCTATAAATAAGATGAAATTCACTCCTTGAAATTCTTTCTTACACTTGTACACTGTGATCCAAATTGAAGTGACAGACAGCTGTTTGCTGAAGAACATCTCTAATTTTGAGCTCTATGGTGATCAATGCACTATACATCTAATTTTACAAAGTAATTTAAACTTCCCCTACAAATACACTGTGTTTCAATATTACCACAAATATAATTTCAATGAGAAAAAACCCCAGTAATAAAGATATCCGTGTTTCCCACTTCCTGAGCAATATCTTCCTCACTGGTTTATATAAAGTATAACTTTGGTGTTTCTTCAAACTTAAGGGAAATTTAAGCAGTATATGGAGAAAATGTTCTACAGAATGAAAAAGTACAAAAACTGATGTGCTGGCAGGTGATACATTGTAAATCTGGAGGCTAATGCTGTATCCATAAATACTGACTCACCTTCTAATTGTCCATCTCCTGCAACCAAAGTTTTCCGATTAATTTCTTTTTGAGAATCCTGCTGCATGTTTTCTCTTCGTTGTTTGGTTTGTTGTATAGTGTGGGTCTTCCAGAGTTTGCGGAGCTCCTCAACTTCTGCCTCCGTGTCTTCAGTTTGCCCACTCACTACTTCTCCTTTGCTAGCTGCCTCTTCCTTTTGAAAGACTGTGGTATCTTCGCAACGTGGACATTGCTCTCCCATCTTACTCTCTCCTTCTGTTTCTTTTCCTAGTGAGGAAACTTGATTGTTGCCCACATCTGCCTCTTTGTCATGCCCTTCACTACCATGTGATCCTTGTAAAGACTGCTGGAGGACATCTGCAACATTTTCATTAGGTTCTTGTCTCTCCTTTATAGACATTTCAGGACTTTCTGAACCAAAGCTGTGGGTACCCAACTGTTTAACGTTAATCCTTCCAACACTGAGTTTCAAGTCACTGGCAGCTTCACTTGAGTCCGAAATGATTGTTAAAGATTCAGCACTAGTCTGGTTTATTGTTTGGACAGATTCTAATGATGCTCCAGATGACTTGTCTTGTCGAAGCTCATCGGAGGAAACAAGTTCTTCACGTATTGGAGAGAGTTCTGATTCTGTGAAGACATCTTCCGAAAGAGACTCCTCTGTGCTCCGTGGGGCAGTACTGGCACTGTCATTGCCTGTGTCCCGAATCCTGGAATCTATTTCATCTGTATTGCTCTTTGCAGCTTTCTTGGAATGGCAAAGTTCCCTTATGGACAACTGTTCCACATCTCTGTTGAGCAAATAAGAATGTTGTTATATCAAGCTCTTTTCTTCACAAAGTTTTGTTTAATGTTGAAAAAAATTAAGGGGGCTCTTAAAGCAAAACAAAACATAAAAATAAAAATTAATCCAGTGCATCAGTAATAAGAAATGCATAAAACATGGTCTTGTAAGGGTAAGCTTATGGCAGATCTTTTGCCAGTATGATACAAGTAGGAATTCCCAACATCATGACACCGTTTCACAATGACATGCTCTTGTGAAACGATCAAGATTGAGATATTTAAAGAGTAAAAACGGGAAAGCCAACAAAAAGCCGCCACACAGCCCTAACATCTAAAGCTAGAAATTCTCCACAACCTTTAAAACTTTGTTAACTGAAAAGGCCAGTACAATAGTATGTATTAGTCCTGTTTTTCTATTATGAAGCTGAAACTTGCCTCACCATAAGAAATGAATGGCAGAAATCATCTGGTCTAACCGTAACTATCTTAGCAAATCAATGTAGAACAGGAAACCAGAATCCCAAACCACTAGGTACAGCTGAACAGTTTAAGGAGAAGATGTCAAGTGTTGGTAACTGTCAGATGTTAAAAAAGTTCTTCTTTTAACTTGCTTGGGTGATCAGGCCTACTCAATATGGGTTCACAAAAGGGAGGTCTTGCCAAACTAGCCTGATCACATTCTATGACAAAGTGACTCGGCTGCTGGACGAGGGAAAGGCTGTGGATGTGGTCTTTCTGGACTTCAGTAAAGCCTTTGACACAGTTTCTCACAGCATTCTACTTCGGAAACTGTCGGCCTCTGGCCTGGACAGGCACACACTCTCCTGGGTAGAAAACTGGTTGGATGGCCGGGCCCAGAGAGTGGTGGGAAATGGTGTTAAATCCAGCTGGAGGCCAGTTACGAGTGGGGTTCCCCAGGGCTCAGTCCTGGGTCCAGCCCTGTTCAATGTCTTTATCAATGACCTGGATGAAGGCATCGAGTGCACCCTTAGCAAGTTTGCAGATGACACCAAGCTGGGTGGAAGTGTCGATCTGCTGGAGGGTCGGGAGGCTCTGCAAAGGGATCTGAACAGGCTGGACTGCTGGGCAGAGTCCAATGGCATGAGGCTTAACAAGGCCAAATGCCGGGTCCTGCACTTGGGGCACAGCAACCCTATGCAGAGCTACAGACTAGGAGAAGTCTGTCTAGAAAGCTGCCTGGAGGAGGAGGACCTGGGGGTGTTGGTTGACAGCGACTGAACATGAGCCAGCAGTGTGCCCAGGTGGCCAAGAAGGCCAATGGCATCCTGGCTTCTTCAGAAACAGCATGACCCGCAGGTCCAGGGAGGTCATTCTCCCCCTGTACTCGGCACTGGTGATACCACACCTCAAACACTGTGTTCAGTTCTGGGCCCCTCACCACAAGAAGGACGTTGAGGCTCTGGAGTGAGTCCAGAGAAGAGCAACAAAGCTGGTGAAAGGGCTGGAGATCAGGCCTTATGAGGAGCGACTGAGAGAGCTGAGGATGTTCAGCCTGGAGAAGAGGAGGATGAGAGGAGACCTCATTGCTCTCTACAACTACCTGAGGGGAGGTTGTAGAGAGGAGGGTGCTGGCCTCTTCTCCCAAGTGACAGGGGACAGGACAAGAGGGAATGGCCACAAGCTCTGCCAGGGGAGATTTAGGCTGGACATTAGGAAAAGATTTTTCACGGAAAGGGTTATTGGGCACTGGCACAGGCTGCCCAGGGAGGTGGCTGAGTCACTTTCCCTGGAGGTGTTTAAGGCACGGGTGGACGAGGTGCTGAGGGGCACGGTTTAGTGTTTGATAGGAATGGTTGGACTCAATCATCTAGTGGGTCTCTTCCAACCTGGTTATTCTATGATTCTATGATTTTCCACAATGGAAATAATCTTGTTTTAACCTGCCTTTCAGAAAAAGCTAACCAGAAATTCTACAGGTTTTAGAAGGAGAGGACTACAAGGGGACTGTGAACATGCTTAGAACTGCATCTTCATGGCTCAAGCTTTTCCAGTGTTGTCAAAAGAAAAAAAAGCAGTACACAACCTCATAAAAAAAAAAAAATCTCATGTTTAAACATAATTTTGACAAGAATTCTCAGAGTCAAGTCCCTTACTAGCACAAGCCCCTTACATCATCCATTATGTACTATCAAATGCTTTTAAGCTCATACCTTAACCTCCCATCTAAACCTACTCCAAACTGCTACAGAATTTTTTTTTTACAGTTACGTCATATTACTTACATAGTAAAAACAGTGCTAAAATTCCAGATGTTTGCAAAGCATATGCAGCCTCTTACCCAAATGTTAACATGAAGTTGATGTTGAGCTTGTGCTGATGGAGTAATTTTGCTTACAAAGCATATTGATTAGAATTTAGGATCTTCACCTAGAGACTGGGCCTTTCCTTAATTATTATATTGGTAGAGATGCGCTCGTTGGACAAGCAGCACCTACAGTTCATAAAATCTGTAAAACATCTGTACATTTTCAGCATAGATTTGTGACTTTTATACAGAAACCTTACACCATGAAATTACAGTTTTAAGAAACAGCTGGGTTTGTGATCAGTTTCCAATAATCTTATTTTCAGTATTAGGACTGTTTTTCCAGGTTTGACAGTTGGCAAAATTAGGAGTGGAAGAGGGTTAATTATAACAATAGAATATTTAGGAAAAAAACATGCTGCAAAAACATGATTCAAGTCTGAAATACTTCAAGACACACAAATCTTGCTAGACTGAGCTGTAGCTGTTGGGAATTCTGGTTACAGACTTAAGATATGTGAATTTTTTTTCCCCAAAATTTAAAAACATGCCTCAAGTTTTGATATGGTTAAGAAGTATAAATGCTAGGACTGAAGAAAATGCTAGAAGTTACCTGACAGGAAAGATAAATCAAACTGAACATAGAGGGCTCTAAACACACAGTGTGTGACCTTTTATTATTAGGTATGGTTTTGTTCCACTATGTATTGATATTATTAACAACAACAACAAAAAAAAAGCTTGTGCTACAAAAGCACAGAAATCAACAGGGAATATAGAGTAAATTTGAAATTCAACATTGACTCATAAAGAAACTAAACTAGGAAACAAGACTAGTTTTGCAGCAACAATATTATGATTCAAACAGGAAGATTAAGAAGAGTCATCTAATTTTCATAGTCTCACTATCTGCACTATACAATTGAAAAAGGAACAAAGTGCAACCTTTTAAAACCCATTCTGGAAAAAAAAAGAAAAACTTCTAGAAAGCAATCATGCTGAAGTTATTATTCTACTTCAAAAGCCCCAAAAGTACTATTACAGTAATACATACAAATGCTGGTCTTTCAAGAAACACATGACTTGCAGCAGGAAATAAAGCCAAGCTGAGATACATGTCTACTACCAGTTCTCTGCTGATACTGAACTAAAAATGGTACAAGTTATTTCTTACTCAAAGGCAAACATGCAGTTCCTTCCCTAGCCAAAAAGGGCCCAATGCCACAAAAATATACACAAACCTCAGAAAACTGGTCTATAATCATTTATCAGAGCAACAAGAGGGTATGCGAAGCTAGTTTGAGAAGAAAGTGGGAAATGGCAAACAATAAAAGTCTAGGCTTCTCTATTCAGTAATTTTTAAATTAACAAAGAATCAAATACATCTGTATTTGTTTTCATAGTGTGGAAGGGGCAGAAGAAGCTGTATGGTACCTCTTGCTATACGCTGATTTTTAGACGACATATTGGAGTAAACTTGAATCCATGTATGCAGAAGGGGATTTAATCTATATAGTAGGAAGACTGAGAATTCAGGGTAAAACAAGCTTTCTCAATGGTCTTTCCAAGAGTCTTTGGTGCTCTTCTTCAAAAGGAAAACAATAGAAAAAAAACCCTGTAGTTTTGCTATTTTTGTATGGTCATCAATATGTCTACAGTTCATTTTTACTCAAAACTTTAAAAATGCTATACTATCTTACATGGTTAATGAATCCTTAATTTTGCTGTCCACAATTTCCTTATACAGAGCAGCTGACATCACTTCTTCCATTGGGCACATGATGCCATACTCTTCACAGCCGTTTTCCTGGACCAGAGGATCCATTTTATGAGGATCAAACATTATATTATTTGGCGTCACTAGCAGCACACCATTGACTGTACCCTAAAATGAGAGGGAAAAGAAGTGGTAAATTTTCTCCTTCATATTTCAGCTTATTCTCCTTTTTTTTTTTGTAGGAAAAGGGTGGGGTTGATTTTTTTAAAGCATATTTATATTTAAGCAAATTTCTTGTGTTTTGCAGAAACATAACTGTTCCTCTAGGAAAGCAAAATTAATGCCACCTACTTTCCCAAAAGAAAGTTTTGTTCCTCAGAACTACTTAGTAACTGGGTTGAATTAAAAAAAAGAAAAACCTACACACTCTGAAGAATAGGCTAGAGAGCTCTTCTGAGGTAGACACACATCGTTCCCACATAACCACAGTGCTTATTGCTAGTTTTGCAAGAAACTTCAAGCATTGTCTAAAATTTGACTCTTAACTCTTCTCACTTTTTATTATTTAAGTATAGAACAAAAAAAAATCTTCAAAAACTGTCATTTATCATCATTTTCTTTATACAAGCAACAGCAGTATCTGATGCAAGTCATCGTAACTTAATGGATCTGTTGACTAATTGGACAGATATGTTAACATGAATGAAACTAGATTAAAAATATTAAAGATTTTTAAAGAGGCAGTTGTTTCAAGATGCAGCTTTGGATGGATTTAATCACAGTGATACTGCTGCAGTACATGAATAAAAGTAGATTTTAAACTTCTAGTATGAAAAAAATAAAGAAAAGTTGGTATCTGTACCATAAGCTGCAAGTTTCCTACACAATACAGCTACCAGGGTAATTCAAAATACGTGGACATGGTTTTTTAAGTGTTAGAAACACAAACACCAACATCAGCTGCCCACTAAAGAAATTCATTAATCTGTTAGAATAGTAGAGTAAGCTAAAACTAGGAATTGGAGGAAATGTAGCTTAGGTTTAAGCAGGGTGATAGTGATCCTTCAATTACAGAACTTGGATCCTAAGGAATCAACAAATTTAGAAAGTAATTTAAAACTTCTGTGAAAGAATCACAAGAGCTGCTGAATGCGCTTCTAAAGCTTGTCAGGAACTGAATAAATATCCAAACTCACTCATATACTGTTCACAGTCATTACAAATGTGTATCAGGAGGATTGTTTATTTTCTGTTCTGTTTTAAGATATATCAGCACAGCATGAAATACAACTACAATCCTTCCCACTTCTAAAATTTGTTCCCAGCATTGTGATAGCTGATGACCTTCACAGAAAAAACAACAAGATGCCACGCAGTGAACAAAAGATTAAGAGTGATAAAGAGCAAATTCAAAATAGTATTAAAGCCTGCAGCAATGACCACTGATATCATTACTATAGAAATGTGAAAAGGAAGTCTGAAAAGCAGCTCAAACACTAAGTACTCTTAGTCCTTCAGTGCTTAGTCACGTTTTACACGTGTCTTTTGGAGTACAGAGCATATGCTAAGATTTAAGTCAGAAGAACATATTTATATAACTCCAAGCTATTTACGACAGTGAAATAAAATTGTCACTGGTATTTCTTTCTCAGCACTGTATTGTGGAAACAGACTTTCAAGATGCAAGAAGAAACTGCAAGAGGATGTGTCAATAGAAGGTTACACCTGGTTATATCCGCTGCAGTCTAGAAAATAAATTTAACATGACTGCAAAAGTCAGCATAAGTCTACTCAGAAGAACAATTTCTTCTCTTTAAACAAATATTACTTCTGTAAATTCAGTACATAATGCAAGTAGCAGCATCAGTTCTAAATCTGAGCTCTTTCATTAATGACAACATAAGAAAGTGAAATTATATCAATATTCTCCAGATCCGACCCAGAAAAGTCAAGGCCATAGCCTTGATGGCAGTTGCACTAGATGATCATCGTACGTCACTTCCAAGTGAAATATTCTGTTCTTTCACTGCCCACACATTGCATACAAATCTTGAGAACAGTCAGGGTGGAGAGAAAAAAAGTTGTATCACTGCCCTAGCTGAAGGATTTAAATGTTTAACACCAACTTCCAAAATGATGCATTACTCAGTAGATGCAATCAGTAATCAACTTCACTGGAGAACTCATTTCAGACTAAGATTTTATCTTTGCTTGTTCACTATTTCATGAACAAATGATCCGGCCTTGATAAGTTAAGTACACAGGAAGTGCTAAAGCTTTTGTGGCTGAAAAAGACTTGAGGCAATAAAAGATGACATTTTTCTATCAAGGAGCGAGTTGTCACGACTGACACCCCTCGTGTCAGCAAAGTAACTGGTTTTATTAAACAAATACAAAATCCGATGCCTTATCTGCGCTCTCAAAAGGAAGTTAAAAACTGCTTCAGCTGACAGTCAGATCAAAAACTGATTAAAGATTATTTTATTACAAAATAATTTTCGTAAGTCAATGTTACATTGCTTATCTGAACACTAGAGTCACAACATTAGAATAACCTGTGTGAAGAACCAGGTGCACATCTCATTTGAGTTAGTGTGCTTCAGCTTACCTTTTAGCAATTCAGAACACACCAACTTACCCTTCCCAAACCCCACAGGCCAGGCTCGTCAATATCTTAAAAAAAATGTCATAATACCCAGGACAAAAGTCTATTTTGAGAGCAAGTTTGAATGTGATTAAAGAAATCGTAGAGTACCTTGGTTTGGACTCAGATGCTGAGGGACAGTAAATATGTTTCAGCAGACAAGTATTCAGCCAAAGTAGCATGCAAGATTGACTACATAAAGAAAACAAACTTAAGAGACCTCCTCTTGTAAATGGAAGCTTCCTAGAACACTGTGACCATGACTCGTCTGATGGCAGAAAACCTCCAAACCTTTTGTCCTTCACAAGCATGGAAGATTCTCAACACCACATCTGCAGCCCCAGCAAAAGATACAGCTAGAAACCTAAAAGCTTGCTTATCCTGGTCATAGAAGAAACCCTCAACACCTGTAGGTAAATACTCAACATAAAAATTATTCTGAATGTGTAATTCCATTTAAAATTTAATACAAAAACAGAGAACTGAACCTTTGGAACTATCAAGTTTTTTATTTATACTTGGCTAAGAAGCTGATCAAGCAACTTCACTTGCAATAACCATAAGCAGTTGAAAGATTACACCGGTATTTTGTAAACACTGGCAGTATTACTCCTTAACATGACACGATCTATTTCATTGTTATCTGTTTAGAAGATGACAGGAGGCAACATTTCTGTTCTAGCTCAAGTTATTTGATATGGTCCACAGTTAATACATTAACACTCCAGGGCATTTCTCTAGAGAAGAGCTGCTGCCCCAAATTTACAGGCTAGAAATGAGATTCTTAATTGTACACTACACATTATTAATTCTGTCATTTTTCTATTGTATTACCAAGGATTACTAAACATTAACCTAGGTAAGGCACAGGTAACAGCCAGATACAGAAACATTTTGCTTGGTCTCAAGTATCAATTCAGACATGACAGTGTTTCTGACACTTTCTGTAACAAAATTCTGTGACTGTTAAAACATAGCTTCTGTCTTTACTACCTCCTAACTTGTATGCAAGAGAAAAGCTTCCTTAAAAAACCGTGGAACCCGTGGAATTTTACTCAAAAGATGGGCTTCTAACTGTTCTAGAAACTCAAGTGCTGATTCTGTGAGAAAACAATGACTAACATCAGAAAAAACCATGTAAGAAGAGGCATACGTGCATGAAGCATGGCATCTACAGGTCAAGAACCACTCACTGCATTATCCTAGCCCCCCCTTGAAAGATGGAAACTAAAACAGCTTAAGCCTTTGGGAGCTAACACCACAGTTTTGCATAACTGAAGATAAAAATTTCATACACATACTGGTTTTAGTGACTTACTGTCAATAACCTAATCTTCCCTGCTATCTTACAAGCACTGAAAAACACTGATAGCTCCCTACAAAATCATCCTGATTCCTTGCTTCTGGAACAGGGAAAAAGTTCAAAAGCTCCCTCTCTGTCCCAGCTGAACTGCTGAAAATATTTTCAGTATGAGTATATTCTTTAGAGTTAAGAATAGCATGGGGGCCCTTCCTATGCCTTCACCTACCCATATCAACACAAGATGATGATCCCAGCCTCTCCATACTCTGCCATGGTGTGTCTTCAGCACAGATCCTTTGGATGGTAATTAATTATTTGTTGAACGTTTTAGAAACGGCTCTTTGAGTATTTTTATACAAATTAAATTTTGAAAATGTTTTCAAAAAATTTTTACCAATAATGTGGCTAGAAAGAGACAGATCAAACCCTGTAATTTACTACCTAAAAGCTTTTATCACAAAGATGTCAATTTAGTTTTATATTTTGCTTCTTGCAGACAACTTGAACCTTTCAGTGTTGTCCTTTTCACTTCAAAAACAGTGGTTTTACTTTTTGTGTCCATATTGTCGGGTTGTTTAAGGCTTTTTTTAAGCCTCAGTATTAGTAATTTTCCTTTACCTACCACTTTTCAAAACAAAGCAAGTAAACTAGCAAGTGTAAGAAAAAACAAAGAATTTCAAAGCTCTTCTAATAGTTTCAGTTTCAATCAAGCAGATTGTTTAAGGTACCTTTTTCTGCCTTCAAACAGTGCAAAGAATGAACGATAAGAGCATACGTATCTATAAAAGCAGCAAACAGTGTAGCTGCAAGAAAGGGCATTCCTACATATTCAATAGAAAGGAAGTTAAGGTGTGACACTGCAGCACATTGGTTACTCTGATATATTGTCTGATCAGGATGTGGTATATTTGCACCACTCTGTTTCTAACACCTTGCCTTTAACAACAGCCATAACCAGACAACAAAGAGCAGATCTTATAACACAGCGAATGTCTCCAGGTTCCAACCACAGCATCTCTGATAATCACCATAAGCTCATTCAGGAAGTCACAAGAGTGACTAAAACCAACTCCAAACATATACAGAATAAGCAGTCTTGAAAGTGAGAAATGAGACAGTACTTTGATGCAAGCCCTTTCGCCTATGTGAATTTAAGCATACTGAAAAAGAGGCCTATACTAGATTTCAGTTTAAAAGTATCAGTCACAGCGATGACTGAGATTTCACATTTGAAGTCCTCTAAAACAGATAACAATTAGCTTCTAAAATCACTTCTACAGTAGGAAGCAGAAGAATAATCTTTTAAGCTTTCTCCAGAAAAAATTTAAAGACTTATACTCTTGCATTATCAGGAAATTTATTAAGGAGGGGATACGACTACAATGCCAGAGGACATCAGTTCTACATGTGACACAAAGAGTAAATTAACTTTTTAACTTAAGAAATCTCACACTTAGAGCAAGTTAGCATTCATTTCTCTCTCTCCACCCACCTCCCCAAACATGGACTGATGTTGTGATGGATTCTACAGTGTTTTAGAAACGGAATACGCCTTGTAGCTCTCAGAAAATAGTCTCAAAAGACAGATGCTGTGAACAATCTCATAATAATTCTGATGAGGACTTACAGCATGTAAATAATATTCTATAAATTTTAACCCTACATTGTATTTTTCCAGTACAGTCAATTTCTAACAGAGGCTCAGTTTTCAATTCCTTCACATCAGAGCACTTAAAAGTAACAACAAATGATTTGTGTAGGATCAACTGAAAAATGTCACCTAGGGACAATGCAAGGAGTGAAGCAAGAATAGCTGCAAAGAGGAACAAAGTAACAAACAAAGCTTTTCCAGTACTTGTCTTACCATCTTTTAATACACGACTTTTGTCAATATGTATGTGCCACCAAAAGGCTCCAAGTAAAGACAATCCTTGCCATTAGCAAAAAACCAAAAAAAACCCAAAAAAGCAGTTTTATGAGATTCTCAGTTTATCATCAGCGTAACATACCTGCAAACCTACTGATGACAGAATCAGCAGTATTTGTATATGCATACCAAAATTTGTTTGAAGGAATAAGTACTGTAGGTACTTAAAAGTTTCTTTGCATTCATTGAGCTTGAGTGAAGGCATGATTTTTCATTACTAAAGTGTCTAACAGTCATTTTTCTGTGGGGTGGGAGAGCATTGCATTTCGGGTTTTTTTTCCTAAAGTGTTCTGGGGCAAAGTCTTTTATTGTGACCTTGGTCCCTAAAAATCTCCACAAGACTTGCCCACCTATGAGTGGAATGTTAATTAAGGAATGGAAGTTAATTAGGTGCCACTAACTTGGAGACATTTGTGTAATGGCACTACGAAAAGAACTTTAACTACTTCAAAGAAAAAATATTAATAAATCAAGATTTCTACTACACTATACTAAATACAGAAGTGTGTGCTTGCAGGATCAGAGTTTAATTCTGCTCACACTTTCCACTTTAGGGAAATGGAAACAAAGGGAAGTTATTCTCCCCTGTAAGTGAAGAGAATAAGTTATGAGACACTAATATATGGTGTAAACAGACCTCAGGCTCTCAACATGAGGGAATCACTTAACAGCATGTCTACAGGGAAGTTAGTCACAGGTTAATTGCATATTAACTGCTTGCATCACGTCTAAGAAAGAAATGGTCTGGAAATCCAAAGCAAACAGTGAATAAAACCCCCATATATTTATGTATATATGTATGTATATAAGCTGATCCATCTATGTATTAGCAACTAAATTTTACTGTATGTTTAAATGTACTTTACTTTTACATCCCATATAGTAACAGTAAAACTCAAATGTTTTAAGTACCTTGCCATTAGTGATGTACTTGCAATTAATTTTTAGAAATTTCTCTGTAAATGCTTCCTCCTCTTCAGAGGTGGACGATACCACTCTCGCAGGACGAACACTTGTATGTGCTGGTGAGACAGCAGACTCTTTCCGTTGGACTCCATCTGGATCCTAGAAGAGAATATAAAAACAAAGAACTTAGCAACTTGCCTTTTTCATTAAAGGATTGTTGTTTAATTTTTGTTTTCCTTGGACACGAAAGCAAAGGGTTTCAAATCCACTGTAGTTTAAAGGACAGCATACATAACTCATAAAGCGCAGCTTAACCAGCCCATGACAAGAAATGCAAGTGGGCCAAGATATTCAGAAGTAATCTGGGTATAAAGATGAAATAATGATTAGAACTCACAAAAGGAAACCATCTAATATACTGTTGCATGCAAAATTTGACCAGAAGTTAGCAGAAACAATTATTTTCCAGCTTCCACATAAGTCCTACTAGATGTCTTCTGTTATCCTTCCATAACTCTATACAATACTTTATGACAGGAGGTTTAGCTAGTGGTACCTTGTGTTCAAACCAAGCCTAAGCCTACAGGAGATCACGTTGCTCAGGCCTTTCCAGTTGAGTTTAAGTCTTCAAAGCTGGAGATTCAACAGCCTCTCCAAGAAACCAGCTCCAGCATTTAACCACACTTATTGTGAAAAGTATTTTCCTATTATTTAATTAGGACATCTTGCGCAGGAACTTGCAGCTGTTGGCATCCATTGTTTTACTATGAACTTCTGAAGGCCCTGACTCTTCTTTTCACTCTAATCTGTCTACTAGGTAGCACAACACAGAAATCAGGTTGCCCAATAACATTTTCTTCCCCAGACAAAAACAAACAAACAACCAACCCAGTGCTTTCAGCCTATCTTTAGGCTTTGTATGTTTCCATTCCCTGATCATCTTAATGGCCTTCCACTGGTCTCTCTCCAGCATGTCAATCTTTGTCTGCTACTGAAGGTGCCAGAAGCGGGCACTGCAAATACAGCTTCACAAGCTCCCTAAAAAGGGGAATAACTTTTCCATAACTTGTCGGCATTCCTCTGGGCACGTGATTAGCTTTTACCATCACAAGTGGACATTGTTCAACATCTCCACCAGGACATTAGTCTTTTACTGCAGAGCTGCTACATAGCTAGCCAGCCCCCATCCTGCACTACCATATGGGGGCTCCTTCTGTCCTAGGCAGGTCTTGGCTGTTGTTGAACAACAAGCTGTCTGTTATTTCATCTCTTCAGAATACTGGTGTCCCTCTGATGAACAGCCCTTGCCTTTCCTTCCAGTGCACTTGCCCTAATTTTTACTGCTCCTCCCACCCCAGGCTTGCTGACTGTGCATCCCGTCCTCTGTCCCACCACTCAAGTCACTAATGGGCAGATTAACAATATTAGCCCAAATGGGACCCTAAAGGATCTGCCGCTCTCCGCCAACATAGAAAGTAAAAAACAAGAAGTAGCCAGCCACTCACACAAATGCTGAATCGCTTTAAGCCCAAAGATCCTGCCAATTTTTCCAGCCCAACTTGTATTCCACCCATTCAGTTCACATTTTCCCAGTATTGCAATGAGGATGTTTTGGGACAGTGTCAAGGGCCCGGCTGCACTCAAAGCAAGAAACACGCATTGCTCTTGTCTCATCTGCTGAGGCAGTCATCTCATCACAGAAAGCAATCACTTTGGTCAGGCATGATTTACCCTTGGTAATTTACTCTGGCTGTTCCTAGCTGTCTTTGCCTTTCACGTGCCTGGATGTAACTTCCAGAGGATTTCCTTCATGACCTTTCTGTGCAGATATTAGGAAGAGTTACCTACCTTGCTTATATCCAACAAAGTAGTGAACACGCAACCCTACCAGGGACAGGACAGCCAATGAAAACAAACCAATCTTGAATAAAAGCTACACATATAATAGACAGATCACACTAGAACCTGTATTATTGTCAAGGCAACCATATTTTGGAGCTTAATCAACATGTAAAGACTTCCATTCCATAACATAATTGCTATTTTTAGTTACTAATAAAATCTTACCATTTATAAAAAATGTGAATTTCTATGTTCCCTTTGGTTTTCTGCTTTTCTGTTCAGTTCTCTTCACTAGTACATTAATAATATCCAGGAGCATTATGCACAACTGTTTTCAGTTCATCATCTCTCTGGCACTAGTTTAGCCTTTGCTTGCACCTTTTAATTTTAGTTCAAAGGAAACAAACCCAAAACAACTTGTAGAATACTGAGGCGAATTTTGCTGAAAAAGCTAATGAAGATAGAATCAAAAAGCAATTTTCCTTGAGATGAGTCCCCTTTCTGTACATGCCTTACTCGTAAGAAATCACATGGTCATCTTTGTGATAAATATAACTTGGCAAGAGGCTGCAAGAGTCCCCAGTCGATACACACATCCACTGTGAATAAGCCAGCTATTTCTCATTCATATTGCCATGCAACGCAGAAGCAGAAATAATAATGCCGGTAGACTTGCAAAAATTTAACGAAAATACACACTGAAGTGTAGCAACATAAGAAACCTGAACAAGGTTACAAATGTTTCTATGTAGCCACATGGTTTTGTTAAGCTACTCCAATAAAATAAAACAAAACACAAACAAAAGGACAGAGCCCATCTTAGATTCTATTTTGCCTCAGAGGTTCAGATGTTCATTAGTAATCTTATTCAATTTCTAGCAAGAACTCATTAACTGCAATAACCACAGGACAAAGAGAAGACATTTTTACATTATATGCAAAGTAACATATCCTCTTTACCCTGAAATGCACTTAAATTTAAACTGCAAGTCTGGAGTTAAAATTGGAGGAGAGTCAAAGGAGACAGACATCAATACAAGGCACTAGAGAATGCGCGCAAGTACTTTTCATTTAAAAGGACAGCAGTCAGCAACGAGAGGAAAGAGAAACAAAAAATAGACGCTATGATGAAGAAAAAAACCCCTCCAGTTTTAACTGTTCAAATAGATGTTGAGTGCTTTTTGTGTTGAAGAAACTGTGTGAAAAACAAAACCACACACAGTTCACAAAGACAAGCACGAGTGATTTACATTCTGTGTTTTCTTTTGACAAACTGTATTTAGGACCATCCTTTTCCTCTGAAAGATCTCAGAAGCAGAAACTTCTATAAAGACTATTACATGTTGTCACATTACTCATTTATTTTACTTTCCCTGAAGCAGTTAAGAACCACTTGTAGTGATCCACAACATGTAATGGGATACACAAAATAGTTCTGTAACAATACATGAGGAATCAGTCAAATGAAATTTAATGTTTAAATTGTTGCTAACATTGAACTGCCTACACTGAACAAAATCTTTGGCATAAGAGGATTTTAACTTTTAAAATACTTTAGTCTACTTTGATTCTGCTAGACTTTAAAGCTTTTATATCTGTTATGTGCATAGAGTCAATAAAAGTTTCAAAAAGTCACAAGTATGGTTACACTATTAAGCCTCTTTATCCATTATATGCAAACAAACATATACAAATAATGCACAAAAGCAAGAATAAAATATTTTTCTGACATGGGATACAGTGTATTGTTGGAAGCACTCTGATTTCTAGTGGTAACACGAACAGTTTTCCCTCGAGCAACTCCTCAATACATGCTATATGGATAGGCCTATCCTAGCATTTACAGTCATTCTGCAACTGAACAGTGAGAATGTATTCCTGCAGACTAGTCTATTTACTGTGCTACAACACCTTTGGTTTGCCATAAAACATAAAAAGAATCATTCAATACAAGTGACATCAGACATCTCACAAGCACAGGTAACAATAAAGGTATAACAGCAAAACTAAACTGTAATTTTAAGTACAAGGGTCATCACAGCTTTTGTAATGCAGCTGGGGAAGCCATTCAGCAAGAAAGCAATACTTTTATATTTAAACTTCTCTGGATCGAGTCATGCAAGCAGATAAATAAAATGGATGATTTAAGTCTCAAACCTGAGCACACAGAATCATGGAGTACACATGTGACAACTTAAATGAGCACTACAAAGAAATGCTATCAATAAAATTTGTTATTTGAGAGAAAAAGATAACTGGAAAAAGAATAGTAGTGTCATTAAGAAACATCTGAATAAGGTCATAATTGCATATATTGCAGAGGAGTTCAGGCTCCAATATTGCATCTTCCTGGCTGGAGTTCTTCCCATGGAATTCTGTTGACAGCAAATCAGTGTTCCTGAAAGATACACTTTTACAAAGCTGTTAGGCCTAGCCAAAAAATCTACATTTGAGCTGAATTACACAACAGCTTTGATAGCTAAGTATTTTTAGTATTTGGAAGTCTACAAAGGTAGAACTACTAAGAAGTCAGCTGTTACCAACTCTGTTCAGCCCATCACTGAAATGGACTTTATTTTTCTTCATTTGTTTTGCTAAATGAAACTGAGAACTCCCTCCTGCATTTCTACATCTCCCTCCCTGCATCTGAGGGGAGCCTTTACCTTTTAGCTACATGAGCATTCTTGCCAATGTATCGTTGCTACACAAACTATCTGTAAAATGAGAAACAAATGTTCAACTAGTTCTGAAAGGTAACAAATATAGAAATGCAATAGGAACTAGTATTTCAATCAGTGTGCAAGAACACTGTTTTGCTACAAAAAAACATACCTTCAAATCAGTTTCCATGTAGAAGACTCGTTTACAAAGATTAAAAGCTTGTATTTACTTTACAAAAGGTTCTATTTTACTTCTGAACTCCCAGTGTTGTAAAGTATTTTCTCCCCAAAATGAAAGGATAGTTTAAGAAGAAAGCATAGCATCTGTAGCATTTATTTGGTAAGGGAAAATTAATTTCAAGGACAACAGATATACCTACATTTACTGTGGCCTTGTCAAGCTCTGCTTCAGAAGATGTAGGTGATAGGGGACTTATAGGACTTAGAGAGGGGGAGCTGTCCACACTAGAAATGTAGTCTGGGTCAGGAACATACAAAATCTATAAAGAAGATATAATGAAGTTAGAAGTTATGCTTTTGTGTTTACTTTAGATTTCCCAACAGTTCATTTGCTATGCTTTCTCAGAATACGCTACACAAAATCATTCTTGCTCCTGTTAACTTTAACAGAAATTATGATTTGAGGGAATAAGCATTACCACACAAAGTACTACTAAATTTCAGTTTCTTTTCATTTTTAAATGTTATCTTGAGATAAGATTGATTTTCAGTCACAGTAACTGAGGGAAAGTTCAGATAGAAAGCATTAGAAGTATACAGCATGCCAGAAACGTCCAATACAGTGTCCAAGGAAGACCTGTCCAATTATTTCTCCTGCTATTACTCTGCTTTCTGAGCAACCAAGAAACAGACTGGGGGAAAAGTTCATAGACATAGGTCTTAGCATTGAATGTAAAAAAAAAAAAAAAAATCAACTTGCCAATGGTTAATATTGTAGCTGACCAGTCATTTGTTTCCAGGGGAAGGGTAAAGTGCAGGCAAGAGAAAAAAAAAAAAAAAAACAAACACCAAGAGAGAGATGTAAGCAATAGTGACCTATAAAAAAATGAATGATAGTTCATATACTGCCAGGAAAGATAGCAAGTTTTCAGAGTGGAACGGAAACATTATTTGATTTATTAAAATAGAATGACAAGCAGTAATATGCAGTCAGGAATGTTGTTTGGAAGCTGTACTCTGAATTTGTCTTCTGCGCTAGAGTTGGTAAACAGCCTGGTATATTTGCAAAGTAACAATTAAGCTTGTACCCAAGCGTTATTATATGACTAAGTATATTTAAAGTCCTCTGATCTTATTTGAGAGAGACAGGTACCTTTATTACATGTTCATTTTTTAGGCTGTTACTTAATGGGGATAACTACAGAAAAATGAAAAAAACCCACGTTTTTTACAGGGCCAATAGGAAAACCAGTAAGAGACATACTTTGATGCTTGCTTGGGTAGAGATGAGAAATACAGGGAAAAAGGTTTTTCTTAGATAAATTACATATATAGTGCAATAGTACCTGTCCAGGAACGACTGCTCTGGAGAAAAGCTTATTTAACTGAACCAGTTCATTGGGTGTTGTATCAAATTTCAAGGCAATACTGTTTAAAGTATCTCTTGATTCCACCTGTATCAATTGGGGAAAAAAGAAGAAAAACAAAACTGTAAGCAGTTAGTTCAAATAATGGCTTACAAATTTATCATGTGCAGGTTTACTGAGATTTTGATGAACTTCAAGTCTTTATATCTTATGATCACCCCACCAAACAATCCGACCCCCAGACATACCTACCCCCTAAACACTAGTGTATTGCAGCCCCATTTAAACACACCTGCTTTCTCACTGTTAGCAGGTGGCCAGAGGTGGCAGCCACACAACCTCAGCTGTAGGCTTAGCTATCGCACCAGAACTTTTGGTCTATAAATTCACTGCTGGTTACCACTAGAACAATACACAATTGACACGTTTCATAGAACCCTTTATTCCCCATCTCAAACCCCTGTTCTCTGCTCTTCACCGGCAGAAAAGTCAAACCCATCTCTATAGATGAAAAAAAGCTCTCTTCCTATTGAAATAAGCTTCTGTTAATCTGACTTTAAAGTAAAATTCATCATGGAGATGAAAAGCAAAAATACAGAAGCAAACCAGGGCAACCAGTATAATAGCAGATGGAGCACAAGTATTTTGAGTAGGTGATTCCCAAGTACAGGAGGGAGTTTTCAAGCTTTCACTTTTCACCCTCATCTCCCAAAAAAATGTATTCAATATGAACCAATTGAAGAAAACATAAGGTAAAAGGTTCTGTTCACAGAGTATTCCAGAAAAAAGAATTCATAGCAAGAATTTTAAGAATCATGAAGATATGACAAGGGATTATACAACCAAAAAAGATTTCCAGCATAATGGCACAGGATTTCATAAACACAACACCAGGAAAAAGTACATCTTAACAGTTAAAAGGTTAAGAGGTTAAAAGAAAAGGTGATTATCCTGCTCTACTCCACACTGTTGCAGCCCCACCTCAAGGACTCTGTCCAGTTTTGGGCATCACAGTTTAAAAAGGATATAAAGCTACTGGAGTGTGTCCAGAGGAGGCCACAAACTTGGTGAAGGGTCTAGAGGTGAAGTTGTATGAGGGGCAGCTGAAGTCACTTGGTCTGTTCAGTCCGGAGGAGACTGAAGGGATAACCTCACTGCAGTTTACTGCTTCCTCAAAAGGGAAGGAGGAGGAGCTCTTCTCCCTGGTGACCAACGGTAGGACCCAAGGGAATGGCAGAAGGATGTGCCAAGGGAGGTTTAGGTTGGATATCAGGAAAAGTTTCTTCACAAAGAGGGCGGTGGAGCACTGGAACAGGCTCTGCAGTGAAACAGTCATGGTGCCAAGCCTAGCAATAGTCAAGAAGCATTTGGACAATGCATTCAGACATACGGTGTGAATTTTAGTGTTGTCCTAATCAGGGACAGGAGTTGGACTCGAGGACCCTCATGGGTCCCTTTCGATTCACGTCATTTTGTGATTCCGTGAAGATGAAGCACTATAAGCAAAGCTACATTTGTGTTGCTGAATACGAAACACAGGTAGAGAAAAAAAAAAAATCCATATTTCTGTCTTAAGTATTCTTTTGCCTTAATACATTTGCAGAAGATATACACCTTCCATTCTTCAGGTAGTAAGCAAGAGACTAATTATTCATGGGTTTAATATTCCTTCTATTTTCAGGCTATTCACTTAAAATTAAGTTTTCTTGACAACTACAGAAAAGAATGGTTTCTGGAAGATTCCGTTTACTTAATTTTCAAGGGAAAAGTAGGAAAGAGGTGAATGTGAAAGACATAACCACATTCTTCTCCATACTGTATGTTCTACACAACTCTTGAGAAATCCAATGGATATCATATGCATAGCCACTACATATGCTGCTTTTCACTCACTTAATTAACTAAGAAGTGGGAGCATCGTGTCACGTATGCCTTGTCAACTGCTGTTAGACTGGAAGGTAGATGTCCTTCAGTTTTAAGGCACATGGAAAATAAGGCACTGATGGCTGACAGCCAACATGGCTTCACTAAGGGACCATAACAGGCTTGACAGGTGGGCCCATGTGTACGTCATGAAGTTGAACAAGGCCACATGCAAGGTCCTGCACCTGGGCCGAGGCAATCCTAAGCACAAATACAGGCTAGGTGGCGAACAAATGAAAAGCAGCCCTGCTGAGAAGGACATGGGGGTGTTAGTTGCTAGGAATCTTAATGTAACCCAGCAGTGTGCACTTCCAGCCCAGAAAACCAACTGCATCCTGGGCTGCATCAGAAGCGTGACCAGCAGGTCAAGGGAGGTAATTCTGCCCCTCTCCTCTGCTCTCACAAGACCTCACCTGGAGTACTGTGTTCCTTTCTGGGGCCCCCAGCATAAGAAAGGCATGGACCTGTTTAAGCAAGTCTAGAGAAGGGCCACAAAAATAATCAGAGGGATCATCTTCTCCAATGAAGGCAGTATGAGAGACTTGGAGTTGTTCAGCCTAGAGAAGAAGTTGTTTCAGGGATACCTTAGAACAGCCTTCCAGTAGCTAAAGGGGGCCTACAAGAAAGCTAGAGATGGACTTCCTATAAGGGTATATAGAGGTAAGACAAGAGGTAATGGCTTTCAAATTGAAAGAGAGTAGATTTAGATTAGACATTAGGAGGAAATTCTCCACTATGAAGCTGGTGAGGCACTAGAATGAATTGCCCAGAGAAGTTGCAAATACCCCTTCCCTCTAGGCATTGAAGGCCAGGCTGGATGGGGCTTTGAGTAACCTGCTCTAGTGGAAGGTGTCCCTGTCCATGGCAGGGGGGGTTGGAAAAAGATGATCTTTAAGGTCCCTTCCACCTCAAACCATTCTATGATGACCCTGCCTGAACAACTGAACCAGGGCCAAAAGAAAGCTGAGGGTAGGGAAGGAAGAGTGTTAGAGCATGCACGTGTTAGTTGCTTTTAGTACTGCTTGCCCTGCAAGTAGAGCTTAACCTTATACAGTGAGACAGAAAAAGGCAGCATTTGCAACCTAAAAACTAAAACACTCTCTTTTCCCAACTCCATGGCAGTGGAGCTAAATAATAAAGTATACATTGGGCTACCCTGCTTCCAGCCATACTCTGCTGTTGGATTAGTTGAATTGGTATATGCCATATAACTAACAAGCATCATATGCTCCGCAGTCAGTAAAATCCAATGAGGCACATTCATTCTCCACATTTTTTATTTTGCCAGAGTGGAAGAATATGCACCTACAGGTTACAGTATGAGTTAATATTGGGTGATTAAGTATTTAATATTTTGATACATTTCATTTGCAGTGAGAGGATAGCTGGCAAACAGTTACAATTGGTTACAAAGCAAAGGTAGATATAAAAATCTAACTACTCCTCAAAATGTATTCCAACTTAAATGATCCAAAGCTTAACACTGAAAAGAATATCGGCCCCAAGAATTTACGAAAAGAAATTCCTTCTCTTTGTTACCGTTTTTTGAAGTTATGGCTTGTTAGTGAACATATGTTGACAGCACAGGAATAAAAAAGTATAACTTACAGATATAAAGAAGGAAACTATATGCCTTAAATAGAGAAGTGGGTTGTCCTACAAGAGGAAGTGCTGCAAACAATGTATTATGAAAGCTGTTACAGTTTAACACATAAAAAGAAGGCAGCTTGGGATACTAACATAATTGAGGTTCAAGAGTAATAGTTAAAGAATTCCTTTCCATACAGAATTGAATATTATGTTGTAAAGGTGCATTTGCCACCCTATATTCACTAAAGGAAAAAGACAAGTACTGCCAAAGAAACAGCAATTAGCTTTAAGATAAAATTTCTAGTTCTATTGTAACAATTCTTTATATAGGAAACATTAATCTAAGAAAAGCTCTCTACTCTTTCAGGTATGAAAGACTGTATTGCAGTATCCTTTAGTAATTCAGTACTCTGACCACATAAATATGTGAAAAATATGAATATTCTCGTATGTCACTTTTAATTGGTACTAAAAGAGAATTCAAAATAGGACCTTAACCTGACCAGATGCCTGCCGTTTGTTTCATAGATAAGGAAACTGGTAACAAGAACAATAGCGTTTCCATCAGCAGCTCTACATAGTACAGAAAGTTTACTAAAACCAACTGTAAAATGATATTTAAAAGTTTCGCCTAATTCAAAAGTTAGCTCTCAAATTTTGGAGGATAATGGTTAGCTGCTAGGTAGATGTTGCTGAGGTACCACTTAATGACTGAGATATTTAAGATTTTAGACTAGTTCAGGTTATGAGATTAAAATAAAACATTCAATTAAAACCCACAAAACTTGAGACCCCTAAGAGTGCATGCACTCTTCTAAGCCTTCAGAAATAAAACCATCTGGTAATAGCTCTTGGCAAAAAAGGGTTTGTCTCACAAATTACAAACACAAGAATGGCACATATGAGCTTCCTTTTCTTACTTGGCTGTAAAGTTTGCACAGTTGGATCTCCACACTACACGGGATTTTAAAGACCCGCACTGACATCTTGTTAAAACAAAGAAAATGTTCATATAATAAAGACTTCCTGAAGCATCTCCCTGTATTCAACTTCCCAAATTCCTGCATGTTCTACTATTTAAAAAAATAGTATTTGAACTGCCAAAAGCTGAAACAATAATCTACACTTTTCCACCAAGTTAAGAACTAGCAGAGAAAAAACACAACATACCACAGCCACCCCAGCATTTCCAATCATCTTTTACCCAATTCAATACAGAAAGAAAGGGCAAAAAATAATTCCTTCATTTACATTATCCATGTAACTATTTAAATGTTATTCAGCATGTTAGGAGTTTTAACTAAGCATGTGAATATTCAAGCACTACGCTGAATCTTCATGGAAAAGTTTCCCTTTTGAGGGGAGAGGGATGATGAACACCGATTACGTTGTTTCACAATTTTAACAGAACGGCAAGATGTGTTCACATGCAAGTAAACCTCTTAAAAACCACCACCATATATGTAAACACAGTATTTTATTCCCAGAAACAACCCAAAATGGGCTTGAGCAGGCCAGCTGGCGCTTTGAAGTGGTTCAAAAATGAGCTTCCTTCAGTATACTGACTTGAGTATAAAGCCTGAAAGATACTGATTAACGAAAGTGTAAAAAGAAAACTAGAACTGCTTATTCAGAACCACATTAACTGTGACACACACAAACACACTGCTTTGTGAAATAACTTTTGTTGAAAAATAGCTATTAACATTTCAAGTAGCTTCCTGTACTCAGTAGTAAGACCTTTTAGTTATAGATTCTTATCTAGACATAAGAAAAATGAGGCCTTATTACCTAGTAATTTCTACCTTAGGCAGTCACTTACATATGCATAGAGATAAGTCAAAAATTTTAAGTTAGCTAAAATCAGTTTTTACAGATATAACTAGAGGGAAAAGTGAACAAGAAAACAATAGTTTAAAGGGTATTAAAAGGAAATAACAAAATTAAAGAGATAGGAAAACTAGAAGGAGGGGTAAGGATAAAGGGGAGAAGAAGACACAACAACTTTGGTGTTGTTCCCAAGTCTTTAGAAGTATCAGATGATGTTTTTATTAATATGCCTAATTTCTATAACATGCAACATGAGGAAAACGGAACTTGTAAACATAGAATCATAGAATCACCAGGTTGGAAGAGACCCAATGGATCATTGAGTCCCACCATTCCTATCAAACACTAAACCATGCCCCTTAGCACCTCATCCACCCGTGCCTTAAACACCTCCAGGGAAGGTGAATCAACCACCTCCCTGGCCAGCCTCTGCCTGTGCCCAATGACCCTTTCCGTGAAAAATTTTTTCTTAATGTCTAGCCTAAATCTCCCCTGGCAGAGCTTGTGGCCATTCCCTCTTGTCCTGTCCCCTGTCACTTGGGAGAAGAGGCCAGCACCCTCCTCTCCACAACCTCCCTTCAGGTAGTTATAGAGAGCAATGAGGTGTTCTCTCTGCCTCCTCTTCTCCAGGCTGAACACCCCCAGCTTTCTCAGCCGTTCCTCATAAGGCCTGTTCTCCAGCCCCTTCACCAGCTTCGTTGCTCTTCTCTGGACTCGCTCCAGAGCCACAACATCCTTCTTGTGGTGAAAGGCCCACAACTGAACACAGGATTCAAGGTGCATTCTCACCAGTGCCGAGTACAGGGGTAGAATAACCTCCCTGGACCTGCTGGTCATGCCGTTTCTGATAGAAGCCAGGATGCCATTGGCCTTCTTGGCCACCTGGGCACACTGCTGGTTCATGTTCAGTCGGCTGTCAACCAACAACCTCCTCCAGGCAGCTTTCTAGACAGACTTCTCCTAGTCTCTAGCACGGCATAGGGTTTTTGTGCCCCAAGTGCAGGACCCAGCATTTGGCCTCATTAAACCTCATGCCACAGGACTCTGCCCAGCAGTCCAGCCTGTTCAGATCCCTTTGCAGAGTCCCTCGACTCTCCAGCAGATCCACACTTCCACCCAGCTTGGTGTTTTCTGCAAACTTGCTAAGGGTGCACTCGATGCCTTCATCCAGGTCATTGATAAAGACATTGAACAGGGCTGGACCCAGCACTGAGCCCTGGGGAACCCCACTTGTCATTGGCCTCCAGCTAGATTTAACACCACTTCCCACCACTCTCTGGGCCTGGCCACCCAACTAATTTTTCACCCAGGAGTGTGTGCACCTGTCCAGGCCAGAGGCTGACAGTTTCCGTAGCAGAATGCTGTGAGAAACTGTGTCAAAGGCTTTACTGAAGTCCAGAAAGACCACATCCACAGCCTTTCCTCGTCCAGCAGCCGAGTCACTTTGTCATAGAAGGCGATCAGGTTAGTTTGGTTAGTTCTCTTGCATGTGCTTCATGATAGCACTCAAGATCACCTGTTCCATGACTTTCCCTGGCACTGAGGTCAGACTGACAGGCCTGTAGTTCCCTGGGTCTTCCCTGCGACCCTTCTTGTAGATGGGCACAACATCAGCCAGCCTCCAGTCTAGTGGAACTTCCCCAGTCTTCCAGGACTGTTGGAAGATGATGGAAAGGGGTTTGGCCAGCACATCCGCCAGCTCCTTCAAAACCCTCGGGTGAATCCCATCCAGCCCCATAGACTTGTGGGTGTCCAGTCGGGCTAGCAAGGCTCTGACCACTTCCTCTTGGACCATGGGAGCCTCATTTTGCTCCTCTGTCTCCTGGGTTTGTACAGAAAGGGAACAACTTTCTTTACAATTAAATACTGAGGCAAAGAAGGCATTAAGTATCTCAGCCCTTTTCTCATCTCCTGTCACTGTTGTTCCTTCTGCGTCCAATAGGGACTGTCTGGTCTCCCTAGTCCTCCTTTTATTATTTATAGAAAGATTTTTTGTTATCTTTCACTGACTTTGCCAATCTGATTTCTACTTGAGCCTTTGCCTTTCTGATTTTTTCTCCACACAATCTCACTTCCCTCCTGTAACCCACCCAAGTGGCGTGTCCCCTGTTCCAGAGTCCATAAACATTCCTCTTCTTGATATCACTCAAGATCTCTCTGTTCAACCAAGCTGTTTTTTCCCCTGCCGGCTTTTTTTCCAGAACATGGGGATGGCTTTCTCCTGAGCTGCTAGGATCTACTTTCTGAAGGGCTCCCAGCCCTCATGGGCTCCCTTGCCCTTAATCACTGTCTCCCATGAGACTTGGCCAACCAGACTTCTGAAGAGTTCAAAGTCAGCCCTCTGGAAATTTAATACTACTGTCCTGCTAACCACCCCCTTCACTTCGCCCTAGAACAGAAAACCCTATCATCTCATGATCGCTTAGTCCTACTGCCACATCCCCCACAAGGCCTTCTCCATTCACAAACAGCAGGTCCAGGAGGGCACCTTCCCTTGTTGGTTCATTCACCAGCTGTGCAAGGAAGTTGTCTTCCACGCACTCCAGGAGCCTCCTAGACTGCTTCCTTTCTGCTCTATTGTACTTCCAGCAGATAAGATTGAAGTCTCCCACAAGAACAAGAGGCATGGATCTAGAGATTAACCCCAGCTGTTTATAGAAGAGCTCGTCAGCTGCTTCTCCTTGGCTGGGTGGCCTGTAACAGACTCCCATCACAAAATCTACCTTCTTATGGGCTCCTCTGATTTTAACCCACAGGCACTAAATCTCCTCATCGCCACAATCCATTTCAACAGTGTCCAAGTCCTCCCTTACAAAGAGGGCTACCCCGCCTCCTCTCCTTCCCTTCCTATCCCGCCCGAAGAGTTTTTACCCCACCATATCTGTACTCCAGTTATATGAGTCATCCCACCACGTTTCCATGATGGCAACGACATCATAGGCTCCTTGCCCTACAACAGCTTCCAGCTCTTCCTTCTTATTACCCATGCTGTGTGCACTGGTGTAAATGCACTTCAGCTGAGCTGCTGAGCCTTCAGCCCTCTTAGAGGGAGTAGAGTTCATTTCCAATTGCCTGGTAACTGGAGTAGCTAGCACCAGAGCTCCCACACCTCCCTTACCACCCCCAGGTGTGTTCATCCTCACTTTCTGTGTGGTGCTGTACTGGTGGGTCCTCACCAGCACACCCTCTCCAAATCATTAGTGCCCCACATCCAGGCTCGCTCCTGTCTAGCCTGGTCTCAATCCCCTCCCCCTTCACATCTAGTTTAAAGCTTGATTTATGAGCTTAGCTAGGTTTTTAGCAAGGGATTTAGCCACCCTAGAAGACACACGTTTCCCATCCTTAGCAACAAAGTTTGGGGGTGCATGAGCCACCCCATGATCAAAGAAGCCGAAGCCCCTTTCCTCACACCAGGCTTAGAGCCAGGCATTAATAGAGTTCTTCATGGCTTCCAGGTCCTCTCTACTTAGCCTTGGGATGGAGCAGAATACTATTTGTGCCCCAGCGCCCTCCATCATTCTCCCAATGGCCCTGAAACCTTTCTTGATGGCTTTGGTCTTTCTGCTTACTAAATCATCATTACCAGTTTGGACAACTATCAGAGGATAGTAGTCTGTCTCGTGGACCAGGGAAGGAAGTTTTCTAGCTACCTCCTTCACTGATGCCCCCAGTAAGCAGCAGACCTCTCTGTGGAGTGGGTCCAGTCTGCAAATGGGTCCCTCCATTCCTTCTAGGAAGGAGTCACCTACAACAATCACGCTCCTCTTCTTCGTAATGGAGGATGTTTTATCTTTTTCTGAGGATGGTGTGGCCTAGGGAAAGATTCTAGGTTGTGGGAGCCATCATCCTCATTGGATTCTACCTGCAGCACATGGTACTTGTTCACCAGGGGGATCTCTGGTTTTGCTGTCGGGTTGAGGGGAGCAGGTTTCCTTCGTCTGGCAGGAACTTGCTGCCATTCCCCATCTCTTGTAACCTCAACCTTGCAATTTGCAGGTGGGTGGTGTTTGGCCATACCAGCTCCAGCAGGCTGCTGAGTGAGTGAGAGGGCACTGCTCCACTGGTCTATCTCCCTCTCACACTCCCTGATGGTCCTCAGCCTCTTCATCTCCCTTAACTCCTCCACCATACGATGGAGTTCCCCCACCTGAGTGCAGCTTTGACAAGTGGAGCCAGTGCCAAAGGCGTGCGCAGCTGTGGGAGGGGGGCACTGTCTGCAGCCCAGTGTCCGGGTAGCTGCACGTGCCCACTGGGGTTCCGTCTGCGTGGCAGCTTCCATCATGCTTGGTGCAGCCTTAATCTTCTGACAGGTAGCCACCATCGTTCTCAGTCCCTTCTGGCCATGCTCCAGCCCCTCTCTGCGCCCTCCCTGCTCGAACTGCTGCTCAAACTGCCCCGTTTTAACGTGCCCTGTTCAACATGCCCTGCACCTCTTTTCCCCGCTCCTCTTCGCCTGTGCTCCCTAAGGACCGTTTAAATCCCCTGCAGTAGCTTCTGGGACCGTCCCTCCCGTCAGGCACTGCGCAGGAATGGCCATTGAGCCATAAAAGCAACTTAAAAAATAATTTTAAGATTACGTAACAGATAAAGTAACATGTCAGCATTATGATCCATATTTTCTAAATTCCCTGAGACTGGGAAGAAGACTATAACGGTGGCACACAAAGAAAAGTTACCAAATTCCTGACTTTGAAATGAAGCATGAAGAAAAAAAACCAAAATAACCTAAGCATCTAGTAGTCTAAACAGCATGTAAAGGCTTAGAATAGTAATAAAACTAGCTGCACCAGAAGGAGATCCTTTTGGCACTGTCCAGGCTACTCTAAGTGCTGAACGTGAAATTCAGTTATTCTAGAAAGATACTAGCAAATACTCACCACTTACCTAATCTCAATACAAACACATTCACTAAGTAATTACAGCAAGAAATTCCAAGTACTCATTTGAGTTCCAAGTCTAGTAAACTTTCACCTGTTTAATGGTCACCACAAAACCACTTCTTACCCATACCCCTTGAGCTTGAAAAGGATCAAAAATTCCTACCTTGTTTTACCTTAACAAGCTGAGTTCAGAAGCCCTTGTAATTTTGTTCTCCGTATACTTATCTAACTGGTATCTAAGTAAAAAAAAGCCAAGACTCAATTTCTAGATGCTGGATTTGCTACTAAACAACTGGGAAAAGATCACGTACAGGAAAACTAGCAGTGTTCATGAAAGGCAGGTCTTGCCAGAGTAACCTGATCACCTTCTATGACTGAGTGACTAAACTCTTGGACGAGGGAAAGGCTGTGGATGTGGTCTTCCTGGACTTTAGTAAGGCCTTTGATAGAGTTTCTCACAGCATTCTGCTTCGGAAACTGTCGGCCTCTGGCCTGGACAGGCGCACACTCTCCTGGGTGAAAAACTGGTTGGATGACCGGGCCCAGAGGGTGGTGGTAAATGGTGTTAAATCCAGCTGGAGGCCAGTTACGAGTGGGGTTCCCCAGGGCTCAGTCCTGGGTCCAGCCCTGTTCAATGTCTTTATCAATGACCTGGATGAAGGCATCGAGTGCTCACTTAGCAAGTTTGCAGAAGACACCAAGCTGGGTGGAAGTGTCGATCTGCCGGAGGGTCGGGAGTCTCTGCAAAGGGACCTGAACAGGCTGGACCGCTGGGCTGAGACCAACGGCATGAGGTTTATCAAGGCCAAATGCCGGGTCCTGCACTTGGGGCACAACAACCCTATGCTGTGCTACAGACTAGGAGAAGTCTGTCTAGAAAGCTGCCTGGAGGAGAAGGACCTGGGGGTGTTGGTTGACAGCCGACTGAACATGAGCCAGCAGTGTGCCCAGGTGGCCAAGAAGGCCAATGGCATCTTGGCTTGTATCAGAAACGACGTAACCAGCAGGTCCAGGGAGGTTATTCTCCCCCTGTACTCAGCACTGGTGAGACCGCACCTCAAGTACTGTGTTCACTTCTGGGCCCCTCACCACAAGAAGGATGTTGTGGCTCTGGAGCGAGTCCAGAGAAGAGCAACGAAGCTGGTGAAGGAGCTGGAGAACAGACTTTATGAGGAGCGACTGGGAGACCTGGTTATTCTGTGATTCTGTGAGTGCAATGATGAAGAGTCTGACTTAAAACTCAAACTTAAGACTCTAGTGTACCATAGGTTTGGGCGATCTACAGCTCTTCTCATGATATGGACAATATACTCTGCACATTATGGTGCTTATCTGCTGTTTGAAAAGAGCACAGATCTCCAAAGAGTTAAAGACAGAGAGTGGGGTAGGGGAAGGGTAGTCTTACATTGGAGCCTCCAAAATGGATAATCCAGACCATCTGTGTTCATTGCTCGCTTGTATTTCTTTTTTCCAAAAAGAAGTGCATTTCCTGCACAGTCTATTTCACTTGAGGAAAAAAAAGTCTGTAAATAGCCACCATTATTTGCTTTTTCTCCTCAACTCATGAAGCTGTTACCATACTTGTATGATTGGTGATCAGTTGTACAACATATAACATGAAATACTTCTAATGCGACTGTAATATAATGATGTCACATAACCAACTTAAAAATGCTATTTTCACAAGATAAAAAGGACTAAAAGTTCTAGCTAGTAACAAAAATTTACCTAAACTATCTCCTCTGTTGGTCCTTAGAGCCTGTTCACATGGATCAGCTATGTGCAGAAGGGGAAAACAACTGGCTTGGAGTGCCAACTATGAACTCTGAAATAGTAAACTATATCAATCTGCATCTAATCTATTGACTGATATGCAGAAGAGAAACTATATTAAGTTAAAAAAAAATCTGATCACTGTCTAAGCAACAACAGTGAAAATAAATCAGTGTTTTCCATCTCTGTCAGAGGCAGGCACTTAAAATTGACTTAGTGACATTCTTCTAAAACTACGAGCCTGGGTAAGCCTAGGACTTGCTTCCTTCACTTAGTACCATATCTTTTGATTTCTTCTTGCTCATGCTGTATACAGAACACTAGTTCCAAGCTTTTATGCTTTGGGAATCTTAGATGAAAATCTTTTAACATTAATGACCTTTGGGCTTTATCTTTAAAAAGAAAATACATTTTATTGTTTATTTCCCCAGAGCAATTATTTTAATTTTAAAAAAAATCTGAGGGAAAATGATTTCACCTTAAAAACCCTTAGTTTGCATCAGTGAGATTCCATCTCTCTAAACTTCAGGAATACAAGCAAGCCCCACCCTCCATGTAGCCACTGTATAAACTAACACATTAAATTGTTATTAAAAAAAAAAACCAAAACACAAACAACCAAAAAGCAAAATAACTCCACTAACTTTTCAACAGTACTCAGGAGGGAGTCTGGTTTCTGTCTTCATCCCTCTACTACCCCACACATGTGCACATGTATTGTTACTTAGAGAGGTAGTAGGATGAAGGCAGAAGCTAGACACAAGCTCATCTCTCCACATGGTACAAAGTCATAAACAGTAACAGCAGTTAATTATCACAATAGTTACCACACCTCTCTCACACAAGCAGTGAACATAACTAGGCTCCTAAAGGTTAAATCTGTGTATTTTATTAAGACATATGTGCATGGCAACTGAAAGCTCTGAAAATTTGATGTTATTAAATACTTCACGAGAGAGGTAGATCAAGATCAGACAGAACACTGCAATTATGAAGCTGAAATGCACCATGACCCATAGATGCACCAGGCTCTCTCAGAAGCTAGACTTAACTTAAAGACAAAAGGCCTTGGATTCTTCTGAATCGTCCTTTTGACTCAGAAGGAAATGATACATAAGGAAGTTATTTTTGCAAGTAAAACTCCACCTACTGGAATACAAAAAACTGCAGAAGTACATGACAACTTGACACAAACATACTAATTTAAAAAAGGGAAGCTTGGTGCTTTAGCCTGAGATCTTACACACCAAAGTAAATGCATGCACATGGTGGCAAGTGATAAGTTATGGGGTTTACTGACTGAACAGGACCCCCAGTTTTACAGAGTTAAACACAAGCATTTTTTCAAATTTTTTCAGATGAAATGGGGGCTAACGTAATAGAAACAGTCACATTTACTTCACCACTCTTCAGCTGCTAGAATCTAAGCAGAAGAAATCTCTCTTCTGAATTTCAACTTAAAGAATTCTTTCATAAAGGCTGGAACTATATTCAAGTTCCAACTATAAGCCACACATCCTCTGTGTCTGTCCAAATGACAACCATAGCATCTTCAGTATTTAAGTCATACCACAACTCGGCCTAATGTAACATTAAGAGTTAAGTCTCCATCGCTCTTATTCCTGGAATAAGGAAACACCATAAAGTCAAGTAAAGACTTTCTAGAAAGAAGTTGTCATTTTCATTTTAACATGTCCAGCTTCCAAAGCATTCGAAGATAACTGTGACAGACTCTCTGTTTTAATGTCAGTCCTATAAGCATTACTTATAGGCTTAATTATGTTTTCAGTATATAACATAAGACAGATACTTCTCACTTCAGTTTCCCTTAGTAACCACAAATGTGAAGAGCTGACTGCAGCACAGTTTGAGGGTCATTTCAAGAACAGAACAGGCAGAGAAAGGCTCCATTTTCAGATACTGCTGCAGAAACAGATCTGTACAGTAAAAGGTATATATCTATGAAAATTTTTATGAGACCGTCAGAAGGTCAGTATCTAGATATAGCTCCTTCTCTCCCTTTCCCAACTTCATTATGTTATTTCTCCTGATGTCAACAGTTTATTAATAATAGTGAAAGTGGGGAACTTGCAAATGATTTTATAATGAATGCTATTTACTGTTTCTAAATAGTTACCTAAAAGTGAACCAGTTAGGTTTATTAGCTTGTTTTTTTAAAGAGAAAAAAGTAACTTAAAGAAACAAAAAACCACAAATAAGAAAAGCATTACTCAAGTATTACTAGCTAATTCTAGATTTAATTCCTGATAAAATAAGCTATTGGATACATAGAATTCTAAGTTTAAAGGTAAACCACATTACTGTCTTGCTTATATTTTGTAATGAATCTTTTAAGTCTGCACTTGCTATGAAATGACATTCTAACAATAAAGCAGTAACTTACAGAATATTCAATAGTCCCCTTAGGCTTTTGAAAAGACATTCGTCGCCCATCTTTCTTGTCTGGGGTCTTCTTCTGGCCAGTGTCTGAAAAAAATTGAGGCAACGAGCGTGTTAAGTTCATTTTCCTCTCCCAGTACTGTCACAGGCTGCTGACTACAGCCCCGTAGGCAGACATGTAATTCACCAGTTACACAGCTTGCTCCCAGTGACTCTAACAGACAAACAGCTGCTAGAACAAGGACTTTATTCCTCTGCAATGCTTTAAGAATTTGACCAATATAAACCACTGATAACTGGGAATCAATTAACTGCATAAGTACTTGCTGCTATTCAGGAAACTATTAATGAAGACCAAATAGGAGACTGACCCCATCAGGCAAGCAACATTTCTGAAACTACTGTGTTTAATTGCTTTTATATCATACTCGGTCTGCTTTTTATAGAGAGGAGATGACCTACAGTTCCTGTACGTTCGATTTAATTGGCTGTTATTCTTTGTTTAAATGTTGTTTGATAAGTACAGAGTATGTATTTAATGCTTTTTTGTAAAACAAAGAACATTAATATTTAAGTTCACATGTCTTGTCTGTAGCAAACACATACCGCCTATGCATAAATAATAAAGATTATAAATAAAATCAAACCAAACTGTTCTTTTTATTGGGGCATGACATTTTGATTACTTCCATTTTATAAGCCAAACTGAAAACAATTTGTACCTGAAGTATACTCTATTTTTTATACTAATTGGCCTGACATTGATGATAAAAACAATGCAGCAGTGTATTATCTACATGATTCAACAGAAACCATTTAATTTTACAGCTCTAGAAAAGTGGGGAGTATTTTAAGATATCCATTTATATACACACACGCATTTTTGGAGATGAATCTCCGAAGAAGTTAAGTCTGTTACAAGGCCTGCACCTTCAACAGTTAAATATCTGCTATAAAGGAGCCCAAAATATGCAATGTTAGGTTATCATGCTACAATGAGATTATTTATACTTGCATTTTGACACATTCAAATTTCTGCTACCATAACTGAACGTATTTATTAAAATAGTCCACACTGAATTGAAGAAACAAACCTTACAATATATACTATTTTAAAATATTTTAGCATGGCTAGATTGGGAATATAAGACATGCTATATGTTTAAACCCCATCTGAGGCACTAAGGAAACCTGCCATAAATCCAGACCAACTGCCATGCATTACAATTTCTAAATAGCATCCTGACTGTAACACTGTAAAAGAAACTAGACAAGTAAATGCCCAAACTTCCTATACTTCCTCCATTCCCACATGGATAGTTGAAGCTAGCAAGATAAGGGAGGAAAAGAATTCAATACAAAATACACAGAAAGTTCTGAAGTGTCAAAAATAAACAAAACGCATACAAATAAGACCTCAGCAAATATCTTATGTTTGCTATATTGGGCAAGCTACAGAGGACAACAGTGAAAGTAATTTCAAGCTGATTCAACGCAAGTACTCTCCTGGGATGTTCCTTATATAATAAGGAAATAAACTTTGGACTAATTCTACTTTTCTTATATATTGGAAAAAGTCTAAGTGAGAATGTTCCCGCACCTACAAGATAAAAATTCATCTATAAGTGGTATTCAACATGGTAATTTTTCAGAACTATGAAAGACAATCAAACTTTAAAGCCTACTTTTAAAGCTACTAAAAATCTAAACATTGTAATTCTACATACTATTATTCTCATTCAGTACGTTAAAAGGTATTTCTTCCCTTATTTGTTAAACATAGCTTTTTAAAAGTTACGTAGAGGAAATTTTTATTTCTGACTAAATTAATACTTTTTTAAAGATGCTAAATATGTCTCTAGTTAAGCCAATTCAGTAATGAACATAATACACCAGACGTTTATGTGCAGACTAACAGCAGCCAACGCTTTCTTCTTCCAGGTCAAATATTTGGTTACCAAAGTTACTACCTGACCTTCCAACACAGTAGGCACCTCCCCTGCAAGCTACTGAAAAACTGCAACAGCTGCTAGACCATAGCTGCTCCGTATTTCTCAGCCCATATCAAAGCTTTGCCAGCAGCCTCATCATTCTCTTTCAACAGTAGCCTGGGTCAAATACTCTGAAGCAAAAGTCAAAAGACATCACTGAAGTGTGATCTCATCCAGGATCCCATATATGCCTTAATAATCTACACATTGAGCACCTCATTGTAGAATCTTCCTCCACTACCACATCTCCTCCCTCAACCCTTAGGCAGAAATAAAGAAGCCCCATACTATAAATGAGTGTAGACACTTCATTTGTATACAGCCCAATGCTGTTTGTTGGGTTTTTCACAACTCAAATTTAAGTTTTGTTTCTTTTCTTACTAGTTGATATATAAGAGCCTAAAAAGTTTGCAGTTCAATTGCTGCTCAAGAGGTCAAGGTAAATTATCTTCTCCATCTCCAGTAATTGAATATTAGAACAAAATCTTGCACAAAGAACCACTTCTGATCCTTACGCAAAAAGAAAAACAGCAAGTTATTTGTTTTTCAAGGCAGAAGGACCCGCTGCTTTACATTTTAGAACACTCTAGCAACTTCAGGAAAGTAAAAGCAACCAGAGATTATGGATGTGGAAGGAAGGTCTCTATAGGAGGCACCCTGGAGGAAAGCAGATGCCAGGAGAACACCTACCACAAATTCCCCAGGAGCTTATAATCTGTAGGTATTCATAGTGTTTTTGATGTCATCCTCTCCCCTACCCAAGACAGTAATTCCTACCCTTCCGTCAGTGTCTACTTTCATTCCTTCCCTGTGATGGCATTATTCTCCCCTCAGTATATGGATACATGCTGGAATTGTTTCATAACCTGCTGTGACCTCAGTTCCCCAAGTCAAGAAGAGATGGAGGCAGGCAGCGCTTAACCTCCATGTGTGCTGCACAGCTGGCCAAGCACTAGGCATCAGGACCAAGCTCCACACCTCTCCCCACAGCCCAAGTGCTTGAGCTGTCTGTTCATAATGAGCCAAGCCATTTCACGTAATATCTCAGAATCAAAACTAGAAGCTATTTCAATTGCAAAAATAGGTCAGAGCAGGAGAAATAGGCTGGGATGGTTGGACTCAATGGATTTTGATAGAAATGGTTGGACTCGATGATCCAGTGTATTCTTTCCAACCTAGTGATTCTATGAAACAGGAGTTCAACCTCCCTGATGGCACACTGCAAATCCTCCAATTACCTCTCACTGAGTAAACAGGCTATTTATTTTTTGAGAAGAAAGTAAACGAATCTTTCACTAGCCCTTGAAGCCCTAGTATTCTAGGAGGTGTGCAAAAGCAGAAATAACTGCCAACAAAGGGTACAGTGATCTGAAGCGATTTCAGTATCAATGGGAATCAGTTTTATCCTTTCTTTTTACTTAATTTTCCTGGTAACTCTGTTGCACATGAGTTCATCTTGTAAGGTTACACACAACCATTACCTCATCTGTCAGCAACACACCAGTGAGACTACCAAAGGCTGATGTTCTCAGACCACAGGGATGAGAAGAACTTGACACTAGCCATGCCAGGCATGACCTCAAGAGTCAACAGTAACTTGTTTAACAAGGGGATCCATGGTGCTAGGTTATCAGATTTCTACCTGTGCTGTTTCAGACAAACAAGAACAGATCTTTTTTAACATCAGGGTTGATGCTTTAATTTTGAACTACCTTTTAGCAGGACTGTGCCTTCACAACAGCTTGAAACACTGAAGTGAAAAGGTATACGTCAGATTCACAAATGACAAGAAAACACTTCAACTGTCTAGGATTTAGAAGAGTAGAACTAGAGAGATGCTGAAGGTAGTGTTCAGAATTTCACTAGACCAATATTTAGTGTGAAAGCATGCATACAGAAACTTAAGATTAAACAACTGTAGCATAAGAATGGTTACAGAATCACAGAATCACAGAATAACCAGGTTGGAAGAGACCCACTGGATCGTCGAGTCCAACCATTCCCACCAACCCCTGAATCACGCTCCTAAATACCTCATCCACCCTAACCTTAAACACCTTCAGGGACGGTGACTCAACCACCTCCCTTGGCAGACTGTTCCAATGCCTAACCACCCTCTCCGTGAAAAACTTTTTCCTAATCTCAAGCCTAAATCTCCCCTGGCGGAGCTTGAGGCCATTCCCTCTCGTCCTGTCCCCTGTCACTTGGGAGAAGAGGCCAGCTCCCTCCTCTCCACAACCTCCCTTCAGGTAGTTGTAAAGAGTAATAAGGTCTCCGCTCAGCCTCCTCTTATCCAGGCTAAACACCCCCAGCTCTCCCAGTCACTCATCATAAGATTTGTTCTACAGCCCCTTCACCAGCTTCGTTGCTCTTCTCTGGACTCGCTCCAGAGCCTCAACATCCTTCTTGTGGTGAGGGACCCAGAACTGAACACAGTACTCGAGGTGCGGTCTCACCAGTGCCGAGTACAGAGGGAGAATAACCTCCCTGGACCTGCTGGGCACGCTTTTTCAGATACAAGCCAGGATGCCATTGACCTTCTTGGCCACCTGGGCACACTGCTGGCTCATGTTCAGTTGGTTGTCAACCAGCACCCCCAGGTCCTTCTCCTCCTGGCAGCTTTCCAGCCAGGCTTCTCCTAGTTTGTACCTCTGCTTAGGGTTGTTGTGCCCCAAGTGCAGGACCCGGCATTTGGCCTTGTTAAATCTCATGCCATTACACCTGATCATCAATGTAACGAGAGGACTTACTGTTCCATCATACTTGCACAAGATAGGAAAAGGGTTTTTAGGAACAATATGGTTTAGGAACATACAGATATCAATAAGGCAGCTTTGACTTTAAAATACGTAATGTTCAGTGACATCGTTTAACTGAAATTTGAAAACAACTGCAGTTAAATATCAACATTTATAAGGAGGTTTCTACTAACTGCCCCTGCAAGGCCCTGTGCCAATTAATTTTGGCTGACTGAAAATATTCCTGTGGCATTGCTAGTTCAAATTAACATGACAAGAGTGATACTCCTCATTTCTTAGTATGCCCTGAATTGCAGACTTCGTGTTTTCTATCTGCTGATGCTTCTGGAGCATTCTTAGGACTTCTGGCAATAAGAGCTGATAAAGATTTGTACTATGAGTAACAACACAACGATACATGTCACGATTTAAGTTAAAACATGAGAGACTTGAGAGCGAGAGTTTACCAATCCGCTTAACCCTTTCTCTGACATTCTTGCAAGAATGGAAGTAAACTGCTTAGCTCGTTGGGTTACAGCAAACACAGAGCAACCATGCAAGGACAATTAATGTTATCTCACTTGTTCAACACCACTGCAGTTGGGCTCTTATCAAGGAAAATCACAAAGACAATCTTGTCTAGCTTGCTGAGTTTAAAACAGAAACTCCTTTTAAATCTCCCTTTAACAGTTAATATTCCTGAGGCTTCTATATGTGCAAACAAGTTATTTTTATTATAACAATTCATGACCAAATAAGGGTTTGATGGTGGCTGGGATTGAGATACTGTTCACAAAAGTACATTAAAAATCAAGGACCTGAGCCTAGATAGGAGTGATATAGAGACGAGAAATATGTAGTTAAGATCAAAATACAGAGAGATAATAATAATTAGCTGGATGTCAAGATATATATCTACCATGTGCAACATAAGTTTTATCTCAAATAGTGTCCCAATTTGGGGAGGAAGGGAAATGGGGTCCAAACAGTCAGCTGATACCAAAAGTTTTGATGACATTTCCCTCCCACCCCCAAACCTTGCCCCTCTGTTCTCATTTTTATAACAACTTGCACCTTTGGGACAGAGTTTTAGGTGGAGCTTGAGCAATGGAAGTCATTGCATCAAGCCCTGCTGACTGGTGGAGAAAAAGTTCTCACTTCGCATGCCAAAAGTTGACTATGCATGCCCAGTAGGAGTGGTTTGCCTCAAAGGCAGGTAGCCTTAAGTGTGGAGGTGTGTTTTAGCATTATAATGATATTACAATGATGTTATAAAGAGTACAGATCAACTGGAGGTCAGGATTGCCAGAGCAGTAGCTGCAATTCATATTCTTGGAAAATAACTGGGCAGTTGGCTTTGTGCACCATGCTCCTTGCTAATGGTGGGGGCTGGCCACGTTCCCCTCCAAATGTCCAATCCCCCACTTCACAGGGCAAGATATCCCCTTGCTGCATTCCCTTCCCATGAAGTATGCTGCACCTGCAGGTGTTGAATCTCCACTGAGCTTGCTTTTAAAGAAACACTTCCTTGTACTCAGCCTGCAGCTGGTGAGTATTCAGAAAACTGTGGGGTTTCCATTTCTACCTACATTTAGCTTTATTCACACAATATAAGATAAGAGCTGGTTAAGGAGTATCTTCAAGCTCTGCATGGAACAAAAAAGTATTAAATTTTCCTTTACTATTTTTACGCATTATAAGCTCAAATCTCAAACAACTAGCAATGCTTCTCAGCTGTTCATCTTCTTCATTTCAGTGTGAAAAAAACCTACACAGATCGTATTTTCCAGAGAAATAAATTAGAATCATAGAATAACCAGGCTGGAAGAGACCCAACGGATCATTGAGTCCAACCATTCCTGTCAAACACTAAACCATGCCCCTTAGCACCTCGACCACCTGTGCTTTAAACACCTCCAGGGAAGGTGAATCAACCACCTCCCTGGGCAGCTTCTGCCTGTGCCCAATGACCCTTTCCATGAAAATTTTTTTCCTGATGTTCAGCCTAAACCTCCCCTGGCGGAGCTTGTGGCCATTCCCTCTTGTCCCGTCCCCTGTCACTGGGGAGAAGAGGCCAGCACCCTCCTCTCTACAACCTCCCCTCAGGTAGTTATAGAGAGCAATGAGGTCTCCTCTCTGCCTCCTCTTCTCCAGGCTGAACACCCCCAGCTCTCTCAGTCACTCATCATAAGGCCTGTTCTCCAGCCCCTTCACCAGCTTCGTTGCTCTTCTCTGGACTCGCTCCAGAGCCACAACATCCCTCTTGTGGTGAGGGGCCCAGAACTGAACACAGTACTTGAGGTGCGGTCTCACCAGTGCCGAGTACAGAGGGAGAATAACCTCCCTGGACCTGCTGGGCACGCTGTTTCAGATACAAGCCAAGATGCCATTGGCCTTCTTGGCCACCTGGGCACACTGCTGGCTCATGTTCAGTCGGCTGTCAACCAACACCCCCAGGTCCCTCTCCTCCCGGCAGCTTTCTAGACAGACTTCTCCTAGTCTGTAGCACTGCACAGGGTTGTTGTGCCCCAAGTGCAGGACCCAGCATTTGGCCTCATTAAACCTCATGCCGTTGGTCTCAGCCCAGTAGTCCAGCCTGTTCAGATCCCTTTGCAGAGCCTCCCGACCCTCCAGCAGATCCACACTTCCACCCAGCTTAGTGTCATCTGCAAACTTGCTAAGAGTGCACTTGATGCCTTCATCCAGGTCGTTGATAAAGACATTAAACAGGGCTGGACCCAGCACTGAGCCCTGGGGAACCCCACTTGTAACTGGCCTCCAGCTGGATTTAACTCCATTTCCCACCACTCTCTGGGCCCAGCCATCCAGCCAGTTTTCCACCCAGGAGAGTTTGCACCTGTCCAGGCCAGAGGCTGACAGTTTCTGTAGCAGAATGCTGTGAGAAACTCTGTCAAAGGCTTTACTGAGGTTCAGGAAGACCACATCCACAGCCTTTATCATAGAAAGTGATCAGGTTAGTTTTGCAAGACCTGCCTTTTGTAAACCCATGTTTACAAAAGACTGGGCCTGATCACCCGGTTCTCTTGCATGTGCTTCATGATAGCACTCAATATCACCTGTTCCATGATGCTCCCTGGCACTGAGGTCAGACTGACAGGCCTGTAGTTCCATGGATCCTCCCTGAGACCCTTCTTGTAGATGGGCACAACATCAGCCAGCCTCCAGTCCAATGCAACGTCCCCAGTCTTCCAGGACTGTTGGAAGATGATGGAAAGGGGTTTGGCCAGCACATCCGCCAGCTCCTTCAATACCCTTGGGTGAATCCCATCCGGCCCCATGGACTTGTGGGTGTCTAGTTGGGCTAGCAAGGCTCTGACCACTTCCTCTTGGACCATGGGAGCCTCATTTTGCTCCTCTAGCTCCAGGGTTTGTACAGAAAAGGAACAACTTTCTTTACAATTAAAGACTGAGGCAAAGAAGTACCTCGGCCTTTTCCTCATCCCCTGTCACTGTTGCTCCTTCTGCGTCCAACAGGGAGAAACTTAACATGTATCGTCTAGGATAAAACAAGTAAGCTGGACAAGACAACAATTAGTAAGAACTGTTTATAATTAGTAATTGAACCTATTATGTTCAAGATTATAAGAAAAAGTTTATTTATACTTCCTCACCCCTTCTCACCGAGAACTGCAAGTCATGCATTAGATTTACACGGGTTTAAGAAAAAGGCAGAGGCAGCAGCCTTGTTAAATGCTTGTCTAGGAAACAATTTTTCACAGGATCTTAAAAAAACTCATGCAGCACACAAGGGGGAAAGATTTTTAAAAACTGAAACACAAGAAAATAAGGAAAGAAAAGTAGTCTGTCTTTGAAATATTCTTGACTACACTGATATTTAGCAACACATGAAACAACTTTCTAATTGATAAAACAGAGGAAGCATAGATATTACATCTTTATTATATTAGCTCTGCTCTATAACAATTAGACCTTTAAAATCTATTCATAAAGAAACAAAAAAAGATTAAAGTAGGAAGTCTTTATGTTCCACAAGGTTTGGCGAGTTGGGGTTCCTAACAGCATAGGCTACATCTCAGTGGATTAACTGTCTTGCTGATCCTTATCCCCCTCCTGTTAGACACCCTTATGCTAATTACTGGAATACTATTTTCAGTTATATTTCAAGGTCTTATGAACTAGAAACAAAGAACCCCTAACAGTAGCCTTCAAATGCTAGTAATCTGCAGTTTTCTAGCCAAAATGGCAGGTTTTCAGACCAAGGCAGTGTCATAAATAACGTTTCTTTCAGCCTTCTCTTGCTAAGCAACTGCTCCTTACTCTGTGATTCAATCTGCCTTGTAAGTCATGCTCTCAAAATTCTTAATCCTTATCACTGCTCTCCACATGATTCTTTTGTTCACATTTTTGTCAAGAAAAACCCCAAACCAAATGCATCCAAGATATTGTTAATGCTTCATCAGTACTCCAAACCTATCAAAAGAGCTTTTTCCCTGCAACACAGACCCAGCACTGATTCAAGTTCATTTTGTGATCCCCCTAACACATGACTCTCTTCTGCTACCCAGTCAGGTGCATGGCACATAGGCAGAAATAATTAAATGCATGATGTCAGGATGAAAAGCAATAAAAACAAATTTAAGGCAGGCCATTTCTCCAAATGGCTAGGAGAGAAAGCCAGCTCCACGCATAACACTCCTGGTATGTGCATCACATAGGTTTTCTTCTAACATAAGATTTCACATTTGGGGTGAAGAGAAACGCTTCACCAGATTCTCAGATTATGCCACAGTATGCAGTAATTACAGTAAGCTTCCTTCCCTGTGCAATCTGAAAAATACACGGATACAGATTAACACACTAGAGACTACTTAACTGTAATCTCCACTTACTGCACCACCTCTCTGCAGGCCAAACATATAAATTAATGAAAACTTGCAAAAAACCATGACTGCTTAGACAGCAAAGTAGTCAACTTTTCCTATTAATAATTACTGTCCACCTCTTTCAGATATTAAAGTACATTTAGTTGTACATCTTCAAGCCTACACAACACCACATAAGCAATTTGAACATCAAGCAGCAGTACTAGATTATCCTTAGACATCCATAACGATTTACACTTTGCCTCACCACACTGAGGCCAATGGTAGCTAGTTTTACTGAGAGCTCAAAGCCAGTCAGTCCATCCTAATGATGCAGCACACTTGCACTCCTCAACTGCTCTGCTAACATGCAAATGTCTTGATATATATGTGAAGTCAACACCCAATGCTTCAGTAAACTTCCTACTGTACAAACTTATCACATTAGGTTTGCAGATGACATCAAACTAGGGGGACTAGTCAACATACCTGAGGGCAGGTTGTCATGCAGAGGGACCTGGACAGGCTGGAGGAACAAGCTAACAGGAACCTTATGAAATTCAACAGGACAACAGTCTTCTGCATAGGAAGGAAGAGCGCCTTGTGCTTTACAGGCTGGCACTGTCCAGACAGTAAGAAACTCTGCTGAAAAAAACCTGAGGGGTCTTGATAGGCAGCAAGCTGAACACAAGCCAGCAGCGCACCCTGGCAACGAGACAAGGCAACAGCATCCTCAGCTGTATTAATAGCAGCATAACCAGCAGACAGAGTGCCAGAGAGAAGCAACTATTCTCCTTAACTTGGCACTCAGATTGCTTTTGGAATACTGGCTCAAGTGTCCCTCTCCTCCTCCTCCTAGTCCCTTTGAGGAGAAATAAGACATTGATAAATGAAAGTATTTCAGTAAAGAGACACCAAGGTATTCGGGTGGTGGTGAGAATAGAGTAAGAGAACAGACCTCCTCCAGCATGAAGGAGGAATAGCTTTGAAGGACTGCAACAGCAGCCTTTCTGTACCTTCAAGGTAACTTCCCCACGGATGACGAGATAACAGAGCCAGGATTTAAGTGATGTATCGTGGGAGAAAATAGACAATAGACATAACGAACAAAACAGGAGAGCTTCAGACTGGATAAAAGGTAAAAATCTAACTGCCGAGAGCCAGTGCCGTTTCCACCCTTGGACATTTTCAAGGCCCAGCTGGATAAACCACTGAGAAACCTAACCTGAACTCACAGTTTTTTCTACTTTAATCAGGACAAATAGTCTTGCTCGCAATTTGAGTTATCTGTAACAGATTCCCCTCAAATTTTTATAGCAGGCAATGTAGATGCTCAAGGCCACCACCAAAACAAGCCACAGGGAGATCCACACATATGATCTCAGCGAGGTGTGTTGCTTACTGATGAAAGAACGGTATTTATTCATTCATGAACTAAGACGAAAGACAGCCATGAGCATGCAAGTTCACAATAAATCATCAGCTTCAAAACTACTTTAATGTTAGAAATGGGAATGAAACAGAAAAAATTAAGATAGAAAAAGCAACATGACACATTAAAATAAAAATGCAGTATAGTCAAAGAATACCAGATGACTAGAATAAACCTTACTTGTATTATAAACTAATCCAGCAGATGACAGAAAGATACAAATTGAACTTCAGTAAAACATCTGATACATTAGAACCATATCGAACAGTAAAAAATTGACTAAGAATTGTGAAACGTGTCAAAAATACACTAAAGGGAACAGTGAAATAAAAACTAGCAGAATGGAGTGGTCTATTAATGAGTCACCAATAGACCAGGTTTTAAAACAGTTAAATCACACATCAGCAAACAAACTCAGAAGCATAATCAACAGCAAAGGCTGGGCAAAAAGACACAGAATTCTGTAGTCTCAAAGCTTGTAGAAAAAGAAGTAGGGTGAGATATATTAGTACAAGGCAGAAAATAAAGTGAAAGGTAATTTAACATCTCACTTGGGGAATAGCCAAGAATTTCTATACACTAGTAGCGCATAAGTCAGAAGAAGATATTGTGCATACATTAACATATCACAAGATGACTGAGTCACCAGCCTGATACATTCCAAAACCACATTTGCTTCTTATGCCTGTACCAACTGAAGTATTTTCAGACATGAAAGAGAAGAATTAGCATCTTTGTAAAGGGTGCCGGTACATTTCACATGTGCTTCATCCGGAACAGTGTGTACAAGAAAACTTGCAGAATTGTGTCTCCCCAGTTGGAAGCCTCTCTTCATACTTTATCAGCTATACACCTGTTAAAGTAAATTTCTTAAGACTGAAGCACTGAACAGGAATGAAATGAGGAAATAATCTACCTTATTCTTATGTCTGCTTTGAGACAGATTTTTAGAAAGGAAGATATTAACTTTTACAGCAGGACTTGACAAGCATACTATAACTTGGCCCTGCACATTTCTCTTTCTAATGAATTGCTGCTATAGTACAGAGGACAGACAGACCACATGGCTTATCAGATATATTATATATGGTTATCTTACCAGTTAAGACCCTAAAACTGGTAAGAAAAGAATGTAAATAAACCCACAGGACACATAGTTTAGAACTAAATAAACACGCTGAGCCTAAGAAGAAAACAAAAACCAACAACAACAAAAAAATCTTTTAACTGAAGGCATCTAGGACAATTTCCCTGACAAACTGCTTAAGAGGATTCTCTGCACAAGGAGTTCTCAATGACCAATTTTCATTTCTTTAACTCTGGTACTTCATGAGACATACTGCAGGAAATCAAGACTGCCTGAACAGTGTATCTTATCTCTCCATGAAGTCACAGAATCATAGAATAACCAAGTTGGAAGAGACCAAACGGATCATCGAGTCCAACCATTCCTATCAAACACTAAACCATGCCCCTTAGCACCTCGACCACCCGTGCCTTAAACACCTCCAGGGAAGGTGAATCAACCACGTCCCTGGGCAGCCTCTACCTGTGCCCAATGACCCTTTCTGTGAAAAATTTCTTTCTGATGTCCAGCCTAAATGTCCCCTGGCGGAGCTTGTGGCCATTCCCTCTCGTCCTGTCCCCTGTCACTTGGGAGAAGAGCCCAGCACCCTCCTCTCTACAACCTCCTTTCAGGTAGTTATAGAGAGCAATGAGGTCTCCCCTCAGCCTCCTCTTCTCCAGGCTAAACAACTCCAGCTCTCTCAGCTGCTCCTCATAAGGCCTGTTCTCCAGCCCCTTCACCAGCTTTGTTGCTCTTCTCTGGACACCACAGAACAAGCATTGGATGACCACAGACAGTAGCGCAGCGAGTGTCCATCTCTTGATCCAAGTAAGAAGCGAAGAGATGACAGGAAATGGTGTCAAGTTATGTACAGAGGTTCACACTGTGTGTTAGGAAAAAATTCTTCACTGAAAGTGTTGTTAAGAATTGGGACAGGCTGCCCAGGGAAGTGGTTGAGTCACCATTCCTGGACAGATGTGTAGATTTGTCACTGATGGAGATGGTTTAGTGGTGGACTTGTCAGTGTTGGGTTTACAGTGGGACGTGATGATCTTAAAGGTTGATCTTTCCACCGTATATGACTTTATGAATCCAAGTGAGGTAATAATGTCTAAAAGGGAAGAAGCATGAGATTTCAGGTATGGAAGAAGCAAAATCAAAGAAATCCAGAAGAAATTTCTTGAGTACATCTACTTCAGCTTCCAGTGTGAAGCAGGAGTATTGTCAATATCAAATTAGGTCAGCCAAAAACTGTAACCTGTGCCAGTATGGACCACTCTCCTTGTGAAGGTTTTTTTTCCCTATTCATAGTACAGGCTCACCAGTATCACAGAAAAGAAGCAAAACCATGTGCCTTCCAGCCAGCCATGCTCCTCTTTACCCTGCAGACGAAGCAAATAGCATACTATAAGACACGCTGTTGGCTCAGCGCATTTAAGTCAGAGGTTTGTATAGATGAGACTCAAATTAAACTGAACATTCAAGTTAATTCTGCAGTAAAGATAATCCTTAATCACACATTCCCTAAAGCCCCGAGTTGCATCTTAATGCAAATAAAAATGCATGCAGCTTCACCACACTAACACCTAAAATATATGCCAATAAACAAGAAATCAACATTCTGCTCTAGCTAAAGTTTCTATGTAAATCCAGGCCTTGAATACATACATACTAGCTCTTTCTAGAAATATTCAATACACCATCTTCAGAGGTTATATTTCAAAACCCACAAGGCCTTTTTTATTTTTTTTTAAAGGGATTTTACACCCCAAAATTACTGGTAGTGCCCTTACTGAAGTCAGATGCTTTCCCTAGAATTTCTGGTTTTCCTTTCGTTTTTATCCTCCACCACAATCATCAAAAGACAAAACACCTTCCTAAAGTTGTTGCACCAACTTGGCTGCCAACACAAGTAAACTGGTTAAGCAGGTTTACAGCCTCCTATGGTGCTACTCCGTCTTTCTCCCAGCTAAGGAGTACTACACAGAGTTCTGTATGTACCTCAAGAACACAGGCTCAGAACAGTTATTTGAGGCACAGCATTTGATCAGACTTGCCTCTCTGAATTTGGAAGCCTTATAATGCAGCTGTTCGACTGTTTAGAAAGATAAGCAAGAAAACCGTAAATCTAACTTCACCACTAGTACATGAATAAAATTGAAATACTATATTGTAGAAATGAAATTCAAAATGATTCAGAATATAAAGGGTTCTTTTGTTCTAGAAATGTGGAACCAGGGTTTTAAGGTATTTATGAATAACTGTTCTTTTAAGAAGTAATGCATTATGACAACTGAACCATGTGAAGAAGAGGAACACTGAAAAGATCTGAAAGTTCAAATTTGGAAAAAAATACCCAAGAATAATAGGGAGGCCTGGACCCGCATACAGAGACTGAAAATTCAGAGTAGTTAAAATTTGTCATTAAGGTTTAAGCTAACATCAGGGGACCCACCTCTAATTAAAACAGAGGCTGGATTTCAATTGAAGTATTGTAATCACCATTAGAGCTTCCACAGCACCCATTACCACGCCACAAGCAGTTTGTGAAAGCCAGCAAAATGTTTGCCAGAAGAATCCTATAGTCACAAAACTTTATTTTTGCCCATAACTGACAGAAATCTCATGAAGGAAGGGCAGCATGGGAGGAACAAGATCTAATTGCCTTGCACAGCGTGCTTTGCTTAGGTGAGGGAAAAAAAAACAAAGTATGGTTCTGTCAAAACAGCATATCAAACTCTATGTACACAGAAACACATCCCAAGTTCCAGAACTGCAGTCACTTTTCATTAACACAAATTTTAAGTACTATGTTATGAAATAGATTTCCTGCTCAAAGCTAGGGAAAAACCCCAAAATATTACCATGCAGCCTAAATTAATCCTTCACCCCAGAGCATGAGGGAAAGGAGAGTCACAGAGAGCTTATCCCTACAAGAAATCACAGGTATCACTGCAAAACCCTTTAGACTAGCAGCTGAACACAGTCTTGTAACTGATTAAGCAACCAGAAGATGCTGAAGAGTATTACTGCCATTTAGCTTCTGCCAAAAAACCATAAGCAACACTTGTCAATAAGCCTTCAGTAGTTTGTAGCAGCCTTATTCAAGGTATTCCATCTCAGTGCTTAAAGACATGTTGCTGTGTCTCTCTCACTCTGTATGTCTGTATAAAGAAATAAAATGGCACTGTAGCTCTTACCAGTTCCCTTTTCTAGGTGAGAAAGACACACAGGGAGATATCTACATCCAGCACATCAAACAGACATTCCTACTGTTTTGCCTACTACGGTAGCAGTAAATATTGTCTCTTGAAAAAAACCTATCTATTTTACTCTTCCAAAGTAACAAAGAAACTTAGTGGTTTTTAATATAAACTTCCAGTAGAGGCCTGACTTCAGTCTTGCCTACATGCTATGAAAACATGCGATCATTCACTTAGCACAGAGCTTCTTCAAACAGGAAAAAAAAGAAAAAAAAAAAGATATTTACTACCCATTGCAAACTACTCTTTAGATTTTCAGAGAAGGTTTTCATGAACTTCATACGCCTTTCTCTTTCCAAGCAGTCCTTCGGCCACCCTGCTCTCACAACGCAGGTCCCGGTTTGGTTTTAGTCTTTAATTAGCAGCGTTACGCCCCTCGGGTCCCGCGGGCGCTCACGGAGCCCTCGCTGCTCGGCTGACGCGGCGCTCGCCGCCGGCCCGGGACGAGCCGCCCGGAGCTGCCGAGCCCCCGGGCAGCGCGGGGAGGGCCCCGCCGCGCCTCCTCCCAGACCGCCGCCGCCCCGCGCCCGAGCGGGATCCCAAAGCTCCGGTCGCTCCCCCACACGCGTCGAGCGAGGGGAGGCGCCGCTCCCCACCCCCAGCCCCGCCGGTACCTGCGTTGTCCTGGTATCGGAGGCGCCGGTACCCCGCGCTGCCCCAGAGGCGGCCGGCGGTGCCGCGCAGGAGGCGGCCGCCCTTGCCGCCCAGCGCGCCCAGCAGCTCCATGGCCGCGGCAACTTCGCCAAACTTTGGCGCGAGGCCCCGCCCCCGCTTAAAGGCGCCGCGGGCCGGGCCGGACGGTCCCGGGCGGGGCTGGGCTGGGACCGACAGCGCCGAGCGGCCGTAACGGAGCTCGAGCTGCAGTTAAAGCGCGAGGCCCGACACCCCGTGGCAGGGGGGTAGCAACGAGAAGGTCATTAAGGTCCCTTCCAACCCAAACTGTTCTATGATTCTATGATCTTAGAATATCAAGACAAACGCTGCAGTTACTTTTACTGTTTGGACGATAGATTCTTGTTGTAAATGCATCGTTAGGTGAATCTACGCCTCTCCCCGATTTCAATTCAGGACGAGGGATGCTGTGATTGAGAGCAGCCCTGCAGAGAGGGACTTGGGGTGCTGGTCAATGAGAAGCTCGACATGAGCCGGCAATGTGCACTTGCAGCCCAGAAGGCCAAATGTGTCCTGGGCTGCATCAAAAGAAGCGTGGCCAGCAGGTCAAGGGAGGTGATTCTGCCCCTCTATTCCTCTCTTATGAGACCTCATCTGGAGTACTGTGTCCAGTTCTGGAATCCTCAACACAAGAAGGATATGGAACTGTTCAAATGGGTCCAGAGGAGGACTGCAAAGATGATCCCAGGGCTGGAACATCTCCCATGCAAGCACAGGCTGAGAGAGTTGGGCTTGTTCAGCCTGAAGAAGAGAAGGATCCAAGGAGATCTTATAGCGACCTTCCAGTACCTGAAGAAGGCCTACAAGAAAGCTGAGGTGGAACTGTTTACAAAGGCTTGTAGTGGTAGGACTAAGGGCAATGGGCATAAACTGGAGAGGGACAGATTTAGGCTAGACATAAGGAAGAATTTCTTCACCATGAAAGTGGTGAGGCACTGGAAGAGGTTGCCCAGGGAAACTGTGGCTGCCCCATCCCTGGAGGTGTTCAAGGCCAGGTTGGATGGGGCCTTGGGCAGCCTGGTCTGGTGGGATAATGGCAGGGGGTTGGAACTAGGTGATCTCTTAAGATCCCTTCCAACCCAAACTAGTCTATGATTCTATAATTCTGTCTTCAGATCTTAAAAGCACCAAGAATTGTGAGAGCAAAGAATGTGAGGGTACAAATTATCTCCAGAAATCAAAGCTGTTTTTCAAAAAGAAGGAGACATCTGCATACCAAGTAAGTTTTGCTGGGAGACTAAAGCAATGGTAGTCCGTGCAAAGTTGGAAACTAAATCCACAGCTTCAATGAAATAATAATAATGATGATTAAAATAATTAAAATGTTATAAATATATACAAATACAGGAGGTTGCACCCCCACCCCTCAATGAGTATATGTCACTACAAACACTGCAGAGCAGGCATGAGGGAATGGTCCGCAGCCAGGAGGGAGCTGAGCTCAGGAACTGTGTTCAGGAACACACGGAACTGGGATCAGGAGCAACCAGCCAGATGAGGTCCTCACTGGACATCGACCATTGCAGAAGAGGATGAGACCCTTGCAATCTCTCAAGTTTATACCAAATATGATCCATATGGGATAGAATACTCTGTTGGTCACTTTAGGGTCACCTGTCCTGTTGTCCCTCCTTGGAAGTGCAGCCAATTTTTCTGCCAGCTTGAGGATGGCTTTGGTTAATATAGGAGTAAATTATTATAAACCTTGGCCTTTTAGCATACCAATGCCCCACATTATCACTTTGGGAGAAGAACAACAAGGAATGTAGTTTCAGAGAATGAAGTTACTTACAGCAACTGAGTTATTCATAAAACCGACTCTAATTTAGCTCAAACCACAAGAACAGCCCAAGCTGAAGTGTGCAACAGGAGGTCAGGGTCAAGGTCAGGGTCAGGCCAGCGGGGCTATGTGGGCACAGCCATCCTGGGGACAAAGGGCAGTGTTCCCTTAGTTGCATGTTCCTCCCGTTTAGTGCTGGGGTTCCTTGTTTTTCAGGAGGACGGCGGAGGGCAGAGGCAGGGCTCCTGAGCGCCTCTCTGCTGCAGGAAGACTGCCTGAAGGAGGCTTCTGGGGTGTGAGCCCTGAGGGCAGTTTTGTGATGGTCATGAACGGAAGCGGGGACACCTGGGTCTCCACTTTAGCGCTGTTGTAACTGGGATGCCTGGGACATCACTTCCTTTCAGAACAGGCAGCCATGGCCACCTGTACATCTTCATGAACTCAGCCGCAGCTGGGGGGAGTAACTACTCTGTTGAAAGCTCTGCATCTCTGCTTCCCTTCACTAAGAAGCGTAAAAACCATGAATCAAGACAATTTCTTAGTCTTAAGTCTTCTCGCAGTTGTGGATATTAAGATGTTTTGCCACAACTGTAAAACATGGCAAGCTGTGTGGTTTTATTGTTTTGCTTTTGATCCCTCGCACTCTCAGAATTCTCTGCCATCTGGGATGCCACCATGCTAGTCCAGCTATGTCTCACAATTCTTGGAGCTTTTAAGTTTGAAGACATAAAACCATTAGGATATGATCCAGCATTTAAACAGAGATGGAAATATCCAAGGCATTGAATCTCATGATTAAGATCTGCCTTACGATGTGCATTCTGCACATATTGAGGCTGGAAGAACAGCCAAATAGAACAATATCATTTTATTTACTACCTGTGCCATAGACCTTAAAGATGCAGAACTGTAAGCTAATGCACTTATATTCTAATCAGAGTATGATGCAATTATATGCTGCATCTAGCTGCAAATGGAATCATTGTTTAAAAAAAATGTTCTTGTTGAGCCAAATCTATTGTGTACATGCAGAATAGAGGAACAAAGTGCTGAGCTATCTCAACTCCTATTCACTTGTAGCAGCTGCTCAGTTAAATCAGTTGAACGTCAACATTTTGGAGTGCTGATTTCTGAGGTTTACTTGATGTAAACAGTACACTCAAATCAACCTTTCTACTACTTAAATCAGTTCCTGCTCAGGAGATAATGATGTTCAAGACTTATTTTCAAATAAAACATTTTTGTGGAAACAGAACAAGAAATTTTCAGCAGAACTAACCCTCCCTTCCCCCGAAACCTGCCAGTGGAAATGAACGTGTAATCTGTCTCTTCCAGGACTAATGAATAAATAGGGAACTGCAGAGTCACTGCATGATCCAAGTACCACTACATGTTTAGTATATAAACTATTCTGCCTACTAAATCTGTCTTGCCCTAAACACTGTAATTAGTTTTCATTTCATTACAGTGTTTCTGCTGTGAAGGAGTTATGTTTGTCTTCTGCCATGTTGATTATATTTTAGGCAAAATTTACCTGCGTCTTTTCACCAAACTAGTTTACAACTACCACTTTTGAAACTTCGAGCTGGCTTGTCCACTAGTATTCTAGACACATACACATCTCTTTTATTGTATTGATTGCATGTATTTCCTTTGTGATTTGAAATAGTTCTTTTTTCCCTTTAGAGCTCATATTATGCGATGTTTATCATATTGCAGTGATACAGGCTACAGATTCAAATTCAGCCAGCATTTTCATGAAGCGTTCAAGGTAAATGTTTTCACAACTATGAATTTATTACATTCAGCTGCTTTCATCTTCTTTGTTCACAAACTGTCTACCTGAAGTATAAAATGATCACCTATTACTGCAATGTGATCTTCATAGCACTGAAAATCATTGCCTATTCTCAAAAACATTTATCAATGTTTTTACTTAGGAAGGACAAATTCTTCAAGTGAACTGTCTTAACTATAGAAACAAGATTTAGGTATCTGTGCTCATAGAAAGTAACATTATTCCTTAAGATGTGTGACACTCATTGACTACTAATAACATTTCAAGGCATTGAGGTAATATGATTATTATTATTACATTAGTATTATACTGTGAAGAATGTAGTCTGAGCTGTACAACTTCAGTAGGCATCTTAAACACAAACATCCACTACTACTGCTATGAGCTTTAAGATGCTATTTATTTGTACTACACCTATAATTCTAAGACTTTGTCAAAGATCTTCAATCTGAAACCTAAGCAGACTTAATCCTGTGTCATCTATAAAATCGAATATACTGAGATTTAAGATTATAGCCCACATTTCTGTCTGAAAAGCTTTACGGCATTCCTCATCTTTTTAATTGGTAGGAGCAATGTAAATCCTACATACAGAAGTAATGCGCGTGCCATAAATGTAAATATTTTCTACAATATTTATAATAATTCTTTACACTTAGATTGATCCTGAAGAGTTTCGCAGAAGCTTGGTCATACTGCCTGTACATCCTCAATGTCTAGAAACAACAGGATTTTGCTGAGAGGAGGCTAATAAGTTTGTATTCGATTTCAGAATCTACAACAAGGATCTCTCCTGGGGCTATTTTCTGGCCTGTGGTGTTGGTGCAGAAATCACTAGCTATGTAAAGTTTTAACTGGCCCTCCAAAAGAAGGAGCTGGTCCTACCTGCTTTTAATTGCTTCTACTTGTTCCTGTTCCTATGCAGTGCGAGCACCAGCGTTCAGTTGGCAGGTGAATGAACTATGCCATGCAGATGCATTTAAAAGTATCTTTTCGTTTAGTCAAAACTAACTAAGCATATTTTTTTCGTGGGGTTAATATTATCCCCTGCTAGATCTCCAGATCTGATAGAGTTGTGTGTAAACACATCTGTGGAAGCACATGTTGCAAAGTGTCAGAAGAGTGAGCAGAAGTGGCTGACAGAGGAAAAAGGGAGGGAGGGAGCTGCAGGCCAGCCTCTTCAGTGCCAAGGAATGTTAGCTCAAAGTGATACTGAAACCATGGCATAAGTGGAGATGCCTTCATATCGGTATTACGCACAAAACTACCTTCAGTAGCTACAGAAACATCTCACAGAACTTCTTGTCATTTATGAAGCAAAGCTTATAACACATGATGCTAATCAATTGCTGTAAATAAAGGCACAATCAGGTCTTGTAGCTAGATCCCAAAGTCCCAAACAAGAGCAGGCAGAGAGCTGCTTGAGCTGCATGCAAAAAGAGCTGATTGTGTAGGGAAGAGAACACAGGGACCATTTTTAGTCAAATAGAAAAGGACACAATGAGGAAAGCATATTTCCAATGTCTGAACATAGAATTATATGGAAAAGTATTTCAAAGGACAAAAGAAAAAAAAAGATAAAACCACAGCACGTGGTAGTGATCTATAATTTTCTGGGGACAGATTTGTTGCTTGTGAAAATGAGTGCAAATTGCAGCAAGTAGTTCCAGGAAAATGCCAGCAGATGCGGTGCAAGCTTTGCTGGGTCTTGGCCACCTCACATGCCTAGTGTACAGTATATGGGCCTCTTGCTATACTCATCTTGCCAAATTTCCAGTGCTACCAAGCTGAAGGCAGAAATACACTAGACACTAACACAACCCCCCTATTTAATTTTGTAAGAAATTAGGTTTGTGCATGCTTCCCTAGGTTAAAATCTTGACTTCAGTCATTTGGCAATCAGCTTCCTTACTCATTCTGGAGGCACCAGCTCATTTGATGCTGTAAGGATGCTGCATGCCTTTGTTAAGTATTCTAAATTACCATGTCTGGTCAAGACCCTGCCATTGATGTGGTTGCAAAACCTATAATGAGTAGCTCAAAAAGGGGTTTGAATTAGAACATGCAGAAAGGCCTAACTTCACTCATAATTTTTAATGAAATCTATTTTTCCCGATGTAAAATAATTCAGGAACTGCTTTTTTGTAGTGGAAGCGCTAAACTCATAAGACAGAGAAAAACAGACTGCAGTCTGCTACCAAGGCTGTTTCAGTAAAAATTAAATATGATGAAGAATGCACATGCAGTTTCTGAAGAAGGGACCAGAACAGAGGCACGCAGAACTCCCACATCCTCAGGCCTATTTCCCTACTAACCTACTAATTTGAACAATGAAGTATGGAAGTACACAGTTGTAGATGTAAAAAAAGGTTGTACAAATCTATTTTTGTGACTAAGGCAGTCCAAATGGTTCACAAGGGCAATTCAATGTAATTTAAAATTTGGAAGATAAAAAAAGAGATAACCAGTAGATGACAGTAAGTAAATCAGTATGTTTAAAACAAGTTTTACAGACAACTGGAGGTTGAGTGTGTCTTTACATACAGGTTTCGTAATACCACATCCCCTTTTCACACTAGACATTTGGCAAGAAGGAAGCTATCATCTGATTACTAGCATCAGTAATGGTAAACCTGGAATTTCAGACTTCAGCATGTAGGGTTATAATTCTGGTTTCACTAACCACCTTCCTATACCATTAGAATGAAATGGGGGCCAATCTCTACCTCAACCACTGATGCTGTTCACTGTTCAGCAGAAATTTGTTAGGACATTACTGAAACAGAAAAAAAAAAAGTTAATTGATTCACAACTGTCCTACACTGGCATACGTAGCATAGTTACAAAAATGCATATTAAGCATATGAAACTCAATAGAGCAAGTATAAAGCTAGTAAGTGTAAAATTTTACTTTGCAAAATACATTTAATTTCATCCTACAAAATAATTAGATGATATTTCAAAAGCCTGCCACAATTTTTTGACTCTTTTGGAAGCACAAAATTCCATCTGCATGTGACTTGAATTTTCAGAGATTCAGGTAAATAACAACCTTAGTTGTCTGCAGTTACCCATCTTCTCTACAAAATTATATCACATAGTCACTATCCACGTCTTATTTATGTTAGAAGTATTTTTCAAAAAGCAGTGAGAGAATTAGCATTACAAAAATGAATATTCAAAAACTAAACTTGTATTTTTCTTATTTTGCAGAAGTGTAATAAGTTGTGCTTAGATGTTGAAATGGTCCACCCGACAATATTATACCATATCAGCATTTGTTAGAATATCAAATATATCCATATGGAAGTTTTCAAATACAGCCTTGAGGACAACTGCATATCATGCTGAGAATTCTCTGTGTTTATGGCAAAACTTTAGCTTCAACTACAATTACAAAAGCCTAAATATAGACTACCTTATCAAATAAACATGAAATGACCTCCAGATCTTCAGTTCATACTTATTTGGTCAATAGTAACTTATTATAAACAGAACATTCTGTTCTGTTCAGGGAATTTTATGAAAATTGATTTCAATCCTGAGGGGAATGCATGCATGTGCATAACACCTATGTAGTTTAAGGATGCTCACTATGTATAGCACTAACTGAACAAGGTTAATTTTTGGTAGACACAGATGTCTCCTTGTCTTCCTGTTATCATCTCATTGACATTTTGTTCTTTCGTCTTGTGTTTTGAAACTGTATGCGGAAAACATTGACAATATAATTGATGACTCCATAGTATTTACTAGCTATTCCCATCCTCCACAGAGGCATAAATTATACAAATGACAAACAATCGCATACAAAAAGTAATCAGAAAATTGATTATTCATCAGGTATTTGAATCTTAGGCAAACAGTCTTGACTTAATCCTTTTTTTCCTTTTTGCAGTATAACTGTAACCATTCTTTCCTTAACAGTCTAATTCTTATCATGTTGTTATTGTACTGTATCCCTATAAGAAGGTTGCTGATACTTGCTCAGAAACAATAGAACCAGATTCCAATTCACAACAGGCTTTCTTACATGCCAGACTGACTCATAATAACATATAAAGTCCCTCTGGTAGGGTGCTTACAGTTGTTAAAAGTTCAGTTCTGTCATACATCATGTCTGAACACTAAGCAGTTATAGTACAACTAAGATTTCAAATCAAAACATTGATTCAGATCATCGACACAAAAAATATCTGCTTTGTGATCAGCATCTTGCCACCTCATGACCAGCTGTATTCCCCATTTTTGTAGCAAGATCTACATACTTTATAAAGTCATAGGGGAAGCCTTAGAGGGGGAAAGCTTGCATTAATAATCATTGAAGTGACTCTATATAATGAATAGGTTGTCTGTTTGAAAACATAATCATCTGCTTGTCACATGCTCCCATTATATTCATTTGGCACCAGATCGGTTTCCAGTTCTGATAGAATCATGGCTTCTAGTTACACGTTATGAGTTTTGGTTGCAACCTTCAGACATAAAGTTATGTAAGACAGAAGGAACCTTTTAAGGGATCTGAATAAAATGATTCTGCTTAGACACCTGGAAGAAGCAGACTCAAGGACAACTAAATAGCACCCATATAATGCCAGCTACAATAAAAATGCCATCTGAAGTACAGTGATATTTTTCAGATAAATGGGCCAAAATATCGTCAGATTTTTTTCAGGAGTAAGAATTACCAATTTTCTATTTCACATGCTCCTGCTAACACAGTGCATTCTAGGTTCAAGGACTAGTGTAAAACGGGTGAATTCTATTACTTTCTTTGCTACCTGATTTTGTGATTGTTTTCCTTATGTAAATTAAATGTATGAAAGCCTTTTGTACATACCTTTTCCTGAGCCATCTAAATCTGCGCAGAACATCCCTGAAATTTTCTTTTGAATGAAAACCAAGGAGCGAAGGAGTATGTTGATCTTATTAGGAGGAAATTCTGCTTTTTCCTTCTTGTTAATTCTTGCTTCTTAAGGAACATCTGGTCTGTCTCTCCTTCCCTCCCCCACTAGCACCACATCATAAGCATATGCCTGATTCATTTGCTCCCGTAATATCATGTAGAAAACCTGTGGGTAGTTACTCACTCTGTCCTTTTGGGAATAATTACTACAATCTGTCCTGAAAAATCAAGTACGTTACTTCTAGCAAGCTAAATCATTTGAAGGTTGTCCATTACTGTATTATTTCTGAATTAAGAAACTCTATCCTATACACATTAATTTCCCTCTCTAAGATTTAGCAGCTTTACTCTCGCCTCTCTGTCATGTTTTAGTATCCTGTCTGATTACTGCCACGGTTTTCCTTAGAAATGATTTGCAGTATGTTGTCTATCTTGCATTCAGCAGCATTTAGCTGCAGTGCTGTATACGCTATCGAGAACTTATGCACATACACAGCTTTACAGACCCTATTTGTCTCTGATTAATTTCCTTCTGTTTAGATGGGCTCTTCTGTAGGCTTCATTCAGAATGCCTAAAGGTATCTCTCTCTGTCATCCTTGTAATTCATCTGAGGATGAAATACTGTGTACATATATTGTGTACAAAATCTCAAAGAAACACAGTTGTTTTGATAGGTAATTAATGTTCATCTGTCAAGGTTTTTACTCCAGTGCCTCAGGATCAGGACTTGGAAGTGGTAAGTGATTTGGCTGACAGTAATTAACTACGAAGCACTAGTGACATACTTCTCATCAAGCAAACAGGTTGACTGTTTTGCAGAAGTCAAAAGCTTATTTCTCCCACCTGTAGGTCCTAATGTTAAGGAAGGTTCACAAGTGGATACAAGTGGTGTTCCTCAGGGCTCAGTGCTGGGTCTAGTTCTGTTCAATATGTTTATCAAAGACATGGATGAAGGGATAGGTTTGCGGATGACACTAAGCTGGGAGGAAGGGTCAATCTGCTTGAGGGTAGGGAGGCTTTACAGAAGGATCTGAACAGGCTGCATCAGTTGGCTGAGATTAACTGAATTACATTTAACGAGGACAAGTGCCAAGTCCTGCATGTGGGACACAACAACCCCATGCAGCGCTAGAAGCTCGGGGAAGAGGGGCTAGAAAGCTGCCTGGCAGAGAAGGACCTGGGGGTGTCGGTTGACATCCGGCTGAATATGAGCCAGCAGTGTGCCCAGGTGGCCAAGAAGGCCAATGGCATCTTGGCTTGTATCCGAAATGGTGTGACCAGCAGGTCCAGGGAAGTGATTGTGCTCTTGTACTCGGCACTGGTGAGGCCACACCTTGAATCCTGTGTTCAGTTTTGGGCCCTTCACTACAAGAATGACATTGAGGTCCTAGAGCGTGTCTATAGAAGAGCAACAAAGCTGGTGAAGGGGTTAGAGAAGAGGTTTTATGAGGAGAGGATGAGGGAACTGGGGTTTTTAGCCTAGACAAAAGGAGGCTGAGGGCAGACCGTATCACTGTCTACAACTATCTGAAAGGAGGTTGCAGCAATGAAGGTGTTAGTCTCTTCTCCCAAGTGGTAAGTCATACGACGAGAGGGAATGGCCTCAAGTTGCACCAAGGGACGTTCAGATTGGACATTAGGAATAATTTCTTCACCAGAAGGGCTATCGGGCACTTGAACAGGCTGCCCAAGGAGGTGGGTGAGTCATCATTCCCGCAGGTATTTAAAAGATGGATAGATTAAGTGCTTAGGGATATGATTTGTTCGTGGACAGGTATGGTTAGGCTTGATGACCTCAAAAGTCTTTTCCAACTTATTGACTCTATGATTCCATGAATTATACTAGTTCCAAGGTGGAAATATATAGACCATACTGCTTTAGCCATGAACCTCAGGAAAGTCAACAATCCTCAGTGAATAGAAAGGTAATGCTGAGAATAGCAGGTGTTAAAAACTACTGTCTATCCTCGATCTGTTTTCTTTTTAAATATGAAAGGAAAAAATCAGATATTTAAACAATGATGGAACTTGCCTCTCATGTTCTTGCTAATGTGATGTTGAAGTCATGCATAAGGTATGGCTCATACCTCAAGTATACTGCAGAAAGGTATGCTTCCTACTTGCACAGTACCCTAACTGTAGTGTAGTGCCGCTGTCTCATGTTTGTTCCAGAAGTCTGAATGATTAGTCCAACTAATCAGCTGGGCTGGGTGCATCATACAGTGGTGCAGAAGGTAGTGGAGTTGAGTGCTGAGATGCTGATGCTACTGCAGGAAACCAGGGCCATATAACTAAGTCTCACTCTGCATAAAATGCAATTGCTTAATTTTTATTAGTAAACTTCTTTTATTAGTAAACTTCTTCTGGTTGATTATAAAGACTCAGTTATTTTTAAAATAGAATTTTAAATATGCTGTTGTCATCTTTCACATCTCCTTCTTAAAGCACCAAAATCACAGCTGTTCATTTTGAAATTCAGTAGTACTGACAGATTATTTATTGCTATAATTAAGTATCATCTTTATTAGAAGCCTGAAAGCAATTCTGTAAAAAAAAAACTTTAATTTTTTTTTTTGCACAGAAAGCTTTTATGGACTCTGTGGTTGTAAAGGGCCTCTGGTGTTATTCAAGAATTCATGAAGAAATTAAATTGTACTAATAGCATTAGAAGACATCTGGATAAGTAAAATAGCAAAGAATCAACAAAATTTTTAAGTCTTAGTTTGTAAAGCTGTAGTTTTTCTTTGAAGGAGTCACTAATACGCACATGGATAAGAATGATCAATTGATAGCAGTGTACTTATATTTTCAGAAAGCTTTTCAAAAAGTCCTTCACCAAAGAAATGAAGCTGTTGTAAGATGAGACAGCTCATCACTTAATACCCTCTAAAGTACTGTAAACAAGAGGTCAGATTTCAGAGCAGAGGAAGAAAGATTATCAGTGCAGCCCAAGAGAGGTCCTTGCTTTTTAACTTTACTGGATTATTGGGCTAAGAGGAGAGAACAAGAAGGTGATGAACTTTGCTGATGATACAAAATTGTGTGGGAAAATCAGATCTACTGAAAAAAAGCTAACAATTATTTCATGATACAGAACATAAACAGAATGGGAAGTGAAATTCACTGTTGATAAGTGCAGAGTGAAGACAAGTTTTCCTCCACATGCATCACTGTTTATATATACACACATAGTGATGAGCTTTACACAAGCTATTACCATTCAGCAGAGAGATGTATGAAAATGTCAGTCAACAGACATCTAAAAGGTGAAATAAATATGAAATATTAGAAAAATATAGTTACACTACTACTAAATTCTTCTAATCAATATAACTGTACTGCTGGTCACCCTGTTACAAAAAAAAAAAAAAAAAAAAGATGCTGAGAAGACTAACAAAGCTGTCAAGTTGCTTCTGTCTATGAAAGCAGGGAAAAAAATACAAGGTAGGTAAGTAGGAAACAGATCAGAGAAAAACTATTTGCCGTTCTTCATAAGAGAAGTAGAGACAGCTAAAGAAATTACTGAGAAGATTTAAAGGGAAAGAAACACATTGTTACATAGCATAACTGAATCACAGAATTCCATACCACTAGATGCTCTGCATGCCGAAACTATGAATTGTGCAGAAAGTAATTGGAAAAATTCCTGTGAAGTCCATCAAGACCCATTAGCACAAGAATGCAGATACAAACTCTGGTTTCTGGAAGTCTCTATGCCACAGACTGCCTAAAGCTCAGAGGAAATACCAGCAAAGCGTCTTTCCATACTTGGCCTCTTATTCTTCCGTAATTACTACCTGCTGCTGGCCACTGTGGGAAACAGGACATTAAGCTGGACGTGAGCAAAAGCATTAGCTTTACCTCATCCCGCTCAGCTGTTCTGATGTTAGGACTTGCCATGACACTGCCCCAATCCCCTTGCTCTGGAACCAAAGTCCTCCATAAATTCCTTCCTTAGGTCATTTACAGTGTGAAGGGTGTGACCTCTACAGACTGAAGAAGCTCAGAAGAACAGTTTTGGGGGCTCAGAGAGATACGAGATACCTCAATTGCTACAGATGTTGAAGCACAAAGAGAGAGAAGTTATTATTTGCCTTCATTTTTCTCCCTGTTTTAATTTCCTGAAGTGAACAGAAGTCGATGTGGCTTCTCCACTTCAAATGCTGAATTGGACAACTCACCACCTGCCAGTGTCGATAAATTCTTTTGAAGAGAAGTCTAAACTAAAGTGTATGGGATAACAAAGTCAGGAACCTATATGGACAAGAATCCAAATGCACCGTCAGGAAATTCTGAAGTGTGTAAGCATTAAGGGCTCTGAAGCTGTGCCATACAAAAGAAAGTAAATGTGGCAAAATAGAAAGCACTGAAGGAAAAACACCAGATTTTGCCAAACATCTTAAGTATATTATAGTGGCTCTAGACTGGCCTGAGAAGCCAACTGACTCTGAAAGGGCAAGGAATGTACAGTACAGCTGCTTTAGAGATAGCATAACAAATAACCCTTTGTGCTGACACAGCTGCATTGCCAGGCTTGCTGGCAGCCAGGGAGAGGAGCCTGCCCACGCCCTGACTGCAGAGATGCCGCTTCACGCTCTGTAGTACAAATAGTTGGCACAGGAGTTTCACAGCACTCTTCCTCCACAGACAGACATAAGACAGGTGATTATTTGGTTTTAGAAATTAAAATGAACCTTCAGAATTCAGAGGTTTTAGGAAGAGAGATCCTATTTTTTTTTTTTTGTTTTTGTAATCTGAAATAACATTTTACTATCATACAAAGTTATTGTTAACAGAAGAACAGGTACAATTGAGAGAACTAAGTGGCCTACAGAAGAGAATGTTACTGAGAAAAGACTGTAACCAGCAAGATTATTTCATAATTTTTTTTTAAATCAACCCGGAAACAGTCTGTCATCAAGAGTAATGGTCTAACTTTTCATATATGACTTACCAAACAGAATATGATACTTTACCAAAAGACAACAACAGCAGTACTCAAGATTTGCTTGCCAAAGTCTTACAGCTGTGTCACAGAATCATAGAATCACCAGGTTGGAAAAGACCTCTTGGATCACTGATTCCAACCATTCATAGTGCATATTATAGGACTCTGATATGACACCAGTCCTCTAATACACCATAAAATTCATACTTGCAAAATGTACAAAATCAAAATAAAATAATTTTAAAACACAGTCAGAGGAAAAAGATATTCTTACTGTTGATGCACAGCACAAAGAACTAGGAGCTGTTACTTCGTTTTCCTTGGCCAAGCACAGAAATTACAAGCATGACTACCTTTTTTTTTTTCCCGAAGAATTGTATTCTGTGCCCAAACAGAGAGTAATCTAAGGACTATGCCAAGCAGATATGATCACGGGTGCTCTGATTGCTCAGCACTTTGAGAAATTACCTAGGAACTGTGGTTTAATTTCCTTCTATCAGTTTGCTTCAACTAGCAGCTATATGAAGTAGTAGAAAGCTACATTTTACCTTATCTCTCCTACTGCTACTACATTTTCTGTCTTAACACGTTTGTTCCTGATGGGACAGTTTGGGATAACATGGAGAGTGCTGGCAGTTGTTTTAGAGCATCTTTTTGATAGCTCAGCAGCCCAGTGCACCTGGAGTGACAGCACAGATTTGCAGATCTTACAGGAGACAACAGGAAAAAGAAACTGAATTATCAGAATGAATAAAGTATTTTGATTAATACCATCATTATTCTGATTTCTGTTTTCAATGCTTCTAGGAAAAGTAAAGGGAGGCAGAGAATTTGGTTTTGTTTGGCATTGGCATTGTGCTCAGCTCTTTAAAATACACAGATATAAAACAAACTCATGGTCCAAACAATTCATAATCTAATCAGATTCCTGCAAACTGAAGTCATCCTGGCTTCCTGATGAGAGAAGCTTTTCTGATGAAATAATTTTGCTTCAAAGGTGAATACAGACATATCAGGAGCGATATGCATTGATATGGACCACTCACTTGCCAATATTTTAAATTCTTTGCATCCTTCACGCTTCCCATGTCTTCTGGACTAAGAATATTCCACATGATTATTCTGGGTTTTTTTATATACTTCCTTATTTGACTGTTTGACGTACTATTTTTTAAGGGAATTGTATTCTCTCTTTTTACTAAATTCAACTGTCAGAAATCTTAATGAATATGTTTAAATTTTTATCTAATGGAAGTGCTCCACTTATATATACTGAGTGGTTCTTAAATTAAGGTATGCTTCTCTAAAAAGATCTTTTAGCCTCAGTACCATAAAGTTTCCAGGCTTTTTAGTATGTAATTTGTATTCAGCATTCTCTGCGTAAGGACATCAAACTCAACAGCACTTCTGGCATTAAGTATTTTATTTCAAGCTATTATTCTTTTAGTATCAGATATATTTTGTGTTGTAAGTCACAAAAAAAACAGTACGCTTTCAAATGAGATGTATAGTAAGTTTTGCACTGAATACTATTGGCCTTTCCTTAATTTCTGTGAAGACTGGTGTATTGCCCTTACATTCTGAAGCCAGCAGGTAGAAAACAAGATAGAAAATGTCTCATTTTATAAAGTGTGTTTTATATATTTCTTATGGATGCAGTGTTTACTTATGTGCTGAAAAATGTTGAGGTCAATTAGAACTTTTAGGCTGCACATTGCAATTCACTATTTTTCAACAGACTTAACATTTAATTTCCTTTTAATAGGTGGGATGATGTCAGGGAGCATAAGTTGTAGCTTCACTTTACAACATTATTCAGACTGGATGACACAAGGTCTTACTGGTACCATAAACATTCTCCACCCCTCCTACTTGCACTGCACCTAAGCCTGCAAAACAAGCTTGTAAGTGCTGCAGGGCCCTGGATAAGTGGCTTGGCGGGTGCACAGAGAAGATTTTTACTGAATGAAACAGCAGAGGGGAGTAGGCCACTAGTGGCGATATAAATAGAGATTTCAGGAGCCATGTAATGGTCTGCATTCACCATAACTAAGCGCTACTTCTGACACAGCGTGACCGAAATGGTCCATTTTGTAAACTGGTCTGACTCAGGACAATAATGTGCCAGTAAAAAATCTAGCATCACTGCGTGGTTAGTGTAGATGATACTCTGTCCTGGAAAGCACAATTTATTACACACGTTTTATGTCCCCAGCAGTGTTTTGACTGTTTAAGTGCTTTCCCATTTGTTTGGATAGCACGATATTTCTTCAAGCATCAGCATTATTACCCTAAAGGAAAAGAATTAGGAACAGAAATTGTGTATAACTTGCACAATCACATAAGTCTTTTGAAAGAGGTAATTAGACCTGAGAAAGCAGATTGCCATGGCGTATTGCAGACAGGAAAATCTTGCTCAAGTTTGTGGTCTGTCATGCCTTTTGTGTTTTGCAAAGGCATTTTGCATCATCTCAGGGTAAAAATTCTTATAAATATTAAAAAGCAGAGGAGCTATAGTTTGTTTTATTACAAAGCAATATTGTCTTCCCCTCTCCCAAAATTTATTTTGTCCCTTTCCTTAATAAAAACATACATTTAAGCAAATGTTAGTGCTACTACCTTCTTTGTCACTCTCCTCTAAATGAACTGCTCTTCTAATGCTTTCCTAAGCTTAGTATCAAATAGAATCTTACAGAAACTCTAAGGCAAAGAAAGTGTAGCCATGCTGGTCAGTCAGCCCTGCTGTTAGTCAAAAGGCACTCCATAAAAATATTTTTTCTTGCCATCAATATCTGTAATGCTGAGAGTTGGATTTCTTTAATATCAGGACCTTCAGACTGATCTCTAGTGTTTGAAAATGCTTGTTTGCAAGGTCTTTGTCTTTTGTCTTGCAGAACTCATGGTTCAAGAACAAATTCCAAATCTTAGTCTAAGTTGAAGTGCAAAAAATCCATAGGGATCATATCCAAACCATTTTCAGATTATGTTCTTCCTCCTTTCTTTTCTACTGATAGACAATCAACCACACCCAAGCTTACCTGGGATACTGCTCTTTACAGTTACTCTGTTACAAAGAGCAATAATGTTTGTAGGAGGGCAAACAGTTATCAGTAAGTGCAATAAATTCTCCTTCCCTTAGTTAACAGTTGGATAATCCTTTCAGCCACTTCACTACTTACAGCAAAGTATCATACAACTGATCGTTGCACTTTAGTAATTTACATTCCTCAAAGTCTTTTTTCTCCTCTTTCATGGCTTCACTTATGTAAAACATACGAAATATTTTAACTAATGCTACTGTACTTCTCTAAATTAAGTTTTCAGATGTTCAGTGGGCTGGTTCTGTCACAAAAATGTGGTGCACTCAGTGAAACGAGAGCATTACACAAGTTGAGACCGAGCTCCTGCAGTGATGGGGAGAGAACATTTGATTTCTCTAATAACTGATCAAACTATCACAGCAAGGAGTCAGCTGAGAAATATAAGTGGCAAAGTGTTTTCACATACGACAATAAACAAATTGTGAATGGCCTACTTGGGAATCTTATTCTTTACATAACCAGTGAACAAAATATTAAAAACACAATGTACAAACAATCCCAATAGAACAAATTTTCCCTTTCAAAATACGTCTGTCAATTAAAACAGCTTTACTAGAAAACACTAGTAAACCCCTTGATGCACCCAGTTTTCTTAGGTAAACACTATGGCAACCTCGCATGAACAAAGTACAGCTGTATTTCAGAGCTACAATGCAAAATGCTCCATTTTCTTCTGTCCCTTATATTTGATAACCATCTTGATAACAACAGTCTCTTTTCCCACAAACCACTGTCTGAACTAGTAATAACACTTTTATACAGCTGATGATATAGATATGCATAAAGTGCCTAAAGCTGCACTGAAGAGACACACAGAAGTGTGTAGTAGTTTAGTATCAAATAGCATTGCTTTTCTTCAACACTTGGCCTCACTTGATCCCTTTTACAGAATCACAGAATCACTAGGATGGAAAAGTCCTTCAGGATCTTGCTAAGAGTGCACTCGATGCCTTCATCCAGGTCATTGATAAAGACAATAAACAGGGCTGGACCCAGCACTGAGCCCTGGGGAACCCCACTTGTAACTGGTCTCCAGCTGGATTTAACACCATTTCCCACCACTCTCTGGGACCGGCCATCCAGCCAGTTTTCCACCCAGGAGAGTGTGCGCCTGTCCAGGCCAGAGGCCGACAGTTTCTGTAGCAGAATGCTGTGAGAAACTGTGCCAAAGGCTTTACTGAAGTCCAGAAAGACACATCCACAGCCTTTCCTCGTCCAGCAGCCGAGTCACTTTGTCATAGAAGGCGATCAGGTTAGTTTGGCAAGACCTGCCTTTTGTGAACCCGTGTTGACTGGGCCTGATCACCCGGTTCTCTTGCAAGTGCTTCATGATAGCACTCAAGATCACCTGTTCCATGACTTTCCCTGGCACTGAGGTCAGACTGACAGGCCTGTAGTTCCCTGGATCCTCCCTGTGACCCTTCTTGTAGTTGGGCACGACATCATCAGCCTCCAGTCCAATGCAACGTCCCCAGTCTTCCAGGGCTGTTGGAAGATGATGGAAAGGGGTTTGGCCAGCACATCCGCCAGCTCCTTCAATACCCTCGGGTGAATCCCATCCGGCCCCATGGACTTGTGGGCTTCTAGTTGGGCTAGCAGGGCTATGACCACCTCCTCTTGGACCATGGGAGCCTCATTTTGCTCCTCTGTCTCCTGGGTTTGTACAGAAAGGGAACATCTTTCTTTACAATTAAAGACTGAGGCAAAGAAGGCATTAAGTATCTCAGCCTTTTCCTCATCCCCTGTCACTGTTGTTCCTTCTGCGTCCAACAGGGACTGTATGGTCTCCCTAGTCCTCTTTTTCTTATTTATATATTTATAGAAAGATTTTTTGTTATCTTTCACTGACTTTGCCAATTTGATTTCTAGTTGAGCCTTAACCCTTCTAATTTTTTCTCACACAATCTCACTTCCCTCCTGTAGTCTACCCAAGAGGCCTGTCCCCTCTTCCAGAGCTCATAAACATTCCTCTTCTTCTTGTGGTGAGGGGCCCAGAACTGAACACAGGATTTGAGGCGCGGTCTCACCAGTGCCGAGTAGAGAGGGAGAACAACCTCCCTGGACCTGAATGAATTTCTTATATGTACAGGAACAACTTTGCATTGCTGACCTCTAAGAAGGTACAATATCTGGTGTTAGCTTTACAAATTATATCTTTGAAAGTTCCCTGAAGTACATTGCAGTACATCATCCAGTGCAGAAGATTTTTCAGAGATGTCACAGGTATATGGTTTAACTCCAACACAGGTGAATCTAGTGAAAGGCCATAGTCAAAAATGAAAAAGATGCTCTGGATTAATTTTTTCTGGCTTCTTGGATCACGCTCTTAATTCAGTTTTGCTGTTGGGTCAAGAGGGAGGTTGTTTGAAGAGCACAGCATGGTATGTTTGCAAAGCACAGAGCAGGAATCCATGAGATTTTACAGCAGAACCCCCATGCTGCTAATGGAAGTCCTGCACTTTGCTTCTCTTATTCCACTACAAATCCTTACTTCTAAATGTTAATGAACTATCTAGAACCTTGGACAGAAGAGGGCTAATCAAGAGAAAAGTAAAAGGGGAACATTCTCTTCTTGTTAATTGTTTTCAGAGCAAACCTAGCATGCAGTAGATTTAAAGTGAAACATTTAGCCAAGATTTGTTCATTCCAGACACACCTTTTCTTGCCTCCTTACTGAATACAGAAATGTGTGTCTCCCTGAGGGCATTCTGCAGAGTTTTGAGATATAACGTTTTGACAGTGGAAAAGTACAAGTCTAAATATAGTGCTTTTTGTCAAACTTTGTTTAGAAGACTGTTCCAACAGATATCTGTTCACAACTGTACCTTGCTAATGGTTCCTATGAAAAACCTATGGGGATTGTGCAGGTCAGTGAAACCAGTACATGGCCACTAGATGAGACTGATTGTTTTGGCAAGTATTGAGGCCACACAGTGGACCTCAGGTTCACATTTATCTTTGTCATACTCTGGAGTGCAGGAGCTCTAACTATTTTGTTTCCTCCTTTTTGTTTAGTCACCGGTTCCTCTTCTGTGGCACCTAACAATGCCCTTGAAACACACAAAAAGTACAGTTAGCAACTTTATCTCCAGAACACTTCCATGACAGATTCAAACCCACCGCTCACTAACTTACATATATATATATATATGGAAGGAGGAAAACCTAGCAGTGAGCAAGCAAAAAGAAAGATATGGTAACAAGTTTTGAGGCAAGGAAATTCAGTATCTGAAAATCAACACAGCATTGAAATCACAAAAATGAGAGATGGAGTTTTAAGGAAAAATAGTAGAACTAGTTAAAAGACCACTTTCTCTAGCAGTCAATAGTAGCAGCATTGTAGTCTCTCATAGTACACCAAATTTCATATGTAATCCTGTGAGGTGGTAGTGGAGACATGGACACAATTACAGAAGGAGAAGTGAGGATGCATGTCAATCCAATTTCTACTGCTCTCTTGAAAAGTTTTTCTTAGTACAAATGAAAGATTTGCAGAAGGTGCTTCAATCTCTCCCCTGCTTCTGTTTTCGATGGAACCCCCTGAGCAGGAAAAGGTGACCTCTGGGAAGTAACATGCAGGGAGTAACAAGCAGGTCAGGATCTCCTCACAAATAACATCACCTACTGCAGGAAGCCCAGGAAGTGTGATTCTTCATACTTTACTGAAGCTCTAAGTCCAGCCTTTGACTTATCCTCTGTGACTGCAGGAATGTATTGTGCCTCATCTGAGTACCTAGAAAATACTTGATTTTTTCCCCTTTTCTGTCTTCTGATTTACTTTTAAAGCTACATTTTGATTGAAGCAGATTTTTACTTACATTGTATAAACAGCTCTTTAGGCACTGCTGTGATGCAGTAAATGGCTACTGAAATGAAAATAAGAGAATGTAAGAAAACAAAAATGATACAGAGATAAGGAAAAACAGAGAAGATGAAATCTCAGCTATGATGAAACAAAATACGGAGCAATTTCACTGCATTTTAAGTTAGAAGATGAGATTTAGATTTTAAAAATACTTCAAAGGTGAGATAATGTCTTATGCAGTCTGTGATGACAGCAATTCTACCACCTTTCTTTGCAGCAGCCAAACTGTACTGGAAGACCCAAGTCCAATTTTGATGTAGAAAACATAATGGAGTGGGAAGACACCCTCCTCCCTCTTACCAGTAACACTTGTTAATAGCAGGCGGAGACCCAGCAGGACACAGAAACTGTGCTGTTATTTTCAGTTCTCCTTCCTGTCCTCTAACCCAAGAAATACTTAGGAAGCCCTCTAATCTGGCCTTTGGCACCAGACTATCATTTTCTCACTGAGGACACATGCACATTTTGGTGTTCCCCATTCCTCTTTGGGAGGTCCTCCACCAGGACTGTGATGAGTTGACATCTGCAAAGGTCAGCCTCTATCCACATGGATTGTAAGAAAATGATGCCACATAGGCCAACAACAATGGCACAACCTGAAAAGAAATACAACCTGAAAAGAAATACCCGAATGTTTGTACATAATTTAGTACATAATGTAACTTAGTAAAGCTGGAAGTTACTCTGTGACTTAAGTTCTTATCAAGTAACTGTTGGACTTGATGATCTTAGAAGTCTTTTCCAACCTTAATGATTCTATGATTCCATGACTCACTTATATCTAGTCAAGGCCCAACCTCAATGTTTATTTTATATATTGTCGTCAGATTTAAAATGACTGCCTTCTCCTAGGCAACTCTTCAACCTACAGGCAGTACAGGCCTTCTCTGGCCGCTGGGAGGGAAGTATGGAACTGAAAAAGATTACCTGAATAAAGAAAAACTTACAGAAATTTCTCCAGTTTTTATAAATATATATAATAATTTCTGTGAAAGAAGAACTGGAAAAGTCCAAAGGAATTTGGGCACTCTAGATGTTTTCTCTGAGTCACTTCCACATCTGGGAGTCTTTCCTTGCAGCTACATTGGAGACTGACCAGATCTTACTCTGAACTCACAATGAGGAGCCCCTCAGGAGGAACTGTCCAGAATTTTATGTTTTCAAGCAGCTCACATGTATAGCTCTCCCTTTGTAATTGACCTTCCGAGGATTTATTTTTTTTTTAATAAACAAAATGTTTATTTCTTTCCTGGATGGAAAGTTGTTCACTTTAAAAAAGCTGAACATGTATTTTAGCCTTCAGAAAAAATGTTCCTTTATCTCCTAAGAAGTGGATTGGCAAAGAGAGGAGTCCCCAGTACACAAGCCCTAAGGAAAATAGTGGCTGGTAGCCACGCTAAGATTAGTTTTGAGAAGTTTTCTGACATATCAGGTCCCAGCTGGCATACAGCTGATGTCCCCATCCAGCTGCGAAGGGCAGGGATCACAGAAGCCCAGCTAAAAACTTCTTTTAGTTAGTGGCATGAAATCTGAAGTAATTTCTTAGAAATCCCTAGGACTTAAGCCACCACAGAGACTACCAGTCCATGGCTTTTAGAAAACATATTAAAATAAAAATCTCTGGAACCTCCTGAATCTCAGCAGGAAGGAAGAGTCCTCTGTGCCTTCCAACAAAAGAACTTCCAGCCATATTTTAAAGTCCATACCTACATGGTTGAGAAAAATCCACATGGTTCTTTCTGAGGTTTTTTCCCACAAAAAAATTGTCAAATAGGCTATTATAATAACGTATTTTGAAAGTGTATTTATTTCTCCTATCTGGCCATGGGACAGGATATGAAACAGTGACATAAAGAGATCATAAAGATTCAGAGCAAAACCCTCCAAATTCAAATACTTGCAATTCTTGGACAGTGGGATTGAGTGCACCCTCAGCAAGTTTGCCAATGACACCAAGCTGTGAGGTGCGATGATTGCGCTGGAGGGAAGGGATGCCATCCAGAGGGACCTTGGTAGGCTGAAAGAGTGGGCCCATGCAAACCTTAAGAGTTCAACAAGGCCAAGTGCAAGGTCCTGCACCTGAATCAGGGCAATCTCTGTATCAACACAGACTAGAGGACTGAGAGGTGCACTGTGGAAAAGAACTCGAAGATACTGGTGGATGAAAAACTGAACATGATCTATCAGTGTGTTTGCAGCCCAGAAATCCAACCATATCCTGAGTTGCATCAAAAGAAGCACGGCCAGCAGGTTAAGGGAAATAATTCTCTCCCTCTACTCTGCTCTTGTGAGACCTCACCTGGAGTACTATGTGTGCAGCTGTGGGATCCCCAGTACAAGAAAGACATAGATCTGTTACAGCATGTCCAAATAATGGCCATGAAAATGATCAGAGGGCTGGAACATGTCTTCTGTGAAGAAAGGCTGAGGCAGATGTGGTTGTTTTGTCTGGAGAGAAGAAGGTTCCGTGGAGAACTTCAGTATATAAAAAAGAGGCTTATAAAAAAAGAGGCTTATAAAAAAGACCGAGAGAAACTTTTTACCAATGCCTGTAGTGACCGGACCAGGGGTAGTGATTTTAAATTGAAAGAGATTAGATTTAGACTGGACATAAGGATGAAAGTTCTGTTATGATGAGGGTGGTGAAATAACAAGTACAAGTAGCCCAGAGAAGTTATAGATGCCCCATTACTGGCAGTCTTCAAGGTCAGGTTTGATGGGGCTTTGAGAAACCCAGTCTTGTGAAAGACGTCTCTGCCCATAGCAGAGGGATTGTACATGATTATCTTTAAAGGTCCCTTCCAACCCAAAGCATTCTGTGGTTCTATGGTTTATGTCCCATAGCTCCAGTAATATTTCATTTGACGTGAAGTTCCTACTAGGTCTGGTTGGTGGGCTACATAACAAAGGGTAAAGTGAATGAAATCCCATTTTCCCAGAAGTGGTTCCCTTTCTCTTTCCTGTCCTGCTGCATGGTTCACATAGTGTTTGAATGCTTATGATTTTTTCAGAGATACATATGTAATACAGGTCTACCCAGTGTCCCTTCACTTTTCTTCAGAATGCATCCACCACTGGTCCCTCTTTTTTCCTTCTATTTTTTTTCCTCCTTTTTCACTCCTCAAAGACTACCAAATTATATTGTTTGCAACCAAACAAAAAGAATAAAATCTTTAGATTTGCAATGATAACTCTAATTGTCTGTAGAAAAGAAGACTATAAAGCTAAAGCCCTACATGAGCTGTCTGTCTCAAAATTGAACATGAATGAAGGTAAAACATGAATGCTGTTTGTATAAAAGACATAATTGTACATAAGCACACACACCCCCATACACACACCCCAACACACCCCTCATAAAGCAGAAGTTTTATATGTGTTCTCCACTTGCCTTTAAGGTAGGGATCACTTATCAAAGTGCAAGTTTATTCTAAGGACATTATATTCTCATTTATCATGCTTCGGAAAGAGTGCTCTGTAATTTCCTTAGTAAAGGGTACAGATAAATATTCCTGCCAAACAGACAGACAGGAGCTGAAGATCATCTCTGACTCAACTTGGATTGAACAGTCTGAACCCTAAAGATTCTGGCTTCAGTCTGCTATTGTAGAAACTCCTGGTTCACCAGAGACAGATCCTTCAGGAAAGACTGCACTGAGAACTTCAGACTCTTCCAAGCTGTATATCATGACAATTACATGGGATTTTAAATTTTCTACATTAAAAATAATTACATTTTCTGCATAAAGAAATTAAAAGCTACACCCGCTACTTTCCTCCAAAGATTTTGTCAGTAAGTAAAGACATAAACTGTCAAAGGGGCTTTTGACAAGAGAATTAATTTCTCCCTGCTCTCTTCCAGTCCCTTTTAGCTTCCAGAGAGAGATTCTTCAGTGCAGTTTGAATCTACTGGTGATACTTTTGATGTTACTCCTCTTAAATTTCTGCATTGCACCTATATGAATGCTGAGGGGGCATATTTGCCAGTGGTTGAAAAAATGATACTTGGGAGTCCATGGACACTGTCCACAGCTTCTCTTCATTTGGAGCTTTTCAAATCTTGCTACGTTGCTTTACCAGGATGAAAAGTACCTCATAAAATGAGTTCTCAGGAAGGATATTTAACAGAATGCAGTTGCTTTCTCTCTGACAAAATATTTTTTCCCCTTTAAATAGTAATCAGTTAAGCAAATATTATACAGCAGTAGAGGAAAGTACATTTAAAAATAGGAGCCGTGCTTCCTCTTGACCAAATATAATCTTAAATGAAACAACAAACACCTTTTTGATAACTTTTCAACCCTTGAATTTAAATCAGCGTTGACATAAAAGACTGCATTCATTGCAATTGATTTCTCGTTTTCATTAGAGATTATTTAAAGGTAGCTGAATCCTTCTCCTATAATGCATGAAACAATGCAACAGAATCTCAAGCAATAAGACCAGCCTGACTGTGATGCTAGTGTAACTCTGGTTCAGAGAGTGACTTCCAAGTACTCTGGATGAAAGCTGCAGGTTTTGACTGCAGATTGTTTGTGGGCACAGCATTTATGTTTATGCTAGAAGGAATGCCCATCAGGATGAAGTCAGTTGAAGTAAGGGAGATTTTAATCTCACAAGGTACCCAGACCTTGGAGACATATAAAAATACAAGCCAAAAGCTGCAGGTAATTGAGGAACTGCATTAGAATTCCTCATCACTAAGGTAAGCACCAGTTTGCCATCATCCTCATCCTCAGGTTCCTCTCATCAGACTTTTGCCAATATGCAGATTTTTCACATGACTTTGGTCTGTGTATTGCAATTTGAAGCAAAACTACATTTCAGCGTCACAGATGGTAGGTTGGATCTTCTGGCTGAATGTATTACAACTTGTCTCGGAAGTTTGAGATCTGGGCTTGCTTTCAAGGCAATCTCAAGTGTATGTTCCAGCAAACGCATCAATTTCATTAACTAGCCAAGCCTCCAATATTAAAATTCAACCCCAGTCTTCCTTCTGAGGCAGAGTTTGGCACAGTTGACATTCTGATTAAATCCAAACATCCTAAGAATGTAAAATGCAAACTATAAGAATAGATAATTGTAGGAATAAATCTGTCTAGAGGTGAGGAATAAAAATCATAAACACGACTTTTCTAATTGCACATTGCAATAAAACTGCATTTTCTAGAGAGATTGTTTGCTTGCAGCTATTTGTGATATTCCCAGTAGCAATGTAATCCTTAGTTCATATTTATAAATCTGACATCCTCATTCATGGTGATTCAGTAGATTGCAAAAGTCTTTTTTTTCCAAAAACTCTATCTCAATAAACCCTAAGACATATTTTAATCATTTGAAGGTAAATTGAATAATTCTACAGCGAAAATTTACTAACTTGACACAGACAGGATCTAGAAACAGAAAAATCTAGTTGAAGCTTTATGTTAGAACACTGGACCTTCCTGATCTTTTATAATCGGGTTATTTTTCTTGCTCTTGCTGATTTACTAAGGAAAAGTGTTTCAAGTTCATACATCCATACAGTTAGATTTCACATTTGAAAATGCTGCTGTTGTGAAGAATTCTTTCAAGTAGATGGTACCAAATTCAAACTTGGACCTTGTTCTAGATGCCAAAGAGATCAAAATGCCCCTAGATGAAGGGAGTTGGACTAGATGACCTTGTAAGGCACCCTCCAACCCAAAGTATTCTGAATCTACGATTCTAAGCTCATCTGTCACAGACTATCCTAGATATGAAATGTCCAATAGTTATAATGTATGCAGAAATCACAATGATTTTTAAAGAAAATTTGCACACACTGGAATGGAACAAAATAACAAAACATATATGGTACATCAAAGATGTTTAAGGAACAAGATAAACATTACCTCCTGGAAAAGAAGGCAAAAGATTTAGAAGGTAAATGTTTCCTACATTGCTGTTTATAATTAGAAAAACTTAAATAGTGCCTTCTATTGCCCCAAGATCGCCTTTGACATTTCAGGTATCATTTATAAATGAATGCAATAATAATACAATGTGAGGTTATTTACATACATGCAGAACGATTCAGATTTTAATTTCTTTTTTTCCCTAAAGCAGATTGTTTCTAATTATACTAATAAAATATTTTAAACTCTAAACTCTCTTGCTAATCTTTTGTAGTATCTAGTATTCTGGAAATAAATTTTTCATTTTTTTTTTCATTCATAGCTACACAACTTTATATAGGAGGTAAAATCTCTCTCTAAAACTCTGAAATGCCACACACATTCCTGAAACATTTGAGTGCAGTAGTCCTAAAGTAATCTATGGTTATCACAATTACTTTTATAGAAACTAAGTGTGTGTGTTAGGCACTTCACAAAAATGGAGTTAAGTCCTAAATCACATCTACAGTCAGCTGAATCACTCCTATCCTAAGGCTGGTTCATCAATACCCCCAGTCTACAGTAATCAAACAGCCATTCTGAAGTTTGCCTGCTGGAAATGCCCCTAAAATGCCAGCCACCAGCTGGGAACAGCTAAAGCACAAGTAGCTACTGCTCTGATCCCTTCTGTTCTTCCAGTTTTCTTCAGGAAAACAAACAAATAACACAAGCTTACTCAAAAACATTATTTCATTACTTAATTTATGAATATTTGCTCTCAACGTTTTGTCAAGCTTAGTAGGCTGTTATTTTGATTGGCTCCAAGTTATCTTAGCTTTCCTGTGTCTACCTCTTCACCCACATCAGCTCAGTAAGTGATCCAAAGGCTCTTTCAGGGCCACATTTCCTGGGTATCCACATAATGCATAGGCTTGGGGTGCTTTCAATAGCACTAGATGAAAGTCCTAGCAGGCAGAAGGGACTAACTACGACCTCAAGACTGTTGGTCCTTTGCAGCACTGTCTATTGGAGATTCACTGGCAACTCGGGATAAAAAATTGCATCTGAAAGTGCATTAGGTGTGCTCCCTCAGGGCTAGGAAAAATTCATGCATAGGAGGGGTCTTGGAAAAAAAATGGCATGGACCAAAGTTTACTTGTTGAGTCATTTTTTGTTGAGGTAGATTTTCACTGTATGAAGCACAGGCAAATAAAAAGTTTATTTGGTTTACACTGGACACTAGCAGAGCTGGCTTTCAGCTGGGTCAGATGTTCTGCACCAGCCACACAGGCTTGGCAAGGCTGAGACTGGGGTCCCTCCAGCAGGCTGATCACAGGACTCTTCATAGAATTGTTAAGGTTAGGAAAGACCTCCAAGATCAAGTCCAACCATCAGCACCATGCCTACTAAACCATATTCCAAGATAACATGTCTAGAATTATTTTAATACCTCCAGAGATGATGACTCCACCACTTCCTTAGGCAGCCTGTTCCAATGCTTCACCACTTTTTTGGTAAAGAAATTTTTTCATAATATCCAAGTTAAACATCCCCTGGCGCAACTTGAGGCCATTTCCTCTCATCCCATCATTTGTTACTTGGGAGAAGTGACCAACACCCACCTCACTACAATCTCCTTTCAGGTACCTCCTGACCTCCTAACCTCCTTCTCATTGTTTGTCTTCTACTCCCTTCAGTCTTCATTTGGAGGCTGATGGAAAAATGCAGAATATGGTTTTCTTTGTATGTTCTTGGCTGCTCACAGCTAAATGTTGCTGCCAGAAACACACAGTTTCTTTGGAGGAAAAGTGGGGCTTCTGTAGAGGACAGGAGGCTGATCTTGATACTGGTGATAACTCACGTACAAAATGGGAAATCACAGCAGGCTTCAAGACAAGAAATATTTACTTTATTACAAGACTCACCAAGTGGATTCGAGGCAAGATTTGGTCCTCAAAATACACGGGCTGAACAAGAGACTAGTTAGTAGGATGTGGAATTTATAGGAACTTTGCTTTTGTCATGTGTGTTTCCAAAGTTCATACTAAATTGTGACACATTAACATTAGACAAGGTTCATCTTAGACAGAGCATTATCTAAAAAGGCAGGCCGTACACAGAAAAATCAATAAAAGTAAGTATCAAAAAAGAAGGGATAGTTTTGCTTTGTAACTCTGCTATGTGTTCCAGCAAGCATCACATTCTTTGGGGTTTGAAAGTATTGTTGTACTATTGTATGGGAACTAATCAATTCTGCACATTTAAATGGAGACCTTTTGCTAGTATATATGCTACTTATTTACTTTTTGGTATTCTGAACTTAATTCTTATTATCTGGTTTTCATTTCTAGTCCAGATTGGAAATAACAGCAACAAGTTTGACAAGAAAGTTGTCTACTGCAAATATGTATTTTCTGGTTGTATGCACTGTGCAAAGGAGCCTATTATCCCCAAATACAGGTACCCAACCCTTGCTTTATATATGAAAAATAATTTGCAAAGAATTCAATATCCTTCAGTAGAATTGACATTTCAGAAAATCTTCCACAGTCAGTGGAGTTTTAATACCACGCACATTGGTCTGCAGTGAACTCCAAGCATATAGGCCATGGGCTGAAGCAAAATCCTATGAAAGCTAAGGCAGTGTCATGGAATGCACTGTTGCAACTCCATGAATGAGGAAAGATGGTAAATTATGCAGACAAAAAGAATGCCATTCAACGTACCTTTCATTCCCTCCCCTCCCAGCTGAGTAATTTCTACAGGCATCATGCAAAACTCTGGCTAGCCGCTCTCACCCAAAGGCAGTCAGTATGCATCCTGCCCACACCTTCCTCCACTGGATATGTCAGTGAATCAACTCCAAATTCATTAATCAGCAGCAATTCCCTCTCTACGGTTTCAGTAAACTGCTAATCAGAAAATAGTGTTTCATGTTCACAGTGAGGTAAAAATTGCATCCTTTATATAATCATACAACCTAAATAAATTCACCAGAACATTTTTACATAAGGCTGTGAATGTACATACACAGATCCACAACTAAAATAACTGCCTTGACTTTGCACTATTCCTGTTGAAGTTAGTTAGACATTTAACCGACTGTATATTTCAATGAATCTGAGATGAGGCATTTAAATTACCCAATTCTTTTCTTCTTAAAGATTAGAAATTTTGTAGCCATTTTTTAGGCCATATGAAAGAATATACATTCTGGAATTTATAACCTAATTCACTTAACAGCAAAATTAGTGTCCATTTCCATAAGAAGCAAGGTAAAATAGATTTTCCTGTATATATGCAGAGGCTTATTGGTAAAGAAAGGAGTTAGCAGTGCTGGACTGATGTTATCTTGTTTTCTTTAACATTAAAAAAAATCCCATGATAATAAATCAATCGTAATGTTGCTTGGTCCTATTCACAGACCATAAAAATTGTCTTCAGTGGAGTTGCTGACTCTCTGGCAGGGCAGGCTGCAAACTGCTTTTCAAGCACACATTGAATGATTCCCTGATTTTTTTAAGGATAAATCACATTCAAATCTTTGGAATTTTCCAAACACTTCTCTTTTTAAGATGAAATAAATCAAATGCTCTTCAATTTTTTTTTAATCTTTCCATCCTGCAGTATTAAACAACCACAAAAAATTGCGTTGTCCTGCTTCTTTCTTCCTTCAAAGAGGAACATAACAATTATTCCTCTGAGTGCAGCATAACGTAGTAAACCTCTTATTTACAGTATAAGTATTTTCAGTACAGCAGTTTCTTTGTAATCATGGGTGTGCTGGCAGGGTGTGCTGGCAAGCTGCAGGCAAAGCATGAAGGGCTAATGCTGAAGCACTGGGTGACACCTGACAAGTGACCAGCTGGTCTGTCCTTCCCCCCGGCATGGGGTGGGGACCAGGGACCAGCCTGTGGCATCCAGATGCACATTTTAAAGGATGGGTACAAGGCACGGAGATGAAGAAGCCTGGGGGACATGACGACTTGGGAGAGGAGAATTCTCCGAGGGGAGGAGCAGAGCCCTTCTTCTGACCTGTGCGTTGCTGAATATATGCAAATACCACTTAGAGAGTCATCTGCTTGTTGCACACTGACCCAGATTGTATTGAATTGCGCTCAGAGTTGATCTGAACTAATTTTTGCTGTAAGCAGGTCTTCAGCTTGATTCCGCACTGACTTATTTTGCTTTCTAGAAGGAAGCAGATGACACCAGAATACACCCATTCCTAACATGGATTTACCAGTTTATACAGTACCAGAAGCAAGGGGTAGAGGTTGGAAAAATATAGTCATATCGAAATTTGTAAGAGTGATACATGATAATGAAATCTTACTGACTTCTTAAATGTTCAGAACTTTTTTTGATCAGAACCAAAGTCGCCTGAAGGCATCACATCACTACCTCATATCCTGACCCACATGCTTTTTCTAATAAGTTATCTTGCCTTCATTTACTCATTTACTTGCCAGAATGAAAAAACATGGTAACTTCTCCTAATGATTCATTTTTTTTGCCTTTTACAAAACACTGCTTTTCATTTTTTTTTCTGCGTGGCTTATGAAGATAGAGATAAAAATATAAATACCAACATATATATATACACACACACATAAAAGTATGTCTTTCCAGTACATTTTAAGTGACTAATCTAAAGGGACACGATTCTCCTAAAATAGCAGTGTCTCCAACGAAGTACAGTGAAGCTGTACACTAAGAATCACCTGACAAATCAGGAAGCAGCATCAGAAGTAATCTGGCAGGACATAAGCAAAACAGGCATGTTGTCACGGGGCAGACTGTTCAAACCCTGGAAATATGAGGGCAAGTCATAGTCTAATTCAGCATTCATGTTCGTTTGGGGTTTAACCACACTCAGTACATGTCAATATTAATGTTGCTGCTACAACAGTTTAGGATAAGTGAGGAGTTGAAACAGTGTAATCTAAATTAGGCAAACTTCAATTAATAACAAACATAAAGGAATAATAGAGAAAACGATAGCAAAAAGAGCTGGTATCATCTACACAGGCAGAAATGTGCCCCTATTGTCTTGTAAGAAGGAATATGTGCAGTGGATGACAACCAACACCTCATAAGCAAAACCCCCGATGCTGTTACCCTGCTCTGAATGTCTCTCATGCCTCAGGAGAGCCACACCACTGACATTCATCAGCGTGTATTTCAGACTGTACGTAAGAGGAAGCAAAAGGCTCAAAGGGGGAATGCTTGCAGCAAGAAAGAGTGGCTGAGCAGGGAAACTGCCTACATGCAGAGCCACCAGCAAGGCTGTGAAGATCCTCACCAATGCCTCCAGGGACATGCAGTGAGGAAGGAACATCCCCACCATCACGTCCCCAAAGGGAGGCAGCAGTAATTGAAGCTGTGGGCGCTTCAATATGCATGTGAGCGGAGGAACAGCTCATGAGCTGTATGGCTGGAGCTGCTGAAGAAAGGGGATCTACCCAACAACTATCGGCAGTGACACAGAAAAGAAATTGAGGTAGTCTTTTACAATATGACTACATTATTTGAGACATTGAGAAGATACATATGCTGCCCTCTAGGATCCCGCCTGATTACCAACTATATGAACAGATGATTTGCTGTAGAAGTATCTACCATCTGCAGTCTGAGGAGACAGCACTACACACTAATTCGGACTTGCTCAATTTTCCTTTAATTAAACTCTACTTAAATGTTACAAAATATCCAGGTGTGTCACTGAAGGCAAATTCCAAACACATTCACCCATGCTTTTTAGAAACATTATCCCAAATCAGTATACCCACAGAATCAGTGAGTTTTACAATTCAGTGACCTGGCATCTTACTTCCTATTTTCCTAAGGACCTTCTTTTCCTAAGGTAAAAGGAATTTTCAGTGTGCAATACAGCAACCATAGTATTTTGGCTATTCAACTGGTAGACACCAAACTTCTTCCTAACACTCACACTTTCCTAAAATTAAATCCATGATAAAGACAATCCTTGTGACACTCAAAGCAATATTTTTATAAGCAGTGATCAACTCAAGTCACATTTAATCCTCCAAAATACCTCAAGCAGGGAAATCCATGTGGCAAGCAGGTCCAGGTAGATAGGAAAGCTGTAGCAGACTAACGTACTTGTTTGTCCTTAGGAGGGATGAGAACAAGACATGAGACTGCTACAAGTAGAAGGCAGGCACAAAAACATTTAGTGGAGGACTCCTCTCTGGCCTTTGAGTTGGCAGCCACAGCATATCCAAGATCAAGCCGATCTGCAGCTAAATACAGTGAATAAACTCCAAGCACTGACATTATCTTATACATTTCTGCACCTTAGCAAAAGGTTTCAAGCCACTGGAGTCTTGGCTCTTGGAGCAGCAGTTTTCAGACACTCGAAGACCACAGCAGTGCAGGGATCCTGCTGAGGCTGCAAGCACCCAGGACTCTGCATTGGGAGCCTTTTGGATGTCGGACACTGACCTTTAATCTCAGTTTGACCTGGTACATGCATGTGCAAAGATATGCTTTGGATCTAAACATACCTTTTTGAATAATTTGTTTGCAAGATGGACTCATAACAGAAGCAGATTCAGTAAGAAGGGCTCTCTGTCCTAAATTAACTGTCATCAAATATGTGTGTGGAAGATTTTAATTAGTAGTTTATTAAGAAACACTTCATTAAAGACAGAGAAGAAAAGGGAAAGAACAAAGAAGGCTTATCTCCTGAATCATGAAAGGAACAAATCCACAAATGCTGACAAATTTCTTCTAATTAGTCTTTATTAAACAGCTGATGCCTCATTAAAAAAAAATCAAAAAAAAATAAACCAAAACCCAACGAAGAGCCCCTTAAAATATATATTCGGCTTAGTAATATCTGTCATATCCGTCATAGATTTTCCTGAGGGCAGAAAACTGTTCTCTTCTGATATTACCAAGGTTATTTATATAGCCATTTATCATAATTTCTTTGAAGCTCATGTGAAAAAGACCCCAAAAATCCTAAAAGGATATCATCTATATTTTACCATTAGTGACTACAGAGGGTTAGTGACTCATTCTTGATTCTACCCTAATCAATGGCATTACTCATTCCCTTTGATAGGCACAAGATGAAACTCTAAAGGTAAAATCCTAATTTCCTGAAATCAACAGATTATTTTTATCCATTTTACTGGGTTCAGGATTTCAGTCTGTAGCTTTAAAGAAAGTAGAAGTTATTTACTCCTTTGCAGAGGCCTAACACAGTGCCTGGGTACCTTAAATCCGGTCTGAGTGCTCTGGTAATGTATAGCACTTGCATCTCTCACTTGAATAATGGCAAACCCAATTACCCCTGAAAGTAATAGAGCCACATGCATTTCTGGCATATTTTAAAACAAACAAAAAAAAATCTACAGTGAGATATAAATCTGCTTTCTTCCAAACAAGACTGCATGCTCTGTACATACACATAGTACATGCCCTCTGTGTACTGCCAAAATATGTTTCCTAATTACACTCCAGTATTGTTTACAGACATTACAGTAACAGCTTCATTGGTTACACATGTACTGCCCTGGGTCCCTTGTTTAACAATTACTCCCAGGAACAAAGTAGTTCTTCTGTTTTTTTGGGGGGATGTGTTTTTTTTTTTTAAAAAGTAGAAATATATTCCTTGAATAACGCCAGTTGTCTAGACAACATGCATTACAAGTAGACCAAAACATTATCTTCCATATATATTTCTGATTCTCATTTGGTTAATTAGGAAGAAAAGAATCCACAAGACTTAGTATTTTTATATATATATTTATATAATTTATTCAAATTACATCTTGTACATTTCAGAGGCAGCCTAAATCAACATATTAAAATATGAGTGGATTTACCAGCCTCAGTGATAGGCCTCTTTTAATTACTAGCTCTCAAAAACTCTTCTGTCGCTCCCCTTCACTGAGAGGGGGAGCGCTGACACTGATGTCACTGGTGCACTTAAGTGCTGATGGCTCTTGAGTCACAACAGCACGGACAAAGTACCAGGCCTCTTGGCCATGCCTGCAGCAGGACTTCAAGCTACTGCAGATACATTTCCCATGAGCTCAGTCTCAGGACCCTCAGTCCACAGGCCATAGCATCTCACATCCCTGCTGTGATTATTCAGCAGACTCCAGACTATTTTAAGACTTCACCAGTAATATGCATGTTGACCCAAATAGCTTTTTCACAACAATATATTCTCTAATGACAGCAGTAGGACAGGAAAATAAAAGAGTGAGGTGTTAAAAATAGCCAGTTCACAGCAAAATTTGTTTACATTTGATTGAAGATAAAACACAACAGATTTTTTTTTACTAGAGGACCAAAGCTGGTATTGTCATGAAGAACAAGACTCGGGTATACATTTTAAGACCTAAGCCTTCGTTCCTGCATGAGTCTCTTAAACGCATTGGATTGATCCACAAGAGTCCATGCACTATAAGCAGAAAACCGCAGGATAATTTAGGTCTAGAGGTCACTCCAAAATATCCATTGCTCTCCCTTTATCTAGTGAGCCAGTCATCTCGTCAGAGACTGCATTCAGTTTACTCAGACACTATTTGCCCTTGGTAAATCCATGCTAGGTTTTCCCAGTTACCACCTTATGCTTTGTGGGCCTGGACATGGCTTCCATTTGTCCATTCCAGGGACTGAGGTGTCTGACTAGCCTAAATACTCCTTCCTGAAGACAGCTGTGACATTTGGTTTTTTTCCCAGTTCTCAGGAACCTCCCTGATCTGTATGACCTTACAAAGAGGACAGACACAGGCCTTAGAAATGGCCAACTCCCTCAGCACCTTCAGATGCTTCTTTTCTGGTCCCATGGATTCATGTATGCCCCGGGACATTCTGCATATTTAATAAGAGAACTGTCTTTTGACAGTTTGACTTTGACATTACAGACTGGACATTTAAGACGTGATCTTGTGTATTTACAAAAAAACTACTTATGTTCTTGCTTGGTTAAGCACACCTGAAAACGTAAGGAATATATATAAACCTGCTTTAAGAGTAAGTTACGTAGACTCCGTTTATCCTAGGCATCCTAGCCTCTGGAATATGAGGTCTACTAAGTTTTATATTCATCTCTTCTATTTTTTTCCTTTGCCCTTCTGCTCTTTACTTTGTTTTTTACCTGTCCCAAAATCAGTTCCATGCACACAGACACCAGTTCCTCCACAGCATGGTGCCATGGCTTGGCTTTAAAACATCCTCACTGGTACCAGTGAAAGGCCAGAGCTCAAATGAGTGACACGTGCACTGTCTGGAAAGCCTTAGATGACAGTCTTGGTGTAAGCCAGCCACAAATTCAGTAATGCTAATGAAACAGTTCAGCTGTCTTTCCAGTCCAGGGGTGAATATGGATATGGGATCACATAGGTTAACTGTAAAGATTTTGAACCTGTTGGTCTGAATAGACTATATGGGCATAAAGATATCTTAATGTGAGGCTGCTATCAATCAAGGCTTTGATCTCTAGGCAATATTAGATCTTGTCTCTAGGCAATGACAGTTTTTAAACTTAATGGGTGTGCTAACAGCCTTCCTTCAAGCTACACATACTTCAATGGACTAAGATAAGGAAACAATAGTAGCTATCGCCCACGGCAACCATTCACGATAAAACCTTAGTAATGTTATGCTTTTAATATCTCTGACTATCTTATTTGAAAAAATGTTTAACTCATTCTCTATTTTTCTGGGGAGAATACAAGTCACCATATCCATTAGCTTCCACAGTATCTGAAATTGCCTAAAAATAAATTCACAGAAGGGCCGGCACAGCTTATAAATTAGAGGGCTGTGCTACTTCTGTTGCTTCCAAGATCTGTGGACAAACTGACTACTCTGTGTCACCCAGGGCAAGCATCCTGCAAAACCAAGGCAGCTCCCAGGCACACCAGACAACTGACTAACGTGGACCTACAATTGGTTCTGCATAGTCAGCTAAATCCGATGGCTTTGGCTTAGCTCTGCTAGGGCTAGCAGAATCACTATTTCACACCAATTTTCTCAGCATGCATGGTTTCGTCAGCCTTCCCTCAGCTGGGTCTGAGCCAGCTAAGTGCATCTCTGTTCAAGCTAATGAAGTGTTCCAGAAATGGAAGCACTAAAATGTAAAGTGATGAGATACCAAATGGCTCTGTGAAAGCCAGGCTGTGCTTGGCAAGATTGGTAGTGCCAATTCTGCTGCATCCTAAGCAGCTCCTGCTATGCTGTTTATATCCTTTTAGGTCATATTTCTCATCCAAGCCCTCCCTCATCCAGGTCATTACCCCAGGAGATAAAAGGAGGCTGCTGGAGGCAAATCCTCAAGCAGTCACTTCATCAGAAATGCAGAAGAGGCCGCTTGGTTTTTTGCAGCATCAACTTTTTTTTTTATTCTCCTTCTTTCATGGCTTGCTGGTTTTGCCAATATTATTTCATAAAGAAAATCTTAGACTTACTCTACTGTGGAGTAGTAAAATACTCACCGGTCCTCTGAAAGCTCAAAATCACCCCAGTCTATGAATGCAAGGGAAGATATATCAATGAAAAACAACAACAAAAACCACCACACAACAACACAACAAAAAGACTACCAAATCTATTGAAAGAAGTGAAATGAACTCCTATTTCTTCCTGATTTTTTCTGATGTGTTTTTCCCCGAAGATTAAAAAAATACTTCTAGTTCTATGTTGTGAAACTGTGAGATTCCCAAGCCATATAAATATCACCAGTCATTAATGTTATATCATAAAATATTGTTATTGTAAACATATTATAAAAGAAAAAAAGGCAATGAGAAGTTATTTTTTCTGTTTCTAGAAACCTAAGGCATAGATTTATTTAAAATACACCATAACATGATTGTTTCCTGAGAATTATTATATTAATATCTCATACAAAATTAAATGATTAACATGGTAAACCAAACTTAGTTAGCGAAAGAAAAGCATGTCACAACATTGTGTTTTAGGCACAACACTTACATTTATAAACTCTCCCCAAAACATACTGTAAGTGCCAAATCTATGCTTGACACACAATTCATACAGCCCTACTAAGAAGTGAGTGAAACCAAGCAGTGCTAGGGATGTAGGCGTTCAAATACAATCACCCACATCTTTGTCGATGAGTGCTGTTTTGATTATGTAACTCAAGGCCCAGAAGACACATCAAGGAACAATTATATTCTTTACTACAGCAGCAATGATCTGATTAACTTAATCTAGTTGATAGATGTCACTAGCGATTTTTATTAACAAATCGGCCCCATTGTATTTGCAGGCAGGAGACATTAATGCTATTAAGAGTCTGTGACATGTCAAAAGAGCAGGATTTGTGCCTGACCTATGACTGAGAAAGTCATCCACATAATACATCAAGAAGGAAGCTTGCTAAACACACTTTGCCCTTCAAATGCTGTCCAGGAAGAATCAGGCACCATACAAGTTCCTTCCACAATTCACTACTGCAATTACCTGTCCTACCTGAACTCCACAGGCTTATAGGAATGATCTCATTTAGAGGACAAAACTAAAAGAGAAACTAGGACTAAAATATCCAGCAAGTAATTGCTCACAAAAAAAAACCCAAACAAAAAACCAAAAAAAAACCCCCCAAAACCAAACCAAAAAACTCTGGGATGTTTGTATCTGCATTTTAACATTTTTTGCAGCCAGTTAAAATCTTTGTGCTTGTTGTAAAGGGACATGTAAAAAACATGACAAGACACAAACTTCTTTTTTTTAAAAAAAAAAAAGTAAAAAATTGTTCATTTTGCAGCTCTTTTTGCATGCTTAGAGTTTGTAGAACCTTCATCACTTCACTTCTGGTCATTTCATACCATCACACAAATTTCCAGCTTGTTATGTCTGCAGACCTTAGTCATTTATAACTGAACCCTAAAGGAACAATTGTGTGCACTGAGGGCTGAATAAAGCTTCACCAAAATATTACAGGTGCTGAGAAGACACTTTATCTAGGAAACGTGCAAACACCCTGGTCTTCAGGAGTCACTGCTGCAGGGTTGTGAGGTAGAGCACACAGCTCACTTCCACTGTTCCCTGGGCACCAACACCATGTACAAGCCTGAAAGGGTCTTCATCCCAGGAGGACGGTTCTGGACCAAAAAGGAAGGTCCTCAGCAACCTTTTCCCTCATATAACCAGTTGGAGACTGGAAGCAGTTGGTCCCTGAATCCCTACACACACTCATAAAAGATGCATCACTTCTGAATTAACGCACCATACAGTCATAAGTGCATACATGCTTTGTCTGAACCATGCAGTAATTGAATTTTTGAAAAAAAGGAAACTAAAAGGCATGTTGTGTTGGGGTTTTTTTTTAAGATGTTTATACACCCAAAGTTTGGGCTAGCATCAATTATTCCTGAGAGCCCTCCTACATATAAGCACAGGTTAGGCAATCTTCAAACTGAGCTGTAGGTTTTGTTGCCATGAATAAATAAAATGCTTCCTCGTGGCACACACAACTGGTTTTGCAGTTGTTCTCCATGACTTGTAATTGAATGTACTGGGTACATTAGACCAGAGCACTGAAGACTGGAGCATGACAGAGAGACCACACTGTCACAGCCTAAGCGTATTCTCAGTACCTTCTTACGAATTAGGCTAAATACTGCTCTGAAGAGATCACTTCATGGGTGAGAGACTAATGTTTACTTTCTGATTCTCCATCTTTCAGTCTCTGTGCTATGGCTGCTACTACAGCAGCTCATTAGTATTAATTGGTATAGTCTTCTAGGACACACTTGATCAGCAGAAAGCATTCCCATGTTAACAGTTCATTCCAGAAGCACAGAAGCCACCCAGAGCCACCAGCTTGAATTAGTTCTGGGCTAGTGACCAGACTGGAAAAGCTCAATATTCTCTTGTTAATTCAATGAGCTCTTACTAGCACAATTAAGTAAGTGTAATATTACTTTTCCTAGCAGTTTAAGTATCATTCTTCTTTCTTTTTTTTTTTTTTTCCCTAATAACACACAGTGTTCAGTGGGGAAGCTCGTTATATCCTCTGCAGAATAACAGAAAAATATTTGATGTCTCAAGAATAAATAATAAGTACTTCTGTAAATTCAAGATATCATAACACTGAGTTATCAATACAACAAAAAAAATGACGTGGATCCCGTAGTTTAATACTTCAGAATAAAAGAGATTTGCTAGAGGACATGCATGGCTATAATATGTAAGACTGTAGCAGGAGTTGCTGTTCATCATTTCACAACGGAGGACAGACATGTTTTTTCCAAATCATAGAATCATAGAACCACAGAATGATTTGAGTTGGAAGGGACCTTAAAGACCATTTAATTCCAACCCCCCTGCGATGGACAGGAACACATCCCACTAGATCAGGCTGCCCAAGGCCCCATCCAACCTGGTCTTGAACACCTCCAGGGATGGGGCAGCCACAACTTCCCTTAGCAACCTGTGCCAGTGCCTCACCATCCTCATTGTGAAGGAATTCTTCCTTATGTCTAGCCTAAATCTGCCTCTCTCCAATTGGTAGACATTCCCCCTAGTCCTACCACTACAAGCCTTTGTAAACAGTCCATCCTCAGCTTTCTTGTGGGTCCTCTTCAGGTACTGAAAGATGGCTAAAAGATCTCCTTGGAGCCTTCTCTTCTCTAAGCTGAATAAGCCCAACTCTCTCAGCCTGTCCTCTCATGGGAGATACTCCAGCCCTTGGATCATCCTTGCAGCCCTCCTCTGAACTTCCAACAGTTCCATATCCTTCTTATGTTGAGGATTCCACAACTGGACACAATACTCCAGATGAGGTCTCACAAGAGAGGAACAGAGGGGCAGAATCGCTTCCTTGGACCTGCTGGCCATGCTTCTTTTGAGGCAGCCCAGGATATGGTTGGCTTTCTGGGCTACAAGTGCACATTGCCAGCTCATGTCAAGCTTCCCATCAATCAGCACCCCCAAGTCCTTCTCTGCAGGGCTGCTCTCCATGACGTCATCCCCCATCTTGTACTGAAACCGGGGATATCCCTGGTCCAGGTGTAGGACCTTGCACTTGGCCAGGTTCACACAGTCCCTCTTCTCCAGCATGTCCAGGTCCCCCTAGAGGACATCCTGTCCTTCTAGTATGGCATCTGCACCACTTTACCACATTTACATCCCTTTTCTAGATAACAGGAATAGTTTATCTTCATATTTAGCAAAGCTATGAAAATCACAGCATTTATTTACACGGCAGGCACAGACTCCTGTCTCAAGAGTTGTAATTTCATGCTGACGATCTAGAGCAAGAACTGCAACAGAAGATCTACACAACGATCTTGAAAAAGTATTTTCGCTGCCACATTAATGCTACACCAGAAATTAAAATATCTTTGATTTGATTACAGAGAAGCACAGACATCTGTCTACAGGTGGTTTTGGGTGGATGGCTGTGAAACCCCAACAACTGTACGACAGCATGTGAGAAAGACCTGGAACAAAGAGGTTGTTTTCCCTTGCTGCTGCTGACTACTTTGCGCAGCAACCAGAACCTAATTTCCACCCTAGTATGTCCCTCAAGAAGTTTTACTTCAACGATCTGATCCTGATTCACAAACTTATTAGAAATTCACAGATGGTGTTCTCACTGCCTGTTTTTATTTGAAAAGAGGTCAGTGATCTCCAAAAGGACCATGTTTTAGCTGTGCAAAAAGTACAAACTACTCCTTCATAGTCTAGCTTCAATATTGCAGATTAGCTTGGCTGAATTCTTTCCTGAGCCTCATTCAAGGTCAGGGTTTTTTTAAATTAAAAAATAACACAGCACACAAAGAAAACAATTATTAAAATGGTTGGCCTTCTGGGCTGCGAGTGCACACTGCTGGCTCATGTTGAGCTTCTCATCAACTAGCACACCTAAGTCCTTCTCTGCAGGGCTACTCTCAATCATGTTTTCCCCCAGCCTGTATTGAAACTGCAGAATGCCCGACCCAGGTGCAGGACCTTGCACTTGGCCTTGTTGAACCTCATGAGGTTCACACAGGTTCACTTCTCCAGCTTGTCCAGGTCCCTCTGGATGACATCCTGTCCTTCTGGTGTGGCAACTGCACCACTCAGCTTGGTGTCATCTGCAAACTTGCTGAGGGTGCACTCAATCTCACTATCTACATCATCATGTCTATGATTCTATAATTTACTATGAAGAGACACTTATATCCTGTCTGAACATGTCTGTGACCTCAGAAACTGTTCAGGTTTCTTCCCAACTTCAGTAACTTCTATTAGGATGTCCAGTTGATACAAACTACCAGGATGCCAGTACTGCCATTGTCCACAAAATTTTACCTGTCTGATTAGGATGGCCTGCCCTCACATATCTGTGCAATTGTTCGCAGACAGAATCAGAAATGTGAGCTGGGTGCAGGAGTAGGGGAGACAAGATAAGATAAGATACCAGAGCAGATAATCTGCCTTGCAAAACAACTAATTTACCCACTGGTATTGTTGGCATTATGAAAACTAAGATGATCAGCATTCATACAAGAGTAGAAAGCTTCCCTTTCATTTTAGCCCATGGTCACAGTGACAGAATTTGAATTTCACACTAGCACTTCAGGAATTTGTTTGTATTTTAATACAAAACTGAGAGCATTGAGGAACTGGGAGACAAACGCTTAGTTTCTACAGAAATTAATTGTTGTCATTGACCTTAACAGCCTTTTATGTAGGGTCCTGCTAAGAATGGTAGTGACAAATTACTTGACCCTGGTTGCAGCAGTGAAACAAAATCTCCTGAAACAAAATTTTAAACCACACCGAGACGAACAGGAATGCTCTGTACTGAAGAGTTAGAGCTGACCTTGTTCATTCTGTTTGGATGGCAGCATCATTACATCTATCATTGGATTACAGCCTAAACAGACCAAAGGCATTCGCATGAAGCTGGCTTTGAGTAAGTCATTTAAATACAACAAGATGAAAGTACATTTAAACCTTCTACTCCATGAACAAATATTAGAGCTGTTTGCAAGGTATGTTTCTATCAAGTTGTGTTTACTAAGAGAAGCAAGACATTTTGAATGTCTGTGTCTCACATACAATCTCACTTTTTCAAGTGAAGAAAATAAAAATCATAGAAAATAACAAAAGGTCATGTAAGGATTCCCACAAACTTTAGGACACATAGCATGAATTATACTGCTTATAGATATTTACACAAAGAAAGAGGAATCCTCCATCAGTTCTTTTCTGCGAATTTGAAGCCGATTAAAATGAAAAGGCAAATATCAGCTTCCCACCATGTCCTGAACTCCTGAGTTGAAAGTGTGGAAAGAGTTCCTTTACATTCTTACACCCTAGCAAAGGCATTAAGCTGAAAATACATTGCATCCCCCATCCTCTATTAATTCAGAAACTTGTAGGATTTCCCTGAGTGAGATACGCATTGTTTCAAGCAATGAAATCCATCTACACTTTCAGTGAAGATGTTGCTTTTATTAAGAAATACAAATATAGTGAAAGAGGAATTTATTTAAAAACCATAATTGTTCTGTATTGCCCTTATCAGTGTTTCCTAAATATCCTGTGTTGTAAGGGACTCCTGATTATTTCATTTTCTCTTGCTGTGATAATAGACTGCATGACAACAGTTTTCCCATTATGCTAATATGTCTCAAGTGTTAGCAAACAACTAACACTAGTTAGCTAACTCCTCAGAGTTCTTTTATTAGTATGAATTTCCCTGCTAGGAGAGGATCACATTCTTAGCAACTTTTCTACATAAATCACTCGAGCAGGATCATCGCTGACATTACATATAGATTAAACTTGCTTTCAAATAACATTACTTGATGCTAAATAATCTAGATGCAAATTGGCATTAATAACTATTAATACATTAATCCTGTATGCCTTGGGATTTCACGTAACTAACAATCATTGATATCTGTTATTCTAATGTCTTGATTCTTCTTCTCATCTATGCTATATCAGAGGTAAACAAACTCAGAGAGGCTGATCTTTCTGACATAACTTGCACATGCCTCTTCAAAACCCAGAAAAATGGCTAAGAATCCCCAAAGCAACCAACTCTTCTGCCCCACCCAAATAAACAAACCCACCAATAAAAACTTCATACATATGTACTAGCTTTATGATGGAGTGTATAGCAAACACAGGTTAGTCATGTCAGAAGACTTACATACACTGGCCTTGAAGGGGAAATTATGCTTTATGCTTTACAACAGAGTTAACCTGTAAATAACTGTTCAACTGAATTAGTCAGACAGCAAACCCTACATTTTATGCCATCACCTGGTTCCAAATCTCTGTTTTTAGTGCCTGGATTCTCCCAAGTGACAGGAGACAGGACGAGAGGGAATGGCCACAAGCTCTGCCAGGGGAGATTTAGGCTGGACGTTAGGAAAAAATTTTTTCACAGAAAGGGCCATTGGGCACTGGCAGAGGCTGCCCAGGGAGGTGGTTTAGTCACCTTCCCTGGAGGTGTTTAAGGCACGGGTGGACGAGGTGCTGAGGGGCATGGGTTAGTGTTTGATACGAATGGTTGGACTCGACGATCCGGTGGGTCTCTTCCAACCTGGTTATTCTATGATTCTATGGATCCTGGGAAGGCAAATTCTGCCACTGTTACCCTAGGGTTACACCAGGTCTCTGCAGGAAGGTTTGGGATGGAGGAATTCAACTGACCTACACATTGGTTTTTGATTTTAAAACACAGCTGCCCTCCCCAAACAAGCATGTTGTTGGCTTGATGTTTGGGGAGAATACACATCTAAATTTCATCTCAAGGTGGTTGTTGGTATAAATAACAGAAATTTGCACATACACTTTGTATTTCTGATAATTCTGTCTTAAGCAACAAACTAGCAAATTAACTAAAGACCTGGGAGGATTCACAGAATCATAGAATAACCAGGTTGGAAGAGACCCACCGGATCATCGAGTTCAACCATTCCTATCAAACACTAAACCATGCCCCTTAGAACCTCGTCCACCCATGCCTTATAAGGCCTGTTCTCCAGCCCCTTCACCAGATTCAATTAGATAAATAACAGAATAAATCTGTAGTATTACTACAGATGATTTGAAGGGAACTTATTTCATTGAATAGACGAACATGAAGATCAGAGAATATAAATGCCAGAAAGTAAGAATAATTGCAAATATTAGCAATCTGTCCTGTTGGTAGAAATACTTTTTGACCATTCCCTTTAGCAAAAATAGGACAATTATTGTGCTAAAAAAAAACAAACCACAAAACAAGCAAGAACAAAACACAAGATCATCATAATATGCATCTCCTATCTTCCAGAGCACACAGATAGTATACTAATTTGCAGGTAGCTTACGAACATCAAAAACTGAAACATCATTTGTGCTGTTAAGCACCAGAGGCCTCTTCAGTGTATGAGGTTAGATACCACTATACATAGTTTTGCATTACAACATATTATATGCATGGGTTAGCAAAACATGATCCTGCTGAATTCTCCAGCTAATAAAAATTAGATTATATTGATTTTTTTTCTCTCTGTTTTTACATTCTATTCACACATAAGTCATCCTGACAGTAGAAAAGGGGCAAATATCAAGTCTACAAGTGGGTGGCTACCTGAAACATGCTAAATATTAAATGTTTCCACCTTTTCCCCATCACAAGAGAATAAGTAAAGGACTTCTTATCAGTATATTTGAAATGGGATTTCTGTATTTCTACTAATAAAGTAAATTAGCTAGAAATTTTCTCCTTATTCTTTAAAATGAAAAATGTTCTAATACCAAATGTGATTGACAGGAACATCATCAGCAAAACAAGGATCAGTTCTCACCCCCTGGGCTCAATTCTCATTTGCTTCAACCCCTATCCTTTTGCTGCTTTCTGCTTGTAATGGTGCTTCACTGACTCCACATTCTTCATTACTGCAGTGCTGCGCATTCCTTGTCTCCAGCACCTTTCCCTCTGTGATCAGAGTTCTTTTCCTGTACTCAAGCAGAGCTTACTAATTCATGGTTTATTCATATGAATTATAGATCCCTCCTATATATGACTTCAATCATATGAAATAATCTCTCAACCTTTCCTTGCTAAGTAATATAGATACAAGCTGTAATGAAGAATTTTTGTTCTCTCTCAATGTAAGACAGCTTCACTATTTGTGTTTAAATAATAAAATTAAGCATCCTGTTTTCAAGTTATCTCTGTCATCTAGCAAACCCCCACAGAAAAGTACAAAAATTAAATCATTAAAAAAGAACTTTGTTGCAGCATGTTGTTCTTGCCAGCACAGAGAAAAATGTTTATTGCTCTGAAGAAGAAATTGGCAAACTATCCAAAATTAAATGAAGTTATGCTTTTTCTGTTTCTGGCAAACGAAATAAGAAAAACAATTTGATGGTATTTATGGCAGTAAAATAGCGAAGGACATGGGTCTTCTAAAAGACCATCAAATGTAGGAATCCTGTTCAATAAATATGGAGACACTGAGCTGAACCAAATCCACCTTTATTAATGGAGCTTATTGGCAAAAGTATTTTCTGGCAGGATAATTACAATCAAGTGTAATAAGGATACGCTATCCCTAAGAATATGCTATTCCACCAAATATAGTCTCATTTAAAAAGCCAGTCTTTCACAACAAACTTGTCATAGAAAGCCACATTCTTCCTCTCTTGCAAGAGACTGCTGTAGGGTTTCAGGTGAGCCTTTTACTTCTCAGATTATCTATCGTAACTCTCATACTTCTTACGTGTGAGAAATGTAGTATGTAGAAAAGGCCATACTACTGGGCTTACTTGGCTTGTCTGTTTTCCAGCAAATAATGAAATCCATACTAATAAGAAATATGGTGGGTTTTTTTATTTTACAACTGCTACAATATACTCTTCTATCTGACCGCTTCGGAGTGCATGTATTCAATACTGAATAAAGAAAATCCACAACAAATCAGTACAGGTTTCAGTAAGTGTCAGATAATACACGAATGCTGTTCTACCTTAACTAAAACCAATCAAATCCAACTCAGATATGGAATACAAGTTGAAACCCCATGGGGAATTAATATTTTTCTACTAGAGCTGAGTTTGGGCCACACCATAAGGTTAACTTTTTGTTAACCTACTGGCTCAGCACTGGCAGTGGTGTCAGCCGTTATTTTCTTAGGATTCACAGTGGCGATGGTTTATGTCTGAAATACTTTTGTCATTTAATTTGTAGAATGAATTCAAGTCAGTTTCTCAAAACTTTATTCCATTTTCTTAGTACATTTAAGTTGCATGTTTTCATAAACGACTATACAGAAAAACGATTTTCTCTTAGACTCATGCAGAGCAAGAATATCAGAAACTTGGCAAACTATCAAACAACCCATCTCAGCACTGTTTTACATAGAAGTGAAAAGGAAACAACATAATATAAATTGTAGGTAGACCACAAAAGCACCTAATTACATATCCAAGTAGTCGCATGTGTTCTTAAGCGAATGTATGGCTTATGTGACTGAGAAACTGCAACTCAACAACTCTCAGAACGAATCATGCTTGCCAGATTTCCTCTGACAGAGGACAGAGATTGTCATTCTATCTTTAACACATTAAAATAATAAAAGACTCTCTCAAGCATATTTATTAATGAGATTCATTGGAAAAAAAGTGGGCTGCTGCTACTATTTAGTTTTCATGACCATGTCTGGCCAATTAGTAACTAAATTTATAAAACGGCTTCTTTCATAAATGTTGAATATTTTATACTTGTGAAGTCTTTGCATATTCCTATGTGCATACTAATGCCCTGTAATTGTTGAACACTCAATAGTACAATAAATCCATGATAAAATCCAACTTTTCTTCATGGTCCAAGTTAAAAATCAAGGTTTGGCAACAACACTCAGTTCCCATAGAACAATTTTTGGGGTGGAAGTCAGGTTTTTGGCTCACAAGCCAGTTTGTTAGAAGTCCAAAAGGAACTTCACAGCAAGCTGTCCTGGGAGTGAACCTAACTCAGCAGCTCTGTCTCCTGAAAACTGCATCTCATTCTTATTTATCTAGCAATACAAAGAGAAAGCTTGATACAGGAAAGGGCGAAAAATAGTTGGAAAAAAAAAATGGTAGCAGAAGAGCAAATTTTTCAAACCACTTGTTTGTTGCCGAGTAAGTGTTGAAAGATATTTGGTAGCCCTTCATGTTCAGGACCCATAATATTAAATGGTGGGTAAGATCTGGCCAGGTACAGTAAGAATGGCTTGAATTAGATCATTGCCAGACTTGCAGGCAAGCAATGTGCTTGTCAGGGAGAGAGGCAGTCCCACTCCATCAGCACAGGCCACCTTGCCTCAACACAACCGTAGTATTCAAAACACTGTTTGTGGCAACAAAGAGCGGTTGTGCCCCCCACACCAAGGGGTGGGTACAGTTGGAGGCTGCACGGGGTTACCTATTCACAGCATCAGCCCAGTTTGGCCACGCTGTCACTTAATGTTCCAAACCAACTTCTGCTTTAGTGTAGTTATTCAAGAATAAGTAACATCAGACATGGACCTTGTATTTCATAATCACACATACAAGGTTCAACAAACCCCCGACCCCGAGACTAACCCTATAGACTGAGAACCAGGAGTGGGAAGGGAGAGAAATGAGATGGTTATAGAATATGTTCTAGCCTGTCACAGTGCAACAAGGCTCAACTTGATTGCTTCACTCAGAACACTGGACATGTGTTCAAATATAGATTCTTGCCCTTCGTCGGAAAATGTGTGCCAGACCAAAATGCTTTGTCTGTGAAGCAGTTTTCAGCTAATGCCATAATCACCGTGCTTCAGCACCCACCCTGTTCACCAGACCTGGCTCCGTCTTCACAAAGATCAAGGCAGTACTCAAGGAACCCATTTGGTAGAAGACATGAACGCAGGAATGACAGAGAATTACTGTGGAATTGCTTTGAACGTTGGGAGCGTTGTATGCAGCTCTGTGTCAGCTCAGAAGGGAACTGCTCTGAAGGTGATTGTGGTTGATTTTCTTAATTTGTTAAATAAGGAGAGTTACAAGCACAGTCTTGGGGGTTTTGTGTTGGACCTCACGTAATGTATGGGAGAAAACATGCTGGCTTCATCATCTCAATGGCAGCTCCAAGGGAAGCAAAATCATTTTCCAAACTCAGATTACCTGTAGAATTTGATTTTTGATCGTTTCCAAAATGTCTTTCCCCCTTCCCATCACCCCTGCAGGCTTTTTTTATGGATATAAAGAAAGCTTAAGAGAACAAATAAAAAATAGGCCAAGACATTCGACACTATCAATAAACTTGTTTTTCTGATTGGTACCACAAAATCGTAGCTTTTATAATACTTATATGGAGAACAGCAATCACGTCTAAAACAGAAATATCAGACAACTCTTGCATTAACAGGTGTTCTGTGATATTTTAAGAGAAGAACTTTTAAATAATCTGTTTCTTTTAAAAGAGTCAGGAATCAGAAGAACAGGTGATGAATTCAGCTACTTTATTTTTTTTTGCGGTTGTAATTTAAAAAATCACAATTTTTTATAATCAGTTTTAGTGCATAGTTTTAGCTATCTAGAATTATCAAGCTGTCTGGAAAACTCACATTTTACTTCAGAAAGAATAAAATAGGATGAACATAACAGACACTTAGGTATGATAATATTCCTTCTATAGAGGTGTTTACCAGATAAAATTATTGGAAACTAATTTAGCCTAGCAGTCCATGCTGAACACTGCAAAATTTCAAATTTCAGCTCTTATAAGTAGTTGAGGAAAGCATTCTCTGTGAATAAAAGCTGTAAGCCAGGGATAGTCCCCTGCACGTGCAGTAAAACTCACTTCCTCCAATTTCAAGACTTAATGTCTCAAAACACAAATAAAAGTTGCCATCAAGAACTTGGTTGAAAGAGAACTGCTTAATTTTCACTTGAGCTACAAATCAATGCTGGTTTGCACTGGATTTTTTAGCTTTAATTTAGAAAATTACAATGATTCAGAGAACAAAAAAACTCTCAAAAATGCAAAATAATATATTTCAAATAATTCACAGCTTTTGGTCAAAAGATTCCCAGGATAAATCAGCCTGGAAAGGACCTCAGGAGGTCTGAAATCTAATCACCTGTTCAAAGTAGGGTCAACTATGAGATCATATAAGGTTGCTTAGGGCTTTATCCTGTTGGGAATTAAAAATCTCTGAGGATGGAGACTACAGCCTGTGCATTTCTGTACATCCTTATGCACTTGCTGACTTTCTCCATAGGAAAAGATTTTCCTTATATCAAGTCTAAAACTCTCATTTTTCAATTCAGGCCAATTGTCTCTGACTATCCTGCCTCTGATTATCCTGCCATTCACCACCGCAAAGTACAGACTACCAGATGTTTTCTTGGTAATGTCCATGCAGATAATGGCAGGTTGCTAATAAGGTCCCCCTGAATCTGACCCTCCTCCAGCTCCTTCAGCCTTTCATCACAAGATCCCTATGGGGTGTGGGTATCTACCAGTCTCCCATTGTCCACAGATCTCTTCATTTCATCCCAGAGGGAAATGAAGTTCGAAAAGCATGAGTTATCCATGGTAAAGCCATCCTGAGTATTCCAACTCACCTTCTCCCTCACATGTCCAGAAAAAGCTTCAAAGAGGTTCAGCCTCATGATTATCCGAAGGACTAAAAATAAGGCCGAATATACTATCATTCTCTGGATAATTCTTCTTGCTCTTTTTGAAAAGGGGTGCAGCATTTTTCGTTTTCTAGTCACAGAATCACAGAATCACAGAATAACCAGGTTGGAAGAGACCCACTGGATCGTCGAGTCCAACCATTCCCACCAATCCCTAAATCATGCTCCTAAGCACCTCATCTACCCTAACCTTAAACACCTCCAGGGACGGTGACTCAACCACCTCCCTGGGCAGACTGTTCCAATGCCTAACCACCCTCTCCGTGAAGATTTTTTTCCTAATCTCAAGCATAAATCTCCCCTGGCGGAGCTTGAGGCCATTCCCTCTCGTCCTGTCCCCTGTCACTTGGGAGAAGAGGCCAGCACCCTCCTCTCCACAACCTCCCTTCAGGTAGTTGTAGAGAGTAATAAGGTCTCCCCTCAGCCTCCTCTTCTCCAGGCTAAACAACCTCAGCTCTCTCAGTCGCTCCTCATAAAATTTGTTCTCCAGCCCTTTCACCAGCTTTATTGCTCTTCTCTGGACTCGCTCCAGAGCCACAACATCCCTCTTGTGGTGAGGGGCCCAGAACTGAACACAGTACTCGAGGTGCGGTCTCACCAGTGCCGAGTACAGGGGGAGAATAACCTTCCTGCACCTGCTGGTCACGCCGTTTCTGATACAAGCCAAGATGCCATTGGCCTTCTTGGCCACCTGGGCCACTGCTGGCTCATGTTCAGTCGGTTGTCAACCAGCACCCCCAGGTCCTTCTCCTCCTGGCAGCTTTCCAGCTAGGCTTCTCCTAGTCTGTACCTCTGCTTAGGGTTGTTGTGCCCCAAGTGCAGGACCCGGCATTTGGCCTTGTTAAACCTCATGCCGTTGGTCTCAGCCCAGCAGTCCAGCCTGTTCAGGTCCCTTTGCAGAGCCTCCCGACCCTCCAGCAGATCCACACTTCCTCCCAGCTTGGTGTCATCTGCAAACTTGCTAAGGGAGGACTCGATGCCTTCATCCAGGTCGTTGATAAAGACATTAAACAGGACTGGACCCAGCACTGAGCCCTGGGGAACCCCACTTGTCACTGGCCTCCAGCTGGATTTAACTCCATTTACCACCACCCTCTGGGCCTGGTCATTCAACCAGTTTTTCACCCAGGAGAGTGTGCGCCCGTCCAGGCCAGAGGCCGACAGTTTCCGAAGCAGAATCCTGTGAGAAACTGTATCAAAGGCTTTACTGAAGTCCAGGAAGACCACATCCACAGCCTTTCCCTCGTCCAAGAGTTTAGTCACTTGGTCATAGGAGGTGATCAGATTAGTCTGGCAAGACCTGCCTTTCATGAACCCGTGTTGACTGGGCCTGATCACCCGGTTCTCTTGCAAGTGCTTCTTGATCGCACTCAGGATCACCCGCTCCATGACTTTCCCCGGTACCGAGGTCATGCTGACAGGCCTCTAGTTCCCCGTAGTAATCCTGGACCTCTCATGATCTCCATGACTTTTCAAAGATACCAAAGAAGAGACTTCACAGTGACCTCAGCCGCTCCTTCAGCATGCTTCTTATGTATCCCTTTGGGTCTCCTGACTTCTATGGATCAAGACATTTTTTAGGAGATCCCTGACTTACCCATTTCCCACTACCAGCAATTATTGTCCTCTATGAATCCTGTCTCCAGGGTTAAAAGGCTCAGCCTTACCTGCATCTGCTATCACTAAATCACCCAGCTATTTCAGCAGTGAATCCACATTTTCTGTGTTTGTTCTTTTACTGTTAGAAGGAAGGCTCTTTCACAGTATTTAAGGCACAACTGAGATGTTAGAAATAATCTTTTTTCAGTCATATTTCCCTTATACAAAAGGCCTCCAATGACAGAAAGACTGACAGGGATGCATCCTTTATCAGCATAGAGCTTACAGGTCGAACCAGTTTCTCTTTTTTTCTCCCCTCAGAAGTTCAAGTTTTAGTATCCCAAGAGTACACACTATTAGCTCTTCTCATAATCTGAATAGTTTGCCTATAGAACTATAAAATATTTCAGCTTTGTTCTGATATAAAGCACAGAAATTATAAAATCCTGAAATACTTCTTGCCAAAATGACTCAGCAGATGATGCGATAGCAGTCTATACGATTAAAACAAAAATGAGAATGCTAAGAAAAGGGACATGCTGAGATGAAAGTACATTAATGAGCATCACTCTTTTGGTGGATGCTGTCTTTATAGCTCAAAACTCATTTATATTCAAATGATAAACAGGATATCTGTAAAGGACAAAAGAAGGATACTACACTGAAAAATGCCTTCTAATGACTCCAGGTTTTAAATTCTAAACAAGAGGAAAACAAAGACACAAACAAATGCTTGCTTGCTTAGCCAGAGTGGCTATGTGATTTGAATCAGTAATAAAAATATTCAGGAAAGCTGAATGAGTAAGAATTTTGCATAGTTACTGTTGCTATGAAAGGTACTTTCCTTATTATACCAAATTCCACATATTACTTCCCTTCCCTTATCACTCACAAACAGGTGATGACATGCTAGGAAAATGGCCACATCCTCTAAAAGTTTCTGAGATCATGTTTGTAATGGAGCAGTCAGAATGATGTTCCTCAAAAAGCAGTGAATGTTCAATAAGGAAATTGTAAGTGTATTGAATGGGACAGTCCGACTCCGCAAATGTGTGTGAACAGCATCTGGAAGATCCTCTGAGAGAGAGTTGGCAGCTTCATCTCCCATCTGTCCTTCTCTAAGAGAAAGGATGCAGCTCAGTTGCACATCATCTACTGCACCAAACTCCACCACTCATCCAACAACTTCTAATATACCTACCTATGTTTCATGCTTTGGTAGTATTAGGAACAAACAAGAAAGGTAATTGCACAAATAGTAGAAAAACTGGATGTTCAGGAATGTCATTGATCACCTTCCTGCCCCTGGCCAGGTCAGCAGCTAAACACGCGCAGTTGTGGCCCAACACTCCCACGCACAGGGAAAGGAGAATTAGAGAAAGATTTGTAGGTTGGAAACTAAAACTTAAACCTCTTTAATGGAACAATAATAATAAAAGGAAAATAATATTAATAAAAAAATAATAAAAGATATACAAATATACAAAATCACTACCCCCATCAATATTTATATGTCACCACTGATGCTGCAGAACAGGCACAGGGAAAGGTCCCGGACTGGACTCAGTGGCAGATGGGAGCTGGTCTTATGAACTGGATTTGGGAATTCACAGATCTGGGATGTGGGCAAAAGGATAGACGAGGTCCTTGTTAGACGTCAAAGAAAAAAGCTTGATGCTCTTTGTCCCTCACTTTTATACCAAGAATAATGTACATGGAATGGAATACTCTGCTGGTCAGTTTTCAGTCACCTGTCCTGTCTGCCCCTCCCTGCGTATGTGAACCTTTTTCATCCATTTGACTTACAGCATTCCACCACCTTCAGAGTAACCTTTGTTTGCATAGAAATAAATGTAAACAATGGCCTTTCTGCATATCAGTGCCCCATTACTTGGTGACGTGTATAAATTTTAAACATTATCACTACTGGAGACAGACATTGTCTGAAAAAGAAGTAGTAAATTTCAGCAAATGAAGTTACTTAGATGAAGCTTAGCTCATCTAAATAAAAGTTAAGTTGAGCTTTGGCTCAAACCAGAACAGAGAGCTACTACAGAAAGGAACAATGTTCAGTTCTGCAGAACAGGAGAAGCAAATATACTCAATTGCCAAATGACAACAAGAACCTTCCAAAGACATGTTTGGAAGGAAAGGGGCATATTCTTTGTAGGAACATCTTTCTACAGTAAATGCATCAATTATGATCAAATCATGTCCCCTATATGGAATAAGGTATTTCTACAGTGATCCAAATAAAATCTCTCAAAGCAGGAAGGGATTTGAGTACTAAAAAAGAAACACCCACCATGCCACAAGGTCTGCCCTTCACGTTATGTTTATGCTTATTTTTGGGAAGAAGGTGAGAGGAAGGCCCCTAACTTTGTTTTTAATCAGTGACTACATTAGCAAGTAGTCCCATGAGATAAACCCTGTAAGATTCTCAGCTTGGTTGTAAAGAAGCATATATTTTCAGGTGCAGTGATGTTCTCTTTTTCCAGTTTTGAGACCAACAGCATATTCACTGCAGTGTTTGACCAGTGGTCTAAGGTGCTTTCACGCCAGACCTCCAAAATGGCTAAGCTGGTCCATGAGTGACAAAGCTCCATCAGAAGAAGAGATCACTGACAAACAAAGTCACCACTCAAACTCATGTTAGTCTTGCATAATTTTATATTAGCAGATATTGTGAAACTGTGTAAATTTAATAAAAAGTATGGATGAATTCACATTTACTCTGGTAGCTCTGACATAAAGCAAACAATATTTTCATGGAAGAAGAATTCCCAGTAAAATATGCTCTATTATATTCTCTATCACTCTATAAGCATTCTCTTATACTGTTTTGTGCATTAATAATAATTCCTGTGACCAGTCATTATTTACATTTATATGCCATTAAATTTTTTGGAATATCTATCTTCTTTTCACAATAATACATTTTGAAGTACTAAATTAGTAGTGGTGACTAAAATAATCCCAACTAAATTTAAAGTGACTACCCACTTAAACTTTCTCTCTTACAAGATTAGGAACCCACAAAAAAGTCTTCCTATTTATCAGTTTGGCATTAGCTAGTAAACACTTTTTCTTTCAGAAGCTCAATCAATTAATGTATTCTTCAGAGCTGCTTATACCAAAATCTTCATTTTTCTTCCATATATCAGTTAATTCCACTACTCTGAATACGTAACATGTTGATATTCAAGGAATGTATAATGAGAGTACTAATATGGGCAGGCCAAGGTAGCAGAAAATATTTCCTCCATTGAGAGTTCTGCTGACCTAATTTGCAAGAAAGATTGGAAAAGAAAAGGGTTTGTTCTTATTTTTCTTTTACAAATGAAATATTTTCTTAAAAAATCAGCCACTGGAGTGAAGGAAACTTTGGCAATGAGTTTCCCAATTGTCCTCATGTTGTATATCATGTACATTACACATAGCCATGCATTCTGTCTAAACTAGTAAGTGTGTGTAGCTGTAGCAGCAATACCTCAATACCTTCTGCTGAAGACAGAGATTCTTCCAACAAAAGGTACGTCCTGAGACAGCTGGTAGTTGTCTTCTAAATGAAATAAGCTATGCTAGAAGAAGCCTGTACAGCAACATTTGCATTAAGGCTTATATATATATATATATATATATAAAAGAAGATACAGTAAAATTTGCTGCTTTTATTGTCTCCCCACCAGCACTGTACTTTAATCATATTTTCCAGTATGAACTATTGTCTTGCTTCATGATTTATCTTACCTGATTCCTAAAATCAGCAAAGCACTTTTATGTAACCATCTTATTATTAAACAACGTTTACTCTATACCAGTGTTTCAGTTTTATTTTAATAGCAAATAGAAAAAATGAAGGCCTTTCACATCTACAAAACCAGAGTTACTAGGTAGATAGTCTGCTGGGAATATCCTCTTAGAAGTATCTAAGCACTGTACTCATTGAGCTTTTGTCGCTCAGTGAGAACCAGAGTATGCATCTCAAGTGCATGTCTTTATAGGGTAACAACATTAGCTACTTCAATCACCTTAATAAATTGCTAAACATATATTCTGAGGCATCATACCATTAAGTATGGTCCTATAGCCCTTCAGTTAGGTCTTACAAGCAACACAGCTGTGATGCTGTGCCTGCGCTAACTACAAACCAGCTAAGAAGAGATAGTTGTAACCTGGACACAACATGAAGCTGATACAGTCTAACTGCTTCGAATTCAGGTTACCCATGTGAATCCCCTCTTCTAAAGACCCAGATACTTTCTTTTTCTCATTCGATGGAGTTGCTCAACGATAATCACTTCAGAAATAATTGGCCTGAATTTTTAAGTGTCTGAGGCATCTAAAAGCCTAATTTTAGCTTTTTTTTTTTATTATTTTTAAGTGTCTTAGGTGCTGTTTCTAGAGTTCTCCAAAACACTTCATCCAACCCACCACACAGACTGTTTTTCCTACACTTGCCTTATTAATCTAGGAGTTCCCACTCAATTTCTTCACACCAGTTCAGCACTGGAGGTGCAGAAGCCTTCCTGCCTGCTGAGCCTGCCATATGGAAGAGTTACTTCTCCCCCTCACTGGCTCTCCATTTTCCATTTCATTTCATCCGAGCACACAACTTGCTCCCCATTGCCTATTCTTCTCAGTTATTCTCTTTCTCTCACCTATTTCTTCCCACTTCTAAAAAGTGCAGCTGTACTCATTAAGTTTGTGAAGCATTTGAGATGCAGTCTGTGGGGAAGATTAAATGCAAAGTAAGTATCTTGTGGATAGCTCTCTGAAGTGGGAGCAGCACTGATGAAATTTTAAAATCTCTTGGAATTACCAGAATATTTCCTTCTCATTACACATGCAACTTTGAAAGGTCTGAGGAAAATCTGTGTGCATGCAAGGTGACACAAAAAAAATTTTAAAATATTCTGATGCTACAGAGCTAAGGAACACAGACTGTTAGATAATTGCCTGTATCTGCCCACAGTAGCTGCAAGCATACACAAGCTGCTACAATTTCTTCTGCAAAGCATGTGCACGCAAGGTAAATGCCTACACGTCTCTAGGTGTGCAAAGCAGAGTGAGGTTTATATAAAGATCTCTGAAGTGCTTTCTGCATAGCCAAATCAAAATCCCATATTTCAAAATCATTTTGATTTTACTATTTCTATGAGTTGATAAAGTAAAGCTGGTTACATATTTCTTTATACATAATTTTAAGCGGCATGGCTATTCAATAAAATGGGTAGCCATTAACAAATACAGTTAGGCCTTAAAGTTAAATTTTAATAAGCAATGTGCTGCTGACATTTAAATTTTAAAACATGTAAACTGTACAAGCTGCATGTCTAAATATAGATGTCATACTTCTTTTATATATCCAGATTTTAACTCAGTTCTCATATCTTTTAAGTACTTTGAAGATCATGGTAATTACTAAAAATAGGTTGTTAAGGAAAATATGAGTAACACAAAACACAACTGGCATTAGTTTACCCAAGCTCCATTAGTCACTACCACAAACACTGTCATTTGACAGTTTGGCCTGAGGTTAATGTAACAGGATACTAATTTCAAAATGAAGGAAGCAAAGCCAACCGAGAGCATTATTTTTGTAACACATTTTCTTAATTCATTTATCACAGTAATGATTAGTTCATGTTGCTTGATCTTGGACACAGATTGCTTTTAGCAGAGAACAACATACAAACAAGGGCAAAACAAGGTAAAAGCCTGTGTAATTGTATTATGTCAGCAACAGCTATTTAACAGCCAACTGTGCCCAAAATATCACTAGAATCCAATATTTTTAGAGTCCCAGCCCACTTCAGGTGTGTCATCACATTCATCCTCAGAAACCAACAAACTACTTGATTAGATTTTGTCTTACAGAAATCATTTTTGAGGCAAGCCATAGAAAAAGTAGTTTTAAATCAAAGAGTTACGTTAATATAGGTTATAACTTAAAGTACACTGAAGTTAATGGGAGCTCTAAGAAGATAATTATTGTTTCTCTAAGGTTATCAAAGCCATAGAATCAATATCAGAACAACTCAGAGAGTATAGTGAACATGTTCATCTGGTATCAATACTGTGGTGTCCAAGATTTAAACCTTTAGTTTTCACAATATTCAGAATTGTCTGTCATTAAATGGTTGTGAAGATACAGAGAAATTCTTGTTTCTTCAATGTGCCTGTCAGCAAAATCCAAACATTATGTAGTATGTAGCAAGACTTCCTCTAGCAACTTATTCTTTGTGATTAAGGGAAGTCACACAGACAAGGCTGTATGTCTAAGAACACAAAACCAGTATTTCTCTCAAACTGGGTCAGTCCAGCTGGGCCACCTTCCCCAATACTTTGTGCAAGGGTAACGGAAGCTGATATTTATGAAAAACATGTGAACTTGGTCACTTTCTACAGTATGTTCCCCTCGTCCCTCCCCATCGTCGACAACTGTAGTCCGCAAATGTTAGTATCTGTTGATGGGAAAGTTGCCTGTGAATACTATTGTCTATGGACACGTTGTCCATGTTCCAGCATGATACACTGAGAAGCAGTGGAGTATCCATCCCTGGAGACTTCGAAGACCTGGGAAGACAGAGCTTTGTCTGTTCTGATTTGGTGTTGGCTGAAGTCCCACTTCAAACAGGACACCAGACTATAAAACCTTCAAAGGTCTTTTCCAGTCAACAAGTCAGTCAAATCAAGTGATGCACGATATTCAAAGAAATTAATCAAATGTATGAACAACATTTTGTTACTCCAATACTGAGGTTAGGTCCAGAACAACTAGTGCTCAGACCCTGTGACGACTAGAAGCACATCTAGGTTACCAATATCTATGGAGTTCATATTATAAAGATTTTGTAAAAGTTCCCAACATGAAGGGGAAAAGTTCCAAAGTGAAGGGGAGTCAAATTTAACAAACAGATAAATGCAAACCTAAGTCTGTATTTCCACACACAGGTTGTGTTTTGGGTGATCACAGATGAATTTACCAATAACATTTTTTAATTGTGAGTTAGATTAAGAATTCATTTTGATGATGTGGTGGTATGACAGATGCATTCCACACCTCTCCTTGGGCCCTTTTAACTAAACCAGCAGCAGTTCGGTTCAGACTTCAGAGGAGATAAAAGCCTGCCTGCAGATGGGCCAAGAACTCCTCCATGAAATGCACGAGGAGCAAAGCAATGCAGAGAATACCTGTAAGGAGACTCATACGTGGCTCTATTATACATAATTTGACTATGAGACAACCACTTTTATCCCATAAATATGACTGCCTCAGTGAGTTTTCTTTGAGTTCTCCCTGCCAGGCAGTGTGGCTGCATGGTAGTGATCTCCCCTTGTGCTGGGACGCCTCTCAAGGGTGCTTGTCAAAGCAATGAGATCTTTTACCACTAACAGGTCACTGGTGAGCCCCATTTGAATCCTCCCTGGACAGCAGCTGTACTACAGACCAGCCAGTTCTCCTCTTTAACTGATTGTTTGTTTAGCCTAAATAAGTAACATTAAATAGAATAATAATTTAGAGTTATACTACTGTATGATTCAGTATGCTGTCAGCTTAAATAAGATTTTAGAGTTATAGTATTATGTGATTTAGTATGCTGTTTGCTTAGCTTCCTTCACATGAGTAGCAAGACTTGCACTGAAGTACTAGGCCACAAGCTGGAAATTTCCAGTTAAAAACTTTCCCAGTGCATACAACCTATTTAGTCAAACATGGCCTCCAGAATCAACGAAAAACAGGAAAATACAGAGGCTTTAAGGATACAGATCATCAAGATCAGCTGCACCAAGACAGGTGCTGAATGACAGCAAAGAAATGCAACAAGGAATAAGAAGACTTCAGATTCAAATATTCTTATTGGACTGAACCATCATGTGACGGGTGGGTAAATAGTCTGTAAGGGTATAACTACCCAGCGATGTCTTGGTTCACATCAGCCTCTTTTTCTGTGGAGCTGGTCTCTCTCCCCAGAGTCAACCATGCTTGAGTACCTCTCTATTAAATTATTTATTTTATAAAAACGATGCCTGAGAGTTTGCTCTATGAAACCTCAGATTTGAACTCTGGAGCAAACTCATGCTGGATGCCCAGATGGGAATGTAAGTTGATTGGGGATAAGCATTATGAAACATTGTAATCTGTGCTAAGTGATGCAGGGAATCGGGAGCACACATATAATCTTTTGGCTATACGGACATATAATTCTTTAGCTATGAACACATATAACATGATTTTCCCTCATATATTTCCTCCATGAAATAAGTAATAATGTAACCTCATCATCATACTCTATTGAAGTGCACTTTTACTTAAATACAAGTTTAATCTAAAAACTTGTTCATGACAGGTGGATTTCTACTTCCATTGTTACTATTATGCAAAACTCCCCTATTCCATGCCCTGCTCTAGATATGAAGCAATCTTGGCATATCTTCAGTATTCCTTTAAGATTGTTTGGAGGGAAGAGGAGAAAAAAGCCATAGAGCACTATTTCTTAGATAATACATTTTGAAGTAAAAAGTCACTCAAGTGCACTCTCATAACTGTGCTTTGTCAGAAAACATGTTCTATGCTTAAGCATAAAGTACTTCATTTTTACGGTGCTATTCTCATAATGATACAATAAAATCTTCTTCAAAGGATTATCCAATCTGAGATTTTTAAAGTAAAATTTTAGACCTACTGTCCAAGATGCTAATAAACTCACCAATGCATTCACTTTTCCTCATTTTTATTTATTTTGGGGTAGACAGGATTGAATGATAATTGAGATCCTATGAGTTTTCGGAAGGCAGTTGCCAGGCCATTTTTGAATGCAGGACATCAAAAAATGCAAACATGTATGATCATTCACTACTTAAAATATAGCCTTCATTATTAAAATGTGTATTTTGCTACGGTAGTTTTCTTTAAGAACAAAATTTACAATGACAGCCAACTTCAAGCGTCCAGACATAATACAATGAAAAGTGTTTAAAGGAATAAATTTTTCTTTACCTTTCACACAAGTTAAAGACACACAAATAGTTACCTTGGAACAGAAGAAATGATCACGTTGTACTGCAATAATCCAATAGCACACAAATCCACAATGAAAAAATGTAACTTATTTTTTCTTAAATCTACTGACATTTTGCCTCTTCAAAGTACAGCATTACATCCATCCCTCTTGTTTCTATCACTCTCATTAGCACAACTGCCTCTCACAAGCTCTAATGAACCCAGCCCAAACACTATGAGGACACTCTCCACTCTCTGTTAATCAGATGAGAAGCAAAATGTTGCAAAGAAATCAGTCAGACACAGCCCCAAAATGATTTATGGGGAAGCAAGTTATGAAGCATCTCCAAGGGTGCCTAAGACAGTTTTATAAGAGTCACATAAATGCAAAACCTTCAGAGAAAGATATCCAGAACCCCACCTGCACACTCAGTAGGCCAACTCCCTCTCTAAACTGGAAAAACTTTCTAACCAGGAGCCTTCTAAACGATGTCTGCCAAAATGCTTATGCAATCCATTGTCAAAGGCAATTATGTTCTTCCTATATCCTTCCTCCCAAAACTGCTTTTATGGTTTTTTCAATACTTGTTCTTAAGAAAAACAGGGAGGAAGAAATTCCTGTAAACAGTGCACAATAAACAATTCAGGTTAATTCCTCAGGGTAGTTTGACATCAGCATTAAGATATGACACCTTAATGCTTGCTGTGGTAATTTGTTATCTTAGCAGCCAACTGCAACTAACAAAAAGAAATAAAAAACAACTAAACAGATATACCTGGCCTTTTTAATAAGCATATTTGGTCTTTTCTGTGGAAGAAAACTCACCAATAGTGTAATATCTCTTCAAGTCACTCCTCCGTGGATTGCGCCTTTGGGTGTTTGTGGTGTTGTTCTGTTCCTCCTCAGAAGAAGCTGTCTTAGTGGCAAGCAAAGATTTACCAGGCTGAGGTGTCTGAGCTTCAGCTGCCACTGGGTTGCATCCTGGCCCACTAATATCCACCGACTGGGACTTTTTCTTTAATCTAAAGGCAATTTAAGGCAGTAAGGCATCATTAATCATCATTCTATACCTAAATTATATATAGAATAAAAGCAATATATTCATTCTACAATTTGTGCATGTTGCAGCAGAACACAGAAGAGCAGTGACAAATTATGCCTTGTATTAATTTTCCTTTTCAGCTCCTGCTAAATGAGTTACAGCACTTCCATCTCACGTGTAGCTACAAATGGTAAACTGCTCTCCGATTAGCGGGCTGAGTTGCTTGAAGGATCAGTCCCTAATCTCTTTCAGAGAAGATGAGCTGCCAACAATTAACCTATCCTTAAATTGCCTGGCTTAAGTTTCCACAGATGAGGGGAGAACAAAGAAATTAAACCATTTGCACAAAGTTGCTGAAGGGCCCAAGGGAAAAGAAGTGACTTACAATTCAGACATACCTCTACAATTACATTTCTCATTCTGCAATAGTTTCAACGTATTGTTTCTCACCGAAACTCAAGAATCTCGCTAACCCCAGGTACCATCTTCTGCACTGCAACCTCAGTGGACAGAGAAAAATAAATTCTCTGTCCTGCAGAAGAAATTATTGTTACTCAACTCGTTATGGCATCCAAGTAAAGTACAACTTTTTAACCACTATCCTCTGAGCCCAACCATCCAACCAGTTTCTTACCCAACTTAATTAATAGTTTTATTAGAGTAACAAATTAAACCTAAGCTGTCTCCCTCTTAGCTCCCTGCTTCCTTATTTTTAAAATATTTTCTCCATATATTGTTTGCAATTAAACAGTATGGATTCCCGCACTGCAAATGGAATCTGCTACTTTATGAGATTAACTGATAAATATAATAAATATTACTGCTATTAGTAGACAGGAAAATCTTCAGATCACGATCAGCTCTGGAAGATATATTAGAGTATCAAAGTGTATTTAGAATTTTATGAATGACATTATGAAGGTAAAATTTCTATACTTATATATGATACTGTTTGTCCACGGACAGGAATAGCAGTTAGAAAGTTAGCAGTTAGAAATGAGCTTCTTCATATGGTCCAGTGAGAAAACTACTTCCTCTATAACCTTTCCCTAGACTTGCCCAGGGTGTCTTCTCTTTGAACCAATGCTCCTCAGCTCCAATGCCTCTACACAAAAATTCAGGATGAAAGTGGTCTTTATCTTTCCTACATACGAGAAAGACTGTACTGGGCTGAATCAGCAGCTTATCTAGACAAACGTCTTGTCTCTAACAACTCCATCAATTAAAAGTGTAGAGGCAGGGGCACAGTGCTGCCTTCCCTACAGCCACAAAGACTGTGGATGTATCTTCCTGGACCTCAGTAAAGCCTTTGACACAGTTTCTCACAGCATTCTGCTTCAGAAACTCTCAGCCTCTGGCCTGGACGGGTGCACACTCTCCTGGGTGGAAAATTGGTTGGATGGTCGGGCCCAGAGGTTGGTGGTAAATGGTGCTAAATCCAGCTGGAGGCCAGTTACAAGTGGGGTTCCCCAGGGCTCAGTGCTGGGTCCAGCCGTGTTCAATGTCTTTATCAATGACCTGGATGAAGGCATCGAGGGCACCCTTAGCAAGTTTGCAGACGACACTAAGCTGGGAGGAAGTGTGGATCTGCTGGAGGGTCAGGAGGCTCTGCAAAGGGATCTGAACAGTCTGGACTGCTGGGCAGACTCCAATGGCATGAGGTTTAACACGGCCACATGGGGCACAACAAACCTATGCAGAGCTACAGACTAGGAGAAGTCTGTCTAGAAAGCTGCCAGGAGGAGAAGGACCTGGGGGTGTTGGTTGACAGCCGACTGAACATGAGCCAGCAGTGGCCCAGGTGGCCAAGAAGGCCAATGGCATCTTGGCTTGTATCAGAAACGGCGTGACCAGCAGGTCCAGGGAGGTTATTCTCCCTCTGGACTCGGCACTGGTGAGACCAAATCCTGTGTTCAGTTCTGGGCCCCTCACCACAAGAAGGATGTTGAGGTTCTGGAGCGAGTCCAGAGAAGAGCAACGAAGCAGGTGAAGGGGCTGGAGAACTGGCCTTATGAGGAGCGGCTGAGAGAGCTGGGGTTGTTTAGCCTGGAGAAGAGAAGGCTGAGAGGAGACCTCATTGCTCTCTATAACTACCTGAAAGGAGGTTGTAGAGAGGAGGGAGCTGGCCTCTTCTCCCAAGTGACAGGGGACAGGACAAGAGGGAATTGGCCACAAGCTCCGCCAGGGGAGATTTAGGCTGGACGTTAGGAAAAAAGTTTTCACAGAAAGGGTCATTGGGCACAGGCAGAGGCTGCCCAGGGAGGTGGTTGATTCACCTTCCCTGGAGGTGTTTAAGGCATGGGTGGGCGAGGTGCTGAGGGGAATGGTTTAGTGTTTGACCGGCATGGTTGGACTCGATGATCCAGTGGGTCTCTTCCAACCTGGTTATTCTATGATATCTTTCCAGCTTCCAGCAAACTCCAGTTTACAGGTTTCCTGAATCAGATGATGCACCTTTATTAGCTCTTGGATTGATTTTTCTTTGTTTCTCCTTAATTACTCCTGAATTCATCTAAACGTTTGATATAGGTGCCATCCTGCTTTGACAGGTTTTGGTTTAACTATGCATTGTGTTCATTTTAGCAACAGTAGCAACAGTACCTTATTTTAATGACTTGTAAGAGTAGCATTATGAGAGACAAAGAACGACTATTACTCCATATATACTAGCTGCTTACATTAGCTCCTGCTGTTCAAACAGCCCTACAGACATGGGAAGAACTACCTGTCACTGTGATAAAACTACTTTTACTTTGAGGATCTTGGTTGATGGTCCCATATACAGAGTCACTGAGGTCACCACCCTGAACAGCTTGGGATGAACTAACTGAATACTTCTGTGGGCACTCATAGATATAAAAATGAAGATGTGACTAAGTAGAACATCCTCTGGGTAAGGCAAAGAAGGTTGGTTGAAATGATGCTCCAGAAACTGAGACCTCGTTTCGAGTCATTCTAGCTTTATGCCTACAGCTGGTCAAATGTATTCACCTAGAACAAAGGCTGGAGTATTTTACTGACTCATCGGCAATGAAATTGTGTTCCATTATGATGTTAAGATCACTGTGGACATGTGTCCTGCCTTATACATTTCTATGCTCTGCCTCAGAGGAAGACAGACAGTAGGTGAGTTGAAATAAATCATAAATTGAGAAATACTGCTATGATTTATATTCTCAACTACGTTACAAACAAAATCTTCACCACCAAGACTGTCTGAAGGACAACCCAGTTAATAAAGCCATGAATTACACCGTGGAGGTAGCTAATAAAACAGCTTGCTGCACAGCAGGGAATATCAGATTTGTTACAAATATACTGTGTCTATTCTTCTGTAATCATATAGAAGTAAAGGGACAATACCTGTCATCTAAGCAGTAAAAATGTCACATGGCCTTCCTCAGGTGACTTATGATTAATAAAAGACTTGGTTGAAACACCTATATTAAATTGATGTCCAAAACAATCTTGCAATCCAGAATAATTTACATCTAATACTTCCAGATAGGTCATAGATACTGGAGTACTAAAATTAAAGAATAGGAGCATGAAAGATGAGCCAGTGCACATAATACTGTCAAACTGTTCTTGAGAGATCATGTTGACAGTGTTTTTGCTGCCACAAAAGGCAGAAAGATGCAGAGTCTGATTTAATCTAAACTCTGGGATAACAGGGTCAGCTGAGAACACAACTTTACAGGCATGACTTGACAAAACCAAGTAACTTATTGAGATGGATTTTCCTTCAGCCCACCTGAACTATATATTGACACTTTCATGGCTGGCAAATAGTTTGAGAAAATACTGCAGCTCTTGAACTGCTTCACTAGAACATCATGTCTTGCAAAGAAAGTCTAAGTTCTATGTATGTTTCAAAGCCAAAGGAAGGAATTCTTTGTAAGCCTGACCCTTTTCCAGTGCCCTGCTTTATTGCTAGTTTTGTGTTGGGTTTGGTTTTGGGTTTTTATATTAAAGTTGCACAGTCAGGCTGAAACAAGATTTATTTTCTCACAGAAAGGAACTTGAGCATGAAATGCCTCAGGATCACATGCCCAGTTTTTCCTTTGTTTCAGACTATCTGCTTGTAGAAAATTAAATAAAAGATATAAGAAATACCGTGGCAAAAATTTTTTATCTTTTACCCTACATTTTCTCTAGCAGTCTTCAACTAACTTTTCAATAACGGGCAACACAGATCTTTCAATACTGCCTGGTGTGACCCAAAATGACTCTGCTGCAGACAGCCAGCAGCCAGTACACCAGCAAGGATTTCAAAGGCAACACTGCACTAGTCAGGCTCAGAAATGTGTGTCTGACAGCAAAGTCAAAGTCCTAACTTGACTGAGATATGAAGTAGAAGGGGCAAACAATGTTTTTTCTGTAGCTTTTCTTAAATTATACAAGTTCTAGCAGAGAGAAAATAAAAGGTACACCTGCAACCTTTGAGAGGTTTGAAGCCCAAAGCTGGTCACTGCTGTTGTCTTCTGGCTACTGATGGTTTCTGTGAAATCTGATTGTGGTCTCTGTTAAGACAGACAGGCATCTTCACAGCAATGGCAGCAAATACAAAAGAGAGGCTAACATGGAATGACTGTGAAGGCCCAATTATTGACAATTAATTGAGGCAACCCATCCTGGGTCGAAGTTCAAGTAGACTGGAGGAGAGTTTACTCAGCTGGTGACTGGACTGGGACACGCTGTGTTTGTTTGGAACATGGATAAGCAGCACCTTTGTTTTAAAGAATCCTGTCAAAAAAAACATTTCACACACTTATTTGTGTAACTCAATTGTACTATTGCTAATAACCCATTAGAATCCCATTTGCTCCATTTATATCTCACTGCATTTTCCTGGAACAGATGTCATACACCCCAGAAACTCGAGTCGTCTGAGACCACCTACGCAGTCGCTCCTTGGTGCCTCTAGCCTACCAGACAGAGGCACAAAGCCCAAATCTGCCTCTCAGCAATCTGCCAGTTACTGACAGAAGATTTGCTCATTTAGCTATCCCAGAAGGAATGTGCATCTCCAAAGTTTGCAGATGACACTAAGCAGGTGACAAACACTGACCAGCTTTTAAACTTGTGCTTTATTTCTGTTTCCATCATCTGCAGACAACTGCAAAGTTTTCTGTTGTATCTTAGAAACAGCCTAACAGATGGCCCCAGCTATTACCTCCTCCTGACCAGCTGGCACCCTGCGCTCCCCAGCAGCACCTCCCAGGAACAGGTCACTTTGAACAGATTCTTTCCATTTCCCTCAAAAAGAAAATGTGGTTGAGTGATTGGATGTTTGGGCACTGACCACCAAGTGCCATAGACATAAGGGAAGTTCTTAAATCCCAGGGCTAGTGAATTCCCTGGAGAGTCTGCTATAGATTTTAAGACTTCGTCACTGACATTCATCAATTGTGACATTCAGTCACAACCCTATTCCATTCCTAATACAATGCATGCACTCCTTCATGCTATAATTTCAAACTGTTTTTTTTCCATAGCAGCATGGGAAAAAAATAAGACATTATTCCCTGTACAGATTTTGATAGCACCTAAAACAAGAGACTGGCTGACAGTCCAGTCTGAAAGAAAAGGGAAAAAAAGTATTTAAACCATTTATGCTGGAAACAAACAAGCATATGAAGCATCACAGGGGCTGGGAATCTGTACAATTTGGTCTTCGTGAATGTCTAAGTAAAAATCCCTTACTGTAACAAAGATTTGAAGGAACACCTAGCTCAGTGTTATCTACTGAATACAAAAAACTTCCCTGCGCCCTTTGCAACTATCTCAGAGAATTTACTACACAGTTAGTAACAGAAGAAAAATCATTCATTTGAAGAGTGATGCTTATCTTTATTCTTCAAAGATACATTTAGTATTTTTGAACACCCAGAAGAGTTGGTTATGAATTTGATTCCTTTGTAGCAAGGAAAGTCATTTAAACTGATTTCGACAGCCAGGATTTATCTGATTCTGGGGAAAAAAAGCAAACTACTACTGTTTACAACACAGCACTGCAAAGTCTGACAACCTAAACACAGAAAGCCTAACACTTGAGTGTCTACATGGACCAGCTTCCAAAACAGGGACTTTACTGCCCTGTGTACATGCTGCCCCCTCCAGCCTCCACACAAATCTGTATTTGCATATGGTTGGCACTTTTTGGATGCTGTGGCGATTTGGTGATACCAGGTAAAAAGCTTGTGGTCTACCTTAAGGCTCCATTTACCACACACTTGCAACGTGAAGCAATGCCAAGGATGGCTGCTGGAAAGTCTTTTCTGTAATAGTCTTAAATACCACCCACAGCTCTGGCCATCCTCTCCCCAAAAGAAGATAGCAGGATTAAACTGATACAGGCAAAACCCATCCATTATGATGATAAGTTGGTGCCTCACGAGGTGAGGCAAAATAGATGCGGGAAGGAGCTGCTGGTGGGGGACCAGCGCAGCGACCTCTACAGCTATCAGGCATGGGAAAGGGGAATGGAAAATGGGGTTCTGCTGTGGGAGATTTAAGAAGCACCAAACAAAGGCAAGCGGCAAGTCTGAAACAAACACAAAGAAGTACTTCTTTGAATGGTATATGATTGCATGACTGAAATAAATTGTGCAGACTAGGAGTATCACTTGGTACACGAAGAATGACACAACTTGGGCAGAAAACACTGGCTAGAGGCTGTGAAACATGCAGGTATTTCAGCAAACAAAGTCCTTCAGCCAAAGATTGCTGGAGCGTGGAGGGGTTTTACAGGCAAAGAGCCACTCAGTCCATGATCCATCTCTCATATTATCCCTAGGTATCCGCTACTGTGTAAGCACTACATATAACTGAGTGCAACAGAGTTGTAATTCAAATATGAATTGATCATTATGAATTGGAGAGAGAAACAAACCCAACCATTACAAAGCAGTTAGGAAACAGAGCACTACTAAAATTGATATCTGTCAGTAAACATAGAAAGAAACAAAACCCCCTCAGAAAAGACCTTCAGATTGTTAATTTGTGTGTTGATCATGTGGCAGATTTTTCTGATAATGCAAGCAGCTTATGCAATCATTTGATGGCAGAAAACAAGAACAAGACCACCTTCACACAGGTGACCTTATAAAAGGATTAAGAATGAATTCACACTTCCATAGCCCAAAAAGCAATTCAAAGCAGCAGGTGAGTTTCAATAATGTAACGTTCAGCCCAGTTGCAAGGAAGAAAACAGTGCGGGCACAAGAAGTACATGCAAAAATTTAGTGACATTTCAACATCGCAATTTGGTCTATACTCCCAGCAAATTATTATTTGAGCACATAGAGCAAGCATACAAAACAATCTCTTTTTTTGTTCCTTTATACACACTACCAAAAATTACCATGCAAATTAAAGACACAGCAGTCGTTAATCATCAAAGAATCACCCTCTGCATTCCCAGTCACCCTTAATGAAGCCGTCCCAGCACATGCAGGAAAATTGCCGCCACTCCTCTTCTGTAAGAAAAAACAATGCCAGACCAGAAGTTTCCACCAAGCTTGAGAAGAAAAGTGGAAGAGTATCTAAATGATTGAAAAATTGTTTTTATGATGTGTGGAACAAGCAGCCAATGCCCTTTGAAGAAGATCTATAGGCAATGCTGGCACCTCATGTTTCAAGGGCACAACACAGAATAAAGACTTATGAAGATTAACACAAACCTTGTGATTATTCCTGGGAGCATGACAGCACTGCTACAGGTAAACCCTTGGAGGACCATTTACAGAAGACATTTAGAGTGGTTGCTGCCAGGCTACATCCATGAACTGCAAGCAGGAGAATCCAGAATCCACTTGTGTTTCAAGTGTGACAAGGCATTGTCACTGCCTGAGAGAGAAGCGTTAGTGAGTCTGCAGGCAAAGAAGTCAAAATGCTCTGCACACCACAGATGGGCCTGGAAATGTAAATTCACAGGAGGATGAGGTATGGCAGGAGTCGGGAGGGAGGTGATGAGGATGATGATAGAGAGGAAGATGGCAGCGATCATGCTAAATACATAATGAAACACAGCATACACAATTCATTCTTTTTTCCTGCCTAAGCTTTTGTAAGGATTAAGAGCTCAAGATCATATGGCTTCGCCATGGCGGTATGATATTTTACAGCTGTTTTATATCATGGAAGTAATATGCTCTGAAACTCAGGTGTGTGTTTTGTTAGGGATGAGAATTTCTTGATCTTTTCTCTCGGGATTTTGAGCGGGTGGGTTGCAATGCTATACTATTTGCTGACAGTTATCTTGATTTTGGGTATGTTTTAGAATAGATGTGTAAAGTAAATTACTATTTTGAATCTTGCTATTTTGTTAATAGCTGCTATACTGTTACTTAAATAACTCCCACTAGTTCCATTTTCACAAAAGCTCTTCCAATGCTTTATGCTAATCTACTTTAGTACAATTTGCATGGGTCTTGAAATTTCCAGCTCTGTCATGTTCAGCACAGGAAAATTTTGCATAATGATTTTAAAGTGATGATAATTTCTACTTCATTTTTATTTGTCTTGTTAATGCTGTAGCATTATATCTAATGCAACTTTATTTATAAGGATGGATTCAAATTGTCCAAACTATTTTAAGGTTGTATCACTAAGGAAAGTCTTTGCTTCATCTGATTAGAAAGAGCTATTTCTGAAATCTCTATTACAGGCTATGCAACCAGCACCCAGATCCTATTCCCCTGGAAATTACTGTGAGATTTTCACACATCCTGTATAATGCAGGACCACATCCTATATTACCATTTTTTCCCTCCCAAACACAGAATTCAGATTTTTCAAGGACAGGTATAGCCAGTGGTCTGGGAGCAGCATGACACACCCAGAGACATATGGAATACCTCACCTACAGCGAAGCCATACAAACTCGTTGCATTTTCCCATCTAATTAACTTTGTCATAATACCAATTATTTTCTGTGCTAACTGCAAGAAATTTATACCTCAACAAAACTGTTTTTTTCCATAGCCATTAATTCAGGCAATTGCATTTACATTTCTGATTCCAGCCCTAGGCTTGACTGTTTGCAGAGTTGTTTACAAATCAGCTGCAATATCCCTGGGAACTTAATGTTCCCGAGATGGCTACAGTATATGCAATCATAACACGCATCCATTTATGTAGTCAAATTTGGAAGCAAAAGGGGCTTTTTTCTCAAAGGAAATCTTCGAATAGTTTGGGTTGGAAGGGACCTTAAAGATCATCTAGTTCTACCCCAGCTCCCGTGGGCAGGGACACCTTCCACTCCATCAGGCTGCCCAAGGCCCCATCCAACCTGGCCTTGAACACCAACAGGGATGGGGCAGCCACAGCTTCCCTGGGCAACCTCTTCCAGTGCCTTATATAAATACTGTGTCTTTATACTTTTGCAATATAGCTTAGCCTTGAAATAAAGATTAGATAGATTTGCAATGTGTACAGAATATATTCTTCTATAAGTCCTCACAGGACAAAAAGCAACTGTCATAAAATTAAACAATTACCATCAACTCAAAGTGGAGACTAGTTACTGTGAAGAGAGTTACATATGATGTTCCTTGAGGTGACTAAAACATCTAGCATTTATCCTTCCTAGGAACATAAACTGGTTCTCAGAGGGTTCTGCAGGATATAATGATATCGGATAAAATTCTGCAGAAGCACCTAACTAGTCAAAGGCAAGTTAGGAACGTGGCAAAAAGAGGAACCTTTCATTATCATAGCCAAAGGAGAATTGAGTTTTTGCCTTTCAGCTCATGTATACTCAAGATTTTGAATAGTAAGTGTCATTTTAGCATTTTAGTGGAATATGCAGAAAACATACAGACTGTATAAAATAAGCTTTGTATTGGTTGGGGTTTTTTTTACTATTATTTGATATATACATCCTCCACTGAAAATATCTTCATTCAAGCTACTTTTTCTTCAGGGAGTTTCACTAGGCACTAGCCACACAGCTTTGAAAAAAATGCTTGACTTGTTCTTTTTGCATTTCTGATTCATAAAACAGGTCAGCCAAGCTTATACCAGACAGGAGATAAACATCTTTAAAGATCTAGGAATATTTTGTACTTAACCAAGACAAAATTATCCTCCTACCCTTCTGATAGTACACCCTCCTGCTCTAAGTCTTCAGCTCTGACTAATACCAACCAGATTTCTCTTTTCACCTGAGGTCAGTAACGTGGCAAAGCAGTTACCAGTATTTCCTCCAGAGCTCCAAGGACAACCCAGAGCACTGATTCGAGATTCCAGCTCATACTCTATTCACTCAAACGCTGCAATCACACAGTAGATAGAGATCCAGAGTCTTGTTAAGGTCCCATCAGACACAATTAGAAAATGGGAAGTCTGTTAATTGCACTTCTTGAGAAAATGCTATCTTGAGCATATATGTTTTCACATCTTGTCATCCCAAAAAAGCAATGCTACTTGATAAGCTTATTAATAACAAGTTGTACTAAGAGAATCTATATATAAAGAAGAAACCCACATCTGAACAGATAGGTTGTGAAATAGCTCCTACTTATGTAAAAACAAATGCAAAACCTACACAGGTTGTATTCTTTCCTTCTCAGCGATTTACAGATGAGCTGAATAACTTTTAAGGACAGTTACCTCTACAGCCTTGACGGATCAAACAAGGAGGAACCTGCTCCCAGCAAGAATTTAAGAAAAGATACCAAGAAGGGTAGTCCTCACAAACACTACAGTGACATTGCAACATTGTGAAAGAGATCACTAAATTTTACCCACAGATTGGGTACCTTCTTAACCTTTCAGCTGCAGATGGAAGGGAGACGCTGGGGGAGAGAAAGGAAAAACAGGAAGGCAGGAGAAGACTTGCAGCACTCCTGGGCAGCCACCTATTCTTCTGTGGTGGCAGCAATGGCTTTGCTGCTTGGGCTACAACTCATGCCCTGATAGGCTATGAGGAGCCTCATTGCTGCTTATTCCTCTTTCCTTCTGCAGATGGGACTTAGAGGCAGCACATACTGACATTCAAGAAGACAACCTAAAAACATAATTCAGTTTCATGCTGAAGTAAAGACATGTTCTCAACAGCAGAAAACAATGACCTTTCCCTTGAATCACCACCTACATTTATGCCTGTAACAAAGCAACAATCTTATCCTATTTTCTTTTTTTCCACTCACAATGACACAAAATAGAGATGGAGAAACACAGAAACAGGAGATTGTAGAACACACATGCCCTGCAGGTGTTTTTTATTATTATTTTTAAATCAATAAGCCTAGAGAGCAGAATTGCTATAAGCACTGCAGCTACACCCACAAACAGGCACTGGAAATCTATAGGCATCATAGTAAATTATATTATTTAAAGAAGAATTCAACTAAAAAGCACTACACTGTGGCTATCCAAAGCACAGTGATGCTTTTTTCCCCCTTAGTCCAGAATAAAGAGCACCTCAAGGCTGGTCTGGCATTGTCACACTAAGATCCCCATGATCAGACAGAAGCCTCGACAGGCGGCTGAACAGAGGAAGCTGAGGAGACAAGGAGCTAGTGTCTGACACTATGAGAAAGAGAAGCCAAGGAGAGATTTAAATACAGTTGGAAATGATCAAAACCAGAGCCCAGAAGACAAATGAGGCCACAGCATGTTAAATGAGGCAAGTGAGTTTGGAAACATTTATGCATTTAGCTTCCTAACTAGAGCTCAGCTCCAAGGCAGAACTGTTAAAAAACCCACCTGATCAGAATTTGTAAGAAAACAGCATACAAGCTAAAGCATGGGAGATGCATTTAGATGCATGCAACAAAACTGTCAAGATTTTAGAAGTCCATATAAATGAGAGGCTTTTCATGCAAATGCAAAATAAGAATCAGTAAATCACATTTTGTTTTCAGGAAGTATTGGCAGAATTTCAAGACATATTTAACTAATCTCACAATGTGTGGTTTTTCCCCCTGGCTAATCTTCTATGAGAAGTAACTATTAGGAAATCAAAATATTATGGCTAAGTCTTGTTAATTGCTCTTTTGAATGGAAAGGTAAAACCTCTTACTCACACATGAAAAGTGTGATGAAGAGGAAGAATTTCAGAATATAAATCAGCAGAAAAAAAAGTAAGGAGACTGTATCTTATTCTCTCCATGCATTTCAATAACCCTCTGCATTTACCTGCCCTCAGTAAATTTGGGATTAACTTTTATATATTTGGAGACTGCAAAAAAAACACCTACTAAAACCTATGTAAGTCTTTACAGCAAAATCAAAAGAACAGAAAAGAGAAAAGGCAGCAGAGTTCCTCACAGTCTTGCCCATCCAAAGCTGACTCTAGCAGTGGTTGGGACCTGCATTCATTGATCACAGCCAGGAAGGGGGCAGCAGACACCTTGCACTTCTGCTCATTGCACTAGTGTTTGAAGGGCTCTGCTCCAGCTTCGTGTGCCAGGCAGGGTCCTCACTTGAAACCCTGGCATCATGAATACTCATGCTTAGCTCGGTCAGCACAGCACTTGAAAGCTTCAGTCCTTCCGGCAGTCTACATTTCCACTTTAAGAATGGTTCAAGTTCAAAAAATAAAGTTGCCAACAAAGTTAAAACTCCAAAGAAGTCAAGCTTTGGATAAGGAAATTCTCATGTTTTCTAAATTTTGTCTAAAATAATGCTTTCCATTAGAATAATGCATGTTTTTGGTAAATGAAATCCAGATTGAACTGGCTAAGTTTGACTCTTTACAGAAATACTTTAAAGCAACAGAAATATTCATTTGGAGATAGCTCAAATCAGACAGAAAGCTTATTCCTACTCTGCAGCAGGAATATAATTACATGCAACAGTCCAGTGTCTGTCTTGGTATTGATCATTACGGTGACCTCCTGCAGATCCTGTTCCACAGCTTTTCCAGGATAACTGGGTGCCCAAATGACATATATTTAGAACACTGTAGTACTCATAACTGATGTGAACAAAATACAGAGTTTCTTAACCTTCCATTCCATTTATTCTGCAGTACATACTGCAAAAAAAAAATTGGCTTGGAATTCAGTAATTCATAAAAGTGCACTTATTGTGAGGATATAAAGCTTTTAATGTTAATATCATAGGACCTGGTCATCTGCTCCTATTAAAAAAAAACAGGACATGTAACATTGAAGTGGAGAAAAGGTAGACACAATATTTTATATTTGAGAACTCTTCACCCATGATATAGCTACTGCATTTAATATTTAGAGAGTGCTGAGAAACCAAGAGTTATATAACCTAGTAAAAAGCTGATAGGGCCAATGTCATTTTAAATCCCACTATGTGAAAATCAAATACAACATGTGCAAAGAAAAAAATATTTTCAGGGACCAAAATCTCCATCCCATAATATATCCTTAGATATGTATATTTTTAAATAAGAATGAGCAATAAAACATTAGATAAAAAGAGAGCATGGGAGGGATGTGGAAGGACAGGCACAGCAGAGAAGGAATAGAATAATCACAGATCTTTTCAGGATGCCACTACGATGAAATAAAAGGAAAAATCATTTTGATGACATCATGTTGATTCTGCCTATGCTAAATTGTAAATAGGCAAGGTAATAGTTATTTATAACAAGAAGTTTAATTGAAGTAAGAAAGCCAAACAATGTCTGCATACTTGTAAGACATCAGACATTTTTTCACCTGGAAATAAAGTCCTACTTAGATCAGTCTGCACTTTTCTAAGGGAAAATAGGACCGTCAACAAAAATTAAAGCTATCTGTGATTGGAGGCAAGCTAGGCCAAGTCAACAGATGCAAGGAAAACCCAAAACAACAATGCTACACTTTCAGGGATGGGCATCCACTTTTTTGGGGGCAATGTGCTTCAATGCTTCATTACCCACATTTTAAAAAATTTCTTCCTTGTGTCCAGTCTAAATCTACCTTCTTTCAGTTCAAAACGGTTGCCCCTTGTCCTGTCACCACAGGTCCTGGTAAAAAGTCTCTCTCCACCTTTTTATAAGCCCCCTTTATAGACTGAAAGGCTTCAATAAGGCCTCTCTGGAGCCTTCACTTCTCCAAGCAGAACAACCCCAACTCTCTCAGTCTTTCTTCACAGGAGAGGTGCTCCAGCCCTCTGATCATTCTCTTGGCCCTCCTCTGAATGCACTTTAGCAGATTCATGTCTTTCTTGTACTGGGGATCCAAGTTGCACATTTTCTGTTGTCTAATGAAGCTTTAGTTTCTCCCAACACAAGTAATTTCAACAAGGCAAGAAAGCAGCAAACAAAGAAAAAACTAAAATGGAGAGGGAGCTTGTGAAGCTGTCAGTCAGAGATGAATCTGTTCAGATCAGCCACCTTGTATTCAAGGACTTTCAAGGAGGCACTTCTGGATTTGAGTATCAAAAATCTGCCCATGTGCCTTTTTTGGAGTAGAATGATTTGCCTTTATGTAACATAGCTAAGGTTAAACACACTGTTTACATCAAAAATTGATCTCTGGCTCCAGTGAATCACCAAACTGCTCTATAATTGGGAAATAACATCTCTCCCAGCACCCTTTAAGAGAAAATACCAGACACTGTGTTTTTGTGAGGTGTTGCTGCTAGTCCACTAAGCAGCTACTGAAGGCAGCCCATCAGACCAAGGTGTTCGCATGCTTAGGCACAGGACTCCCTCTGGATGTAGTCGTGAAAGAAAAGGTGAGAGCCACATGGAGAGAAAAGGAACTGCTGTCCATACCCACAGAAGGAAAACTTCGCACTGAGGGTTAACACCAATGGTTAACTATTTCTTGAAAATAAGCATCAGGAAACTACAAGTTTTTCAGTCAGCTGGTCTGTTATAAGATCAAAGCTGAGACTCTTGAGCACAGCAAGGTGGAGGAACACATATTTGCCCTAGGTGCACGACACTGTCCATCAGGAAACAGAGAGCAGTTTCAATTGCCAATAGTCTTTGTATGATCGGGTTAGCTGCCAGCTGAACCTGTAATCTGCTAAACTTGCTATCATAAGCATGTTTTTTACTCCCGGTATTATATTAATGCATTATATTAATATATATATTGATATATTTTAGAAGTGCAAGGATAAAGAAACATTCACTGCATATTGTTCAGCCATTGCAGAATTCCCCACCATTCGAACAGTAGCAGTAGAATTTTAATGACTGGAAAACTGCAGCAGTGCCATAAGAGAAAATTGTAACGCAGCAAATTGCTACTTCTGTGAATTTCCTTCTCAGTAACTCTGATCTTCTAAGTCTTCTACAGTGTCACTACAGATTTATTTAAAATACAGCTTCTAGCAAAAATTGATTTAAAAAAAGGGATAAAAAAGGCTTGAGAACTTCTTATTGCAAGTTCGACAGTTACAGTACCTGGGAAAGATCTAACCAATCAAAAGCAGAATTCCCAAATAGCTCCCACTGCCATCTGATGATACGTTTTCTTTCTTTAGTTCCTTCTTTTTAACTAAAATGCCATTGCATTTTAAAATAGCCATGTGTTCACTGTACCTTCCTGCCAAAGCTGCCTTCTGGTTAGCAATTAAATGTATAATTGAGGTCTTCAAGATATTAGGAGGCAAATTCAGTGTCTTTTTAAATGGCTGCAGGGAATGAGATCACACAAATAAATTCTATGCCAAAACGCACTTTTGCACATATGCATTCAATATGCATCATGTGACCCCTTGTAAGCCTGAAGGATGTCTTCCAGAAATAATGCTCTCCAGGTTTACATAAAAGAGATTCTAAAGCTTTAAGATGAAGTTTGCAACTGTACTGCGGATGAGATCATCAATCAAATGTTAAGTTTTTAAACTTTTACTGATGGTAGATATTTGAGGCTAGATTTTTAGATATCCATGTTGATCCAAAGATCTGACTTTCTTCTCTCATTTTGTTTACTGGTCATTAATGGAGCTGGACTGTCTGTCCTTTGAGACTCATTCCCACATTTACAACATAAGGCTTCCTGCAGGAGACTGACAGGAAGCGCTTTATCCATATTGCTACCTTCTTACAGTTGATAGTCTCATTTATTTATCAGTGCTTTAGTTCACCATTCACACTGAGGAACAGATTAGTCATTCACCACTGCTTAGAGAAGAATCATTGATAAAACTGTGTCTCACTAGGGATGAAAAAAACTAAAAAGTCAAGGTGCTGCTTCCAGCTTTGTCAGAGCACTGTAGAAATGCAAAACCCAACAACTCTGTTGATAATCACTTCTTACTTTCACTAAATGCCTAAAAAATTTTCCGAATAGAGACCGTATTAACTCACTACAGCTCTTCTCATGTCCTTTTCTTCACATTCATACAAATGACTCACTCCTCATGATTTGAAATTAAGCTCAGCAGACACTAAGCAGTGCCTTTCATCTGGCTGACACAGTAAAAACACAGCAAGTCTCGTGCTTCCCATGCTTAGCCACCTTCTGATTCGTCCTCTACCCATCAAGTGGATGGCACTACTTCGAAGATCTCCCCTATGTTAACCTCCTTGTTTCTCTGTAATACTTCTCCATTCATATTGCTCCACTTCCTCCATGATTACAGTAGCACATAAGAAAAACTAGATAAGAAAATCCATGGAACTGAGCTAAGCCTATTTCTACATAGGTTTTTCTCTGTGTGAGATACATTTTATTTTAAAAGAAGAAAAAATGGATGGAGAACTAATATAAGCAATCAGATTTTGGAAAGCTTCCAAGAGCAGAAATGTCAGGAGAATTACTGCAGATGTAGTATTCTGTGTATTTCAATCAGGAATATAAATAATGGCTGTGAAATTCATTTAAACTGGCTGCACACAACACTCCAATAAAAAAAAAATCATTTCCTTTTTGTTTCTTAGGCCTTTATCCTGGCAGGAGTTTGAAACCATCATGCCCAAAAAGGAAGCCTTCACTCAGAAGGGCAAAGCTCTGTCATGAACGATGCGCCCTGCAGAGCTGGGCATCTCTTCCTCCTCATTTCAACTTCTCTCCCTCTTACTGTAGCAGAATCCTCTTTCAACCCCAGTGGATCACTCTGGGAGTCTCATGCCTTCTGCATCCTCAGTTCCTCTCCTCTTCCTTAAGGGAGGGGGCCCTATCTTATTCCTTTTCTTAGGAAGCAATGAACTGCAGGACACGGATAACCATTTAGTCTGTTTTGAAATTCGGGGCTCCTCTTTTACCTCTGGTTTCACCACTGACAGTCCATGTTAAAGTAGCCTTACCTGCATCTGCTTTGTTCTACTGGAGAAATGGGAGAAGAAAAAAAAAAAAAAAACCCAAAAAAAACCGGGGTGCCATCAGCATGGAAGACAGAGCAGGACCCAATGGATAGATTAAATCTTGCTGGAGATTGAGGTGTTTTACATAGACACAAAAAAAAAAAAAAGACTAGTGATGTCTGAATGCATTAGTTTCTGGTGTATAACCACCTTATTTAGGCTACCTGAAAAATCAGGAGAGAGAAAACCAAGACTATACAGGACAGATTTTCCATTGCCATTTTAAAGATTAACAATTATACAGGGAAATCCTAAAAGTGAGCAATCACTGTACAGCAACAGTATATAAGAGGCAATGATTAAGACAATACCCTCTCACTCCTCCCATTCCTCCCTCCAGATTTCCAAGAGTGTATCCAAAGAAACATTCCCATGATTTCTGCTTAGCTCAATGCTGGGCCAGTGCCCACTGAACTACTTCAGACCCACAAGCCCCTCAACATGGATGCATTTATAAGCCAACTGAAATTTTTGCTCATTAGCCTGCTTATTAGAAAATGAGAGAGCTTGAAAATCAAGGCATAAAGTTAGAAGCATCTTTGTCAGCCAGGACAATGTCACTAGTTTTAGAACAGAAAGCACACTCCATTCAGAAACTGTGAGTACTTTCAGATACCATATACCAGAAGGAAAGCCGTTTTTAACATATTCCTGTACTCAGCAAAGCAAGGCCTGTATTAAGAAATGACAGCACCTTTCAAAAATCATTTCTTTGTGGAGTCACTCTAATCCCAGGAACCCCTGGCAAAAGCAATCTATTTTCTAAGTGACTTTCTCAGCAACCACTTGCCGTGACACTGACATCAGCCACCTCTCAGGTGGGTGCCTGTCTCTCATAATGAGAGTTTATCTCGTCACTCCAGAATTATTGGTGCCTTCACAACTGCCAAGTCAGGGGAACATTTAATCAGTGCTGTGATCTGAAATGCCTGCTTGCTATAAAACTTTGGTTTAGAAACAGGAATTAATTCCGCTCTTAAATTAATAAAAAAGAAGGCTGAACATTTCCTTTTCCAGTTGTCTCTTGACCATCCTCTACCCTGTGAAACAAGATTGTCAAAGAGACCACATTGTCACTGCCCTAGCCAATTCCTGTCACCAAAGCTGTTAGACTGTTAAGGAACTATATCAAGGGTCTGGTTTTGTTTTCTTTTACTTCTAGGTACTCTGTGTAGTAGGAACGCCTTAGGTAACGGATTTTCCCTACTTCTCATCCCATCCTCTCTCCTCCTACTAAACAGGCCACACAAGACAGGATAGATGGGCAACACTGGGAGTCAGTTGCCTTCCCTCACCACAAGCCATCTCACTTTTACTTCAGTGACTCAACCGGGCCAATCATAAATAGGAATTGTTTAGCTTTTCTGCAAGTCACATTTTATTTCTCGTGGTCTTTATTTTCACCAGCAGCTGTAGAGTGTGCTAGCTAGCTCTTACAGCCAGCTTGACACATGAAATGTGAGAAGATAGCAAGCCACAGAACTTACCAGAGAAAACAAGCTTGCAAAACTGCAGTTAGAAAGAAACCTTGCAAAGGAAATCACCACCTTATAGACCCTAGGAGTCACACTTCGCATTTTTAGAGAACAGTAGGATTTTAATCTTGTTGGAAATCAGGAAACTGCAATATTTCTCTCTTACTGATCACAGGCAAGTTAGAAACATTGAAGGTCAATTTTGAAAGAAGGCATACATTCCTAATTTCCCTGAAGAAAACCATTTTAAGAAATAAACATCAATAATCATTGATGTTAACTATAAATAGCACAGGGAGGCAAAGCAGTGCCAGGGCTGTTCGTGAGCATCTCTTAAGTTCAGAAAGCAGGTGGCTAAAAGTGACATTTGGAAACAGATAGGCAATTTATTCCCATTTAGCTGTCATTTACAGGAAGAGGCAATATAAAAGTATGAACTAATTTTGTTACTTACCTCATAAAATGATCTATCATTGACGACACCTAAACTTGTTATGTTTAACATCATGTAATAGTGATGAATTCTTGTGACAACTGTCTTTTAAAACAAAAATTCACAAAAAAAAGAAAAGAAAGAGAAAAAGACAACACTTAATGGTTCTCTCTTATTCCCAGCTCCTGTAATAAAATTAATGTTCCAGAGGCCATAACAGTAAAATTCAGTGATTATTTTAATCATTTTGGCCTTTTACCTTCATCTTGATATAAAGATTTCAGTTGGGAACAGGCTAACTCCTAGTCTAAATTTTCCTTCTAGAAATGGCATCTAAGGGATATATATTGTATTTCACCATAGTTTTAAAAGTGTAAATGCAAATTTAGGAACTGATATCACTGATGACTTTAGGTTTCTCCATTTTTAAAACAGCACTGATCATTAAGTATACCTTCAAAACAAACCAAAAGACATTATGCAGCCCATGGTGTTAACATCTATGCTATTAATGCAGTTTTGTTCCTCTCTAATGGTTTCTTTCTTCCCATCCTTTCAAGGAGACTACACGGACACCCTTATAACTAATACAGGCCCTTTCCATTGCTTACTTCCACCTCAAATTCCGTCAAATCAATTTTCTCCTCCTTGCAATTTATGAAACAAGCACATAATTAGAAAGGCTCGTGTCCTGAAGGAAGTGGGTTGCTAACATCCTGCTTTGTATTTACACAAAGGACTTTACAGAAAAAGTACCCAAATAAGTAACAGCTATCAAAAAAAAAAAAATAGACTAATAATGCTAAATTTTTTTTAGCTTGGTATTTTCTAAGAAGCTATATGTACAGCACCACTTGCAAACCCAGCACTAATTTGCTTAGTGTCCACTCCAAGAAAAAGTCTCATTGCAATTCTTTTTTATTCCCTCATAATGTAAAAGGTGCAGGAAGATACAAACATTACAGCATGTGGTCATAAAAGAAACAATATAGTCAGGCATAAATTAATGTCTAGAAATGTGGACTAGAAGTATTTCCGTTCTCTGTAAAATTTACTGACAAATGCAGACTCGTCCATGAACTGATATGGCAATCACCTCTCTCCAGTAATTTAGACAGTGCTTATACTTCCCACTAGGGAACTTGTTAGATCACTGCTCAGAATCCTCCCAGCTGAAAAACTACAGGTCATATCTTCGTGCTTGCCACCAATACTTGGCAACATCTCCCCTCACCCACAAAGTGAGAGGAACAACTTTCTTTGAAACATGTAATGAGACCACTGTGCTCAGTTTCAGGTTCTCCAGCTGCAGAAACTTGTGTGCCAGGAAATCAGACATAATTTTAAAAGTTGAGAAGCACAAATAAGCAAGTAAGAGGAAAAGCAATGTGCTGTGATGGCATAGGCACTCCAATTAACTCTGTCTTAGCAACAGTTTTAGCACATACGTATCAGGAAAATGAGTGTACATACTATATCCATAATGCTTTGGAAAGCAAAGCTTTGTCAAGTATCCCAGCTTGGTAGGTATTTTCCAACTTCAGTAGATAAACATTGGTTACGTAGCAAAGTACACTATTCCCTCGTTATTAACATTAACATGTTTCCTGTGCATTCAGGAAGAACATTTAGAATCAGACCTCTGAAAAAGTACAAGTTGTCTCCCTTTTCTGTTCTCTGCAGCACAAACGTTTCTCTTCAGCAGGTTTCTCTGCTTTGAAAGGCAATGCAGTCAGATGCTGAACAATAAAACTGAATAATTATTTACGGCTATGAATTTCACTGTGCAGAGGCGCTCATGGTGAAACAACCGTATTCCTATATGTAGGAACATCCTGATGTTCGAAAGCACTGAACACAGGTAAATACCTTCTGAAATTAGAGCTACTTAGTACTCAGCACTAATATTAAACTTTTGCATTGAATGAGGATCAGCATCCAAGATGCTTGAACCAGTATTAACCTCCAAACTTTGAAATTAAAGTTCAGTTTGTTCATAAATAGAGTGAATGACTTTACCCACATCTTTCCCACCAGTTGCTCACACCTCTATCTGTGTGCAGCTTGCTGGGCAGGCTTCTGGGTTAATGTAGTAAGGCTCCTGAAAATCAGAAATAAATCAGGCAGAGAGCAGGAAGGTTCCTGTGCAAAAACTGCCTGCACTGTGCAACTGTGGCATCTGCCAATGCCATTAATGTTCCCCAGTCATTATCACCATCAAATAAAAAAGGGAGAAAATTAAGGACAGAACAGAAGCCACCAGCCACATAAGGCAATGGCAGCTAACCAGGACATCAAGCAGTTCTGGAGAGTGACAGCCACAGCAATTACAAAAAACACTCACTCTCTCTGACTGAAGCCTAATGGCTGATAGAACAAATTCGGTTTTACTACCATAAGTCTATGAGATTAAATAAGGATCCCTGGCCATGGATGCCTGGAGAATCTAATTAACACATAATGAGCTGGGAGTCCAGGATGCAGAGATGGAGGCTGGCATGTGTTTACACAGGCATATGGTTCCTGAGACCAGCCTCCCCTAAACTACATTTGTGCCAAAGCTGAGTTGTGACAAGTCTATTTATTAGTAAATCACCTCTGATTTTGCACAACCATTTTCACAAAGCTTGTATTTCCTGCTACTGTTCTGCATATCAGAGGAACTGTCACCTGCATCCCCACTTCTAGCTCCCCAGAACACCAATTTGAAAAAGGACAAGTAAGAATCAGACAAAAGGGAAAAATGCATGACAGCATGGAAGAGTATCCAGTTGTTATATCTCTGGTGCTTCCACCACTGCTTCTGAGGAAAGGCAGGAGTGATACCCCACTAACACTGCATCCTCAAAAGCTTCTAAGAGATCAAATACCATGCAGCTCCTCCTGCCAGTACATCTGACCTTTCATTCCTTTGAGCCAACAGGGTTACGACAGAGGTATACACATCCTTCCTCCTATGATGATCAAAGTCCATCTATTATGTATAAATAGTTTGTCTCCTTACACATGTAGAACCAATGCATCCTCTTGTGCCTTCCAGGACAAGTATTCTAGATTAACAAAGCCTGACTGACGGTGGTTAAGGCCTAAATATACCTCAAGTCATGTGCCTCAGTTGATATATTTTCCAAACCCTTGGTGCAAAGGAAAAAGGTAAGAAAAAGCATCACTATTTGTAATGCCAAGTGTTTGTTTGGGTTTTCTTCTAAGGATGACTGCAGAAGAATTAGTCCTAAATTGCAACAATCATCTTCCATCTTAAATAAGCTTTTTAAGAAATGATGGCTTGTAGCAATGAAGTAAGTTGCTAGGAAAATCCAGAAACTAAGGTCATGGTGTGGAAAAAAAGAGTATGCTTGTGAAGTCAGTAGGGGTGTTTTTGGTGAAAATAAGGGATGATGACATCAAGACCATTTTCACTCAGTTCAGGATACAATCTATTTTGACACAACATATATTAAGGCCAAATTCTTGTACCAGTGTAAAAACAAGCAGAATCATTTTCCTGATCCAGCACTACACTCATGAAGCTGGAACTGAGGCTTGCATGTCTGTAGGCACACGAAAACCCAGCAGGTGCCAGCAGAGATTGTGGTACGTTTCCCCTGCTGCCGTGACGTGCTCTGACCAAGGCTGGATTCTACAGGCGCATGGAAATGTCCATTGCAACCCCAATAATCCACTCTGCCAGGAATACAGGACATAAATAACTGGAGGCAAAATCACAAACTTCAAAATACTAAGCCCTAAGCCTTACCTGAGCCTTGTCTGAGCTCTGTCCAAGTGGTTCAACATCCATTTTTTCTATTGACTGTATTGCCTACTGAGGAGAATGAGCATCAAGCCCATTGTTTCCAGACAGTGGGCTCCTGGTACATGGTAGCTATGCCAGAGAAATAAAACTTGGCCATAGGTAGAAATGTTAACATTTAACTTGCTAAAACTAAAATAAACATCTTGCCAGCCTCTCACTGAATCTTGCTTAAAGACCTGTCTATACAATCCCATATTGGAAGCAACCTTCCAGTATCTGAAAGGAGGCCTACAAGAAAGCTGGGTAGGGGCTGTCTACAAAGGCTTGTAGTGATAGGACTAGGGGGAATGGGTATAACCTGGAGAGGGACAGATTTAGACTAGACATAAGGAAAAATTTCTTCACGATGAGAGTGGTGAGACACTGGCACAGGTTGCCCAGGGAAGCTGTGGCTGCCCCATCCCTGTTGGTGTTCAAGGCCAGGTTGGATGGGGACTTGGGCAGCCTGATCCAGTGGGATGTGTCCCTGCCCATCACAACGGGGTTGGAACTGGATGATCTTAAGGTCCCTTCCAACCCAAACTATTCTATGATTCTATGATTCTATATAACTATCTACTGCTCATCAATCTCCCAGAAAGGAGAAGCAAAGTAGGGCAAGTAATAAAATACCTGCCTTTGTAAACTGAGCAATAAAATTAAACAGTAGCTGAAGAAAGCTCTGAACAACCAGGGTTTATTTGTTTGTTACCCACCTTATAATATGTGGAGGATAATGTGGCCATTCGTTCTACGGCACTACCAGGTAAACTGTGTCCCTCATTAGCTAGTCTATTATCTGGAAGAACTCTGAATATTTCATAATTATACATTTAAATCTAACATTTGCATAGTAAGGAATGGACAAACTTTGGATTTTCTTTAGGATAACTGGTCCACTCAGCCTTCCTGCATGTCTTCCCAGGTCAGTTGGTTGGCAGAAGATATATGTCCAGTGAAGAATATTATCTGACATATACTGCAAACTCTAAAATCAGTTAATGCTACAACTTCACATCATGGGAACACAAAACTTCTGTAGTCCACTGCAAGCATGAGCAGAAGCCAAATACACTTGAATGTAAGGTTATAAGAAATTAATCCTTTTGATCTCACATTTTCCATGTTTTTTTCCACAATTTTTTTCCTTGTTTCTTCATTTTAAAGTTGCTTTTAATTTTTTGCACAAGTTTTAAGTGATCACAAGTATTGTACTTAGTCCACAGCGTAAGACATTTTGGTTCCTGTGCATTATCACTTTCTTTAGTCTCTGTCCTTCTTCTTCCTTTATATCCTACATCTCACTTCGTCATAACTTTTGCCTTTGTTCTTCTTGCATCTCATTTATTTTATCAAATTATTTCTTTTTCCACTTTCACTTTTCAGCACACTGTGCAAAAAAAGTTTGCAAGTACTTAGTTTTAAAATGTACTAGTGCTATTTTAGGGATACTTTTGAAAGAACTCTGAACTAATGAAATTTTTTGAACCTCTGTTCTCTCTCTGGGAACATTTTTATGTCCTGCCATCATAATGTTGCATAATCAGCAGTCAGAGAACATCACATGGACCTGGAAAAATTCTGCCTGCAGCAGTGGACTGCACGGGGGGCGCAGACTACTGTTAAAGCATTCGTTGCATGTCTTTTCTACCTGACAACCCAGAGGAATCTTGCAGGAATTCACTTTCTTACAGAAACAGGGCAGTGTTAATATCAGAACAGGAACATTTCCTAGAGAAAAAGTTGGAAAAGTCTCAGATAAAAGAAAGGGCAACAATTTATAATATATCAAGATGAAGATGTTTTTCTTCTCATTCTGTTGCAATACTGTGGCAAAGCCTTCCTCTCCATGGCATGTACTGACAGCTTGCTCGCAATTTATTCCATTCCATATGAACCAGTAACACAAACCAGAACTGGACCTGGCAGCCTGTTAGCACAGAACCCAGGCAGAAGCTTAAAATGTCAACTAAATTTAGCCGTTGATGGAACAGTAGCTTTTCACAGAAACAACCCTGTTGGAGAAGATTTACAGAAACCTAACAGAAGAGAAAAGAAGATCTTTGCCTAGAGTCTAATTTGGCTTAATTACACTACTGTAAGGCTGTTTAATCCTGCTGACTTGAAGGTGATCACATGTGTAAGAAAATGCCAGTGCCCATCATGGTCTTCAGTGCATCAGAGCATAACTGTCCTCCACTTGCTATTGAATGGGACAAGATCGTTCAAACCCAAAATAGGCTGCGAAGGAGATGATACAATACATACTCCTATACTTTCTGCTCAAACAGCAGCAGCCAGGACTGTCTCCACTCATAGTGTGTTCCTTCCACAAACTCCTGTCAGTCAACATTGCTTCTGAAACCCCAAAGAAATGTATCTTATAAGATCAAATTAGCAAAGAGAGAACTCCCTGTTTACATAAATAGGTCTGGATTAATCCTGCCTAGCTGAAACTGGAAATGTCATCTTACAGACCTCACATCTATGGAAAAAGGGACATCTCCAGACTGCAATTCAGGTCTTAGGGGAGCTGAATTAATCCCTGGATAGGATTCTTTCTCTCTCTGGGGACTATAGGTTTCTTAGACAAACACAAAAGCTGGTGATTCTTATATTTAAGGGATAAGTAAATAAAAAAGATTTTATTCATTTGACAATTTGCCACTGGACTAAAAAGTAGAAGTTATACAGCTAACAGAAACTAGGCATTAGGAGTTCAGTGATGGGCAGAAATTACTGGAAAAGCCTGGATTTCTTCTATTTAGACACTAATAACAAATATTTCCCATTGCCTTTAACAGTTACCACAGTGTGAGATTTGCTTTTGCTATTTTTGCTATTTATATCATTTTCATCAGTTCTAATGAAAACCACAACAAATACTGCAGTTAAGTGATCAGTCTGGGAGAAAACATCCTGTTTTAACAGAAGCCACAGTAATTTTTACTTCAGTGGAAACTGTTCTATAGCTCCTTTCTGTCTCCTGTGGCAGTCTCAGAACTCTGAACATTGAAAAGGCTATAAATACCAAATAGATACATATATTTGGACCTTTCTGCACCTAATATTAAGTAAGGGTTCTGCTTTAAAATACAATCTGGCTTTCTGTTTGTAAACAGAGAAACAAAGCAAGACTTATTTCCAGCCATTTATAATACAGGCGACATATGATGGGGCATATTCTCAGAACCGAAGAAACGTTTTGCCTTATGGCTATTTTTTTAGAGATACTGGATAGAAAAAAAACCAAAACCAAACAAACATAAACCAGAAGAAGCTTACAAAAAAGAAAAAAGAGCTGGCTGGGACCTGCTGTGTTTAGCACAGGGCAGCCCTCAGTCTCTTCTCACAGAGGTCATCCTTGAAGCTCCTCTACCAAACCCTTGGCATGGACACCCAATACAATTGCTAAGTGACCCATGATTTAAAACATTAGAATAAGGCTCTTGTAATTGTAAACAGGAAGCATGGAAAGTAGTTTTAAACATGTGCTGCATTCTCAACAACGTAAGATATTTATCTTAGCAAAAACAATTCAATAGAAAGATTTTATAAGAACTAATAAATATAGTTAAATGAGAAAAATAAGATAAAAATGCATTTCTTACGATATCCTCTAACTGATGCAAGGCATACACAAACCTGTGGTTTGTCACAGTCTTATTCTCTACTGCTTACTGTCCATGACTACATCTCCTGTTTTCAAAAGAGAGTGAAACTAGGTCTTCAGGTGGGGAGCTTGCACTGGCAGTTCCACATCTCTTAAAGAAAAAAATACTCATAAAATTCAAAATCTAATAAAGTCAAGAATATTAAAAAAATAAGTTATCAATCTGCAAACCATTGCTTATGACTAGAGCAGTATAATCTTAAAATACCTGGATTTCTCAGAAAGCTTTGATGAATCTAGAATTACTTACTGTATTGACATTTAACAGAAGGATTAGTATTTTTCTCTGAAAATGAAGTTTCTGAAAGTTTCTCCACTTATTACACTTCTATTGATAAAATATGTTTAAAGAAGAGAGGTGTTACATTGCTTGTTATTCCATCATCAAAATCTTCCTATATAGGGCTATTTCTTAGCTTTATCTCTATACTTGTTTGGTTTAATATATGTTTAGTGGCAGAAAAAGAACTCTGGAAAAACAACTAGTGGTTTTGGTCACATGTTTCTCTGTTACCTGTTTATGAAAATTTTAAAGTATTGAGAAACAACTTCTAAAAAAATGTTTTCCTAGTCAGGGCTTCATCTCTCCACTCCCTGTTTCAATTTTGTTTCAGAGACCAGCCCTGTTCAATGTCTTTATCAATGACCTGGATGAAGGCATCGAGTGCACCCTAAGCAGGTTTGCGGACGATGCTAAACTGGGTGGACGTGTGGATCTGCTGGAGGGCAGGGAGGCTCTGCAAAGGGATCTGAACAGGCTGGACTGCTGGGCTGAGTCCAATGGCATGAGGTTTAACAAGGCCAAATGCCGGGTCCTGCACTTGGGGCACAACAACCCTGTGCAGTGCTACAGACTAGGAGAAGCCTGGCTGGAAAGCTGCCTGGAGGAGAAGGACCTGGGGGTGTTGGTTGACAGCGACTGAACATGAGCCAGCAGTGTGCCCAGGTGGCCAAGAAGGCCAATGGCATCCTGGCTTGTATCTGAAAAAGCATGATCAGCAGGCCCACGGAGGTTATTCTCCCTAAGTACCCGGCACTGGTGAGACCGCACTTTGAATCCTGTGCTCAGTTCTGGGCCCCTCACCACAAGAAGGATGTTGAGGCTCTGGAGCGAGTTCAGAGAAGAGCAATGAAGCTGGTGAAAGGGCTGGAGAACAGGCCTTATGAGGAACGGCTGAGAGAGCTGGGGGTGTTTAGCCTGGAGAAGAGGAGGCTGAGGGGAGACCTCACTGCTCTCTATAACTACCTGAAAGGAGGTTGTAGAGAGGAGGGAGCTGGCCTCTTCCCCCAAGTGACAGGGGACAGGACAAGAGGGAATGGCCTCAAGCTCTGCCAGGGGAGATTTAGGCTGGACATTAGGAAAAAAATTTTCATGGAAAGGGTCACTGGGCACTGGCACAGACTGCCCAGGGAGGTGGTTGATTCACCTTCCCTGGAGGTGTTTAAGGCACAGGTGGCCGAGTTGTTAAGGGGCAAGGTTTAGTGTTTGATAGGAATGGTTGGACTCGATAATCCGGTGGGTCTCTTCCAACCTGATTATTCTATGATTCTATGAATTACTACGCACACCTAGAAGAGGAGGGAAAAGCCCCACAAAGCTTTTGTCATATATGTCTCTACACATCATGGGGTGGATTGGCCACAAACCTTTAGGTTCCCCGGGGTACTACTTACACGCAGCTGATTTTACTGGCTTCTTGAGGAGTTCAAAGCCCATGTGACCCACTGCCACACACAATATTTACATACACCATTTGATGGTGTTTTGGAGAAGATCAAAGGTTGGCAAAAAGCACTGATTTGAAATTCTTTTTGACATTTATTACAAGTAAAGCAAAGAACAATTGTGGGAAACTTTTCCTGCAATAACCTAATCATCCAATAAATCTGATACAGTCAAGCTATATCCTGTTTGACAGTATCTGACACAAGCTATCAAAAGGCATGAAAGCAAACATGAAAACACTCCAAAGTATTGATTGAAAATGGCAATGGAAAAGATCAAGTATTGAACCTGAGCTACTTTATCTGGCAATAAAGCAAAGTCCAGAGGATTTCAGTGGTCAGGTGGTTCACATGAACTTGCAAACAGTTTCTTGCATAACAACAACGTCTTAATAACAACCATACCTGCTGCTAAGCTCTCCCACAGACACCAAAATCTAACAATTCATCTCAAACCTGAATTAGATGCTAATAACACGCTACTGCAGAATACAAATCTTTAACATGTTTTGGGTATCTATTACTATGTTCTTAGATTCAATAAGTCCCTACACCTTAAGTGTGCATCAACAGTGCAGAAGTTTCTACACAGATTCCCAAAGTTACAAGTGCTTCAGGGCAGCTGCAGAACAGGAGACACGGGTAGGGGTAGATCCACCACCACCTGGCATTGCACATCCAATTGGATAACTCAGGCAAGGACTTTTAAGGGCCTTTCAAGCTAAAAGAGAGGTTCAGGTTCTACTCAAATACATACTGGAGATGTGCTAGTAGGCTACAACACACATTACAGAATGTTCCTAGTGTTTTGTTTCTCAGCATCAGTGGCTCCTTCTCTGCCTGTCTTGACTAGTAACAGAATATTACACATACTTGAAAAACCCTGCAGCACAGCTGAACTGACCATTCAGAACAATGACCTGATCCCCATTTCTCAACATGTTCAGCAGTAGACTCAGAGTTTGTTTTATTACCTATTGTCAGTGACTTCAAAACTGAAGAGTAGCTGATAAGAATATACACCCCTTATATGCAGAGTTATAACTTCAAGAACAAGTGGCGTCAGTGCTTGTCCTGGATAGAGAAGTTACAGTGCGAAAGTACCACAGTGCTGACCAACCTCAACCACAGCAACATAAACAAGGCTATAAAACATGTGTAGTGACAAGCACATGTGTGCAGAGAGCTCAGCAATACTTTATGCCACCCAGGAACAGAATGATCTGCAAAATTCTAGCTTCTTTCCACCAGTGACAGAACGACTTAAGGATCTATCTCCGAGATAATTCCTCCTCCTTATCTTTCCTCTGCCAGGAGGTCACCTCTACTCCAGGTTGCAGCTAGGCACCTTTTGTGGGCCACACCAAATAATGAATTCAGCACAGCCCTACTTATTCAAGATATGTGCATCTTTGTCATATCAAACAATTCACACATACGTGTGCTTCAAACACCAGAAATACATCTAGAGTACACACATACGTAAGCTTGGCTTTGCTGAGGTAGAGGATGACAGCACAAATCTAAAAACATCTTCAGCTTCCCTTTGAAGAGAGCTTTCCTTTCTTGGCTAGTACTATTTTTTCAGTGCAGAATAGTCACTGAGTTTAAAAGCAGGATGACTCATACTTGTTTAGAGGTTTATAAACCACCTGCAGTTAAGGAATATGTTAAGGAAAGATGTCAGGAAGGTCTAAATACTGTTCTTTGAAGGTGTGGTGGAGTGATAGCTAATGTACTAATTTCTGAGAGCAGCTAGTTGAGGATTAAAATCAAAGTGACTTGGCTTTTCACGTCATCATTTTATCAGTGCACAACACTTGCTAACAACAATCTCTTAAATACAAAGCAGAGAGTTTTATAAAGAAATCTTCACTATATAAACAGATAGAAAACTTAATATGGATTGTCTTCATACTGCAGCCTCAAAAATGGCACCTCAACTCTGCCACTTTACAACAAAGAAACATAACTATGGCTGATAGGACCAGGGGATTGAGGTAACTATGCCCAAATTATCCAGATAAAGGTTGCTTCTTAGTCTTACAGAAGCATAATTTACCTACCACACGTAGTGATAAATTTTTACCGTTTTAGTTCCTCTAAATTGCTTGGGTACCAAGGATAATAGAAGAAAGTTGTATCATATTGTTCACTACCAGCTACTTCTGGTCTCTAGTCTGTACTCAGCACAGCCCCAGCTACCTAGAGAAGATAAGACAGACAAATAGTATTTTATGCTAAGTAGAAGTGGTCATTCCCTTTCACTAACTACATGGTCTTGCCAAGGCTTACTCCAAACTTTCTTTCCCTATCCCCTAGAAAAAGAGGCAAAGCAAAACAAATGAATAGCACACCCGAAATAAATCTCTTCCCCCCGGCGTTCATAAAAGCTGAATAAAGACAAATTAATCAGAGGATAATTAGTCACAATTTGCACAATTTTGTCACTATAATTAAAAGAACTTTTTCTCAAGATTAAAGTGACTGGAAAGCACTATTTAAAACCTTTCTTGACTTTTTCTTCTCAGGGGAATTTTTGCAAAGCTTTCTTACAGTATTTCCTGCAAGGATCTGATTATGTATTTTAATTTATTTTCCCTGTAATTAGTCTAAAAAGTTGGGTCATGTGAATATATAAGCTACTTTAATTTGAGCAAATCTTCTACAGAGATACACAAAATATGAGTTAGAATTTGGGGCACTGAACTCTGTATACCCACCAGTTTAGGCAGGACTAAATAGCCTCAGAGGATGGACTACTGCAAATCAGATTCTGGTCCTCTCCACTCCAAAGCAACCAAGACCGCATGCTTTTGCTTAAATTTAAAAAAAGGCCTAAGGAGCACAGCAATCTATGCCGGGCATAAGGATATGGTCAAGTGTTCACCTACCAAGCAACAGCAATGATTTAAAGGAGTTGCTGCTGCTCGGATATGATAATGCACCACAGAGCTCTCATGATCTATGTTAAAATAATCTGTATTCCTTTCCACTGAAAGAGACCAGGAACACGCCTATCTTTCAGTGGAGGGGACAGCAGTATCTTGGAATACTGTATCTCCTAAGGAAACAATTTTATAAGAGGGAGATTTCTCTGCAGCATATCAGCCCAGCTGGTAGTTGATAGCTAGTCCGTACAGAGTGCCCACCGTACAATGACCTCGTCATCTCCTTTAGCTTCCATGTGAATTGTCTGCCTCATGAGCAAAATAAAAAATTGCAAAACTGATTAGCTAAACACCATGCTTGCAGCAGAGAGGGCAGAGGCACAAACTCCCACAACAATGATTGGATTGAGAGATAGGGTTAAGAATTTCCTCAGTTTCACAGTCATGGAGAAATACACACAGAAATCATTTTGCTTTGCTCTGAATTCGAGACAGTACACTGAAAAGCTGCATGATAACCAATATACCTGCCTCTTAAAAAAACAAATATCTTTGAGGGGAGTGTTTTCTTGTTGCATAGTATAGTCACTAGGAGTCCAGATTGCCTCAGGGAATTTTCTTTTTCTTTTTCTTCTCAACATCGAGTTCATTACTGCCACAAGATAAGTGGTGTAAATATCCTAAAAGTCTGTAGTCTTCCCTTATTGGATGTGGAGCAAGACAGGATTACATTACTTTGTTTAGGAAGACTAACCTGAAATATTGACCATATATTCTTCCTTGACCATCTTATGAGGTCATCACTGTGGATTAGTGTATTACACTAACTGTTTTACTACACTTCTTGTTCTGCTTTAATAGAATTCTCTTGTCTAACAATGTATTCATGCATTGCTTGGTTTGATATTTTAAAATGCTAATCTTTAAATGATGATCAAAATCACATGTACAAAAATGTTGCAAATTTAAAATCTGACAGCAAGTCTTACTGTCCCAAATTTCTTAACCTCACTTTCTTTTAAATGGAAAATCTACTGACGTCTGAAAACAAGAAATTTCAAATCAAGTGTCCATTTTAACAAATGGATGCCAATCTGTCAGTACTACTGGCAACTATCAAAAATAAAAGATTTCTCTATGCTTAGATGAGCTTAAGCCTGACTGAAAAAGTGATGCTAGAAAGATAAAAAGAGAAGAAAATTGGAGGAAGGATTTTGTACCTGTGATAGAAGAGGAACAATTAATTGCAACTTGATAGTACTAGCAGAATTGCAAATGAATCTGGAGAGCTCACAAAACATAATCCAAAATGACATCTAATCTAAAACAAAAATATGATCTAAAAATTAAAATATAAACCAGGGCTAGCAATATTTTACATATTTTACTCTAGTTGTTGCATTTCTATTGATACCTACTAGTACCTTATTTGTAGCACAAGGATGAATGCAATATTGATACTGTTATTACATTCTTTGCTTACATCTGTATTTTACAGAACTCTAATACTGCAGAGAAGTATTTTTCCTTAACACCCAGCCGTAAGCTGAGACTCTTCTAGCTGGGACAAACTAGCTAAATTGCTGAAGCACATCTCATTACTGCCAACCCTTCTCAAATTAGGTTAGCTGTCAGCTCCTCTATCCATGCTTACTTTAGGTTTCTTATAAATTATGACAGGTATTTTTCTTCTCCCACAAGAAGCCCAGTGACATGTCCTTTTCTTTTGTTATGCAAGGAGGAGATTCATGCCCTATACAGATGAAATCCAATTCATACACACACCCGTTCCTTAACATTTTTTCAACATAATATGCATCAGCTATTATAAAAAAAATGCCCTTTAGAGAGTCTCACCATCACTAAAGGTTGTTATTATATTTGCCGTAAGGCAAGGAAGAAATAGACCCACCTTACACTTCAAAGATGAGATCTAAGACAGATTTATACCTAAAATACATGCAATATGGATAAAGCCTTGGCTCAAGCCTGTTCCTGGCTGGCATCCAAACTACACAGATCTAATCATTGTGCATGTCTGTGGTTCTCTGTGAGCTTCAGAAGAACAGCTGGAGCAGATCTGAGCAGCAGGCTCACACAGCTGCAGATCATAGAATCAGTTTAGGTTGGAAAAGACCTTTAAGATCATCAAGTCCAACCATTAACCTAACACTGCCAAGTCCACCACTAAACCACATCCCTAAGCACCAGGTCTACATATCTTTTAAATGTCTCTGGCCATGGTCATTCAACCACTTCCCAGCCTGTTTGAATGACTGACAACCCCGTCCATGAAGAAATTCTTGCTAACATCCAATCTAAACCTCCTCTGGTACAACTTGATGCCACTTACTCTTGTCCTATCACTTGTCACTTGGGAGAAGAGACCAGCATCCATATCACTACAATCTTCTTTCAAGTAGCTCTAAAGATTGATAAGGTCTCTCCCTAGCCTCCTTTTCTTCAGGCAAAACAACCCCAGTTCCCTCATGCACTCCTCATAAGACTCATAATTAAGCAGGGCCTGGCCAGGACCACCTCTGCTCAGAGAGGTTTATAAACATATAGGCAACAGTCTTGTGGTGACAACGTGATATGGGAGATGCTTAACAGACAGGGCAGAAAGACTTTTTCCAACATTACAGGCATGAATGCTATGTGGCAATTGCAGACATTTCTCTTGAAGATTGCATTTACATACACTACAAGACAGGGAGTGTGCTGCTTTGCAGGCCACCTCCTGAGGCATGTCAGTGCCGACGGCATAGATACGTTGCATAGATAACCTAGATAGAGATAACGGGAAAAAAATCTACAGTTAAGCCAGGAGGTGAAACAAGGTCACGCATTCCTTCCATTTTGGGTCAATACAACCTTCATATCTTGCTGAATCAGAAACTGTTTCTTTCCTCTCCTCTCCTTCCGGACAGTCAGGGAGCTCCTGTGGAAAAGGAGTTTACAACAGTCTTTCTTGCACAGAGCTGGAAATTTGTACTTTGTTTTGCTTGCTGAGACACTTTCTCAGTCTATGCAAAGCAATGACAACCAGATCAGTTTGCATATTTCTCTGTCTGCAGTCAGCAGACTGTCTCACACCAACATGCTGCTCGCCATCACAAGTCTACAGCTGGCTATAAAAAGCTTTGTGAGGCACTGATGGCAGGCAAGCAGCAGTCCTGCAGCACATGCAAAAAGAATGTAATTTTTGTAAATGACAAAATACATTGTGCTCATTCTCCAAGTGCAGCCGTGAATTTATCTGTGTCTCCAAGCTGCTGTTTTCCTCCTTGATAATTTTCTGTACTGATTTCATAGAGAAATGCATTTTCTAAAGTCAGTTTTGTCCTGAAGGACGAATCCAGAACAATAACATTGGGGGTCCAGCACCTAAATACTGTTATATCTCATCTGTTTCATCTTCTGCTCAGCTACTACTTGATTTAACATCGTCCACTTCTTAACCACTAAGTGGGGCTTGGGCCTTCTAAGGTTTTCCAAGACAAGTAATGTCTTATTTAAGCTTTTTATGATAATGGTGGAAAGAAAAAAAAGTAACTGGATACAGAGTTGGATGCTATGTCTTTCATGTGTGACACTGATGTTGGGAGACATAGTCAAGAGAGGAAGATGGGGGATACAGGAATAGGAACTATCATGGGCCATTTGGGTGTCAACATTTGGCACAACACGTACTTCACCTCATGACTCAGAGTCTTCAAGTTCACTGATTTTTTGTGTACAGACTTTCTACAAAGAACATATTCCTAACCAAAAGCACTTGAGTGACCATTTAGTGTTTAAATCCCACTGTGACATCTTCGAGAGAAATGACTAAATGAGTTTATATTTTTCCAGGTTGGATACACAGGTTTGGGATTACTATTAAAAAACAGTCTCTGTTACTTACAAAGGCACTTGAAATTCTCTTTATACAGAAGCAAGGCACGCAGACAAAATACAGCAGAATTTTCCAATATTTTCTTTGAGTACTAAGATATAAGCTCATACACTTGCAATAATCAATCTCTTATTGTAAACTAGGCAAAATAAAGAAAAAAGATACAATTTCATCTGATTCTAGCTTTCCTTCTTTTCTTCTTCTAGTTAAATTCACTCATTAAATATAGTTAAAATAAAGAGAAACATGGAAGACAGTCATGGAAATTTTCATAGCCCAACACTGCAAAACAGCTACAAATATAAACGTTCAAAGCACTAAGTAAGAACTGAAAACTAAAGGCAAAATTTTTGCTGAAACCTCATTTTACTCTAGTAATCTGAATGTGTGTGAACAAAAGTAATACAAAAGCTATTTGGATACATGAACTAAGTAGAAATTCTATAAAAAAGGTCATTACATAAATTCCTATACACATACAATCTAGAAAATAAACAAGAAAAAGCCCTTGATAACAAAGTTTTTTTGCTGACTTTCACCTCCCGTGATCATAAATGGTCTGACCCAGAGAGCTGCTAGGGTTAGATCCACTTTTACACAACAAGGAAAACACTCTGGTGAAGTCAAAAGGGTGTCATCTCAGTTTTTCTGGCCCTGTTCCGCAGTTGTGCAACCAGAGCCTTGGGTGGTTCTGCTCTAGCTCAATGCTATTTTTAAAATATTGCTTCAGCTATAGTGTTTTCTGTAATTTTGATAAATCTTTAATTAAAAAACAAACTAAAAACATTTTAAAGCAGAGGGGGTACCAGTCCAGAGTAGTGATATTTTCAGTGGCTCAACAGAAGAGCAAAAATATGCTACAAAATAATCCTTCATAAGCATAAGACGTGCTTTTACATCTTAATACACTTTTCAGTACCAGCTATTTTCCTTCTCTCCACAGTAAATGAGAGGATAACTGGCTTTAGTAACTTTAGAAACAGCAATTCCTTCAGTTCCCACGATACTCAGCATGTGGCAAACACTGGTAATATATCCCTGCAGGATATAATTTTCAAAGAAAACACTTTAAAATGTTTAGGTAACAAGATACAGAACAAAAGTAACATTTTGAAAGCATGCGAGTAATTATCAATCATGACGGAAAAGATACTATAGACAGCTACTGTAAATGTCCTTAAAATGTTCTCAAATCATTCTGTAAGAAGTATGCAAAGTAAACACAAAGCATCTACACATAAAAGTTCTTGGGTAATCCATACATGCCCGCAATTTCCTGAAAACCAAAAATCCCAGTTTTCATGCAAGCTTCATAACAGGGCAGTTATACACCTTGCTGCCATGAATTATGATATGAGACATATCACACACATATTCCTGTGAGAGGGACATGTGCAATTTAGACTGTTCACTTGCAAAATGTTTAAATAAGTTGATATCTTCAACAGAATTAGCACTTCCAAACACTGGCATTGAACAGCACTATAATTGACAGTTTGTTATTCTACACATTCAACAGCATGCAAATAGGTATATATTATTACATTTATATTTGTGATCAAGCGTTTGTAACTTGGCAGTCAAAACTCCAACAGCATTTATAATGGCTACAGAAATGCCCTCCTTGTCCTCCAGGAAGTCACTGAAAATCATGGTGTCAAAGAAAGCCAGCAGCAATCCTGTGTTCCTCATCACAATCAATGCACAGGCTCATCAATATTACATGGACCTTCCTAATTTCATGCAGAGACTTAGTAAGAGGCAAGCAGGCACAGCCCAGCTAAGCAGATAAGTCTGTAATAGCAAAACAAGGCAGTTTGGGGTTTTTTTTTCTTCTTTCTTTTTAAAATTTTCTTTAAACTGCGACAGTACAGGAACTGTTGCATTGTCCAGAACAACCCTTTTTGTCTTCCTCAATTTTATTCCCAAGAGTAGCCAAAAACTTAAACTTACAGAGAGAGAATAAGAAAAAAGGCAAACATATTATCCCTCTGTATTTATCCTTCTGAAAACTGGTAGCTTAGGAACCTGCTGAATGGATCAAAGAGATTATATCTGGACCACTATGTTTGATCCCTTTTTCACTTTGGTTATACTCTTGGCCTCTGGGGGAACTTGTGGCAATTGACTTTAGTAAATAACTTCCTCTGTTTCTGTGTCTGCTACCCTTTGTTGCTGACAGTAATTTGAGTAGCTAACCAACACCATTTTCTAAGACAAACAGCCATAATACATCAATAACCCTTCACGCATCGCCCCCTTCTCTCCTCCTTTCCAGTACTGCGATTGCCATCAGGATATTATGAATTACAGAACAAACAACCCGCCTCTCACCATTGCAACAAGACAATTTGACCACCAAGCACTGTCACTGGGATGTGGTAACATCCTTAGCAAACAGGGAAGCATATCAGCATGTAAGATACTGCCTGTAAAATCAAAGACTTGTGGGACATAGACCAGAACTGCTACTGGTCAGCAAAACTCACGATCCCCGAGAGCCTGGGACACCCCACCCCCCATTACCTGCTTCCTCTGAGATTAAGGGAGTGACTCATGTTGGTTTAGGCAAAGACTGAGTCTACATTAAATGCACCACACACACTGATTATTAAGAATTTGACCAATCTGCTGAGGGTCCAGGTAATTAAAAACCCTAGATAGTACAAGAAAACACCACCCATTACTAGAAATTCTGTTTAATTGAAAGCTATGGTAATTGATAAGAATGCTGTGTAACACTGAGCATACTCTTAACTGCTATCAATTTGACAGCAGTCGGGTATGCTGATTATTAAATTTTTATGTAATAACAAAACAAAAGTAGAGCCTGGGGTCAGTCCTCATTCTGCTAAGGATCCCTGTAAGAACCTGTGTATCCCTGTTAGCATCAGCTGACGATATCGTACCTATTTACAGCTAAATTTAATGGATGTTTTACAGATATTATGTATGGTTTTCTATGTATATATATCTTCTCAAACTGAAGAGTCCCTGCTTACTCTCTCCTTCTATGGAGGCCACAACACTCTGAGCAGTTTTGCCTTCCTGCTCTGCTTGTTTCTGGTAAACACTGATTAAACAAACCAAACTCTACTAATGCCAAAACTTTCCTCTGCCCAGCAAGCATCCATCCCCATTACTAACCATCTGCCAAAGCAAACATCTAAAACTGCTTGGAAGTTTTCCACAACAATACAGACAGATAAAGCTGGTGGGACACCGACTTTTCAGGTTTTATCTTTGCTGAATTGATGTAGCTGAAATAGCTAAGAAAACAAGTCAAAGAAATTTCACTTTACTTGTATAATACTTCCATACATGGCTTTTCACACATGAGGGGACACAGCTTTAGGATACTTTTTATTCAAAGTAAGCATGATGAAGTATAGAAATACAAATTAATTAGGTACTTTTAATATAAAACTGCTTTTGGAAGGCTAATTTGAAATAAAATTGTTAACTTTGAATTACAAAATAAAAATCACTAATAAAACTGAGTTCCAACCTTGGTAACAATTATGTATTCTGGAGTCTTCTGCAGTGCTTTAACAGAAATCTAGTGTGTACCTGTCTGCTGGTTAACAAACTACTACAGCTGAACTTACACAGCCTAAGAATGCCCAAAGGCTTACATTTTCTGTTTGAAAAAGCCATTTCTGTCACCATGGAACACATTATTTGTCCTTTCCAGGATACAATATAGTTATTTCCCTTCGGCTGCCAAGTAGTTGTCCAAATTGTTCATTTTCCAAGTAAAGGTAGATTGACAGACATCCATCTGATTTATTGTTCTTTGTCCTAGTGTTTCTGAGCATAATGAAGGAAAATAACAACCCCCAGAGAGATAGGTGACAAGCCATCACACACTACAAACTGTACAAAATCTACAGTCAACTCTAAGGAGTAATTCCATTGCCACTTTTCCCTTCTGCGACCGCTAAGGAACATGCATCTGTTTTGTAGTCTAACTTAACACACAGCCTGTCACTCTAGCTAAGCAGGTGGGCCAAGGAGAACTTTGAAGCTCCATGGTGCTTCCTAATTGGAGATTGAACCATACAGCAATGACGTTACCAAAACCTTGGTTATTTGAGAAGGAAACAAAGCCATATGGGTGAGAAGGCACTAGCAGGACACACTGCCCTTTCTCACATACGTAACAAAGCATCATACCAGATGAGGTGTGATAGCTGCCTGCAACTGCTGGGCAGGGTGCAATTTTGCCATGGGAAGCTCCACGTGCACATTCTGCCTACGGATAGCACCCCCAACAGAAGAGGGTATCCCCAGCAGCCCTCAGCAGAAATCTGCAGGGACAGCACCAGCCACTTCTGACCAAGAGGGAGCCCTCTGACCAAAGAGGCCACAGAGGATGGGGAGACCAGGATCAAGAGAAACAAGTTCACCCCCCCTGAAGCAGGCTGGGAATGGCAAGCCCTGTTAGCAGCTGCATCACTGCAAGGTCAGGGCTGCCGAGTGCTGCTGACAGTATGACAGCACCGCAGTGCGTTCATCTTCCCCCAGTGCAGCTCACGCTCCCTCACACCCGTTCCAACCCAGAGCACAAGTTACAGAGTGCCAGGAGCAATCACAAGACAGTGGATGCAGGCACGAATGCTCAGAGGCTCTTGCACAGGACAGCATGGCCTGGGGGACATACAGCTCTTCAAACTTTGGCTCAGAGCATGCAGAAGGGCCCCAGGGGGCACATTATGGGCTGGGTATCCTTTCAAGGATGCTGCTGCAGCACAGACTCTTGGATTCAAGGTAGCACTGAAAAGCCTCCTGCATAAAAAGCTTACGATACCAGATAACACCACAACAGACACATATGCCCCCGACACATTTTCATATTGTATGCATGCTCTAATGTGACAACTTGTAAATGAAGTTATTTTGCACTGATTTCACTAAGAATTGTACAACTGGTTTAGTGGTAAGATCAAAGTAATGAGCTTCAAATAATTTTTTTACAACATTTAAAACTCATTGATTAAGAAACTAGTTTAAGAAATTATCTAAGGAAAATAATCTTAATTTCTGTTTAGAAATAGAGTCAGATAAATAATTCCTTTCACTTCAGAAATCATGGAAAAAATCGGGTCAGGCTGTTATTAATGTTCTTTCCTTCTTCACCCCCACATCTTAAAAGGGTACAGATTAATATACTTCTGCAGAAAACACGTTGAAGAGCCCCTAATTCCCTGTAAAAAGCATATTTTTTTTCCACTGCATAAGCAGCAAGTCTGTACTTTAGGAATTCACATCCTTCCTGAGATAAATGGGGTTTGTTATCAGGTCATGTACATATTTTTTATATCCTATAAAGGACCTCAATACACAGCTCAGCCTTTGTGAATTTGTTTAAATGCTGGGAAGTGGAAGAAAAGATAGTTCCAGGACCCACCTACCAATTAATTCAACCTTACCTGACTGAGGGTGATTTAATCTCTCTATTGATGACGGGGGAGCAAATGGAAATTTGACAACAGAGTGAGTTCCCAAAAACATGCCGTGTGAATGAATGCAGCTCTGTGTGCCAAGCACTGTGCAGTTCTCTGGGTTGAGGCACAGAGCTCATATGAGCAGACGCTGTGCATTGAGGATTAGGCTGCTTTTGTTAGTAATGATCATAAATCAGAACTTTCCTCAAATAGCAATAAAATTAAACTTAGAAGATGTAAGAAAACCAAACATCAGTATCTGAAGAAACAGCTTATGATATTGCTTATATTCTTGATTTTCAGTCTAATATATTTGTGCTGTTTTTGGCTGTGGTAGAATCAATGTTTTTCAGAGTATTTTGTATGGAGCTATGTTTTGGATTGTGCTGGAAACAGTGTAGGCAATACAGGGATGTTTTTCTTATTCCTGAGCAGTGCTTACACAGTCAGGGTCTTTTCTGCCTCTCACTCCACCCCACCAGTGAGTAGGCTGGAGGTGTTCAAGAAGCTGGGAGGGGACACAGCCAGGACAGCTGACCCCAGCTGTCCAAAGGGATACTCTATACCTTATGACATCTTGCTTGGCACGTAAACTAGTGGCATGTTGGCAGGTGACTGCAGTTCTGGGTCTGGCTGCGCATCAGTCTTTCATGGGGTTTTTGTATCTTCCTTATTTTCTTTTTCATTATAATTTTTGTTATTATCATTAGTGCCATCATCATTCAATTATTAATCTGTTCTTACCTCAACCCATTATTTGTCTCACTTTCACCCTTCCAATTCTACCCCTATCCTGCTAGGGGTATTCCCCAGCAAGTGGCTGAGGTTAAACTACAACAATATTCCATGTATTTTACTTTTCCAGAATACAATATACAGTCAAAACTTAGCTTTCTAGGAGAAGGGTAAGAAGGCAGACAGGAAAGGAAAACAGCCATAACAAAACAACGCGAGAATTCATTTAATAAAATAAACAGTCAAGAACTAATGTGCATCTATCTGCTGACATGCATATATATCCGTTTTCCTAGTACCTCCACTGACTGTATACAGATTACATACAGAAAAAAACCCACCAAACCCTACAAACCCTAAACATGTGTAGGACAACAGATATTCTTTTTGAGTTAGATCTCTGAAATTTAATAGGATTTTATGGAACTGCTGACTTTGATGTTACATGCAATTTTCTAAACAGCATAATTTATTCTAAATGCTCAGTAAGTAACCAGAGCAAATACTTAGTTTATCCATTCCAGTCACTAAATCATTATTTAGGTTCCTGCGAAGAAAACATGGAAAACATGGAAAAACATTTCTGAACACTAAAGCCAGAGAGTACAAACCAACAACACAGTATCAATAAATAAGAAATTTCATACAATTTTTCGTCATATAAAGCTGAAAATGCAAAATACATTAGAGCCTCTGTCTCATTAAAGCAAATATTTTGCATCAAGCCAAACAAACTGCACGGGAATGCTGTTTGTCCAAAGTGACAATGTGTTCTCGTTGCTCCATACAAAGATCAGCTCTTGATGTGCTAGTCTGGCAAACTGTATTTGCACTGGACATGGTGCCAGGTTTGTGGCACCATGTATTTACCAGTTCTTGAGGCAAGTTTAGCAATGGGCCATGAAAAACTGCAGCTTACTTAGAACCAATGAGCTGAAGTCACGAAAAAGTTTCTAACACTGGCTGGACTACCAAAATAAACAGAAGAACATCATGAAGAACAGAGTGGGTTTGTATCTCTTTTTCCTTCATTTTGAAAATTAAACTTGCTTAATTCCTTGTTCTGTACAAACAACGTGTTTGTTCTATACAAACAAGGGTTAAATTATTTGTGTTGACTGATACAGTAACTGATGCTACACATGAGTTTTTGTTTTATATTTCAAATCTCAGAGATTCCTTCCAAAAGTCTTGGCTTAAAATCTGGTCTTCTTAATGGCACCTGCTTAAAGCAATGTTTGTGTGTGGTAGGCTGACCTTGGCTGGCCGCAAGGTGCTCACCCAGCTGCTCTCAGTCTCCTGCCTCAGCAGGATGGGGGAGAAAATAAGATGGGAAGGCTCATGGGTTGAGGTAAGGACAGGGAGTTTACTCACAACTATCATCACAAGCAAAACAGAGTTAACTTGGGGAAATTAATTTCATTTTATTGGCAATTAGAAACAAAGTAGGCTAGTGAAAAATAAAAGCAAAATTAAAAACACTTTCCCCCACCCCTCCTCCCTCCTAGCCTCATCTTCACTCCTGACTCGTCTAGTTCTTCCATCATTTTTTACCCTTTCTTAGGTATGTTATCACACCAGCAGCAGCACCTCGGCAGATGGGCTTAGCCGTGCCCTGTGGTGGGGTTGGAAATGGCTGGAAGTGCCTGGAAACAGCTGAGTCCAGAACAGGTTAGCCCTGGTCTCTCCTCACAGAGGCCACCCCTGCAGCCAGCATTGCTGTCACCTGGGCACCGATATCCAATGCAGTGGGCTTGGTTTCAGACACATGAAAACCTGATTCTTTTTAATCTTATTTAAAACTATAAGGAAGAAGTGTAAAATCATGTCAATGTACATCTCTTTTACATTACTTAACTTGATTTAGTTGCCTCCAAAGTCCTTCAGAGAGGTCTGTGATATGGAAAACTGTCGCAGGTTACAAACCTGGGCCTGGCACACCCACAGCACCTAAACTGCACAGAGAATTTACAGAAAAGAGGTGAAGAGGTCCTTATTGCTTCTCTTGGTGCAAAAAGCTGCATTTTGCAGAGAAGGGGAAAGCTCTCCAGGATATCAATGATGCAAAACTGGGGTTCAGAGAGAGCAATGGGAAAAACAGTGCCTTGGGAGGAGAAGGAGAAACAGTTTTATGTTACTAACACTCTACTTTCTGTCCAGGCCAGGAGGAGCAAACCATCTTGGACAGCTGTTATCAAAACCAGGGGGTCCTCAGAGAGCAGAGCTTTGCAGGGCTGTAAAACTTCACCATGTGGGTTTGGATGGTCAAAATAGAAGTCCTATCCGTTTTGTGAGGTTCATTAAAAATACTGTGATGTCACAGGAGGAGTTGCGCTCTGCCAGTTACTCCCAAGTCAAAGCATCTGATAATCCTTCCAGGATATTAATCTTTAAGACCTCAAAATCTACTGCAGGTACAGATACTTTCCTACATCCATATGAGCTAGGAGTATGGTAATAGGATCACAGAATGGTCTGGGTTGGAAGGGACCTTTAAAGGTCATCCAGTTCACACCCTGTGCTGTGATCAGGACCATCTTCAACTAGATCAGGCCACTCAGAACGCCATCCAACCTGACCTGGGGCCAATTTCTGGGGCCAGCACATCTACCACACCTCTGGGCACACATAATAAGTCTACTTTCATAAAAAGTTAATCACCTTCTACATACAGAACAGTTTACTAAAGAAATATTTTTGCATTTAAAGGAGAATGTGTAAAACTTTCACACAATTACCAATATGCTCAATTAACTGCAACCTGTGGAAATACCATTTCCTATCAGAAGGCCTGTGATAATTAAACATTCTTTTGTGATATCCATGCTACATATTCAAAAGTACAGGCATTTTTTTTCCAATTCCAAGGCAGACTTCTTAGTCTCACATCTTCCCAGCATTTATGTAAACTTGTAGACAGTCCAGTCACCTCTGAAGAGGTAAAAAGTCAAGAAGCAGAACAGCCCAGACCAGTCTCTTGTCTCAGCTATTGTTATGTCCTCTGAGGCACTACAAGAGCCACCCAGCTGAAGCTGAGCAGAGTGGAGTATCTGTTACGCCTGAAAGCCAGGAATCTGGTGGATGGGGACAGGAGTGAGTGCAGAGAAGGGTCTGGGGCAGCACCCGGAGAGCTCCTGCCAAGAGGAACTGTTTAATTTATGTGCTGCTGCATTGCAAACAGTCCCATAATCCTGTGAAACAATTCCATCTCTGCCTCCTCACCCTACAGGCACAGTTAGCAGAGGCACCACACCACCAAGGAGGAGGATGCTAGTTTCTGCTGCTGGGTTTTATTTTGATTGGCAGCTACGTGCAGCTTTTAAAGCATTTTGTACAGCCAGAAGAGAACAGAAAGCTAGTCTGGCTGGGGCAGATCCCAGCATACTGTGGCCTTTGGATGTACGGACCTCAAGGGCAACAGGAAGGCAGCAGGAGAGCAGCTCCAGCTCCTGCACCGGTTCCCGCATTGGTCAGGGTGGTGTTCAGCAACCAGTAGGAACTGGGAGACCCAGCGTGTGGGTTCATCTGTGCCCACTGCCACACAGCAGCCTGGAATATTCTTTTGGACTTTGTTGTGAGTTGGGTTTAGTCATGGAAGTCTAAATAAATTTTTAGTTTCAGGCATTGGGCTTCCAGGGTTTTGCTTGTTTGCTTTTGTTAACAGTAAGTCAGTTTGTTGACTTTTGCCCATAATTTGTAATGATTTCTTCTTTCTTTTAAGGGTGATCAATGCAGAAAATCTTATTTTTTGTGCCATCTATCACAAATTACTTTGAAACCACCACTGTGAAATAAGACTCTAAAACATTATTACAGCAGCAGTTTATTTTGCAGCGGACAAGCCTCAACCAGTTGGGCCTGTGAGCACCACACAGTGCTCCCACGAGTATTCAAGGACTGTTTTGTTTTGCAGCTACAGAATTTTGACTCTAACGGGCACTACAGACTGCACATACCAATGCATCTGATCCCCAAAAGCATCACCAAACAGTCAGTGTGTCCCCATGTGCATACTCCTGCTAGGAAGTTAGATCCACTCACGTATATTTCTTGTAGGAGAAAGTCTATTAACAGAAACATCTGTAAGTGAACAGATTAAATATAATTACATCCGCATGCTAACAGAGGTTTCAGTTTATCTGTCCTATGCCTGCTGGTTCAGATGTATGGCTAGAAACTCTCTGAGTTAGAGTAGCTCTGTTTTCTCCAAGGAAAAAAGGTGTGCAGGTGCTTCATTCTGTTCAAACTATCACAAATGCCTCCACTTGCATGTGGAGGGCTAGTAAAATTGCATGTACACAGCTTTTTGCTGCTATTCCTCAGAATCCATTTCTGCTAATCAGGTCTCTCCTACAACACCCCACTGAAAGTCTTATGCAGTTCTGGGAGGGTCCCATGAATTTAGAATCCTTAACAGCATATAGCGAAGATAAAGACTGCTGCTGTAATTTCCAATGAAAGTCACTTGATAATGATATGTTTGGGTTTTTTTTAGGCTGAAATCTTTCCACCATAAATAAATGGTGGTGTTTTAAAATAGAAACAAGCCAGATTTCTCAGGGACCTGCAAATTAATGTTCCCATGCATCCCTCCAAGCCCTCAAGCTGATGGCTGTAGATTTTAGTCAGGGGGGGATGAGAAAAGTAATTAGTCTACAGCATAGCCATGCTGGCATGAGTGAGTATGTGCTTGGATGTAACAGCGTAATAGCTGGGAGGGAGAGGATGATGGGCCTTCACCCCAAGCCTTCTTCACTTCATGCACAGGCAAGTGCCCAGAGGCAGGACAGGAACATGCTTGCTTCTTCAGTATCTGTAATTCTCAAATGGTAAAATTTCTCAGTTTCAAAAAGTATTTCATCTAATCCTTGCTGCTGCTGCCCACACTTACTGAAGGGTTAAATACAATATTCCAGGAGGAATATAAAGAAGCCAAGGAATATAAAGAAATGGAGTTTGCTAGCATCCATTGCCAAATTATAAAAAGACAAATGATAAGGGCACCTAGGGAAACCTTTGGCTCTTCTAGCTCTCACTTACGAGTCAGCTGATGCTTTTGTTCACATTAGTGTCCAATAAGACGCTTGGTTCCAGGCCTGTCATTTTATATATCACCTAGCAGACAGTGCTAGATGCACACTTTTGTCAGAATGCTGGAATCTGTGGTATATTTTTAAAAATATATCCTTATGGAAACATAGTCCTACACAAAAAAAAACAAACCCAAAAACCAAAAAACAACCAACAACTAAACAGCTTGAATTAATCCATTCAGTCTGAAACTTCTCTGAAAAGAGAATAGATCTTATCAAAACTTGACAAAATGTATGTTTTGTGTGTTGGGGTTTTTTATTTGGTTTTTTTTCCGCAGAATTACGCTCTTTCATCAAGGCTGTTTCACAGGGATGTATCGATTTCAATGGAAAGGTTTCTGTAGTTCATGGTACATTCTTGTGACTTCCAAAGGGAGATGTCAAATAAACAAATTAATCTTTCCAATTTGAAAATGGATACTTGCACACAATTTCATTTTGTGATGCTGCTTTGAAGGTTTTGGATCTATTCCAGCACAGAGCATAAACAATTTGAAAAATGAAATTTCCATTGTTAAGAAAGCTCAACTCAGAAATCCTAGATCTGCGTCAGTGTGGCATTTGTTTAGCTAGAAGCATAAAGACATCGACATAAGCACCTCTTTATCTGCAGCAGATTCTTGGTCTTCTTTTAATCCATATTGATTTAGAACAAACATATGTACATCTTCCTTCAGAGGCTGTTAGTTAAAAGGCTGTAGCTGTTCTGACAATTTCCACATGGCCCAGGCAACCATTGAGAGTGATGCTCTAGAACTGCAGGCTGTATTTTTGCATTTCAGTATTGAGCAGTTGATGTGAACTCTCTTACAACTTGCGATCTGTATAGAGACCATATGTCTGTGCTACACAGATCTCTCCATTTTGAGATATATGGAACTAACCTCTATTGCGGCCCTTCCCTCTCATTTCTCTGAAACTGGTGATTCATGAATTTTATTGCATTAATGCAGCATCTCTCCTTCTACTAAACTCCACGTTTCAGATGTAACACATTGGCTTGCCCATCTATAATGTCCCTGGAGAAGAAAGAGGACTGTGCTGCTGTGCAGAGCTGGTTACCATGTGTCTCCTACAAGCATTTTGTGTTCGAAGAGTGTCCCTAAGGGGAAAAAAAATCCACATTCTTGCTGGTTACAGCCTTCTGTCACAGTCTACCATGTGATGCAGTGCATAAAGACAGATTAATTACAAAGGGATAAAAAGCCGTTAGACATAACCTAAATCTGAGAATTCATGTATAAAAGCTGGTCAAAGTGCCCTTGGCCAACATAAAGAACCAATGACAACAAGGAAAACAAAAAAAAAAAGAAAACCAAGCCCAGCAGCACAGGTTTATCATCTGGCTTCTAGAGCAAAGTATTGCTCAGGCACCCTGTTTTGCATGTCATGGGAACCCAGCTAGTCCAAAGTAGATGATATTGTTGCAAATGTCCTTTGACTACATTTCCATCACAGCACTCATTTCAAGTTTGCATATATTCTTTTCTTATATACTACTCCTAAGAAAAAAGACACTTTTCCTGATGAGAAGCAGCCACAGCAGTAGCAGTTCCAGAAAAATCCACCTCCAATGCAGTAATATTTTCCTAATAGTTTTGCCAAGAACTATAGGAGCTATAATTTTGTTTTCCACATTCCTCCTATGTAGTTAGAGGTTTGAGAAGCATAACAGATAGAAGGAACACAAAATAACTGTTTCCTACTGAATTTCCAGTTCACCTGATGCATAAGGAGATTTATTGCTCAGCACAACAGAAAATTGCTCACAGCAGCAATGTAAATTAGGAGTTGCTAAGGTGACAACTGCCGTCATCCCAAAAAGGGACGACCCTATTAAGGCCAGTAAAGAAAAGACTCAAGCAAACATATAATCAGTGCATGGAAGGAAGTTTTTCTAGGCAAGCCCATTCATGCTAAAAACCTCTCCAGCTCTGTGCCTAACATACAGATTCTTTCAACGTGCATTTGTATTGTCCACACAGATACAGAAGCCTGCAGAAAGCAACCTTACATTTGGAATAATGAACAAATGGGAAACTGCTGTAACGTAGCTAAAAATAAACAAATTTCTTATTTATGCTGCAGTGTCATGCTATTCACATGCAGGACGGACTGGAAACCAGTTTGTTTCTAACTCCCTTCCTCCCCAAACAGGCATTTCTTTGTTCTCCCCCGCAAACATTTAAACACTGTAAAGGCAGAAGATCTTATGGGCCTCCGGAATACCAGAGGTTCATGTTCATATTGCTATTGCTAGACCCCACTCATCATGGACAGAAGAAGCCACAACAGCTGGACCAACACTTTGTGTGTGAAAGGCAGGCACACTGTGTCAGGATTATCCAGTCTGCCATTACTAGAGTAACGGCTTCTTCTGTTTGAAAGCATATTCTGCTAGTTTGTCAATTGTTTATCTGCTAGTTTGTGCACTGGTGAGACCGCACCTCGAACACTGTGTTCAGCCCTGGGCCCCTCACCACAAGAAGGATGTTGAGGCTCTGGAGCGAGTCCAGAGAAGAGCAATGAAGCTGGTGAAAGGGCTGGAGAACAGGCCTTATGAGGAGCGGCTGAGAGAGCTGGGGTTGTTTAGCCTGGAGAAGAGGAGGCTGAGAGGAGACCTCATTGCTCTCTATAACTACCTGAAAGGAGGTTGTAGAGAGGAGGGAGCTGGCCTCTTCTCCCAAGTGACAGGGGACAGGACAAGGGGAAATGGTGTGAAGCTCTGCCAGGGGAGGTTCAGGCTTGACATCAGGTAAAAATTTTTCATGGAAAGGGTCACTGGGCACTGGCACAGGCTGCCCAGGGAGGTGGTTGAGTCACCTTCCCTGGAGGTGTTTAAAAGACGGGTGGGTGAGGTGCTGAGGGGCATGGTTTAGTGTTTGATAGGAACGGTTGAACTCGATGATCCAGTGGGTCCTTTCCAACCTAGTGATTCTATGATTCTGTTTAGTTTCTCACTCAGAAAATAGCACCTTAATAGAGAAATCTAGAGATTTTTAGTACAACAGAGGAAAAAAACCCACACCAAAATAAACCCAAACCTCAGAAAAAAAGAGGCTAATGTAATCTGCAACCTATTTTACCACTAAAGGTACTGTGGAAACAAATGAAAGTATAAATATTCAATTTGATTACTGCTTAATCTCTTCTAGTGATCATGCATTATTTTAGGCAAAAATCTGCCTATTGAGAGAAGCAGACATCTGAGATTCCCTGGTTAAGAACCACAGCAGTGCTGCATCTGCTTCAAGTTATCAGTATCTTAACTAAGGATGCAAGAGTTTTTACATCATACACCTCTAGACAGCTCAGAAAGACAAAATCAAGATAAATAAATACTAAAACAGCAGAAGATTTTGCAAACACAGCCTGAGTGCTATGCAGCATTAAGAGATGAAGAGGAGGAGGAGAAAGAAGACAGGAAGAGAAGCTGGGAAAAGGTCCTCTGGGAAAGGACCCCTGCCCTGTGGCAGCATCCAGTAGGGAAGGAAGAGACTAAATGCCTAAAACAAGGCTTGGGTGCTGCTGCTGTTGGAGCATTCACTATCTCAGAGCACCAAAGGGAGATGTGTGGGGTGGAAGTCTTTCGATTGTACTCAAGGATCAAAGGAGAGAAGTGACAATTTCCAGCTCTCTGAAAGTGTTCATGAGGAGGGTACTGCGTAAGTGGAAGTTTCCAGATATTTTCCAGGTTCTTTCTCACCTACAAGACTATCTTGCCCAAAATATTCACTTTTATTGCTATTTAAATCACTGATGAAGTGAGACTGGCATGAATATCCAGTCTATTAGATTGCATTGGGAGCTGCTATCACAGGAGGAACAAATATTTGCCTGAACAGACAGGGACTGCTGTCTGAATTCCAAATAAGTTTGAATATTTTAATAAACAACCATTTTGCACTTTCCTTAGTTTTCACTGCCAAGGAAGTATAAGTATTTTGTTTTATACTCCCAAAATGAGTTTGTAGGTTTTAAGCAAATCTTTCAGAAATAGGTAATAGCATAAATAATTACAGAAAATCAGTGTGAAGGGAAAAAAAATCAGTCTTAAAATTCAAACGACAACAATTAATATTTACAGGAGGATTATAGAAAGACAGGAAGGGACAAGGATTACACAAGGGAGAGACTGAATGCCAATATCATGATTAGCTCTGTCCTTCTGCAGAGCGACAGCAGATGCTCAGCTTCTACAGGTCTGCCTCTGAGAGAAGGCAGGAGAATCAGAAACTAATAAGATCATGTTGCAAATAATTGTATTTGCACATATTTACACCCCTCTGAGGACAAAAGTGTTCAAAGAACAATTAAAGAGTGTGGTTTTCCTTAGTATTTTCACACCAGACTTGTAAATGTGGGATGTGCGGAAAGGGCTTTTTCTTCCAGAAGAGACCAGTTTAAAGACTGATGCAGCAAGTAACTTTTTTGCTGTTTGTTACACTTTTCACAAAAGACCACAGAAAACTCCCCAACTAAATTATTGTTTCACACAGAGTTGTACTCTAAGGCTAATAACTTTCTTGGCCTCTAAAAAAGGATGCTGCCTTACTACTTCCCTTCCATAATATTATCGTACAGCAAATAGTTTCCAATGCATCATTTAAAAAAATTGACTTGAAAAAACAAAAGAAATAACTATATAGAGTAATAAAGTTATAAATCATTCAGAAAGGAGCTTGGCTTTAAATTTTGCCACTACTTGTTTAGGTCTTATTTAGCTGTCAGTGCTAACAAAATAATTCCCCAGAACAGTTCCCTAAAACTACTAACAGTAAATTTACATCATCTGAGGAAAAAAAGAAAATGTTTTTCAGAACCAAAATTCACAGATTGAAGTATCTTTTTTAGAATAGCCCTGAAAATCCCTCAATACATTTTTTTCAGGAAAGAAATGAAGATTTTTGTGTAGGAGTTTCTAAATTTTTCATCAAAATTTACTCTAAACACAGACAGTTTTTTCTTTTCTTCCCCCTTTCAAGTCAAAATGCTACCAAACTAATATTTGAACATGACTGCTCCTTGCTTAGTCTCTCATTTAAAAGGACAAAACTTAATTAAAAATTTCATAAAACATTCTTTATGATATTTTTACTAAAAACTATTTTAATATTCAAATTGACTACAGACAATTCAAGGCTTCTCTTGTTTTCAGGGTATTCAAGGGTTTCGGTTGTCCGTAATTTTTATGTAGCTGTAAAATTAGACTAAAGAAAATCTTAATATTGTTGCCAGTTTTTAGCACAGCATAACATCTGCAATATTTGCTGAGCAAAGCTTTTAGTCCCTACTCCATTTCTGCAAATGCAATGAGTATTCTTACCCCCTTTCAAGGATTAATTTTGCAAATGACATTTTAAGCACTCCAACCACAATGGAAGTCAAAAATAAATCCTACAAGTGCAAGAGGCCAGTGCAGATGTGTGTGAGCCTCAAATGCATTTCATCCCCCATGCCGACAATCTGATGTGTCCAATAAAAAAGGCCATTGAGACCATCACAACGATAATATTAAGCTTCATCCTCTTCTCTGTTGGAAGGGCATTCAGGTTTGTGCAAAGCAGCTATTTTATTTTCATTGCAATTCACTGGCATGGCTAAGAGATCTGGGCAGAAGGCAGATGTGGTTGGCCACTCACATCTCAGAGCAGATCAGCCCTCTAGCAAGAACAGTAGGGGTTTCAAAAAACTCTCCTGAAACTACAAACCTTGGATTTGCAAGTTCTTCCAATTCCCACCTTAAGATTTGTCCCACATTATTCCTTATGTTAATGCTATAGCTATTCCTTCCAGTCTTCAACCTGTCAGACTACAGAAACCAGGCTGCGATAGAAAACCATCAGGCACCTGAGCTAGTAGAGACTGTTGCCGCTCCTTGGGACACAAAGAGAGCAGGACAACTGCCAGCAAAGGCAGCAACAGCACCCGAGTCTGCAAGAGCCACTGGGCAGCTGGGACGTGGGCTCACTCTTTAAGATAAGTCCAGTTCAATTATCTGATTTGTTTACTCATTGGTTGCATAAAGGCTAATTTACCAATTCTCTAATTTTCTAACTAGTTTTATAATACTCAGAAGAAATATTCTGTAAAGTCTCTAACAAGTCAGGCTCCTTCGGGTTCATTACAGGAACTGGAGTGAGGGAGGCAGAGCTCACAGCCAGGACTCAGTATTAACAAGGATTGCCTAACAGCCACCGGCAAGAAAAAAGACATTGAAGGTCATTGATATTCCCCTCTCTGTTTCCTGAAAGCAGATGGTAGAAGACTTTGGAATTAATGGTCCTGCGGCACCCAGCTTGGCACTATCTCCCTGCAGGGATGATCAGCCTTCTCTGCTGACAGCCCACAAGGCAGCTCTCAGTCCACATGGCAGTATATGTGCCCAAGAACCACCCCACAAAGAAAATTTGGGACGATACATCACTGAATGGCACCAAGTGCATTAAGAAAACCTGACTTCTTGTTTATTGTAGGTTTTATTGTTTAATTCTATCAAAGTCATCAACTTGCCTTTCTTTATACAGTAATTCTAACAATGGAATAACCATACTCAATCAGGTGCAAGTCAGGATTTTTCTCCAATGATCAGTGTAGCAACACAAAACATTGCTTCAGAGATTCACAGGGCAAAAGCCCCCACCTCCCCCCCTTTAAAACTATCTGTAAATCTTTATATTTAGATACAAGAGCTAGTTCAAGATCTTTTCTCCTCATTAAAATGTGACAGTATTTACTGTTATCTAAAGTTATCCTTACCACCCACAGAAAAATTCAAGGCCTCTGAGGTCACTGTTATCATCATAGTGACTTATCAATAATTAGATGCAAGAAACTAATTAATGACAGTCAATGTGTTTTTTTGAAAAAAGGTTTTCTCACTTCAGCATTCTTTTTTTTGTTCTCCCAAGATAATGTGCTTCCACGTAAGGATGAAAAATCTTGACTTCGAAAGAAACAGCTCAAAGACAGACTTGGTTATCTCAAGCTTGCCTTCTCATAAAGGTCTGGGTCCAATGCTGAAGTAAAAAAATTAAATCTTTCTCTTTTCATATATGATTGAATTAAACACTACCAGATTAGAATGATATTTCTGATTATAAAGTTTATTATTTCCACTTACTTCCTGAAAACTTCCAAGGAGAATGAAAGTAACCCTGTGGCTGAAAAATAAGCCTTGCAAGGGTAAATTAAAGAAGTTCAATCTACTCAGCTCATACGGGAAGGATGAAAGGTGAATTGTCACTGAATTTATATGATTACATATGGAAAGCGCTTAGAGGAAAATTACTTTTCAGTCTTGCAAACAAAGGCATAAGATTCAATAGCAGTAAACAGAGCTTAGATGAAAAAAATCTTAAGATGAAGTTTCCTGACATTAAGAGAAATTAAACTTTGGAATAATTTACAGAATGGAAATCAGTACACATGAGCAATGTTGCAGTGACACTGCTGCCATGCCCATGCCTGCCTTTGCACCCACTGACCCAGACCCCAACCTGCAAGCCAAACTCCCAGCCTGCTCTCAGACTTGCTCATGGCATGACTGCTGGACCTGGGCGTCATGCTGGCTACCGTCCCCAGCCCAGCCCTCCTGGCTCACATGGGGATGGCTACCATGCTGGCCTCCCCAGGAGCAGCCTATCCAGCCTCACCTCCACTAACTGCCTCCCCTGTGGTGCTAGATTTGTGCTCAGTTGTCGCCACCGGATCATAAACACAATCATTTTGCAAGATCAAGTATTGCTATGCTTTATTGCTATACATCTTCCTATACTAGAGACAGGGAAAGGAAATCAGAAAGGTGTCATGAAGCCTAGTGACTGTCATTATCCATTATCTGTGCTCCCCTCCTCTTGCCTCCCATGTTCTTCATTAATAATCAATCTCTGATAACAGTTTGCATGTGTTATCTGAGCAGCTTCCCATATTTTGCCCAGCACATTCACCTGACATTTAGAATGTTTCCATATTCTCCTGCACAAAAGATTCTGGTTTTTTCACCAAGTGGTACTTTCTCTGCTTTCATCAACAGAAAGATGCACTGAACACAGTGGGAGTTAAGCAAGTCCAAAGCAAGGTGCTTGCACTCTCTGTTCCAGAAAATATTTTTAGTTAAAGCACAGTGAAGAGCAATGTGCAGAAACTCAGGACCTACCTGTGATCTAGCTCAAAGCCTCCAGGTCTTCTCTACACTCATGGAGAGTTCAGCTTTCTTGGATTTGTCACTATTCAGCTGCTGCTCCTTCGCACCCTGCCTCTCTACAGCCTGCAGAATGCCATATTTCATGTCGCTGTAGGTACTGTGTACCCTACACCTGCCTTCCAGTGCTGTTATTTTTTTGAAAATAAAAGCCATGAGATACAGCAGACATGGGAAACAGGATAATATGCAAAACACAGTATCCAGCAGAGATGTAGTATTAGAATTCTTTATGACAAAGACAGCTGGAGAAAAATCAATACAGAGCTCAATTTTGGGGGTATTTTAGTTTTGTAAACACTCTCAGCCCAAAAAATGCAATTACAAAGAAGTCCCAGTAATAGCAAAAACTACTCCTGAAATCATGATTAAAAATTTAGTATCCTCAAGGCTACCAATATCAGTTGCTTGCTTGAAAAACAAAACTATGGTAAAAAAAAAGCAAAACAAACCCCATGTAGTTCTTCAAACAAACCAGGCATCAACTCCTCATGTCACTTGCAACCCACTAGCAATATATCAGGATAGTCCTCTCTCTCCAGCATACAAGCTAGGCACTCTGCAGGCCTCCCGGCAGCACTAATCACAATTCAAAAACTAGTAAAAGCACAAAGTCAGTCCTTAGAAGCTCTGAGAAATGCTCATGAGGAATCCTTGCATGCCCAACAGGGCTATTTCACAATCCTTCACGGAACAGTCATTCTAATTATCAATACTAGAGAAAACAAAAAGAGCATTTTTTTTAGTCTTACAGCCATAATATTTCACAAACTTATGATTTCTGGTGTCAGAAATTATTTTTTATCCTAGATTATTGGTAACATTATTAGTCTTCAGAACTACTCCCCATGTGACATATTTAAATACATAATTTATTATATTGCAGCTTTAGTAAGTAAAATAAACAATAAAAATCAAGAGTCTCCTTCTTCTTTATATAAATTATCTGAAGAACATCACAGTTCTACAGATTTTCATGAAGTCTATTACATAGCCTATTACAAGCTCTATAAAGTAATTCTCACTCATTTTCCAATCTGTCGTTATAAAAACAAAAGGAGAAGAGATAGAGAAAAACACTACAATCTTCAAACACTACTAACAAGATAACACCAATCAAGAACGTGCAGGTTAAGCCTAGCAGGGCATTATGGTAAGTTGTATAAACACAGCTTTAACACACATCCAAGATCCCTTCCCCTGAACTTCCAGGAAAAAAAAATCAGATGTCTCACTGGAAACAACAGGATGTGCAGTTTTGGAAGTTGCCGTCTTTCTGAAAATTTTATTTAATTGAAATCTGTGTTTATCAGAGCAAAGCAGGCATCAACCCCAATAGTTAGGTGGCTGCCACAGCTCCGCAGTAGCTCCGTCCCCCAGGAGTCAGTTATCAAAGCTGTCTGTGAAGTGCTGGCAGAACGCAGTGCCATTCCTGTTGGGGGTACAACTAAAAATACCAGTCCAAATTAGCAGTGTTCAAAGACAATCACTAAGTACCTTAACACATTCCTGCCAGAACACACGCAGAACTTCTGTTAAAATTATATTAGCATGTATCTTTATGAAGGCCTCCCCCCCGACATTAGTTCAAACTATTTTTAGGCTACTGCTGGGAGAAAAAAAAAAAACTATCCCTCACCCCAAACCTGCAAAAGTACTAAAGCAGCCCATTCCAAGAAAAGTTCCTCTGTCCTTTGATGTATCCATGGAATAGCTGTTAAGTAACATTTAAGAGTATCCACTCTAACAGAGCATCCAATATTCTTTAGAAAGGGTGAGATCCAGACACGCTAATATGCGCTTCACTCTTCAACTTCACAAACTCTCTTTTCCTCCCTATTACCAAGAGACACTATAACAACTGAAGTCATGCATTATATTAATGAAATTACTTATGTTTCCTGCTGCAGCTGCAGCTGCTCCAGTATCACTGTTTGTTATATCTTCTAAAAACGAAATCTACATATACAACAGTAATGTTTTTTAGAGTAGGAGCCAGTATAGACATTTGACTCAGAATTGCTGAGGACAGTAATGTCCTGTAATATATGTTATTAGTGACCGTGTTTCATCTTATTAGCTAGTTGGTTTTGCTTCTTCCCCCCAAGCCCAATTCTGTCAAAGCAACGCTGACACAGGAGTAAGGAGCCTGGGCTTTGGCCGATTCAGAGGATATTGATGTTTGACTGGGAGAGGAGAAAGGAGCAGCTATCCACTGTGCCTCTGACTGTTTGGAAACACCCTCAACAAAGCCAACATTCTAACTGTGAAACTGCTACGCAGTTTCTATCACTTCTGTTGCTCATTACCTGATTGCCATTAACTGCCCTTGTTTCTAGGTTTATCAGGGTCAGCTCTGCCCTGCCCTTACCTCTTCCCCTTCCACCTTCCATTAAATGAACACACATCTTAAGAGCACTAAGAGTGACCATTAGTAAGAGTAGTAATACTACTCTAACTCATAAATATTCCTTTTGTTTCCTTTATGTTTTCATAAAATTGTAAATCTCCTTGTCTTCACGTAATGCCATTGTTATTTTGATGCCATTTTCAGTGTCGTTCTTGATGTAGGAGAGCATTCCCACTCTCCTTTTTGCATTACAAACCACTGCTTGTGTATTCACAGTAAGCAGTATCAAATGCACTGTTGAACTGCCTCCTCCTCTAGCCATGTTGCTGCTGCTCCACTGCTGCCTGTCAGCAGCAGGTACTCAGATAAAGACCACAGATTAATTTTAAAATCTGAAATAGAAGTACCAACACCTTCAGTTCTCCTTTAAAAATAAATGAATTCTACTCTTTTCTGAATTACCTTAGAGGATTGCCTGGTTGCACACATTTCAGGATAGAAGATGGGAACTACTATGCTATTTTGTGTCATTTTCTCCTTTACTCTTCCTTCAGCCCCTACTAGCTGGCAACTACCTCACATTCAAGAGAGATGGGAAGAGAAAGGGAAGAACCACCATACTTGTTCCCTGCTGGTTATTTCAGAGTTTTGTGGAACACCGTGTCTCACAACACTCCTCAGGTGAAGCTCTGCAAGCCTCTGACAAATTATTTTGTTCCTTTAGCCACAGGCTGGCTTTGCTAGATAGCTCCATCCCCTGGCACCCGCTCCTTCTCCTCTCCTCGCAGAGGCTGGCTCACACAGTCAGCTAAAAGGACGTTTTCCCTCCAGCAGCAGGAGCAGCAACTGCCTGTGCTGCTGTGGAGCCCTGCAGCAGGGGATGTGTGCCCTGTTTGATGTCAAAGCTGCCCAACAGAAATTTTTCTGTGAAACACCATACGTAAGCATTTGGGCTAATCAATCTTGTACTTTTTGTTACAAATTCTCATGCATAAGGGATTCTAAATCCAGGTGCTCTCAGTGCAAAGACCACTGCTGAAAGCTTTGCTTTAGCTGCAGGAGAAATGCACATCAAGATGTTGCAATATAGTTTAAGATTATGCCATTAAAACAAAGGATGAAATGGTTACTTTCCTTAGCATACTATCAGTAAGCTGCAATCTAATTTAAAGTGACATTTTTATAGTTCTTGCAGAAACATGAAAATTAGAGGGTCAACTTGCTTAATAAAACATGACAGGGGTTTTTACTACAGCATTTTTCTTTTTTATGTTCTTATTAGAAATAATTAAAATTTTAATTAACAATTGATGATCAGACTCAATGTCTCTGATGAGGCCATTATTATCCATGAATAAAACAGGCTTTCTCATCTGTGCCCTAAAAGTAAATTTAAAGTAATGCAAAAACCCTACAGACAAGATTCTCAGTGAGCCTGAACTGAAGTTGTCCTTGTTTGTAATGGGGTGATATTGACTTTCATGAACACCTCAGCCCTTATACCTCCTGGATATGATGTACTGAGTTTAGGTCACTTGCAGTTTAACATTCCTTGTGAGCATCTTCTGCCTTCTCATTAAAAAAGAAATAATATCAGAAATACTTCAAAGTATCTACTAATTTGATTCTGAAGTTCTGTTTTTACCTAGGAGTGAAAGCTGTCTGTCACTTATTGCATGTATAAATCAGGATCTAAATAAACAATCCTTTTGATTTCACAAAATCAGTATGACAGCAGCAGAACAATAGCTGTACTAGATAACCATCAATTGGTTTGAGTATCTCATAAAAACAATTGTGATGGCAACAATAAGTCAAGTGACAACTTAACAAAATAATATTCATTTTTTGACCCAGTTACTGGTTTGCAGTAGTCTAGGATGGCTAGTCAGGCCAAACGAAGTCCTCCTAGACAGAACAATAAAGCCAACACAAACTGATTGCAAATATCTTTCCAGAGTATCACTGCCCCCAGGCTTTCATATCTGAATCTCTTTCCAAAAGCAGTATCAATCAAACAGCAAATCTAATTTGAGAAGGAAAAAGAAAGTGAGGTAATTTTCTGATATTCAGAATGAAAGAGAAGCTTCAACAAACATGGGAACAACTTACTGATGCTTGAATATAATTTTGAAAAAACAAACATCATGTTTTGATCACAAGAATTACACCACTCATTCATAAAACTCGCCTGCAGTTAGGAACTTAGGATGTAATTTTTAATAGCTGATGTACAAAGAAGTGAGCTTAAGACTCTCAAGGCACAGGGAGAAAGAATCAGTAAGGATATCATCAGCCACCACTCCTTACCCTTCATTCCTGGTATTGCTGATCCACCCTAGCTGGATTACAGAGATGTCTCCTCCTGCACTGCCCTGTTTGCACTAGGGAAGGGTGCAGCAAGGGTTGCTCACCCTTCATTTGGCTGAGAGTAGGAGGTTTCAGACATGGATGGCCACAATAACATGTGCAGCACGATGAGACCCTGGCCAGTCCAATTTCCCCACCCACCTAAAATCTGTCCCAGGCACCATAACTGCAGTTGACAGTAATAGTGAGGAGAGAGAGTTCTCTTTCTACTACAGGAAAACATCTGAGGCCTGGCACACACTATTATATGTCTCATCCATTTCCCCTGAAAATCAAATGAATCATCACAAAATTAGTTCTGGATTTATAGTCCATTTTGTTTTGTTTTGTTTTGTTTTATTTTAAACCTCTATGGAGATAGGGAACAGCAACCATTTTTTATTCGGTTTAGCTGGTGACTTGTAACACAGAACAACTGAAATTCTGAAGTTCTGCACAGCTACCCTGTTCATTTCCCCAAGTCAGCGATCCTGTACTCCTGAACACAGAAATAGCAACACTGGAAAAGGTGTCAGGTACTACCTTCTTTAAAATACAAGATCATTTAAAGTTCAGGCTGAGCATCAGTTCAGATGCCACACTGCAACAAGCTGCACAAAGCCATGGCATCCCATTCTTTTAACAGAGACATCTACAGATATTTCAAAAGTCAGAGCAATACCGATACACATCATTACTAAGTCACTCACAGTTTAGTAAATAGGGACCTCAAACACACAACCTTACCCCAAGGAAAACTTTTCCTGAATAATATGTTAGGATCAGTTACCTGCTTTTTAAATTTAAATAGCGTTAGGTCTATAAAACCTCTGGCTTATCACAGGTAAGGAAAATTACCATGACTGCCTTCCTTCCATGTTTGTATTTTAACCTAGCAGGGACACTCAACAGGTAATGACACTATAAAACTACTTTACCATAACACACAACTACTCTTATGCCAGTCAGCTTCAGAAGGAAACATTTCCTATGAAGACAACTGTGAACGGTAACCACTTACAGAAAAAAAAATCATAGAACAACTATCAACCTGCTTGCAAAATCCAACTAGCAACATCTGTTGAATCTCAGCTTATGACCACCGCTGCCTGGATCACAAAATTTTTGATTTATCTAGTAGAAGTTCTCTTTGTATTTTGACATCTCAGTCTATGCTGTACTGTGCCTGTCACCTTCTAAGAAAAATAGTGTACTAGTATCATTCATTAAAAAAAACGTGGTTTGCCCCTTCATGGTCTGAGTGATGATGTTAAGTGGTCAGCAGACCTACTCGAGGACAACATTCCCATCTGCAAATACAAACTGTATCATTTTGTGAAGTGGAGATAGAGCCGGGGACATTAACCATATTGATTTTTGTTGTGTTTATCTCTCTCTTTATATCTCTGCAAATCCCTAGTGATTCTGATATCACTTTCTAACAGTGCATTTTACTGTTTTCCACTGAATTAAATGTCAGTGGATGACAACTTATGCTTTGTTGTTGCCATTTGGTAATTTAACTACACTAAACGGGGAACAGGATAATCTTTTTACACCAGCTCCATCTTTTTTCTGCCATCTTAGTAGGCTGAAGATCAAAAGCATAAATGGTAAAGCTGTTAACAGCCTGTAATTTCACTGTTAGTCACTTAAACTGTAATTCAGAAACTTTTAAAGCTGATTTAAGAATCACAAATTTGGAACATATGGTTAACTGCTCAGATTTTTTTTTTTTTTTGGCTAAGATTATTTCAGGGAAATACAAATAAACAGTCAGCACATTATATACTAGTTGCACCAGTGTTAACAGATCACTACCTATTTTCTTGTACAATACCAACTTTTTTATCCCGTGCCACCACTTCTTTTGTTTAATTTGATCTATATTTGATTCAGTTGGTTCAGCATCCCTGTTGACTTGAAGCTTAAATAACACAGCTCTGCTCTTTCCTATTTTCAGCCCCTGGTTGCATTTATACTATTTCCAGACACACATCAGGTATATATTCATAAAGACTAGGAGAGCCATGGCTCCTTAAAAGAGAAGTTACATTGCCTCTAGTGATCTTTCAACTACTATTTCCTCACCTTCTTCATGGGGGATGCAGACTGCATCTGGAGGACCCTCATGGGCCTCCAGGCTACTGGAAGTGCTGGTGGGAGGCGATGGGCTGTGATCAGCCCCTAGGGTGGGAATCAACTCTTGTCTGTGAGAACCCTGTGACTGTGTGATTTAAACTGGCCCCAAGCTGTGCTGGGCTGAAGATCTCAGGATGCTTTCTCCATCACTGGAAAATGCAAGGTAACTTAAGGCTGGGAGTTTCAACATACTCAAATTTTAATTTGGGCAAAACAAGAAATGGAAAGATTTGATAATCCTATGCATACCTCAACAGGTGGTTGTCTGGCAAATTTATGATAATTCAGTATCACTACCAATTTCTACCAATTCAAACCCTGGAATATGGTGAATGCTAGCCAGTTTTTATTATACTAATTCTAGAGGAGAGCTTGTTTTAACATATGCTAGTATTAGGTCTGGCTCCAGCAACTGATCCTAATGTTTCCTTGCAGATGTACCACAGCCTCCAAATGAAACAACTAATTCAGGGTTATTTATTAAAATTAATAGATTTAAAGTGCAGATGGGAAAAATGAAAGAACTAGCAGATTAAAAAAGAAAATCAAGAAGGAGTAATTAGCTCTTTGTTTCCAGTCTAAGGGAATGAATGGACATGCAACAGGTTTGCCACAAGCACCTCAAGACCTAAGCATCTCATTCTTCTCATCAAGTGAATGAAGACGAGTCAAGGCATGCAAGTTCTTGTACCAATTCACCTTCAGAAGAATTTAAAAAAATACCTCAGCAGAAATAGCATATGCGTTTCAGCATTATTGACTATCCTAACAGTTTACATGGGCCATTCTAAATCTCTGAGAATTAGGACCAAAAATTAAGCAAGGGTATTTTTTAATATTTACACAAAACCACAAGCCCCAAATGTTAATGTCTGCAACTAAAATATCAGTTTCAATGGCTAAAAATGTACATGGCTGCTAGTAAGCCACATGCCTTAAGAACATATCAAGGCACTGTCAAATCAGAGAAAATCATGTATGCACCAAGTTGTCACCCGTCACCTTGGATATTCATTTGTATTTATTGGAGCTTCATCTCTTGTGCAATGAGTGAGTCAGGCTGCTGTACGATCCAGCATCTTTCACAGTAATGGGTTCACTAAAGCTGTAGTACTGCTCTTGGCTTCTGCTCAGCCATTGGCCCGAGGTTACAAACTGTACTGTTTATTGAGCCTCATTAAGACTGCTGTCATGTGGAATCAGCTTAGCTTGGCTTTAAGAAAATATTATAGAATTGCCTAAATGTGCAATTCCCTTTGAAGTTGGAACACTTAGTTCATAACATTTACCAGCGATTCTAATACATCATATTCTATGAGTAATACATGGTCACATGTGTTTGCTGGTTTAAAGTCTGCCTCCAAAAAGAAGTAATAATTATATCAAAATAATTTGAAGTCAACATGCAATTAATGTAGCAACATAATCATTTGTGTAAGGAACAAAACTCAAATCTTGATCATGCAGGGGTTGCAAATGCACAGTATGTGTCCAATACCTTTGGCAAGAAACCAAAGAAGTATTTTACATTTCATATTCACTGTTCGGCTCACCTAGTCTGGCCCAGAATATTTATTGAACTGTTATCTCACATGCTATAAAGCAGTGACAAAGTGGGTTCTGCATGAATGCTATTAAATCTCCTCATGTCACTGTTACAGCTGGTAGCCTTATTGTAGAACAAAACCTTAGCAGCTTGTGATATATTATACAGTAATTAATACTAGACTGTGATATATCATCAAAGTGCTCCTATTCCAGGAGCAGGGCTGGCTTCTGGGAGACATGGAGGAGAAAAAAAATTCCCCTAATACGTCTGAATATTGCCTTAGAACTATTTTATATGTCCATACAGAAAAAAAAGTCTTAGAAAATTACTATAACAAAAAGGGGTATTCAAGCAATTGTTATAAAGATGGAACATGGGTAACAGTTTTAAGCGTCAAAGGGACAGACTTAATAATCCAAGAAGACAAGAGAAAGAATGAAATCAAGCTAAAATAAGGAGATAATTCCTAACACTAACATCAATTAATACAGAAATCATCCAGGCATTCAACCTTCTTCTGCTAACATCAGCAGCAAAATTCACAGCAATTTTGGAACACGACATCCTATACAGAAAAATTAAAAGCTCCTTTATCAAACTATATGCCCCAGTAATTTCCTCTGGGAATTAGGTTTGGTGGGTTTTTTTTCTCTCTCTAGTCATTCCCATGATTTTAAATAATATTCAATGAACTTTCACCAACAAGGAAAACAGAGTCCCTTTGCTGTATTACACAAAACTACTTGGAGGTGAAAGTTAACATTAAGCTTGTGTAACTTATAAATGAGAGTCTAATCTTAAGACCAGAAAGCTCACTGTCACCTCACTGGGTGATGCATGCGATGGGAGGGCGGCAACAAGAAACAGGAATAAAGAGACATTCAGGTATAATCACTGAGAAGCATTACTGTATTCTCGTGGACCGAAATCACCTCCAGAATTTGTCAATCCTTCTTCTTCACATTCCTTTTTCAGATTCTCTTCAGTTCATCAATTTTTTATGTTCTTTGTTGTACATTCCAGGGGATTACTCTACACACCTGGAGATCTATAGAAAGAGGAATGTCCCTAGAAAACAATCAGACATATGAACTGCATCTTGTATATGAAGTATTTGATGACTCTACATTTTGTATGCAAATATTTAAGTCCCAAGTATAAAATGTGAGAAAGGCTGTAAAACTTCTCTGCTAGCTGGCTCACAGGAGAAAACGCAGTGGTTTCTTTTCTCAGTTACACTTCTTCTATCACACAGTGAATTTAAATCTCAACAGTGCATCAGGAATTAAACACTTCCAATGCAACATTATCTTTACATTTACTTCAGGAATATTCTGACTGCTTAAATTAAGAGCCATTACATTTTATAGCTCTAAATCATATTCTCAAGTAATCATTGTTTGCAAACATCAAATAATCAGATCAATTCAAGTATCCTTTCTCTAGCTGTAAATTTTTATGCTTGGAAGTTGAACATAAGAAAAGAAAATGAGAACTTGGAGCAAGAAGTGAGTTCATCACGGCTTGTCATCCTCCACTAACCCAGCAGGCCAAAGAGAACTGTAAGAAAATTAATGCAAGACCCTACAGCATAACATTTGATATAATGATACCAATCTCTTTTTTTCCTTTTCCTGTTTAAAAACTTATGCAAATTTTCTTTTCAACTCTCTATCACTATGATCATTTTAAGTGAATCTGATAGCCTGCTTTATCACCTCTTTGGAATATTCTTAAAAGTTTAAGCTGTCTTTTTCTGTTATATCAGAAGGGGCTATTATTTTACCCTGAAAGAGATTTTAAGAATCAGCAATTTTTATGAAAGAAGCCAAGACGACTGGGACAATCCCACTCAGCCTCATGGTATCACCGGTCCATTTAGGCACGTAAAACTAACACATTATAATGAACCAGCAAGTTTAAGATCAAATAGATGGTGGAGACAGATATGCAGTAGGCAGTTATAAAGCAGCACTTCAGCACTGAAAACCTGAATTCACTCTTTTCAATAGCACAATGGCGTGAACATGTAACTACTATATAAAGTCAAACCAAAAAATACCTGGAAAAAAATGAAAATTATTCTCGTAGATGACATAATTCTGTGTTGAAATAAGGCGCACACTCTGTATGACACAAGAGAAACTAGAGCAAAAACAAAGAGCCCACAATAGCAATACGTGTCTTAACTGTGTGAGTAAATTTTCATTCAATTGTACATAAACAACACAAACAGAAATACAAATTATTATGCTTTGACTGTGGTCTATTATTATGGCAGATGAAATGCCAGCAGATGTGACTCATTAGATCTTCTCATATGCTTTCCCTTTATTCAGAAATGGATGGAGTAGTGGGCTCTAGCTGTGGCATCTGCGCTTTCCTCTTCGCTTCACCTAGAAATAACCTTAGCAGAAGACAACAGTTCTAGAATGGTATTTCAATTTATGCCTACTTTTTTTTGAGTTAGAGTTGTATGTCCAGATGCAGCCCCATCACATAAAGGGAATTAAAACACCATAAAAAACCAGTTCAGAAACCCAGAGTGAAAACAGGAGGCCAATTACTGACAAGCAGCCAGCACCAATGAGCAGAACCCAAGGAAAGCCCCTCCAGACTGCAATCAGCCGAAAGTCTCACTCTCTGAGCAATGAGGAATTTTTCTGGTATTGCTTAGAAAAAACATCACCCTGTCTTAACAAAACCCTGAGTGTTTCTTTACCACAGAGTGAATGTGATGGGTTTTTTTAACCTCCTAGATCTTTTGCCTCTGTGTCACCAGCTCCACAGGTTAATTACTTCTTGGGTTAAAAGATGAATATAATTTTTGGCAGGCATATACCCATCACCTTTTAAATTTTTCTAGATGAATGTTTTCCTTAAAAAGTAGAATAAGCATTAAATTATCTTCTCTAATGCCATCCATTGCCTTGTTTACTTTATCCTTTCCCTGATCTTTCACTTCCTAGTGATTGAAATGAATGTATCATTTTCTGTATCCTCCACTGACCTCTTCTAGATTGTGAACATCAGGAACCAGAACAGCTTTAATTCCCAGGTCACCTACCTCAAATCAGCAGGAAAGAAAACACGGCAGTACACAAATAAAAGTACATATAATTTATCAGAGAAGACCCCGAGTATTTGACAGTAGGAAAGAGATTTTTATTAAGGAAATTAAGGAATTATCTAGGTAATGCAAATTTTTTTTTAAATACATCCTCATATCACCTCTTTCACTAAAATGCAATGTTTTAAAGTTAAAAAGGGCTCAGCTCCTCCTCTGCCTCAGAAGACTCATGTAGAGTTCCCCCTAGGGAGGGAACCACAGTGCCTGAAGCCAAGACATAACAGACCTGGTTCTGATCTCTCTTTGGCTAAGATGAAGTCCTTGCAGCATCTCCAGGTTCAATGGGTTACACCTCACATCCAATGGCATGAAGCTACAAAGATTTCTCACTAGGAAGAAACAGATATTACTGCAAACACACACATATAATGTAATACAATCTTGCCGTAAGTCAGAGGCCATCTGCCTTCAGATATATAAACCTGAGAGATTTTCACAAAGAAATTACAGCACATAAACTCTTTTGCAGACATTACAAGGAATGCCAGCTAATCTCATCACTACCTCAAAACATGGCTTCACTTGGCAATGCCAGGCTGACTGCCTCCAGCTAATGTTACAAGTAGCAATGACCATCTGAGAAATCCTTTATCAAAACGTTCATTGAAATTTTGCTCTATGCAGTGGTCAAGGGCATTTTTTTTCCTTACAAAATGCATACAAGACTGTCAAAAGGACAATTTACTTAAGCCAGTAAGTGGTAATATCTGCAATGATTTCCTGCAATATTAGAATGACACGCACATCTGAGAGATCATCTTCTCATCTAGGTTACAACGCTCTTTAAAACAGAGCTGGAACAGCATTCACTTCCTTTTGGTTGCAGTGAATACTTTGAAGGTTGAAATTACATTCTCTGTCGATCACTGGAAGGCAAGCGTAGGGACAGACTATTGAAAAATTTCAGTGTCCTTTTGGCTGCCTTCCAGTCCCATCTCCAAGAGGCTGCTATTCTATTTAATGTAACCAGAGTCTACCCTTAGGATGAATATCTTTCTTCCTAACAGTTTTTGTTCTTTTTCAAGGCAGGGAAGTAGCCGCAGACCAACAAAGACTGCCAATCCTCAAGCCTCTGCCAAAGGGCTCAGAAATGGAACAAACAACATGGCCAAAATGCTGCTGCATGACTGTCTTGCAAATGAGTTTCTCTGAAATTTCAGTGAAAACACAGAGGATACAACAGCTGAGGTTAGGATAATCACAGAAACACAAATGCTTTTCAATCAAAAAGATGTTAAAACAGGAATGTGTTTTGATAAACTTGTTCCAAAGCTGTAATACATGGTGATCACTCAGGAAAAGATAATGCATTGTTAAAAAATTGTAAGCTGTAGCTGATTCTTGTTGACGACAATGTGAATATTTTTAATACAAACCATAGTTTGGCTGTCTAGCTGCATGTAAACGCTTCATACTTTTAATCAGGGATTCCTGAACAAAACCCAGCCTGCTTGAAGAGTCTTCATAACCTTCACACATAGAAGGTTAAACAAATTATGTAAGTGGATAGTCTGGGGTTAATTGCTAACGTAATTATGCACTGTTAGTACTGAACAGATATTAAAGATATGGCAGTGCAAAGGTTCAAAAGCATGGCTTAAAAAAGTAAACTCACAATAACATCAATCTGTGTCTAACCTACAGTACCTTTTGGGAATATGCTACACATATAAAGGCAAGTTCTGCTATGTGATTGTTTTTCATGGCTACAGGCTTCAAAATTAGCCAAGCCTCTAACTGACCGATTTCCATCAGTGGAGTTACAAGGTCTTCTGACCATCAGGCTTAGCCAACTACCAATGCCCCTCACAGACCTTCTTGCCATTCTGCACTGCAGCTGTTTTTGTGGCACAGAGGCTCAGATGCAGACAATAAATTGGCATCTCCTGCTCATTATATCTGCAGAAGCAAAACTCTAACAAGTTTAGGAGACATTTATGCTCCCAAAAATAGCCCAAGCTGATTCACATTTACCCCAACTCACATAAGTTATCATAACCACATTACTTTCAGCAAAAGTATCAGAGGATATTTGTGTCAGGACCAAAAGCAAAGACCTTCACATCTCTTACAGCATGCCTGTGCTGGAAAGTTGTTAACATCTTCAGCAATTGCCTTAGGAAATGTCAGCAGCAATGCCACAAAAAGAAAAAAAAATAGTTTGCCTAAATATTAAGAGGCTGAAACAGTTTCTAAAATGTCAACAAGAAAACCACACTCAAAATCAGCATAATTTTTTTTGTTGAAAATAGAAATAGTCTTTATGTTAGTTCTGAAAGCAAATGATGGGGAGACAGCATGGATCTCACACAGAAGCAGAGATTCCCTCTTCACAGTATGCAAGGAACATACTAATCATGCAAATGGAAAGTTTTTTTGAGGGCAAGAAAAAAGACACTATCTCTCTTCAGGAAAACAGAAGCAATTGTGTAAAGATTTAGAAAAAGAGGAAAGTCTAAAGGGATGGCTAATATTTGCCAGTTACTGGGTTACTGGTTTCTGTAAACAGTGAAGGGCTAGATATCTTGCACTTGATGTATTGCTTCTTTCTTTTCCATGCTGCATAACACAGTCACAAGACTCTAGTATTGACAACAGCACTAACAAACTCTGTTTTCCAAACATACAACACTCTTAAAAAACACTTTCCACACTATATAATATGTTAATCATTATTAGATTTTTTATTACATGATTATATATTATCTCATTTTTTTCATCATTATCCCCAGTTCAATATTTAGCAGTGCTGCACTCGTTGCACTCTTTTTTATTGCAAATAAGCCCATATAAAGTCAGGTGCAATTTCATTATCTCTGTCCTCTGCACCTAAGAAGCTACATTTAGTTATTTATCAGAGAGCAAATGGCCACGGGCCCCATGCCTTCCATACAGGAAGTAGAGAAAGGCTGGAATGTGCAAAAGGATACTAGTTGAGCTTGGTACCAATACTAACAGGTCTGTGGTTTACAGTTTTCATAGCATTTTGCTAACTAGGAAGTAGCTTTATTGCACAGAAGTAGAAACCAAGCGCAGCTTACTCTCCTTTCTTCAAAGCTTGTTCATTACCCTGCAAAAATTTGGAAAAGCCAATCACCTGCGATAATCCCATATGGTTCTCTCTCCTCTAGCTAACAGGAGTTCCAGCCCCTCTTTAGCTCCCCCTTCATAAGGTCTAACACCTAAACCCTCTTTAGCCCTGTTTAAGTTAGAAGTTCTCTACCATGTCTCAGCTTTCCCAGAAAACACCAGGAGATAACAGAGTGTCTTCAGCACAGGTCAGGCAATGAACTACTTTTCTCCCTGGTTCTTCCACTTGAGAGTCTTACCAACAGAACATCACCTGATTCTTTTAACATGAATTAATTACCATGAGGATGCAACACTTCACTCCTTCAGGTGCTTTGTTTGCTCCTTCGTTTGCTACTGCCTTTATAAATAAGGACAGATCTTTAACAGACTATAAATGTTCAATTGTGCTTGAAATATTTTACGAACTGTCGCATAAAAATTGAAGTAAACTCACTGTAAATAATAAAATACAGTTATCCTGGTTTTGCAAGTTTCTGTGCTTACCACATCTCCAGTGATTTACAGATTCTTTTTGTTTTTTCTTTTCCAAAAAAGCACAAGGATATTTGTCATTGTTAGAACACCTGAGCTGGAATCTTAAACTCAGGTTAGACGCTTACTCATCAATTAGTAATTAGGATTTTGCAGGTCAGGTTCTGCCTTAGTGTCAGCTGTAAAGTTACCTTTTACCGCAACCATGTTAAATACACACCCACATCCCCATCCTGTATTTACAGTCATAAATATAACTACTTTTATGCAGGAGAATTGAAGGGTTGCTGGACAGGACAAGGACAGGCTGGGAATGGGACTTAGCTCAGCTTTTTATTTTAATTTGTTCTAATGAAAGTGGACAAGAAATCCACTCACTATCCTCAAGCTGTTAAAGCCTTACCCTAACCAGGAACTAAAACCTCTACTCATGACAGCAGACATGATTATTAAAATAAAGGCAGTTCTACCTTTTATTTTGAAGAATCCTCCAATTTACACGTTGGAATTAAAAGTATGAAGAAAAAAATGTATTCCAGCTCAACAAGCAGCAATGACAGAGCAAAGAGCTCTCCAGCTCGTGCTCAAGTTCATGGTAAAATAGTGACTTGGGAGGAAATGAAAACTGATACTTGGCATCAATTTGGAGGATTAAAGGAATTCTCCCTTTCCTGCCACACACACAGATGCTGTACTTCTGGATCCTGCTGATAGCATACGCTCCTGAGGCATTTTCTGTTATCATCACAGAATGCAGACGTGCTATGCCAGCCTTCTCTAGTATTCCCAATTTCCTATAAGCACCACAGGGTTCCACACATTTAATCTGCTTTAAATCTTCAAATGTAGTTTACTGGTTTGGGGAACTTAATTCAATGGAGGTTTATGAGCTTTTGTAGAGAAGACTCCTGTGAATAAAGCAAGACAAAGTTTTGGGTTTTGGTTTTTTTTTTTTTCTCAGCTGTCACCCACAAATCTCTAATTCCCACTAGAATGGCTGGAATATGCCCAGGACAAAAGCTGTTACTATTCAAGCCCATTCCTACCTGTAACGACAACAAGACCTGAAGTTCTGCTGCAAATGCAGGTGGCAGCTAAGTTGACACAGATCCAATGCAGTCCTGTTCCTAACTCACAATCTGGTTTTGCTACTGATGAGATAGATTTTTAATATAAAGGAGCGAGTCCGGTGCCTAAAGAGTACATGGAGCAGGAAGAGAGCTTCCCAGGTTCCTGACAAAACTTTCTATTACTGTCTGTGCAACCAGAAGTGACTAGCGATACCTGTAAAGTGAAGCACATTTGTATGTGTAGTTATAAAACATTAAAAAGGCATCATATTTTTAAAGTAAATGTCCACTGAACCATATTTAACTTCATTATTATCCATATAATGTATATCACGTTGGCTGTGGAGGAAGATGCATTGGTCCCATGGGATTCGGCCATTCTTTTTGAATTAATAATTAGTTCTTTCAGGGGCCACAGGGAGATTCATGCAACATAAGCAGGAAAACAACTCTCCTATTCAGAGAAAAAAACACCACAAAAGTATGAAAGATACTCTGACTTTTTGAGTGGCTTTGATCAAAGCAAGACAGAAACCCAGAAGGGCCAAGGCGTTTCAAGTGACAGAGGAAAGACAGAAATGTGGGGGAGAGGACTTAGAACACTTAATTAGACCAACTGATACTGTACACTGACATCAGTGTAAATCACTACAGCACAGTAAATTTTACCATGATATTTACAAGAACAATTCCAAATTCAATATTAAAACTGCACAGCACCACTAATCTCAGACCCCTGCAGCTGCATTGGGTTTTGACAGGGTTTTATGGATGTAAGCGTGGGGGATGACTACATATTACTTTCTGTTCCCTGCTGTGCTGGGTAAGAACGTCACAGCCCCAAGACCTGCCAGCTTAGTTGACCCTTCTATATATCATTTCAGCTGTAAATGCTCCTGGGTTAATCTCTTTCTTCAGAAAGTGTATAGGGAGTGACGGCCAAAAGCTGGAGTAAAATCAGAAAAAACTTGTACCCTCATACAGGAGTGAAGCCTGGCATCTTTTCTAAATTTGGAAGCCCCCATGTTCCTACTTATTACTTCTGAATTTTGCCAAAAAGAAAAGCAGAATTTACAAACATTTTCTAATTGTTAAGCGTTTTATTAAGCATTGTGCAGTATCCACAAAATCATGAACTTCATCAACTGACACAATAGGTAGTTACAATAGCTGTGAACTCACAAGGGAAAAAAAATATATATTAAAGAAAAAGCTTAATGGTTTATTGAATCCTATCTGAGTAAAGATATTTTCCTCAAAAATGTTTCCTGTTACTCTGATTAAATCCATTTATTCACTGTAATGTGAACAGCGTGTAAAGCTCCATTATTTACTGTGATCATTGCTCACACTTTCACGTTAGTTTATATGGATTTAGCATTATTCTTAACTTGATTTTTCAAATGGGTTTTCAGAGTACATGTCATTACTAAGGATTTTATTATGCCCAGCCACATGAAAATTATTTTTCAGTATTTTCCATTATCTCATTGAACCTTTTAGAGGAATGTCAGCTGTCATCCAGTATTCTGAAAATAAACTCAAGACTTTATACTTTTTTTTGTAACATACACAAATAATACAAAATGGAATCAAGTTTTCACCAGTTTGCTAAGGGTAAGTGTCTATTATTGAAGTCCAATGCTGGGCACGAGCACAAAGACATACGAGGGAGTATCAGCAAGAAGACACAACAGAATCGAGTTTCCTCTTCTTTGCCTGCCATCAAAACATGTACTCAGGGACCAGTAAATCTAACCCTTCCAATGGATAATAACAAAGCACCCCATATCCCAGGGACTTTATTTTCAGTGGCTGAGGAACACATTTGCTAGTGCTCATGAACATCTTGCAATGGAACAACCTCCAGCCTCAAGTCCAGTGAGGCTGCCTGAGACAGACAGAGAGTTAGTTAAATCTGTGTCAAAGCATCTTTATAAATATGTAGCGTTTATTCAGGTTTCCACTTTACTTACTAAAGCTTCATTAAGTCAGTATGGCGATTGCTATTACTATGAAACTGAGTCATGGGTCAGCAATCAGGGCTGAATTCATTCATTGCATACTAAGAGTATATCGACCAGCAAGTTAGCCACATAAGCAAATTTTAGGGCAACAGCCTAAGAGTTAACTACTGAAGTTCTGGGCCCAAAATATCCCACTGGTAAAGGAGCCACTGCTGCTGCCCAGGAGTACGCTTAGGATGATTCTTCACTGACGTCACTGTATGTTTGGTACATGGTTAGTTCTGCAAGAAGAGCCTTCCTTGCGTGATCCACGACTCTTGAAGACAACTGGTAATTTTCTCTTTATGACTTAGGCTTAATTTAAAAAAAAACCTATTTAGTTAATTTTCCTAGTCATTCACGATAAACTTTATCACCTTTACATCATTGCTATGTCTTGATGTAGTGAACATAAGGTTTTGGAGCTGCTGGCTGAAGACACAAACAGCTACGTGCTGATAGGAGAAAGGGTGTAGGCTGCAATCACAGCTCATTCTGGCAATGCTACTCTAAGAATAGTCTTTAATGCCCATACCTCTGCCATCTCTATTTCTGCTTATTGGACTTGGCCCATCTTGCCACAGAGGGCAAGACGACTTACTAAAGTTGGAATAAATCTGTTTCTGTCATACCACCAGTTACAGTTTTAAAAAAAAAAACCAATTAAAAAAACCAAAAAAACCCCAAAACCGCCACCACTGATATGGGCAAAACTACTGATTTCATATAAACAGGGTTTATGACCTGTTAATTCTAAATATGGGAAAATTACACCTCTGCCCATCAACAAATCCCAGTAAATCAACTATGCCTGCTCTTCTGCCAAGACTGGAACACTTAAATGCTTCACAGTAGACCTGTCTCCCATCATAACAAGAAGCCTAAGCATTCAAGTATGTTATAAAAATATTTATTACATATTTATATAGTTAGGACTCAGATAAGACTACTTGTTGCCCTAGAATGAGTACATGGGTAAAATGCAAAGGTTTAGGACATATTATTTGCTTATCCAAGACAGAGCATTAATACTCTCAATTGTTGTTACATAAAATTGTTCAAAATTATGGCACGCATTTATAGGATCACAGAACTATTTAGGTTTGAGGGGACATTTAGAGACCTGCTCTAACACCTTCCTTGCAGCAAGGCCAACTTTGAAGACAGATGTAACTCTGAAGTCAGAACTAGACAGGGTCTTGTCCAGACAACTCTTCTGTATCATTATTTCCCTCTACTCAGCAGCAGTGCAACTGCATCAGAGTACTGAATTCAGCATTTTGGGCTCCCCAGTTCAAGAAAGACATTGACAAACTAGAGGCAGAAGAACTGGTTTCTTCAAACAGTAGCAACTGTTTTCCTGACATACCAGTACCAAATAAAACCCGTATCAATTTCATAGGAACTGTAGCTTTTATTACCACTGGAAAACATTGCTCCTTAAGTTTCTGGGGAATAATTACAGTTTTGGGCCAGAGGTATACTTACCATTTCTGACAGATAGTTTCTGGCTATCCCATTCCAAATTTTGATTTATCTATTAAATTTACACTCCAAAAAGAGCCACTGGATTTTAGAGCTGATGATCTTAAACAAGTATACCTCTTGTCTTCCACATGGACTTTTACTCCTAAATCCTGACCACATTTGTATATTTAGAGCTCTTTGGTTGCAAGTTTTAAGTATATTAATTTCTTTTATAAAACTGCAGCACAGGACATACAATTTGTTTCAGTGTCAGAGTCCTCCTTCCAGTGTCACAGAGAACTCTCATCATGACTAACTTTTATCTGTGTCAAGGGGATTTTCATAGATATTAAAGGAAACAAATCAGCCTTAAGCAATGCGCTTGTGCGAAGTATGGTACTTTTATTCATTCATTGAGTCACCGTCCCTAGAGGTGTTTAAGGTGAGGGTGGATGAGGTGCTTAGGAGCATGATTTAGGGATTGGTGGGAATGGTTGGACTCGATGATCCAGTGGGTCTCTTCCAACCTGGTTATTCTGTGATTCTGTCTGTGATTCTGTCATTCTCTATACCTTTAGAGTTCTGCTTTGGCAAATGCAATGTATGTGCTATAGTCACTGTTTTTACACTCAGGTACTTGCAGAATTAAAAGCCTCGTGTACCAAATTAACAGCAGCTCCATTAGATTCAACACAATACACACTTTAGTTCAGAATATTTTTTAACATCCTCTGTGTGAGAAAAATTAGAGCAACAGCGCATCCCTTAAACATTTACAACTATACGAAGAAACAGCAGTGGCTGCAGTGCCTGTGGGTCAGGATGGCCAAGCAGTCGAAGGCGCTGCGTTCAGGTCCCAGTCTCCCCTGGAGGCGTGGGTTCACATCCACTCCTGACAGCTCCCTTTTGGGGCTCAGGGGTCACTTCTACAGCCAGTCCTCTTCAAGACAGTCACCAACAATCTGGATGCAGGTTGCCAAGTTTGCTGGTGATACCGAACTGGCAGGCCCTGCTCCCTCCCCGGGACGAGAGGCCTTGCAGAACAATCCAGATGGACTGGAGCACCAGGCAGTGATTAATGGGATCAAATTCAACAAACCCAAGTGCTGGATTCTGCACCTAAAATAGAAAATGAATAGGAGCCTGCAGTGCCCTGGCAGCCAAGGGGGCAAACCGCATCCTGGCCTGCACCAAACAGCGTAACCAGCCGGCCAGAAGAGGGGACGCTGCAGTCAGTGTTGGTGCAACCTCACCTTGAGTATATGGGGAGCAGTTCTGGGCCCACAATTGAAGAACAACGTGGAAGTCCTTGAAGCGTCCTGAGGAGGGCAACAAAACTGGTGCCGGGGCTGGGAGCAGTGTCCGCTGGGGAATGGCTGAGGACTTTGGGCTTATCTAGTCTGGAGAAAAGGAGGCTGAGGGGTGACCTCATGGCTCTCTACAGCTCCCCGAGGAGGGGAAGCAGAGAAGCAGGTGCTGATCTCTTCTCCCTGGCGTCCAGGGATAGGATGCATGGGAATGATTCAAAGCTGCATCGGGGAAGGTTTAGACTGTACATTAAGAAGCGTTTCTGTCCCGAGAGGGTGGGGTCGAACACTGGCACAGGCTTCCTGGAGAGGTGGTCAGTGCCCCGAGCCCATCTCAGCAATGCCCCTAGTAGCATGCTGTCACTTTTGGTCAGACCTGAAGGGGTTAGGCAGTTTTACTAGGTGATGGTTGTAGAACCCTTCCAACTGAAATATTCTGTTCTGTTCTATTCTATGCTATGCCATTCAAAAGAAAAACACCCCAAAATCTGGCGGGGTTTTTGCTTCCTCCACATCACCATGCCTGCACTAACTCTGCTTCTCCCCCTCACTGCTCTGATGCTGGATCTCAGGCAATATGTCTCACTGACGTAGCAAGAAACAAAAATTAGTGCTTTTTTTCTTTCTCTTTTTTTTCTATTTTTAACTTGCTTTACCAAATATTTTGAATATTGCCTTATGTTCTTGTTTGTTAAAATTCAAAAGCCTTTCAAAAGCGCATATGAATCAGCAAAGGAATTAAATTTTTGCGTTACATGCTTCAAGTTAAGTACACATTCGTTGACATTCTGGAATACGACATATTTCTGAAAAACAGGCTGCACAAGAGTTGCTGGATGTATGAAAAAAAAGCAAGGTCATGGGACTCAGCCACAGTTTAAAAAGTCTGTAGCCATGAGCTCTGCAGAGTTTGTAATTAACAGCATTTCCCTTCTAGTGACACATTGTAATGCATTAATTAGGTATGCATGTGAGATTTCATTTGGATTTTCAACATAGGTACACAATAAAACACGATATTCTGCCAAGTCAACTCCTCCATATTCACAGACTTTAATAATGGACCAAAAAGAGAGGGAATGGGAGGGTTAAATTCAAGGCCATCATAAACAACCAAGACCATCAAGAAATCATTTTCATCAAGAAATCCTTGTAGAAAGTTCAGTTCCTTGTTCTTTAGCAGATCACTTATCCTGAATTGAAGGACTGCACGGAACAAAAAATCTGCCAAATCCTTCATTAATAGGTTAGGTAGTTTACAGTCATTATTAAGAATCTGCACCAAATTGTGGCAAAGTACGTATTAACTGACAGTATTGATTTCTATGAAGGCAATCCCTTCCTATAAACTGGCTTTCAGAAACTTCCACAAGATGGATCAAACAAACTCTAGAGAAGCATATGAGGGAAAGAACAATTACATTTTAAAAAATATCTGACTATCAGTATGCTAGCTATTTCATAATCACATGCCAGTATCTGTACTCCTTTAGATACCAGCTGTTTAGCAAAGAAAGGTTCAAATTCTTCACATGATTATGTTCAGCTCTCTAGTCAATGTAAAATCAAAATAACCATATTACCTAGACAAGATGTCCAGACTTAAATAACTTCCATTATTAAAAGAAGCATATGATTGAGTTTCTCTGAGATGGAACCTGTATATATCTCAGTCATTGTCACAAGGACTGAGACCAAACTCTCAAAATCACATATGCTGTGATTATTTCCTGTGAAAAAATGTCACAAGACAAGAAGTACAGAACCACGAGGAGCTCAGAAATCTTTTCTTTCTCTTTCTGGAGTGGTGCACAAGGGAATGCTTCTGCTAAATAAGATACAGAAAATGACATTTTTTTTCTTTTTTAAAGAAAGGGACCATACACTTTTTCAAACACGCATATTTGAGGATGCCAGGGCAAACAGGAGGTAAAAGCCACAGAAGGATGTTGTGCTTTACCAAAGGAGCAGTTTTCTTGCAGCAAGCCTCTATTAAATACAATCTCTCAACTAGTAAGGAATAAGGATTCCCTTGCTCCTGTGCAGCAGCTGCAGGCAGAGCTATACCTGTGAGCAGAGCCCTTAATGATCAGAAGAGGAAAGAACAGAAGCAGATCCCACATCCTATGTTAAATCCCCCTGAAGATGTTTCAGGGAAATATATCATTTTATGGGCTAATTGAGCTTCTTCCATTACCACCACTGCGCCATTATACATGAGAGGATACTGCCACATAGTATTGTTTCCTTCATATAAAATTTTCTCCAGCAAACTCATGGCTATCACCAAACTTCTCTCATCCTGTTTTTATGAAAGTTACCCATAGACTAGAGGAGAATTCAGCAAGGCAAAGACCATCTCGTTATATGCTTATCAGAAACGATAATAGATACCAAGATGGATCAGTGCTTATCACTCAGCATGAGTTGACTGAATGACTGAAATGGATGGAAACTCCTTCCAGTACTTCTCTCCTGACACCAAATTCACACATCATTTTGAAAAGAATTAGATGAAGTTCAGCCAAGTATACACTAAGTAGGTGGACACTGAGGGAGTTTTGAGATACCTCATTACTTCCACTGCTCATTGGTGGATAGGACAGTATATTTCCAACACTTCCTGATCTTCAAAGATTATTTTTTTTAAAACAGAAGTAAAAGGAATAATCAGGATACTATGGCTCACCTGCTTGCTTTGTCATTGAAACGAGCCTACATTGGTAATTCAAAGCATATCTGAATTTGCATTTATCTTACTGAGAAACAAACCATTACCAGCAGCTAATGATCTTTTTTACTCTAATGAATGTACCTTGAACGGAATCTACCTGGAGCTCCATGCTGTTCACAGTTATTAAAACATTAAAGCTGGACTAACTCAGCTGAGGACATTGATGGTTAACTCAGATGTCAATTAAATGCCAGCTTTATGAACTGGAATCAATTCAAACAATTAAAGTCTATCCTTATATTAAAGATGATGCATGCAGAAACTCTTGCTCAGTGTAGGGGTCCTGGATCTCTACTAGCATAAGCTACTCTGCAGAGGGGCAGGCCCGAAGGACAGCTTTGGCATGAAAAAACCCAGGTTCCTGGAAAGTGAAAATGACACAGATGCTTCTAATAGCAGAGAGACACTTGGGATAGCACAGGCAGAAAGCTACCTGCTGCAAGCTAAACTTGCACGTGGATCTCCTAAGGACAGACACCATCACAACTGGAATTCGATAAATAAACTGCAAATGTCTATAAACCTGCCTCTTTATTTGACTGGTGTCAGTTAAGGTAAAATAAAAATTACAATCTCTTAGCAAGGAAAGTTACATAAGTAGCTGAGTGGGTTTGAAAACAAAACCCAGATCTCAAACTTACATTCACCTGTCAAAGCAAATAAACTATCAGATGAAAGGGAGGCTAGGTCTGAATATGATTAAAGCTTCCCCCCCTAAAAAAAAGAACACAGATTTAGACTTGCTGAAGTCTGCATATTTAAAATACACAATAATAAAGATGAGCTATTGAGTCATCAGCAATTATTTTAAAAAGCAAACTGTTTATTTATAAAGAAACTGACATTTATAAAGAAAGACAAGAAGGACTCACAGCTGAAGAAGCAGCAGTCTTTGGAGTTTGGAGGTTTTATTCTTCTAATTTAATTTACTTTGCTTCATCTCCACTTCTAACTTCAGAAATATCACATTTCAAATCTTTTCCTTCTAGCATCTCCTACTGCAGCCTTTAGAGTTTGTGGAAAACCTTTCACATACCTTAACAAGACGCCAAGCATTAACGCAAAAGTCCTATCTATTAAACAAGTACATCTAAATAAGTGTTATTACACAAATAAAAGCCTCCCAACTGCCTAGCAGTCAAACGTCGCAAACTTCAATTTGTTTAGCTCTTTGGATAATGTTGCATCCCCAACACCTGGACTAAACACAGTTAAAATTAAGAGAAAGTTGTGCTGAATTTTGAAGAGAAGAGGTGAGCACATGGCACCAGTCTGATTTGCACTCTACCTGCTGAGCCCCACCAGCTCAGATGGATCAGGCAGGAGACATTGGCATTGCCCAGATTACCGGCATCTCCACTCTGAATTACAGTGCCCATAGGAGAAACATAGCTCAATGTCAGGACTCTTCTTGAGCTGCCCTGAGTGGACAGACATAGCTGTACTGTTTTACCTCCTCTCTTAAATAACCTTTCCTCCATAATTCCACTTACTCCTTTTCTGCACTCTGCCCAGTACCCTCTTAACACACAGAAGAACAGCCACGCTGCATCAGACCAATGGTCAGCCTAGCTCAGCATCCGCTGGGATGGTGGCCAAGATCAGCCCTAAGGGAGAAATCAATACAGACAGTGTTAAACAGCAGGATAAACAGTAGGACAAAGCTTTCCCACTCCTGAGATTTTAGTATTCAGAGGCTTCATAACGTAAAGGTATTTCTTTGTGTTTCATAGTCTGCAACACACTACAGAGTAACTGAGGCTGGTGGGAACCTCTGGAGATCCCCCAGCCCATCCTTCTGCTCAGAACCAGCTGAGCTGCAGCAGAATGCTCAGGGCCATATCCATCTGGGGTTTTGATTATCACCCAGGAGGGAGACCATACAACTTCATAACAACCTGTTTCAGTGTTTGACCACCTTCACATTAAAAAAAGTTTAGTCTTAATTTTTCCTGCCTTCTTGGCATTCACACGCTGCTGCAACAAATTCCAGAGCTCGCCTGTGCACTACCTCAGGAGCTACACGTAAGCCTGCTGTATGGGGTGGGGATTAGAATAAGGCCAATGTTTTTCATGACGCCCTGCCCTCTGCACGAACATTGCTCTAACTTAATGTGAAGTGGTGATCTTACGAAGGTCTTAAGACCACAGCATTCATTACTTTTACTGGAATACTTTATGATACTTAATTTCTCTGGGTTCTGGACTTTCCCCATGTCGTCCATAAGGATTCCTTTTCATCTAAAACACCAGCAGTGGAGCCATCTAGCATTGTTCCATAATACCCAGAGAAAGAAAATAATTCTGTTTGTAACTAGTTTCTGATAATAAATGCGAAACTATTTCTCATATCTCATAAAAGAAAAAGTCAGACAAAATGCAATTACTTGCCAAAGGTAAATTACCTCTTGAAAGCATCTCCTGTTCTTTGAGATATTCTCATAAACAGCCCTTTTGATTTTATGATGCAGCTGTTGCATTTATTTCTCCTCTTCCCATGAGACTCCCCATCTGCTGTATACATCCGAAACAGCATCCGATAACTCATACTAACAAAACAGCCTTAACTATTCCAGTCTTCAGATTCACCTTTTCATAAACATCAGAACAGAGAATGATATTAGGAAATCAGACCTAGAATTCTCTGGTCAGAAAATAACCTAGTCCATGTTAAGTAACAAACAAAAAAATGGGGCTTTGGGGATGACAGAAGGCTTCATCTCACAGTACAGTTCACAGAAGAACATGCATTTAAAATAAGATGAATAAAAGGAGCTGACCAATCACTCATACAGAGGAACAGAAGAATTTGCCATTATAATTCTTAAGTCACAGGTGGAGTTATTTTACTGGGTTTTTTAATGCAAATAGTATCTTAGAATTATATTAATGATGGAAGACTAAATAGGGACAAAAGCTAAGACCGTGTTGTCATCATGGAGTTTGTTACACAGTTTTGGATTGGCTCTTAAGAAAGCTCCGTTTCATCTGGAAGAAAAGTTAAGTGAATAATAAAGCACATTTTCTACCTTGATTGAAAGGGTGGAAGTCATGCTGTACTGAGGCCATAAAAATACTATAGGGATTAAGGCAAACACTGTATGGCATTACAAGCTGTGTACAAACTTGGGTTAGCCCTTTTGGCTTTGCTGTAAGCCAGAGAAAACAATGAATCGCACACCAAACATTACCCAAGATAAATCATGCAGAATATTAAGTGGTAAATGAATTATCTCTGCTCCTCAGAAGTGCTCTTTTTATAAAAACCCCAACCCCCTACACAGTTTGAAGGGAACTGAGTGAATTTTCTTCCTCATGCAACTATGAGAACCAAGAAAGAGAGCTAAAATTCTCATGTAATAAGTTCCATTTGAGCAGTTAAGAGTTTTAATACGGCTATCTAGTTATAAAAAATCTCCTATAACCTCTATTAGCACTGAATATACACACCTGTATTAACACTGAATTTTTGGTTGTTTATAAGTTTAGAAACTGTTACGGAAATGACAAAAAAAATATTGGCTGTACGTAAACCAGCTTACAGTGCTGTTCTGATAATTACAATTAAGGAGCTTAATGAAATCCAGCATATCAGACTCATTTTATAACCTCTACACCTCTGATGTGTACTACCACAACATCTTCCAACAGCTATGGAGCAAATAGATTAGATTTAAAAATTAGTATGTAGGTCTTTCCTTCAGACTGATTTTCTTGTACTTCCCAGCAATATTTAAGAAAATATTTTCCAATTAATTGAAAGCCTTTTAGTGCTCTCATCAAATTATTCCTCAATGAGTCTGGAACAGATTCTTTTTCACAAATACCTTTAATTTCTTCTCTGTGCATACAGATATGCACTTAATTAAAACTTTCCATCGAAGTGGCATTAGCTAGAAACAAAATACATATCAAGTCATTCTTAGGCTTCCTGCCAGAAAGCCAGCAGTGCTGATGCTTCCCTTCATATACTTTAAAGTGTCAGAAAAACAGGCAATTTATGACCACATAAACATGGAGCCAACAACCTATGACCACTATTTGCAGCAATACACCAGAGATGCAGCCATTTCATTGGTCCCATTCTTACTGACCGGTTCACATTACTAAACATGGATCAGAACACACTTTACTAAGCGTCTTCTATAACACTGTAATAAAATAACTCACCAGTATGAGTGCTTAAAAAGTTGTCAGGGAGCAGCATGAACAAATCCTACTAGCAGACAATGGGATTTGTGTGGTATCTACTGTGCATGACTTTGAAAATTTAACCTCGGGGCTTTCGACATACAAGCAGGATGCAGACATATCACATGGCGAAATGAGGTTTGGGTTTTACCAGGATATTGGGATTTTTGTTACGTCATAAAGATAGAGAGGGAAAACCTTTTGCTCTGATATAACTATGATTGTAGGTAGGGATTAAAAAAAAAATAAAGGGGGAACATCTGAGAAATCGTGTAATTGCCAGAAGCATTCGAAAGAGTTTGTAGGAGACCACAAAAGCTCTCATTATGTGATACCAGTTCTACTTCAGAAGATTTCAGAGATATATCTGGCAAGCAACTCCTGAGAGAAAATTTATTTCTGATCACAACAGTATAACTATTCTTACATGTGAAAGATGCAACAGAGTATAGAAGATGCTATTTATCTGTGTTAGATGCCAACTGTAGTATACATGCCTTTCACATTTAAGCTGAAATTAGAGTGGTTTTAAATTGAGACGAGATTTCATGTGTAGCAGCGCTGATAATTCTCTCATCTACCAAGTTTGTTTCCTAAAAATGAAAGGAATCGCATAAAGTTATTTTTACAGTCAGAACCTAACAGAAGCAGTTCTTCTAAGACAGGAAATATACCAATAACTGGAGATATCTGCAGGGCATGGAGGCCCAAGCTTAGCACGAAATCTGAGCATGAGGAAAAGTTCAGCTCTGTCTCAGAAATATCTTCGTGCTTTCCTGTGCAAGAAGAAGAAATGACTGAACTAGGGCATAAGTACCTCCTACTGACTTCATCACTCAGCAAGACTGACCTTCAGTTTATACCTTGGTATATTTTTCTTCCAAGTGCATTTCTTGAAAAGCAAAACAAACAAACAAACAAAAACCAGCAAAGCACTTTCCTCATCCTGTATACTTTTGGTAATGAGTATTTTTAAGAAATTGATGTGAATTCTTGACTTCTGGAATAAAAGCAAAAGAATTTCACTGACTTCAGAATTGCCAGGGGTTTGCTCTTCAGCAGGAGCTTGAACAGAGTAATGGGGGACACTGAAGAGATGACCCACATACATGTCGTATCTTAAGAGTGTTGCTCAGAAACTCTTTGCCTCCTGAATCCTATAAAGTATAATAGAACTGGAAACATGACAAGAAAGGCATCTGAATGTTTGCTCACACATTAATTACTTGAAATCAACTGGAAGGAAAATAAACATCCAAAGCAAAGACCGCAAAGAAAAACAACAGCAAAAAATGCAGCCACTAAGATATTAGATCTTCTTTGTAATTTCAAGTGCTAGGCACTTTTGGAGAAAGAGCTTATGGTATTAAAGGTTATAGCTGAAATGCAAGTGTACTCCTACAATTAAAGAATCTACAGGCAATAATCAGACACACCTACAAAAAAACTCCAAGACACAGCAAAGAAGCACAACAGGAGAATTAAATAATTCTGAGTATTGGAGCTACAGCATGAAGTTGTTATAGAAATGGAGGTGACTCTAACAAAAAGATACATGCCCAGATGGCTTATTAGCTCCTACAAACATCTTTGAAAGGCTCTACACAAGGTGGAGTAACAGCCTTATTGTAAAACAGACTTCTGTAAAAATATAATTGAGAAACTGTTAATCTAAACAGACTCAAATTTCTTTTATATTTTAATTTGTAAAAAGATAGATTATATCCAAATATTAATTCACATTTTATAATTAAGGATGCAGTTCCTTGCAGCAAATTTTTCAAAGCTGTTCACTATAGCTTAAAATATTTTTGATTTTATTTGTACACACAAAAAGTCAAATTTTTATTAGATGGACTGCTTAGGTAAAAATATGTATTTTCCATATTTTGTTATATATGCAATCATTTTACTGGTTATTCAAATCCAGTATATGAACACTGCCTAGGCTTTTGACATTGTACTGTTCTGGCTGGGGTGGAGTTGATTTTCTTCATAGCAGCCCTGTGGTGCTGTGCTTTGTATTTGTGATTAAAACAGTGTTGGTAACACATCAATATTTTGACTATCCCTCACACAGTGTCAAGTCCTTCTCTGTTTCCCACTATGTCTCCCCGTCTTGTCCCCTCACCAAGCAAGCTGGGGGGTGGGCAAGAAGTTGGGAGGACATGCAGCTGGGACAGCTGATCAGAAGTGACCAAGGGTTTTTTTTCATACCCATGCAATGCTCTGTTCAGCAATAAAAGCTGAAGGAAAGGAGAAGGAAGGGGAAACTTCTGTGGTTATGGCATTTCCCTTCTAATGTAACAATTAGATATGTTGAGGCCCTGCTATCCAGAAAGTGGTTAAACATCTGCCTGCCAATGGGAAGCAGTGAATTAATTCTTTTTTTCCTTTGTTGGGCACACTTTTACTTCACTTCTTATTCTATCTTTACCTTGATCTATGAATCTTCTCATTGTCCTCTATTCTCCCCATCCATGGGACAGTAGAGCTTGTGAGCGGATGTGTGGGTGTTTGCTTGTTGGCTGAGGTGAACCCACCAAATAATGTGTAAACTATTCAGTACTGTTTTTGTTTATCCATGGCAAATCAAATTTTATTATATTCCTAGTTCATTAGGTTGACATTGCTACTTTGGGGTTTAATTTCATTGCCACCAGAGGAAGTAAAAACCATGAAAATTGACTCTTCCTTCCAGAAAAGTGAGACTCAAGGAAGGTAACAGAGGATAAACTTTCAAGAAGTGTACGTTTAAGGAAGCTACCATGTTACAGAGGCCCAAGTGCAGAGTCCTGGATACACCCAGTCACAAAGAGATCATTAAGAATTTTGGTGAATTGAGTCCAAGTGGCAATAGGCAGAAGATGCACAGCAGACACTCTGAGAAGGCAGAAACAGAAAAGAAGAAACTAAGTGCAAAGGGATCAGACAAAGTAGTGTGTGGCAAATAACAAATCCAATGAAACAAGGATAAACTAAGCAGATAGGAGACTTGACTGGGAAAACATCTGATGAAGATAAATTGCTGTTTGAAGGGAAGCTGAAGTTTTGCTGTATGTTAAGTTCAGGAGATATAAACACATAAAGCTGTCAAGAAATACAGAGAACTTGGCCTCTTACATCTTGGATCAAATGGCACTGGGGCAGTGTGAACACTTAAGGTGAAGAAGAAAAATCTCCCCTGCTGCTATCTGATGTGAGCAATCAATCATTCATAATTGGACCAACGTGCTCAGGTCCACTTCGTCTCCTCCTTGTTTACCCACAGCTAGAATAAATGCTGCTGTGAGAAACTGGGTTTTCAGAAGAAAGCCATACTCTTTGTTGGAAGGATGAATTCTGAAACAGAGAGACCATGTATGCACTAAAGGCTCAAGTAACCTCATCTGAGAAGATGAGTTATGTGATCCATCAATAAATCTGAGCACTCATTAAGCATAGCACAGGCTAGAAAGAATAGCTGATGTGTAAAAGAAAAAAAAACACCTTGAAAAACAAGAGACAGTAAGTATAAGTATAGGATGTTAAACATTCTGTTGTCCTATATACATATGCATACTAGACTGTCTGTTCTGGTTGAATTAGAAACCAAGTCCCACAGCTGCTTTATCATTTTGCATTATTTAGCCTCCAGGTCCCAAAGCAATAAAACAGTTCAATACGTTAGAAGTTCATATTTAGGAAATAGTGGTAAACATAAAAAGAGACCATGTCAATAGATATTATTTTGCAGTTCACTACCATAACAACGTACAAAATTAAGAAAGTTAATTCCATAAGAGAGCAGAAGAGACAAAACATGTTATAGCTTTATTCAAGTAGTGTCACTTCTAATTAAAAAGCATGAGGACATACTGAGCATCATGCAAATTTAGGTCAAATCAGATAATTATTTTTGTACACTTTCAAATCTCAAAGAAAATAACTTTGACACATGCTCCTAGAGTTCAGTCATAGATGGAGTTTCTTGGTCATTCCCTGGCCACGCTTCAGAAACTGGCAGAGGTATCAGAACAAACACAGGAACGGTCCAGGACTAATGCCAATAAAACCCATGAAATTTAGAAACCACGTGTGAACACAGCCTTTCTGCTAAGGGAGAAGAAGAAACATAGCTTATATTATCTTGAAAACACTACAGTCTGTTCGTACCAGGAGCATACAAATGAATAGTCTTTCCTTAACTTCCTAATCAAGAGCAGATACTAGACAGTAAATCAGTAATTCTCAGTAACTAAAAAGCGGATGTGTCTTTCCAAATCTCTTTATCCTCCTTCTATACTAGTTACATCACTTGCCCAGCTCAGCTGTCATCTAAGATTATAAACATGTGAATGTTAGTAGACACTGGAAGAAAGTTTTGGTTTTCTATTTATCATAGGATTCAAATTGCTGCTGACAGACCTGGCCTAAGAAAATTTACTATAACTTTCCAGGACAGGTGATTAGAATATGATTTGGAAAGAAAATAATTTGCCTCGAGAAGCTACTGCTGTGCTGTGAATGCTTGGACCACTGGCCAAGGCTGTCAGCACTGCTGTTCCTACAACCTGGTCATCCATCACGAAGCACCAAGCCAGCCACTGGCACATTACAGAAGCTACCAGCTGCATCAGCCACCAGTGCCTCAGGCTTGAGTCACACACTATAAATAAAATACTCTTCACAAAGAAGACCACAATAACCTGAGTTCACATCAGGGTGACCAGGGTGCCTGGAGATCAGAGTCCTTTCCTCTTTTTGTTTGCATTTTCTTTCTTTCCTCCAACAGAGTTTGAATTAAATCTGGTAACACTAGCCCTCAACAGCCTGAACACTGGAGAGAGATCACACAAGTTCTAGCTGCTCTCATAGCTCTATGGACCTTCTTGAGCTTTAAACCAATGGAGGGGGAAGGAGACAATACATGCTTACCTGAGACAGACATAGATGGGGCAGTTAACTTCTAATTACCCTGTGGTAGCCTGCACATTTCAAAGGACCAAGGTGGCATCCTCCACAAGCACAACTCAAACATATGCCAAGGGAAAGCTCCTCAAAAAAAGAGACAAATGGGGATGCAGCTCCAGAAATGGAACATATGCTGAAGTAAATGTCCTCATACTTCTCACCTCCTGCACCTCACAATTGCTTCTTCCAGTCTGCTAAACTCATTTAGAGACCAAATGGCTGGGCACCAGGGGTTAGATTTGTCACTTAGGCCATATTTTGAAGCACTCCAATCTAGGCTAGAGAAGGAAAAGAGAACTGAGCATGCCATCCAGGAGTAATACTCTCCAACTGCATGGATATAGTTGAAATAAGTTCTACAAAATAAAGTTTCCAAACTGAGGAGTGTATATAACCACACAACAGAGCACCCTTTAACACCATGATGCCAGTGGTAGGTAGACAGACAAGATTTTACTGCAGATCCTGAGGATGTGTTAATCTGGGGTCTATCTTTGCAGAGCAACTGCCACACAGAAAGCTGGTTCCCACAAAATGAAAATTCCTTCTCTAACGCCATTTACATACTTTTCCCTTCCACAGGAAGAAAATGGTATCAGCAATTCCTCTTGCAAGACCGAAATAAGTACACAACATGAATAATACAACACAACAGAAATTCGTTGGTATACATACTGACCTTTGCTATTTCAGTGCTGGTGTCTATTGTAAATTTAATTAACCGGAAGAAAAATAAGATGATATAGAAAAGGATAAGAGCAGAACACAAGACAACACAGAGAATCCACATTAGTTCAATATTTAAAAGCTTGGGATCAGGTCTCAAATTAAACTGAAATTAAGAGGAATTCACCTCTTTGTTAGCTATGTCAGTTCACATTAACAAAACAGCTTCTTATAAAGAAGCTGAGAAATATCTTCCTCACATACCAATTCTGTCAAAGCTGTTCTGATAGGACAGTCACTTTTATCAATATCATTATTCAGTCCGTTCAAAAAGATTATCAACTAAAAATAAACTTTGTATGCAAAATTAAGAGAAAGGTATAAATGAAAAAAATGGAGGTACTATATACCTGATAACGTCTAAAGATCTGCTGACACAAGATAATTCATTCTTCAAGACAGTTTTGTTAAGTGTTTTGTGGGGATTATAACTAGGAATGTATTATTAGAGCTAATTAAAATTAATTTTACAATTTAAAAAAATATCATTTTTCTTATAGAAAAAATTGGTTTGTTCCTTATGATATTTCCAAGAAAATACAGTATTTCTTTTTAGGAAAAGAATTAACACCACAAACTAAGATTTTCCTAAACTCTTAATAATTTCAGGCAGTATATTTGTAGGAGTTTTAAACCTTTAAAAATTATAAATAAAAACTCCAGATTTTCTTGTATGCAATTACAAGTTTCCTATCAAAATTAAATTCAAAATGCACTGCAACTGGGACAACAAAATACCTGATGTACTCAATCACTGCCTAACTAAATATGGCACCAATCTCAAAAACACTTGATGCAATTTCGCAGCTTACACACAGACGGCTACTATTACAGAAGTTCACTCTGCGCCTCTTTCCTTCACAGAAGCAGGAAATCCCTTATTTATTTTAAGTGGTTCAGAACAGCCTGAGTAAGTAAGAAATAGCAAAATACAATACAGTGGAGAAGTAAAGAACATCTCCTCCCTAGATGTGCTTATTTTTCATAAAACCTCTTGTTTGCAGACAAGAATTACATATTGTCTGTAATACTCCTTATGAAGAATTTTCATTTGAATAGTAAGCGAGATTCCATTTGGGAGAAAAAGAAGGTAAAGAATGAAATTTCAAGGCTACTAATTCAAACATAATTCTTCATTTTGCCATTTCCTTATAATTCTAAGAAAAGATAAAAAAGACTATTCTGAAAGTAAAAGATGCCTAGAGTTCATATGGCTTAATATTAAATACTGGCAAAAATAACTAACCTACCAGAATAGAATAATTTATTTCACTTAGCAGAATGTCTTTTGGTTAACTTCAGTGTTAATGTTCTGCATAGGCAACCAATTAAAAGCAGAAATCCTCCAATGGGAAGTCTGCAATTCCATTCCTGTACCCTCAGCAACAGTCACCTTAAACTCATCATACTGTCAAAACCACAGATTTTGCACTTACCTGAAAATAAGACCAAAGTTTCCTTTTCCTGAAAAGTTACCCTAAAGATGTGCTGCATTTGCATCTTGTATACAAGGTAACAGAGTCTGGACTCCAAAGCCAAGACCATTTCAGACAGACACCAAATAGCCCACTGCATCTGTTGCTGTGTGAGGCAGCAGTACCCACACTTGCAGGAGCACAAGGACTCCGGCAGCACCCAGGAGCATCCTGACTCAAATCTGGCTACAGTTCACGTGGAAGACTTGCACAACTAGTATGGGAGCTGGTGCCTCAGAAAACCAAGCTGCTTTTTCTTACTATTTGCCACCCATGATTCCTGTAGGCATACAAGATGCTGCTTAATATGTGCTGCTACTTAAGGGCAAGCTAGCCTCCCTTCTTCCCAAAAATTCAGAAGAGATGAGGTACTTCTCCAGACAGCAGATTAATGGAGCTCTGCCACTCCACTGAGCAAATGTTTCATGCGGCTGCCATGTGACTGGGGCACAAGCGCTAAAGTCCTCAACTAGCTTGTACTAAAAACCTAAAAGCCTACCAACAAGGGAAAAAAATAGGCAATTCACAAAAGGGGAGGAAGGACCATAGTATCTTTGTTCCACGGAGAAATCACATTCTCCTGTGGAAGACCCACAGGTGCAGAAACTGGCAAGGTGCCTCAGGTGCCACAGCAGCTTGTGCAGCTGCAAGAACTTGGGGCAGGGGGAAGCAAGGCCATGCTGCCTGCTGACGTATACGGGAGCAGAACTGCACTATGCAGATGCTCAAGAGAAGCACTTAAAGAGTGAAGGAAGTAAAGCATGGATTAAAAAATGTTGACTTCTGAGACATTTGGAGTATGACACTGAATCATGCAGAAGAAGAGGCAAAGGTTAACTTATATTCACATTCAGTATGGACTCCCTAGAATGGCAGAAAAGAACCTATCTCACACTGGTGCTTTGCTGTCCTGGTGTTATTTTCTCTACTTAAAAAGCAGGAAGAATGCCCTCCAACACTAGTACAGTGTCTTCTTTGGCAGTCTTGCTGTGACCCATAATGCCTTGGGAATATTATTTGCCTTTGTGCTACACAGCCTATATGCCACATACCTATCAATTAAAGTAGACCAGAGCTGTATGGCAAAGAAAAAACAATCAATATAATAGAATGAGCAGTATTATCTAGCTGAAATAGTCTGTATAACAATACATTTAGAAAACATAACATTTTCAGATTATAGTCACAACAGGCATACTATTTTTTGGAGATGAAAAGCATAACAACAAAGGTGAAAACTGACCTCTTAGTGCCAAACATGATGGTGAGGACTTATTTCACATTTATGAATGCGCTGCTCGGCACAGGCTGTTTCTGTTGACCTGGATGAGAAGAAAGAGATTTTTAAATAAAGTAACTCAAGAGGAACATAAGGAAGCAGCTGGAAATCTCTTTATCTTCAAACTAAAGGGGGTTGTCTAGGTGCAGCATTCCTACATAGTTCTCTTCACACAGTGCTCATGCTGATTGGTCAGCCAGGGTGTTGATGCTAGAGAAGCTACAGTTAAGGTGGCACAGTCTAGTTCTACTGATAATGTCAACTATACTACTTTTCTCACACTCTGTATTAAGAATAGCACATCACAATTCTACTAATAATAGCAATGTGAGAAGTTACAGATTGAACAGTACACACAGTAATGCAATATGAATCAACCATGGCTCACCTATATCGGTTTAGGCCAGCGGATCAGGCTCCATCACTTCAGAAGCAAAGACTAAAATTTCTCCACAAACTGGGAAGAACAACCATGAAGAGCAGCCCTGGCAATGTCTGGGGTGCCCTGCACACTCCCAGTCCCATAAATTGACTCCTTTTTGCAGCCCTTGTTAAGAGTACATTGGTCCTTCACTGCCTAAGGAGCAGCTGAATAGCAATTGGAAAGCACAGGCACGTGCCAGCCCCTCCATCTCAAGGCTTCCTCCACCAGGTCCCTTCCCATAAGCCTGCAATGGCTCAGGATCTTGGTTCACTTCCATTGTGAATGCTATCACACACCCACACACACACTGCCCTCACAGCATATAATTTTGATGCTACTAAAACCTTTCTGCCCTACTCCCTCTCAAATGTTCAATTCAAAGCAAAAAGATACAGCTGACAAAAAAATCTATCCTATCCAAGTTTAGTGGATTTTTTTAAATGCGCAATCTAGATACAAATGTTTTGTTCATCAGGAAGAGGTTATGTTTACATCTTGGGATGGGAGAATTTTTGTCTACAAATTCCTTCCTAAATATGTAAGATATTCAAGGGGACTTCAAATATCCATGTCACAGCAAATAAAATGACACCAAGTAAAATGTCTTGTTACCTTCAGGCGAAGAAGTGGTATTTTCACAGCACTGTAATTCATTATGGGTTAGGGCAGTGATATTTTTGTCTCAACTTACCAGCTGCTCTTAAAGCACTTCCTTTTTTGTTCTGTGTTGGGTTTGTTGGGGTTTTAATTGGTGTGCTCCTTCACTCCTGCAGCTGCACAGAAGAGTCAAAGGGAACCTCCTCCTTCCTTTCCATGCCCTGTTGTTCTAGAATCACAGCCTTGCAGCTGGGCAAGCAACACAAATATCAGTCTGAAGTACATTTTTCTTCTCATGCAATTATTCCCCCTGCCGCTCACTAACACCAGCCTCTTTACATGGAGATCACAGCAAATGCATGCTTCAAGTTAGCTGTCTTGACTGGGAATTTCTAAAGCCTTTAAGCCAAGTGTCCATTCCAATTGAAAATCAATGGATTTGGGGCATGCACATTCCCTGCATGTCTTGGGAAATCACACTCCAGTTCCCTATTAATTATTGTCAGGCTACTGGCAGCCTAAGCTATGCCTACACTGTCAGATATGCAGTTCAGAGATGGAACATGGATGAGATTAAGGAGTGTCACTCAGCTTCCACCCCAGTGCACACATTAAGTATCTTAAGCCATTTAAATAGCTGATTACACAATGTGAAGCCTGAATTTGTAAATACACTATAAAGGGGTTCCTTTTCTCTTAAAAGTAGCAAGGTTCAGGCTCCTTCATTGAACTTGCAGAAGAATTTAGGTTGTGACCTAGAAGTCCAGGTCCCATATTTGAAAATGATACAGTCACTTCCGAGCCCAGGAGCATCAGTGTGACTTTGACACTGAAAATTTTAACCCCAGCTTATTCAATGATTTGATTATCATCTCTGTTCCCACAGAAGAGCACCATTCACAAGCATTTACAATAATTCAAGCATCTTACATGAGTAGGTAAGACTGCCTTTATGCTTGTCAGAATTTTAACTGAAGGGCTTTGATGCCTTCTGGCCCTGTTTGGATATAAATAATAATGTTGATGATATAAGGTACTGCAGTTTCTCAGAAAACAGGACAAGCTATTCAAGGAAATTCAACCAGTATAAAATTACTGAGTAGCTGAAGCATCCTCCCTTGAAGGTGACTTGCGCAAAAGTCAGGTGTTTGCTATGTTGTCACCTATGTCAGCAGAAACTTTACAGGCAGCATCACCTTCCTTTCCCTTGAATCACAACTATCTCCTTTTTTGATAAAAAAGGCTGATACAGTCACCAAATATATTAAATAAAACATTAATTTGGTCTTTGCTTGATTTTTTCCTGTGCACAGAAACATTTCCCATAGCATTTCACTGCCTTAGTGAAGGTAACTGTTTGCCAGCTACTGCCTTTCAGTTGAACCTCACGCCTCTCTAGTGGCAGGTACCATCCCCAGGACAAAGTAGCAGAACAGTCTGGGAGAACCATCCTCACTTTCTTCTAGACAGCCACATCAAACTGCTAAGAAACGCTGTTTAAAGCAAGCAGACTCACTTTACATTGAAGTACCAAAATGAGAAGCTTCTTCACAGCAATAGTGATTTCTAAAATTATGTCACAAAGATGCCATTTTGTACAGTAAAGATCGCACAAAACCTCAGTAAACCTTCTCATTTACATTAGCTATATCGAATCATAGAATGGTTTGGGTTAAAAGGGATTTTAAAGATCTAGTTCCAACCCAACTGCCATAGGCAGGGACACCTCCCACTAGATCAGGCTGTCCAAGGCCCCATCTAACTTGGCCTTGAACACAGAGGGGACATCCACAACTTCCCTGGGTAAACCAATCCATGCCTCACAACCCTCAGCATGGAGAATTCCTTCCTAATGTCTAGTCAAAATCTTACCCCCTCCAATTTTGATAGGAATGATTGGACTCGATGATCCGGTGGGTCTCTGGTTATTCTATGATTCTATGTAAAGCCACTACCCCTTGTCTTTTCACTACATGGCCCTTGTAAAAAGTCTCTCCTCAGCTCCCTTGTAGGCCCCCTTCAGGTACTAGAAGGCTGCTATAAGGTCTCCTTAGAAGCTTCTTCAGGCTGAACAACCCAAACTCTCTCAGCCTGTCCTCATAGCAGAGGTGCTCCAGCCCTCTGACCATCTTCATGGCCCTCCTCAAGCTAAGCATGAGCCAGCAGCATGCCCTGGCACCAGAGACAGACAACAGCATCTGAGGCCTTATTAGCAGGAGCATGGCCCACAGAGGGACGAGATCACCATCCCCCTTATTTCGACATCATCAGACCATACATCAACCTGTAGTATTGCATCAAGTTCTGCACCCTCCCCAGGATGATGGAAGTACATGGATAAACTGGAAGAAATTCAGCATAGGGCACCCAGCCAAGTTGGGCTGGAGTGCCTGTCCTGGGAGGAAAGCCTGGAGCTGCCAGGGTGCTCCAGCTTGGAGAAGGGGTGGCTTCAGGGGAAATAACGGCTCCTTCCAGTACCAACAGCGAGGTTGCTGAACAGATGGAGCCAGGCTCTTTGCAGAGATTCATTGTGGTGCTTTTTACTGTGAGCACAGTTCAGCAGTGAACCACACTGCCCAGAGAGATTGTGCAACCTCCATCCTTTCAGTTTTTCAAAACCTGTCTGAATAAAGCTCTGAGTAACCTGGGCTGATCTCACAGCTGGACCTTACTTTGAGCAGGAGGATGGACTCAATCACTTTTGAGGATCCTCCAATTTGACTTTTCCGGGGAACCCATGAGTCTATATAAAGAATGAAAAAAATGGAAAGGGACGTGAAATAGTTGTTGAAGTTGGGATAATTAAGATATAATGCTAGTACAAGTATGATGATAGGATGATTACAGATGATTGTTTGTTTTAAGGAAATAGCAAGAAAAGAACACTTTAAAATTTCTTTCCTTAAGGGTTGAAAACTCAAATTATATTAAATTATTTTCAGAAGAGGTAGAGTCAGAATATTTATGTACAGGACTAAAAGCAGCAAACAGGAACAAAATATATGAAAACATAAACCTGACATAGTTGAGTTGGAAGATACCGAAAGATAGAAGGGGGCAATATGCAGATGAGGAAAGACCTGTTAAATAAAGCACTGCTATGCACAGTGAGCCTTGAAAAGTAAGATCAGGACAAAATATCTTCCACTGGCATTGAGTAATACTGAGTCACAAAATAGCAACCATATCCAAAGGCTGCAAACTGTTACCTTTGAAACACCACAGAATTTCACCAGCTCAAAAGAAATAACAAAGAATGAAAAGGGAGTGACTTCAGTACCTGCAGAATTCCAATAACTGGAATATAAAAAGTTTATTAGCAGCACCACTATTATACAATTTTTTTTCAGAAGCAAACAATCGAAGAAGAAAAATATAAAAATAGAAATAAGAGAGGACTACAGTTCAGTATTTAGGCAAGTGAAAACAAACACAGATTTACAGAGAACAGGTTGTGCTTACTTAAGTTACAGTATGATGAAGTGTCAATGAGAGCTAATGGGGATGAAACAATTTTTGCGCTTCACGAAAGCTTTGATAAACTGCCACATTAAAGAGGGTATGCAATGGCTGCTGATGTAAGTGTTACAGTTGCAGTAAAATGGAAAGGAAAACTCTTAAGAAAGACTTGGCAGTCATTTAATTCAGGCTGTCTCTGGAAGAAGACTGCTGAGAAACAAATAGACAAGCAAAGCATGACATTAACTAGAAATATGCACGATACTATTCTTGCCACAAAACAACCACTCAATGGAAACAAACTTTCTCCATTTACCAAAATCAGTTACTGCTGTATTTCACTATTCATAATCCCTTCAAAAAACAACAAAAAACCCAAACACCACAAACATTACTAACAATGTTAAAAATCTAAGACTTATTCAAAATTCACAAGTATGTCAGGAAGTGCTCAAACAATATTAAACAAATATACTGCTCTAAGTTCTTTACACACACATCCCAGGGTACGGCTTGTGTACTGGCAGGCTCCTTCAAAAGACTGCAATACTACCTTCTTGTATTCAGGTAAATCACCCACTAAACCACATCTCATGATTTTTCTAAACTGTTATTTTCATACATTTGAGGCCTTTTGAGTAATTCCAGTCAGTATCATTGGATATTAAAAACATGTAATCTTGGTATTCATTGTGTCTCGATGATACAGCATTAAATCTAAATAACACACTCTAGTAAAAGTTACTAATTTACTGACCTTAGAAAAAAAATTCTGATAAACTCACCAACACCTTTGAGATACCAAAAGATGACAAAACCCCACAAAGTAAAGGACAAGGTCACCTACAGCAGAAGCTTTTTGATAGGTCAGTGCTTTTCTCCCGTCCTCTCTCTACCTTGAAAACACAGGCTTCTGCTGGAGATGTCTGCCCTCTTCCATACTTGAGGAATTTCATAAACTGTTTTAAATTTAACAGTCTGAACTGCTGAGAGTAAAAGGAGCTGGGTGATATGCAGATATATCCAGATATGTAATGCAAGAAAATGCCACCTGAATTTTCAAGCACTTTACATGACAGTGTAAAATAACTAAGGCACAAAGGAATGTGGGAAACAGTTTATCAGCAAGTAGCCTTCTGCAACATACAGGAGAGTTAGGTAGGATCTCAATGTCTTCCGAAAAGCTATGCCTCAGAAAACACAATCTACGTCTAGTCAAAGACACTAGGATAATAGAGGGTTAACCAGAAGATACATAATGGTCAGTGTACATAAAAAAAAAGACTTATTATTTCTCGCCTTTAGCTCTATGAAACTGCCTGAGATCACTTCTTTCAACCTTTTTTAGAACATTACACAACAAAGAATTTCAAAATTAAAAGAAATAATTTCTTCAAAACTTTATTAAACACACAATATATTTATTCTCTATATAGTTTAGCTTGATTTTTTTCTCTTTTGTTTAATTACCTTAACACTTGAAGGAAGTATACTTTAAAATTCAAATAAACAATTAAAAATTTAGTTTGGCATCTCTTGGAGCAAACTCATTAGTGGCTCATTAAGCAACTAAATGATAAATAAAAATAAATGAGCCAATAAAATGAAGTCCAACTCAAATAGAGAAAAACAAAATGTAGTTACTAATGTAAAGACTGATTTATTTGAAATGTAAATGAAATGTTTAACAGCAATTTTTATACAGTGAAATAAACCAAACTGCCGCCTGTTGTTGATCAAAAGTCAACTCAGCATCAAAAGCTTAATAAAGAATTCATTTTGTCTACTGTAAGTGATGAGGGCAGCCAACATTATGGCCATTCATAATTCTGTACGTTTTCAAAATATGTTTCTTCTGATATCTGAAGGGAAAATATTTTAGAAATACAGAAATTAACTTCATATATTTAACTACGGCGATTACTTCATCCATTAACAGTCTTTTACAGCAACCACATAGTTGCCAAAGATCTAACACTGTTGTCTGTTACGATTATATTTGTAATCCTGTTAATTTAATCTTCTTACACTTCCATTTTTTTTCTTTACAAATTAATTAAATCGTAACTGCTGTATGCTTTTCATTTGAATCATACACTTTCCATGACAGATGTCTGCTTCTTCCAAAATGAAGTTAAATATTTCTGGTTTTAAAACAACACCACCAAGAATTACCAGCTCACCTCCTCAGCCCAGTGACAGCTCAAGTGACCTGATGAGATAATTTTTTTTCATCCTTTGTTTTTAAATCTCCATCTTTCATTCTTTAAAATATTATGATCACCAAAACCTCATGATATCCTTAATTTCAATTGACTTTCTTTTCTCCTCTTCCTTTCCTACATTGTGCAATACCATAGCTAAGTGCAGCTTGCACTTCAAAATCTGAGTACTATAAACAATGCGGCAATCTAGGTGTGTTCTGTCACTCATTCCTTGTTAGATCAGCCACCTTTGCCTACAGCTAATTCCAGACAAATTCCAGCTACTGTAGTAGAAGAGAAAAAAAAATCTCAGCATGTTCTCTGTGAGGATTTTGAAGAAATGTATTGATTTTTTAAATAAGACAGTTAAAAACAACCAACCATTACACCAGAGTATTTTGCCCTCCTTCACCTTCATGGCACTACACACAGCTTCCTTTCCCATGATTTCAGGATAAAGGGATATTTCTCTATATCATTTAGATAATTATAAAACCTAAGTTCCTTGGAAATCTGAGGTGGGAAAAAAAAATGACTGCTTCTCCTCTAAGCACAACTGCTGGACTATCAATTATGAATTATTAATTAAGTAGTATGCCTACGAACAGAAAACAGCACACATACAGAGACGACTCACAAGGAGTAATCAGGATTTCATTATTTTTCTTAATGAAATTTTTGCAGAAAAAAACCCCAAAATTAAAAAAAATGGAAAATAATAATAGGATAAAAAAAAATCAGTTTCAGTGGGCATTCCAATGACAGGTCTTAATCTGCACAGAAATAGGTAATCTCAGGTTGTATATCCCATGTATATATTAAATATACATTCACAAGTGTGTTGACCTGGGCTGGCTGCCCACCCAGCTGTTTTCTTATTCCGCACTCATTAACAGGACAAGGCAAAAAATAAGGTAGAAAACCATATGGGTCATTATAAAGATAGGGAGACCACTCGCCATATATCAGCACAGGCAAAATAGACTCGATTTGAGGAAATTAAGTTAGTTTTATTGCCAATTAATTGTAACAGTAGATAGTGAGAAATAGAAGTACATTCAAACCTACATACCCTACCCTTTTCCTCCTTCCTAGGCTCAACTTGACCCCCAACTCTTCTCCCTCCCCTATTAGGCAGCACAGTGGGACGGGCAATGAGGGTTGTGGTCAGCCTCATCCTGCCATCCCTTCTTTCTTATGCTGTTCCCCCACTCCAGTGTGGATCCCTCCCATGGGCTCCAGTTCTTCAAGAACTATTCCAGCATGTGTGCTCTCTACAAGGTACAATCCTTCAGGAACAGACTGGTGAGTCCCCGCAGGGTCACAGGTCCTGCTGGAGACCTGCTCGAGTGTGGGCTCCTCTCCATAGGCCACACCACCTTCCAGGAGCCTGCTCCTGCATGGGCTATCTACAGGCTGCAGCTTCTTTTAGGGCACATACACGTACTGTGGTGTGGGGATCCTCCACAGACTGTAGGCGGGTATCTGCTCCACAGGCTGCAGTAGGGACAACCCAACTCACCATAGTCTGCACAATGAGCTGCAGGGGAATCTGCTCTGGCATCTGAAGCACCTCCTCCCTCTCCTCCTTCACTGATCTTGCTGTCTGTAGAGTTGATTCTCTCTTCTTTTTTCTCTCACTTATAGAAGCGAGAGAAAAGCTCACAGCTGCCACACAGCTTTTTTCACCCTTTCCTAAAGATGCTATCAGAGGCACCACCAGCATCACTGATGGGCTTGGGTTTGGCCAACAGCTGGTCCATCTTGGAGCCATCTGGAAGGGAGGCAGCTCCTGATGTCTTCTCACACCAGTGACCCCTGCAGTCCCTTCCAACTGTCAAAACTTTGCAACGTGAACCCAATACAACAATCTCACTTCTGTCTAATTACAAATGACTTGAGAAACTGTGTGTTAGATTTCTACATATCATTTGATGCAGACAAAATGTAACACAGAGGTATAACTTACAGTGACAGATGAAGGACTGCAGGAATTGAAAGTAATTCCACAGAAACAAAGATGCAGAGATACTGCAATTCCTAGAACCAAAGCAGATGAACTGCCCTCTTTCCTCTACTCCTTTGCACTATTATGAAACATAGAGGTACTGTAAAATCAGTTCAGTACTCCACAAGTATTGTATTTCTTAACAGATAAAAGCCTCCTCTCCTCAGAACAGAGTAATGCCAGCTAAATGTGATCAGCAACAGAGAAAAGAATTATACAGGCCTGTGTCTCTAGTAAGCTGAAACCAAACCAGAAACCTTTGGAGGATGAAGAAATGGAGAGGAGCTTTAGCTGTAGTTATCTGGACTAATTCAAAAGGGAGAAGAGCGAGTGTATCTTGGATAAACAAAGCAGAATGTGAGACACACAATTTTATTAGCTATCATCATAAAAAGAAGCATTGCCATTTTTTTTTAAACCTGGTTACAGATGCTACAGACAACAGTAGCAGTAGAGTCATCTTTAAAATGCATGGATTCTGGTTTTCACATTTCAGCTTCTAAACTAATGCCACAATACTGATTTTCATCTTAACTACAGTTCCAGTGATAAATACTTATATCTAAAATTAAAGAAAAGATGTCACTTAACTGTACAGAAGGTTATAAAATAGTAATTTCAATATACCAATTTCTTATTAAATAGGCACTCAAGCACTTAATCTAGTCTGTGATATTTAAAAGGAAGAAAATAAAAATAGGCTGACATTTATTAAATACAATGTGAAAGGTATTTATGCTTAGTCATTAGCTGGTTGAAAAATATAGTCCAAGATACAATAATGAAGATTTTCCTGACTTGTACTGCAAATACTTCTTCCTAGACAGTTCGGTTACTAGAAGTCTCTCCTAATAAACTGGCATATCTGCCTATATATTCCCATATGAACACTAAAAACTCCATTTCATTCATAATCACTGTGGTGGTCCTACTGCCAATCATTTAATCATATTATTAGTTTTTACTCTATCTTTGGAAAGCTATAAATACAAAAATGACAATATGAAATATTTACAATAATTATTTTTCTTTCACAATTTATATATATACAGTTTTGCTATGTTTTCCACTTCTGTTGCTTTTAAAGAAGAAAACTGTCTATGCAGTGAAGCTGCCAGCTGGAATCAGATCTAAGAGTGCTGCGGACTATAGACAGTGCCACTCCCAAACCTCTGGGCCAGATTTGTGAGAACTGGTGAACAGGGGTTTCAGATCAAAAGTTACGCTTCCACTTTTGTCAATAACTAAAATATTCCACTTTTTGAAACTGTGGAGCTTTCATCCCACCAAGCACAGATGAAGCTGAGGTGGATTTATTATAACAGAAAAGGCTGATACATGACTTTGGCCCCTAAAAGTTATTGTTCATGAATTTCTCTTCCCTCAGTCCTATTCTGAAGATCCCTGGCTGCAGTCGCATCGTGACTTTCCACTTCTAAATGCAAACAGAACAAGTCCTGCTACTTTTCTTTCCAAGCAAAACTGAATTCATAGTAAGCTGGGAAACTACAAGATTAACTCCACAAAAGAAAGAATTCTTCAGAGAAACATTAAATTATTTCACCACGTCAGCAAAAACTTAAGAGAAAAGAAGGATTATCCCAGAAGTGCTAAGGCTGTGTTTGGCAGACAGATGGAACGAAGAATCAGTGGATCACAGGGGTGTCAGAAATGTAGTGAACATAGGAGAGGGCTAAAAGCTTAGAAGCGATTAGGAGACTACTTATACTGATTGCCCAAATCAAAATAAGATGCATTTAAGCCATTTCTATTATATATTTGCCTAACTATAACCTGTTCTTAAAAACCTCAGTGGATGGAGGTTGTACAATCTAAAGTACAGGTTTGCTGTTCTAAACATCAGAATTTTTTTCCTGAAAGTATTCTTTCTGAAAACTCAAGCTCATTATTTGTTACTCTCCCAGCAGCCACAGAGAATAATTCTTTACCCTCTTACTCACAAAAGCATTCCCACATGTGTATGTTTTTTAGGTCAAACATGCCCTTAGAATACAGTTTTTCCTAGAGGTCACACTTCTTAGATTTCTGATAGTCTTTCTTCACATTTTAAAATGAGGATGCCCAACATTGGACACAGTATTCCATGCAGAACTAAGTAATATTGGAATTATTTATTATCTTCCATATAGCAACCCTGGTTCTATATTCCAGTTTGATATTTCCTTTTTTTTTCTAGAATTTTACATCAGTAGCTAACAACATTGTTTGCTGTTCTTTTCTTATGGTTGTTTTTTTCTAGTTCTTCCTACACCACTAATCATTACCCATCTTGTGTTTCATAAATTCTGGAAACTGAACAATATATCACACTTCTCAAAAAGGATTTATTAATGTGTTCTTTGATGGCTACAGACAGCTTCCCACGTATTTTAGCATGAAAAGCATTAAGTCCATATGATTAAAGGCATGTTTTGCCACAGCCACCATGCTCGCTGTCATGTAGAAGTACAAGAAATACTGCAGCGCTGTTATACCTTTGCTGCCCTCAGGCTATGAGCTGGTAAAAACAAACCAAATTAGAGAATAAGAGATTGAGATGAATTTCTCATCTCTCAAAGCTTCAGGAAAGCTCTGAACACCACGTAGATTGCAAGATGTTCCTGTTCATTTCCTTGACATGTTTCCTTTTCTTTTGCCTCTTAATTCACTTTGTTTTCAGTTTACTTCTCCCACCTCCCTTAAAAAAAAAAGAAAAAAGTTAGACTTAGACTGCCAGGGCCTCATACACTGAAACATCACTGCAGCCTTTGACCAGAAAAGGCAGCTAAAAGCAAAGTCTTGCACAGTCCTAAGCCAATGCAGGTTTGCCAATCTCTGAACAGATATTTGTGTCATACTTAACTTTTTCTAGCAGCTCTGTTAAGTGTTAGTGCAAGGAACAGATGATGTGTTTAATTTCTTGCTGTTCTCATCCTTCCCTACATTTGCGTATTTAACTCATTTTGTTCTTTACAGACAGGATCTGACTCACACAGTAGCAAGAACAGTAACAACTTCAACCAATCCCAATGAACCTTCTCTTTTTTCCCTGAAAGGCCAGTTAAAAAAAAAAAGTTACAAAAAACCCCCATCTGTAGCTTAAAAAGAGAACAGAATTGCTGATGTAAAAATCTGTGTTAATAACAAGGCAGAAGAAATTTTAGTAGACTAGACTAGACTATTCCAGTTGGAAGGGACCCACCAGATTTTGGGGGCTGGATACTGAACTGCTCCCTTTTTTAGGATGAGACAATTAGATCTCTCATTTTAATTTGTTGCCTCCCACCCCAACTTTTTTTTCTTTTTTTTTTTTTTAGAATAGCATAGAATAGCACAGCATATTTCAGTCACAAAGGATTTTCATTTACTAGAACCATCACCTAGTAAAACTGCCTAACCCCTTCAGGTCTGACCAAAAGTGACAGCACGCTACTAGGGGCGTTGCTGAGATGGGCTCGGGGCACTGACCACCTCTCCAGGAAGCCTGTGCCAGTGTTCGACCCCACCCTCTCGGGACAGAAACGCTTCTTAATGTACAGTCTAAACCTTCCCCGATGCAGCTTTGAATCATTCCCATGCATCCTATCCCTGGACGCCAGGGAGAAGAGATCAGCACCTGCTTCTCTGCTTCCCCTCCTCGGGGAGCTGTAGGGAGCCATGAGGTCACCCCTCAGCCTCCTTTTCTCCAGACTAGATAAGCCCAAAGTCCTCAGCCATTCCCCAGCGGACACTGCTCCCAGCCTCGGCACCAGTTTTGTTGCCCTCCTCAGGACGCTTCAAGGACTTCCACGTTGTTCTTCAATTGTGGGCCCAGAACTGCTCCCCATATACTCAAGGTGAGGTTGCACCAACACTGACTGCAGCGTCCCCTCTTCTGGCCGGCTGGTTACGCTGTTTGGTGCAGGCCAGGATGCGGTTTGCCCCCTTGGCTGCCAGGGCACTGCAGGCTCCTATTCATTTTCTATTTTAGGTGCAGAATCCAGCACTTGGGTTTGTTGAATTTGATCCCATTAATCACTGCCCGGTGCTCCAGGCCATCTGGATTGTTCTGCAAGGCCTCTCGTCCCGGGGAGGGAGCAGGGCCTGCCAGTTCGGTATCACCAGCAAACTTGGCAACCTGCATCCAGATTGTTGGTGACTGTCTTGAAGAGGACTGGCTGTAGAAGTGACCCCTGAGCCCCAAAAGGGAGCTGTCAGGAGTGGATGCGAACCCACGCCTCCAGGGGAGACTGGGACCTGAACGCAGCGCCTTCAACTGCTTGGCCATCCTGACCCACAGGCACTGCAGCCACTGCTGTTTCTTCGTATAGTTGTAAATGTTTAAGGGATGCGCTGTTGCTCTAATTTTTCTCACACAGAGGATGTTAAGTATTCCAAACAAACTGCAAAAGGATACATTATCAGCACTGAAATATTAATCTTCAGGACAAAAAAAAACCCCAAAAGTTAGATTTCATTTTATTTATGTTACTCTTTAGAAAGCTCTTTGCCTCACATCTATGTAAAGCAATCATTCTGCTAAACATATTTGTAAGGGGTACACCGAGAGGCACATATTCAAATCTACCAAGTCACACCTGTTTTTGCATGAGACACTAGTCATAATTTCCTCAAGTGGTGGTAACTCAGGAATGCCAATCACAGGACAACAGCTTGTAAGATAGACCTGTGGCTTCCAATATACCAAATACTGATGATTGTTCTGCATCATTTTGGAGTGGGCTGCCCAGGTGCCAGCTAGCTGTACTGAAGCCCAAGTCAGTGGCTGCCAAGCCAGCTTCAAACCTATGACCTGCAACTTCGTTTTTTCTATGATGTTCTTCAGGAAGAGGGTATCACAAGAGGTCAAACGCTTCTACAGATTGGCTCAGGCACATCTTTTGGGACTTTAAATGAGAGCTGCTAGAACAACTGAAAAATACCTTCCTTGTCCTTGACAAACATTATTTCAGGTTTTGCAATCAGAATAAGCCTTTATTTTGTGTAATACAGGAAACTTAAAGTTGGTTAAGAATATAGGTAAAGTTAATGTATTTGGGGTACAGTCTCCTGAAGTGGGTCACCTTCATCTGGTTATATAGATTCAAAGGACTCAGTTGAAAATACCTCCTCAAAAAAAGTGCAAAAAAAAAAAAAAAAAACAACACAGTGAAAGTTGGGCCCCAGGAAATCCCATTTGTAGAATAGGATTTTGCAAGAACACCAGGCAACGTACAGGCAACCCATCAGTCCTGGCAAAATTAATTGAAAAGCCAAGAAAATTACTCAATATGAACAAGTGAAAATGCTTGTGCATATCTTTTTTGGCCTAACTGCACGTTATTCAAAATCAAAGTTTATTACAACCATGATTCTACTGAGAGAGACAATGTAAGAGTGGTGGTTTTTTGGTAAGGAAAAGAAACACCATATTAAAAAAAAAACCAAACAACCCAGCATTTGAAAACTAATTAATACAACAGCAAAAGAATTTTGTAGAATCTTTAACATTAGAATGCTACTGTTGTCTCACAAAGTTCTCAAGACACCACGAAAAGCAGAAGTCAAACTAAAAACTAAACGTAAAACAATTAAAAATCAAGCATCAGACAACTAAAACAGAAAGAAACTTACGTTTAGAAATACTTTGAAATTCTAAATACATCAATAACTGATAAACTACTGCTGCAATTACTAAATATGTGAAAAGAATATTCTTACATGAAGCTAAACACAGCATTCTTGGGTTTATTTTGTCTGAGAAAAGAAATCAAAGTTTGATCAATGAAAAGTCTCGATCAGCTCAAATTTATATGCAGCTTGAAGCAATCAGGCACAAGTCAGATGCCAAAATACCTTTCTAAAGCCAGCTGGGTGGAAGGGAATTTAAAAATGACTATGCTGTGTAAAAAAGAATAAACAGACATTTTTCCTCCATCCTCTTAACTTGCAAACAGTTTCTTCTCACTTGTTAGCAAAATTCACTTAGTTGGTTACTCTATACACAACAGAGTGTAACACTTTTCCTTTATTTAAGATTTTATTTATTTCACCAGCTAAGAATAAGTAACAGAACTGAGGTTCAATTTATTAAGATCTTTCATGTTGGTTGCCTGGCAGGCACAATCAGCAACTCCGAAGTGAAGTCAGAATGGATGTCATTGCCCTTGGGTAGCCAACATTCATCACAGTGGGCAGCCTTTATTGTCCACCATGCTATAATAGTTTCTCAGTAGGGAAGGCAGCATGCAGTAGCATGATGACATGCAAAATAATGCCTAAAACCACAAAACTCTGTTTTGGAGGGAGATGGTTAGAAGTGAGTGTTTACAGCAGCAGCAGAAGAAAAGAAGGGCAGAATGACTTAGTTCTCTTATTAGTCCAAAACACTAGTAAACATTTTAGTTATCTGAACATGATATAGAGTTAAAGAAGTCTTTCTGTTATGTGGTGTTTATTTGGTCATTACTTCTTTTCCTCTCTTCTAGAGATCCCTATGGAACTATGCCATTTATGACATCTTATTTCCTCAAAATAGGAAACACCTAGGTCTAACATATTGCCAACTGTTTCCTTGTTCCTTACATGACAGGCAGATAAATTGTCTCTCACTGAATTTCTATTTTAGTTATTTTAAATGGCTGGAGAAGCTGAACTAGAGTCAGTCATAGTCATTAGAATTAGCTGAGAAAAAAAAAGACTACAAAAAGGATTTCAGCTAAAAATTTCATACAGAAAAATAGGTCATTCGATCCAAACCTTTTTAATGAATATCAGGCAGCAGCAGACTACTTTATGTGAAACTAGACTGATTACAAATTCTCCACAAGAGACACTATGGTGCTGTGCATGTATGTATGTGTTTCTATGCAGACAAGTAAAAATGTACAGAAAAGGTTAACGGTCTGCAAATTACTTGTTTTCCTGTTTCTTATTAAATCTCTTTCAGATTACCTTGAATCAGATTTTGAAACTCAGTTTACACATTTGCTGCTAATTTTTAAGCAGCTTCACTCACTTCAATTGTCTCAGTTTCTATTTAATGTGAATTAAAACCAGCAACAGTTAGCATTCTACTACATCAAGTAAGGATGCATTCAGTGAAGGACTAAGACACCTGAAGATGATTTCAAATCCCTTCTTTGATGGTCTCACATTCAGAAGTCCCAGTTAGCTTTTTTAGTGAATCAGTGCTACACTGCTGTCAGGAATGTGAGAGGCATAAAGTCGAGCGAGCAAGTAGGTGGGAGACAGATGCTGGAGCTTCCTATAAAAATACTCAATTATGCTTTACAGAGCATCTGTCCACTAACTGCAAGAAGCAATATGCCAAGACATGATGTGCTGCATGCCACCTTCGCAGCGGTGAAATGCTTCCCAACATCAGGGCCTGGTCTTTTAATTTGGTAAGATGCAGGTGTCCATAAAGTGTAAAGAAATGCAGCTGCTTCTGCAAGACTTGGGGAGACTTCACTAATCGACGAAGATAAATGTTTTTTTGAGATAAAGATGTTACCTGGTCATTTGCTCTTTGGTCAGATTAAGATATACTGTTGGTTAAAAAAATACAAGCGTAAATGGATTATTTTTATATTAGTGCTGGGGGATTGGCTGCAGCCAGCACTTCTGAATAATGCACATTGGCGGGCTACTTGTTTCTGGATTTGCATTTATAAATCACGATGTGAAAAGGTCACATAAAAGGAAAATGAGTTGCTACAGAACAGTACTTACATCCACAGCTGTCATTACCCTTGTTCTGCAGCTACAATAAACAGATCAAGTGCCCATCAAGTGCATGAAATATGAAAAGACCTCCAGGCATCCAACTTCTCATACAAAACGCAATAGGAATACTATCACTGCACTGATAGACTGAAGCACTGTTGACGCAGTACAGATAGGATTGACAGGGCATGAAACCAGGTCTAGGAAGCACAAAATACGTAGTTTGTGAAATCTGGCCCTATTTTCTTGGAAAAACAGGAACTAGATTATCCAACCTGTCACTTTTTAGTCAGTTTAATCTCAGAAAAAGGCATGCAAGCAAACTTCGAAGGACAAATTTCAGATATTCCCACTAAGCAACTTCTGTTTGGTGTTTTCTGTATGAGGAATGGAAGACAAACCATTGGATTGCAAGATATTATTGCTGCGGCATGTAAAATATTAATAATTTTAATTCTTTTCAAGTACCTTATTAGAAAACAAATCTACTTGATGTTGCTTCACTCTTGCAGATGTTTTGCTTTCAAGCAATTATATTATAGTCATATTGCCTCTCAAGACAATTTCTAATGAGAAACCCAATTAACATTCAGCACTTTAAAGAGGCAGAATTTAAGAGTTTGGTGTTAATCTTTTCCTAGTGAGCTAGAGGATGAACACAATATATTTTGCATAATAAAAACAAGAAGGGAAAGTAATAGAAAGAGACAACAGGTCCAGGAGGGGATGCCTTAAATATAGCTTGTTATTAATCAACTTATATCACACAGTGGTTCCTAAGTAGCACAAGTGTATGTGTACCTTGTGCCCATAAAAATAATAGGAATGAAAAACTGGATGCTCTAATTCTTAAAGGATGTTGATCACTGAGGATTAAAAGCATTGCATAAGAACATGAAAACATCACTAGGTCTTCAGCTACAGGACAATTCAGTTACTTGAGAAATACATGGCATAAAGGTCTGGATTCTATTCTTATTTGTGCACTTCAGGTAGTGGGGAAATGTACTGTGTTCTTCTAAAGATATAGTGATGAAGCATATCCACAATGAACAACATCAACAACTGTATCTGTTTACAAACAAGTCTGATTACAAATCTGCTAACTTGTCATCCTGAAAGCTCCTTACTAAGTCAGATTACAGTGGAGTTTCTGTTTATTATCCTGACGCAGCTAAATAACCTCACATCCAAAGAATACAAATGGCTCCCTGCTTTCAACATGGTAAATTTCAGTAAGAGCTCTATGTCCATTTCCTGTATTTACAGTAAAATGTGTACAATATTGCCGAACAGAGTATATAGAAATCACAACTCATCTATCCAGGTGTATCAATCACTATCTCATCTGTTGGCAAAATGGATTTCAAAAGGAGGTTAAAGAGATGATTCTTAGATTTTATTGATAAGTTACACCTGCAGCACATGTCTGTATGCAAATGTCTGAATTAAAAACCTTTTGCCCAGCAAATTAATAAACTGAGCAGAACCCTCATGTTTAAATGTTTACATTTAGTAGAGGACATACATCACTTAGGGGTTTTACTGGGAATTTCACTTTAAGTGGCTCACGCCTAAGTATATGTAGCAAATTGCGGTGAAACAAGGAGATTGCCTGGATTGCCCTATCTGTCACCCCAGCCCCAGGCACTGCAATGGATCTGTCCTTTTGGGGAGCCGTAACTACTGTTTGGAAACACATTTATTTCCATCACGAACTCCACTTTCCAGCAAATGCTGCTTTCACAGCTCTGAATATGATTTGTAGAACAGACATCCTTTCTTTCACTAAGATTAAAATTAAGGAGACAGAAGATCATAGAAATGAAACACACTGTAACTATCCCTAAACAGAACTCAAGAAAAATGCCAGTTAACATGTTTTGCGTTTTAGAGTAATAAATATTTATTGTAGTTTATAAGTGCTTAGTCTACCCCTGGGCTAGAGAATGCCAACCAGTATTGTCCAACTCATGCTGATTTATGAACACACGCACGTTCTCTACCTTGTCCCAAAGGAGCAAGGTGTAGGGGTAAGGGAAGAGTAAAAAAAGAAATTTTGGTAGACATGGGCCTTGGCTTTGGGAATATTTAAAAAGATGAGCTACAGGAGAGTAAATTGGCCCAGACAGCAAGTGATGGTACCTGTATGCAACCTGCAGCCACAGTGGCATAAGCGTGCTCTGGATCCGCTTCTCCCAGAAGCCCCTGCTAGCAGGACTCCTTGCCAGAAATTACAAGTCTCTGGAGGCAGCAGAGGAGAGTGGGATGTGGACAAACTCCAGAAAACAGAAAGATTGCACAGCAGGTGCACACTGGATCATCCCTCACAAGACTTGGAGGCAAGAGGGCAAGTCACTCATGAAGTTTACTGAGTATCAGATTTTATCTCTTATTAGGTATATAGAAGTGAAAAAAAATCCAAAATACAGTAGTTATAATCCTATGACCTCACTATTGTATTGTGCAGCAGCCAAATGCAGGGAAAGTCCAGGAGGAAGAACAAATTAATCTTTTGGTAAACAGTCTTTTTTTTTCCTAAACAGTTTACAAACAAAATTAAAATGAAAATCTGCAACTCACAAAATTGTGTCTAAGATGCTAGTGAGGAATTTTGCCTTATCTCAACCGTGTACCTTTCCTTACTTTTCTTCCCCATACGAAATTACACTGCTGGGGTTTTTTTGTTAATTAGAAACCAGGTCTCAAGACTAATTTAGCAACAGCAGAAGAAACTGTTCCCTTCAAGAAAACTTCATACTGATCCTCTGTTATAGGATAGGAATTTTAAATATTGGAAAAAAGGCTCACGTAAAGCTGACTCTACCTACTTTCAATCTCTGCACATGGAAAAGTGACAATACTTCATCTGACAGTTAAACCGCAACTTAAAAAAAACCTGAAACTTTTCACTTCATATTAAACTATAATTCACAAATAGTACATGCAATAGCATCTGAACAATTTGAAGAAATCTAAGTCAAAGCAATTTTTTATTAGTCTTTATTAAAAAGAAAAAACATTAATAGATGAACCCACTGAAGAGAAACATATTTGAGAGAGCATCACGGTCACAGACATTTTCAAGACATGGCATGTATCATATAAGACACGAAACACACTTAAAGTATAAGGTGATACCTAAATATACTTAAAAATATTTCCAAAGAAGTCACTCTATCTTATATACCTCCGATCAAATTGGTCCCACTCGAAAACAAGCTGCACCAGAATAACATTTTGCATTAATACTTTCTCCAAATGGAGTTTTCGGCTTAATGAAAAACAAGTACCATGAAGTCTTGTAGCCAAAATTATACCCACTCAAACCTGAACAGAGGAAGAAGCAGAGAGATGAACAGAAGACTTAAGGCTGCACTAACCACCCTAAATACTTGCTTTCTTCATCATAAGCTCTTGGAAGGACAAGGTCCGATGAATGACTCAAGATACTAACCTCAGCTCATTCACTGAAAAATGGACTAGAGAACTTCCAAAGAAATGTGGTATCACAAGGTCAGAGCTGGATTAAAAAAAAAACAGCCCTATCAAACTTCCTGACAAAAGCCTGTAAAGTCTGTTCAGTGCTTACCCTGTACATAGAAATTTGTTTTAAAGACAAAAAGTGGACTGATTTCACTGAAGGTGGCTTCTTGACTCATGAAACTGATGTCGTAAAGCCACTCTCAAGAAGAAATTAAACTATAAAGCTAACAAAAATTCAGCACTTCAGTAATGAAACAGCATGCAGGTTTACTTTGACAACTGAGAGGTATTGTAGAAAAAAACATGAACCACACTGACAAAGAAGTAACTGAGTAAGAAGTACAGCACTTCAAAAAGGGAGGCATAAGATTCATATTTAGGAGTTCAGGAAAATTTAAGAACACTACTGGAGAAATTAAAGAGCAGGCTAAATCAATTCAAAAAGGATCAATGTAAAATGTCTCACTAGAGAAATGCTCAACTTTGTTAGCATGCTTTAACATCTACTATTGTTGTGTCCAAATATCTAGGAATAACTCTGTACTTTTAATTTTCCTATAACATGTATATTACAAAAAAGGTTATAGTGACAGAATTGAGTTGCCTGTGGTGCACTTACAAAACATGAAAGCAAAAGCTGTCATTTTCAAACCTGGACTGAAAAATTAAGACAGAGAGTATTTGTGAAGGCTGATTTTAAGAAAAAAAGGTAACATGGCAACTAGCTTCTTATCCATGGACAGAAAGATAAATAGACAAACACCACAGGATAATTCAAGAGGAGATGTCTAATTTAGCTGTTAGCTAGGTAATACAGCTTGAACAATGGAGCCTTAGGTATTCTGTGATCTCACACAAAACTTTGTCTGATTTCAACAGTCCTAAACACAAACAGCTCTTACTAGCCTCAGTGAAGGTCAAGATATTTTTGAACTTCTGAAATTAATAGGAATTCAGCACTGTAGAAAACCAAGTGTAACAATAACTGAATTCAAATCCACTTAGAAATAGTTTCATCCCTGTGATCTATAACTTCTTCAGCCTGGAGAAGAGAAGGCTCCAAGGAGATCTTATAACAATATTCCAGTGCCTGAAAGGGGCCTACAAGAAAACTGGGGAGGGACTGTTCACAAAGGCTTGTAGTGATAGGACTAGGGGGAACTGGAGAAGGGCAGATTTAGGCTTGATATAAGGAAGAATTTCTTCACCGTGAGAGTGGTGAGACACTGGAACAGGTTGCCAAGGGAAGTTGTGGCTGCCCCATCCCTGGAGGTGTTCAAGGCCAGGTTGGATGGTGCCTTGGGCAGCCTGGTCTAATGGGATGTCCCTGCCCATGGCAGGGGGGTTGGAACTGGATGATCGTTAAGGTTCCTTCCAACCCAAACTATTCGACGATTCTATGAACTGCAAAAAAAGTATTAGCGCAAACACACCATGCTACTTTGAGAATTTTAAAAGAACAGTCAAAAATATGGATCTTCTATTGTGATATTTCTTTTGTTTTCTGGCCAGTTACATTTTAGACATAATACAGGAACTAGAAGCACCATGCATTGTGCCGTTTTGTTTTACTTCTATCAATATGGATGCTACCAATAACAGAGTTTTCTTATTTTTAAGACAATTTGTGCCACAATACTTTTCTTAAAGCCCTGGTTTCTAGCTGGTGAAGCTTTAATTCCACTATAAATTGAAAAGAGAAATGCTCTAATTCTTTTGATTTTTCAGAAAAGTTTGAAACCGTGAACTCTTACTATTGCCTTCTGAACCTCACTATATTTACCAATCATACTTTTTTGAGAACAGTCTATAAAAACTACTTGGAACTGAAAACGCCATGGAAACAAGGAAGAGATCGAAATAAACTTTGATAGATTCAGAGGCATTTCATGGAATCAAGCATTTGCATTATAAAATTAAAGTGCAAGAAGCTCTGAATGAGCAAACGGTAATTGAAAAGACAGACCTGAGAGAAGACTCACGGGAAACATCATGAAAATGGCAAGTACTGCAATTTCAAGATGGATCTGGGGCTGTCTATTTGTGAACGTTGATAATACCATAAAATCAACAAGAGAGAAGAAGTGAAGCATATGGTGCCTGTACTCAAGACTTCATCTGCAGAGTTTTAAGGTTCATAAATCCTCATATGGGACATTTTAACTGCAGTACAAAAGAAAAAAATTGTACCTAATTTTGCCTTTGTTAATAAAGTCAATTATATAGTTAATCTTTTTTCTAATTAAAGCTTAGAAGTGGTTTAACATTCTTCCTCACTTTTTTTGGTAAAAAACATGCATTTAGTTGGTTCTTAGTGTTCTAACTTCATGGGTTTTTTGCAAGTCATTTTAATGTGTAAATTAAATAATTGTATTTCTGTATGAAAACAAAAAAAATACTATGTAATTCCTCATTTTTATTGTTAAATTCAAGTCTATATATAATGATATGAATAGCAACAAAGCTGCTTGATCAAGTGCTGCTTAAATGACACTAGATATTCAGTCCGCTGTTTAGAAGTCTGATTTTTAGGATTATAAGGGTAGACATCATTTATTTCCTACTTGTCCACTTCCACTTAAATAGAAGCTTAAAAAATCCTTAATGAGTCTTTCTAAATGAGGAGAAACCATCTCTTTTCCTCTTACTTTGGTACAAAGCATTTTGACAGACCACTGAATGAATGTCAGAAACCTGCCTGCTTTACAGGTCTATTCTCAGCAGGTTAAAACAGGAGGCAAGAAGTATGGGAATCCCCTAGATCTCATTAGCTGAGGAGGAAAGGAGTTTTTATGTACACTTGCAGTTCCAAGTGGAAGTCCAAAGGAGAGCCTACATTTGCTTCATCCCCAAGCTTAGGACCACTGTTCTTTTTTTAGCCAGAAGGGGCTTATCTTATTACCCTTCTTAGCTGTGATCTCCACATAGAACAGGGCATCATCATCCCAAAAGGTACAGGCAGCACACAGAAAACAATCAACTCCAACATCCTTTTGTGCCTTTTAAGTGCTTCACAAGACTCAGTTCTTATAGTCTGACTTCGTTCATCCTATTAATGTGAAATCATACTGCTCCCTTTCTCTTAATCTGGGTAAAACTAATACAGTGTAATAATTAACCCCGCAGCTCTGTTTTTTAAAAAGCCATACTGCTTTATTAAACTACAGTTAAAGTCACTTAGTTTTGTGCCTGGCAGGATACATACAACAGTTTTTCACCATCATATGATGAATAATTCAGGCTTTCTATATTTGTGCATAAATAGGTTCCTCTATTCTGTTTCAGGTATTATACCATGAGTATTACAAGTAGTTTCCACATAATCTCAGACTGCCTGCATTAGGCATTTTTTCCAACACTCTTCAACTACGGCACCTGCAAAGCAATTCAGGGCATAAGACAAGCCAGAGTGACAAAGTGTGTTCTTACCAAAGTAAGAACTTCACCACTATCCCCACAGAATATACGAGGGCATAAATTACCTTTAGCACACTATGAAAGCAAGCACGTATGGGGTTGCTCAATAATAACAGAGCCCTCTGACAGAAACAGAACACTGTCACATAACTGAAATATTTCAACACTTGTCAGAGGTTATTTATATATTGTTGGTGCAGACTTACAAATTTTCCATTCATATAGAAAACTCACTACCACAGTCACATGAGATGCAGTTTTCTGCACCAACATAATGACAACAGCTTCTGAGTCACAGAGGAAAATCTGGCCCATGCTGATACATTATGCAGAACATATAGAAAAATGACTGTGCTGAGAGCACTAAGTAAGAACTATGCTCATGGAATTAGAAGTGTTATTGTCACCACAATACTAAATTTATCCTTCATATAATAAATATAGGAAAGTGAAAAAAACGAACACCTAAAAGTATAAGTTATTCAACAACAAAACATTTTACCATCTACACATTATTTATATTTAAGTCACTCTCTATATGAGCCAATATCAACCAAAAGATTTGAATTGTGAACTGGGATGTTTCCAGGTCATTTCTTTCCAAGCATAAACAGGATTTTAGCAGGAACTAAATTAATTGGAAGAGAATGAAGGGGCTTTTTGCTCTGCCTCTGTAATCTGTTTCGTTTACTGGCAAGCACAGTAAAGCTACTGGAAATTTGCAAAACAAAGGAGTAACACAAAATACTATTGTGTAAAAACTTAATTTATGCAAGTCATTTTTCTCCTCACATCTGGTTTGACACCCTGCAGAAGAACAAACACAAAGCATTTGTTCCTATCTATTCTGCAATTAAAGTGCGCAAGGATTTATATCAGAGAGCTAGTTCCCTTCCAAATGCCCTCTGACTGCTCCACCTGCAGCAATACTTTTGCACCCATTCCATCCATTGTGGTGTTTAGGTATCAGCCACATGTAAAAAATATCATAAAATCAGTGGTGCTGAACCAGAAGAAGCTTTATGTGCTTATAAAATTGATTAATGTGCTTTTAAAACTCATTGACAAAACCCCACAAATTTGTACCCCTTGTGGCACGCATGTCCAGTCCATGGCAACTTAGTTCCACATTACCAATAAGCCAGAAGATAGAGGACAAAAAAATAGATATTGACTTAATTTTATTAGATATAAACATGTAATTATTGCTTCCTTATTGATGAACAGAAGGCAGGAATATTCTCCACATATGGCTCAAAGTTGTTATCAATACGCTATCTGACGTTTCACTAATAAACGGGAAGAGCCTGTCTTTCACCACCTGTTGATTTGCAGAACTGATAAAGGGAAAATTATCCTGCATCTTCCAAACATTAAAATAAAATAAGTCAGTCAAACTCTATCTCTCGTGGCCCTGTTCAGACTCAAGACCCTGATGAAGTAGCTCTTTAAGGGAAGGAGATACATTTCTTCATTTCAATGATTATTACAATTTTGTTAAAAGCATTCTCCTAGTGGTATCACATAAACTACTTTTTTTTATTACTATTTTTTTAAACAAAGAAAGCGTGACCTATTAGCAATACTAAAACTGTACCCACAATGACTAAAAAGGTTTTAGAAAGCAAAGCATGCAGAGGCAGACTAGATGATCTGGAGAAGGAGGGAGAAGTTTTGAGACAAATGGTCACCTCAGACCCTTTGCTGGGATTCATAATTAAGAGTCATGCACTCTTAAACATGGAACTCATTAGTACATTGTATAAATGCAAATGCTCAAACTTTTCGTTTGTGCAAAGTGATGTATATATTTTACGGATCTATAAAAGTATCATTGCTTCAACATCAAGAGCCTAGTTAAGACAATAACAAAACAAAGCAACACAAAAGATCACAGTTAAAAGAAAGAACAGGAACTTCATGTAAATGTCACATGCTAAGGAGCAATCAATAAAAGATGACAGGAGTCTTTTCTTAGCTATGATGATCTACCAGCCAAACGAAGAAGACTTCCTTTTGTTCCTCCTAAGTGCTTTTGCACAGCTCAATAGCTGTGTGTTTGGATAAAGCATCTTAGAGGGTTTTAGTCTGAAGTCCTTCATGAAGAACGTTGCATTTCTCACTCGGTATTCAGAAGTAGATTATTAGTTTGGTTTCTCTGCAGAAACTATTATTTTATCTTCCTTTACCTGCTAGAGAGACATGGGTAACAACGCACAAAGAATAGATAGGAAGATGCAGTAAGACCATCATTCAAGTTAATCAGTTATATGTTATCTTAAGCATAAACAAATTTGCATTCTTCAGATGTGCTGCAGCTCAGAGATGGTCGCAATCATTTTATTTATCATAATTCAATTTTTATTAAATGGAATAGGAATCTTCCTAAACAACAACAAAAAAACAGTGGTTTAAAATTGCAACAGTCCAGAACTCCAAACAAAGTTGGGTAATTTAATCCTGGCATGGAAACTGAATGCTCAACAGCACTGAAATTTGCACTGTGCCACTGTATAAGCACTGTAGTATAAAATGTCAGGTACAAGCATTTGGAAAACACGTGGCTTATACTAGCTTCACTGCTTTACACCATCTGAGTTTTTATTTTTGTAGATTGGCAGAACTTATATTAATTTACCCATCAAAAAATCATTATCTTCACTTTTTTCACACTATTCTTTAAAATCTTTCTAATAATCATGCACTTACATGAAGTCACTTAACTCATAAGTGTTAAAGCACATTTGTGAATGCTTTTCAAAAAATCACTAGGTTGGAAAAGACCCAAAGGATCATGGAGTCCAACCATTCCTATCAATTGCTAAACCACGACCCTCAGCACCTCGTCTACCCGTCTTTTAAACACCTCTAGGGAAGGTGAATCGACCACCTCCCTGGGCAGCCTCTGCCACTGCCCAATGACCATTTCCATGTCCAGCCTGAACCACCGCTGGTGGAGCTTGAGGCCATTCCCCCTTGTCCTGTCCCCTGTCACTTGGGAGAAGAGGCCAGCACCCTCCTCTCTACAACCTCCTTTCAGGTAGTTGTAGAGAGCAATGAGGTTTCCTCTCAGCCTCCTCTTATCCAGGCTATACAACCCCAGCTCTCTCAGTCGCTCCTTGTAAGACTTGTTCTCCAGCCCCTTCACCAGCTTTGTTGCTCTTCTCTGGACTCGCTCCAGAGCCTCAACATCCTTCTTGTGGTGAGGGGCCCAGAACTGAACACAGGATTCAAGGAGCAGTCTCACCAGCGTCAAGTACAGAGGGAGAACAACCTCCCTGGACCTGCTGGTCACGCTGTTTCAGATACAAGCCAAGATGCCATTAGCCTTCTTGGCCACCTGGGCACACTGCTGCCTCATGTTCAGTCAGCTGTCAACCAACACCCCCAGGTCTCTCTCCTCCAGGGAGCTTTCTAGACAGACTTCTCCTAGTCTATAACACTGCATAGGGTTGTTGTGCCCCAAGTGCAGGACCCGGCATTTGGCCTTGTTAAACCTCATGCCACTGGACTCAGCCCAGCAGTCCAGCCTGTTCAGATCCCTTTGCAGAGCCTCCCTACCCTCCAGCAGATCCACACTTCCACCCAGCTTAGTGTCATCCGCAAACTTGCTTCAGGTGCAATCGATGCCTTCATCCAGGTCATTGATGACACTGAACAGGGCTGGACCCAGCACTGAACCCTGGGGAACCCCACTTGTAATTGGCCTCCAGCTGGATTTAACAGTATTTCCCACCACTCTCTGGGCCCGGCCATCCAACCAATTTTCCACCCAGGAAAGCATTCACCTATCCAGGACAGAGGCTGACTGTGTCAAAGGCTTTACTTAAGTCCAAGAATACTAACTACAACCACAGCCTTTCCCGCTGTCACAGATGGCGATCAGGTTAGTTTGGCAAGACCTGCCTTTCATGAACCCATGCTGACTGGGCCTGATCACCCAGCTCTCTTGCATGTACTTCATGATAGCATCTCTCCTACTCTTCCTATCCCACCTGAGGAGTTGATACCCCATCGTAGCTGCACTGCAGTTATACGAGTCATCCCACCACATTTCCGTGATGGCAACTACATTATAGTCTCCTTGCCCTACAATAGCTTCCATCTCCTTCTGCTTATTGCCCATGCTGCGTGCGTTTCTGTAAATGCACTTCAGCTGGGCTGGTGAACCCTCAGCCCTCATAAACTGACTAGTGTTCATTCCCAATTGACCGGTCCTTGGAATATCTAACACCTCAGTGCCAGTTTCATCCTTTCTGTCACCAGATGTACTCGCCCCTACACACTCTGTGGTGATATCCTGGCAGTCCTTGCCAGCACAGCATCTCTCAGTCACTGCTATATTTTTAATAAGGACTTCAGTCCCCCTAGGATACAAGCGTGCCCTATCCCTGGTAAGGAAGCCTGGGGGTGCGTGGGCCAGTCCATGATCAAAGAACCCAAAGTTTTTCTCCTCACACCAGGTTCGGAGCCAGGTATTAATCAAGTGATTCTTTTTGACCTCTTGCTCCTCATTTCTCAGTGTTGGAATGGAGCTAAACACTACTTCTGCCCTCATACAGCAATAAATCTAGCTCATTTGAGCAGACGTGAACTAATTCACCTTAAAAATATCTTCAGACCTTTGGAAAAACTGAGATACTGCGCTTGTCATAGGTAGTTATTTAAAGCCAACTTCTATTAACTGAAGATGTAGTGGTTTATGTAGAGGCATACATTTGGAAACCTAAATGTAGAACACTGAACTAAAAAATGATTGAGCATTAATAATAAGTAGAATGAATATAAGATTTAAAAAAAACACCCTAGAGTTTCAAAAATTTTTATACTTCCTCCTCTTGCATTTACTCAGCAAAAGATCTAGGTAATTTTGCCATAGCGAGTTGTAATTAAATTAACTGAGAAGAAGAATTAGAAAGTAGAAAATAATGAGCAGTTATTACAATAATTTAGAGCAGGTGACAGTGATCCTTTGCAACTTTCATGGAGATGGAATGATTTCCTTCCCATCACTGCCAGCTTTCAGATTTCCTTAAGATTTCATTTATCCCTTAAAAAAGAAAGCCCTGTGGGCTCCAGCCACTGGTCTCTTTTATTCCCCAAGGAAGGTCAATGGAAATGACATTCAGTTCTTCCTTTGGGGAATTCATTACTACTGCCCATTGCCACATCATCCTAAAAAACCTCTGCCTTCAGGTATACCCAAGAAACTAAAGTGGTTAGAAGTGACTGAGGGCATAAAAAGGCATTGGAAAGAGCAGGAAAAATTTTACATTCTGCCTGTGCTACAGTTTTAGAACATGACATATAGAATCATTAAGGTTGGAAAAGACCTCTAAAATCATCAAGTCCAGCTGTCAGCCCAATACCACCATGCCTACTAAATCACAGGTTCCTGAAAAGTGGGGAAAACAAGGTAGAAGAATTTGGGGAAAACACATACGGGAAAGTAAGAGTGTCTTTTCTAGACACTTCTCAATACATGTGCATTCACAGTATCTGCCCTTTAAAGCCTCAGTAAGGTCAAGCTTTGCCTCTAGGTATAATCTAAGCTTTGTTCCAAACTTACTGCTGCATTGGCTAAGAGCAACATTAGGAGATGGTGACAGAACTACAGTGAGACAGTTTGGTGTTGACTGTGCCACGCTCCCATGCCAAACTAGATACATAGATAACCTCTGATTACATTTCATCAGAGCATTGTTTTCCTTCCAAACACTGTGGGCTCATTCCAGCTCTACTGCTTCTCCACCCTCACTAGTTTCAACCATTCTGCAGACCCTTATTAGTGCTGTTGAATACAATGCATGCATGTATTCATCCTCCAGCAGCCAATTAACATAATTTTGACACATAAAGCCATATTTCATAGAATCATAGAAAAAACAGGTTGGAAGAGACCCAACAGATCATCGAGTCCAACCATTTCTATCAAACACTAAACCATGCCCCTCAGCACCTCATCAACCTGTGCCTTAAACACCTCCAGGGAAGGTGAATCAACCACCTCCCTGGGCAACCTCTGCCAGTGCCCAATGACCATTTCCGTGAAAAGTTTTTTCCTAATGTCCAGCCTAAATCTCCCCTGGTGGAGCTTGTGGCCATTCCCTCTCATCCTGTCCCCTGTCACGTGGGAGAAGAGGCCAGCTCCCTCCTCTCTACAACCTCCTTTCAGGTAGTTATAGAGAGCAATGAGGTCTCCTCTCAGCCTCCTCTTCTCCAAGCTAAACAACCCCAGCTCTCTCAGTCGCTCCTCATAAGGCCTGTTCTCCAGCCCCTTCACCAACTTTGTTGCTCTTCTCTAGACTCGCTCCAGAGCCTCAACATCCTTCTTGTGGTGAAAGGCCCACAACTGAACACAGGATTCAAGGTACAGTCTCACCAGTGCTGAGTACAGAGGGAGAATAACCCCCCTGGACCTGCTGGTAACGCCATTTCAATACAAGCCAGGATGCCACTGGCCTTCTTGGCCACCTGGGCACACTGCTGCCTCATGTTCAGTCGGCTGTTGACCAACACCCCCAGGTCCCTCTCCTCCAGGCAGCTTTCTAGACAGACTTCTCCTAGTCTGTAGCACTGCACAGGGTTGTTGTGCCCCAAGTGCAGGACCCGGCATTTGGCCATGTTAAACCTCATGCCAGTGGACTCTGCCCAGCGGTCCAGCCTGTTCAGATCCCTTTGCAGAGCCTCCCGACCCTCCAGCAGATCCACACTTCCACCCAGCTTACTGTCGTCTGCAAACTTGCTTCGGGTGCAATCGATGCCTTCATCCAGGTCATTGATAAAGACATTGAACAGGGCTGGACCCAGCACTGAGCCCTGGGGAACCTCACTTGTCACTGGCCTCCAGCTGGATTTAACACCATTTCCCACCACTCTCTGGGCCCGGCGATCCAGCCAGTTTTCCACCCAGGAGAGTGTGCGCCTGTCCAGGCCAGAGGCTGACAGTTTCTGAAGCAGAATGCTGTGAGAAACTGTGTCAAAGGCTTTACTGAGGTCCAGAAAGACCACATCCATAGCCTTTCCCTAATGGAATGTCAGGAAAAGTATCACACACCACAAAATCAAGACCACTTGTATCTTAATTCTATGTCATTTGCTCATCTCTGTATTTACCTGCTCTCCACTATTTATACGTAGCAATGATTATGAGGACTGTTACATACATCTCCTATGGTCAGATTACCACTACAAGGAGCTTTTCTCACCTTCAAAGACATCCTAATATGGAAGGCTGGTTGTGGTTTGATGAGGACTTCAGTAGGTATTAACTCCCCCATACAATGGCTGTTACTTCCAAAAATTGAAGACTGTCTGAACAATATTCTCAAAGAGGATGTGTAAATAGCCTTATATAGCTTTCAGGTATGTGTTCACACAGCATTTCTTTCCATCAAGACTGCTTGTTAGGCTAAATGGAAGGGTTTTCATTTACTTGGGATATCCAGGCAGCATCAGCTTTAATATTTTAAATCCCACAAGGGTCAGAAATACAAGTTTACAATAATAAATAAGAGGTAAGGGGTTGTGAAGAGGCAGTGTAATGAGGTGAAACATTCCTAAGAACAAACTTGCATGAATTACAACAAGACAGAAAGAATTGGAAACTTTGGATTCCTTCTAGACTCCATATATCCCCCATTAGATGCAGACCCTGCTACTTGCATGTCTTCCTAGTTGCTAGTGCCACTCTCACCTTCCTTCAGCTCCACCCATTCCCATCACCACTCTCCAACAAACTCATCCACCAACAAAAATTTTGTCCAGGTAGCTTATCTAAGTCCTAATCTGATCCAAAGCCTTCTATCTCACTTTCCCCAGCTTCAAGGACAGCATTTTTTGCTTCAGCATTTTAGTCATAGTGCTTGCTCATACGGTTACCTAAATTCCAGACACCTCCCAGAGCCTCAGTGGTTAAAGGACATGAAGAGCAAACATGTCCAAAATTTAACTTCTGTCAATCACCACTGCCACAAACAAAGCTGCAAGAAAGAGTAAACACTGGATAGGTCCTCTTTGACATTGCCTTCTTAGACATGAGTACATGCACTCAGCTGAAAGAAAGTTGTGCCCTCTGGGACCCCTGAACACAGGGACACTTTGAACAAAAGCCAGGCCTGGAGGTAGATTCTTTGAGGCAATAAAACAGACCAATACTGCTCTACCCAACACTTCAGTTGTAGTAGGGAGAATAAAGTTAAAGTATGGAAGTACATGAAGCAGCCATTATGGCAAGGACACCTGAGAAGAACTTTATATTCAAAGTTTCAAATTTGGTAATCTGTATTAACAACTCAATGTGAAAATAAACATAAAATACACACTTTAATTCATTTGATTGTGTGCAGCCCTCAAACAAGTAAATACAGATGCTCCATTGTACACAGCTTACTGTATGGAAACACAATATACAGTAAGACACTGAGAAGTAGTAAATAGAAAACTCGATTGAGCAGTGAAGCTCTAATAAACGTTAGTTCCAATTCAAAACTTTACTTCCAATTTCTTACATATAGATATTTCACCAATTCCATCCTAGAAGAGTCATTCACTACTTCAGGTAGAACTTCTCAGTAGAGCCTAAACTCCAATTATAAGCTTTCAGGTCAGGTAGACCTTACAGAAAAAAATAAAGGTAAAAGAGGAGGTATGACAGTCTGCATGTAAGAAAGTTTCACAGTCAAGTGTTCCACATCGAATCATAGAATAACCAGGTTGGAAGAGACCCAACGGATCATCGGGTCCAACCATTCCTATCAAACACTAAACCATGCCCCCTAGTACCTCGTCCACCTGTGCCTTAAACACCTCCAGGGAACGTGAATCAACCACTTCCCTGGGCAACCTCTGCCAGTGCCCAATGACCCTTTCTGTGAAAAATTTTTTCCTAATGTCCAGCCTAAAACCCCCCTGGCGGAGCTTGAGGCCACCCCCTCTCATCCTGTCCCCTGTCACGTGGGAGAAGAGGCCAGCTCCCTCCTCTCTACAACCTCCTTTCAGGTAGTTATAGAGAGCAATGAGGTCTCCCCTCAGCCTTCTCTTCTCCAGGCTAAACAATCCCAGTTCCCTCAGCTGTTCCTCATAAGGCCTGTTCTCCAGCCCCTTCACCAGCTTCGTTGCTCTTCTCTGGACTCGCCCCAGAGCCTCAACATCCTTCTTGTGGTGAGGGGCCCAGAACTGAACACAGTGTTCGAGGTGCGGTCCCACCAGTGCCAACTAATGGACCAACTAATTCCTGCTACTATCATCTTCTCTGGCATATGGAAAATGCTTGCAAAGAAAAGCACAATTTTTGCCATAGTGATATACTAATAGCAATAGAACATACAAGTGGGAATTCCATCAGCAGTTTAAGTCCGCACTTAAACTAGTATTACTCTTTGAAAAATATTCAAGCAAAAAGTACCACAAGGAGCTTGATGTTTCAAGTGACATTGACTACTACTGGATTAGCATTACTCCCCCCTATGGCCATAACGTCCCACAGCACAGCATTCATACTGACTCCAGGAAAAAAAAGGAAAAATATATATAGTCATAATCCCAGAGAAAATTATCAAAAGCCCACAGACACTAATGGCAAGATCCCAAAGAGAATTAAAGACAGAAGAAATACATATATTTTGTTTACCACTGCATCCATTTTCCATGCTATTGCTGTTTGTATTCCTGAATAAGGTCCATTTCCTACTCTAAACGGGATTTAAAGCTGTTATTGCTTCTCTTTTCAGATGCTACAGAAACTGTGATAATCTTTGGTTAATCACCTTGGAATATGCTTATATTAACAACATGGACATCCTGGCTTTTCAGTGCAACAAAATGCACAAGACAACTTAAGAATTTAACTACCAGAGATTCGGATGACTGAACAGATTAGCTTTATATCAACAGTATATAAATATCTTTTTCTGAAATATAACAATATTAATAATTTAAAATCACAAAGGAAATATAAAGAAGACTCACAAGTAAATCCAGTTTCACTGCAGTGATATAAATACTAACACTTTAATATGCTCTGTATTATTTATGAACTAGGGAGATGACTTATTACGAAGCTTTTGTACAATTATGGTTACATTAAGGAATAAACTAATAATGTATTTGTTGTTATTTTAGAAGGTGTCTCCACGAAATCTGCTTGTGTGATGTCTTGGGGAAAAACAAGTTCTGACTACAGTATCAAAGTCTTATCTTTATGTGCATGACATATTACATAGATTTCTGGATACTTATTATCTATAGGAGTATTTAAGTGAACAATGTTTTACCTATTCATTTTACATCTATGCACCAGAAGGTATTTCATACAAAGGAGCATAGGAGACAAATGATTATTCTACTACTGTTTCCACAACTCAAGTTTATACTGAAATGAATGGGAATCGTATGTAAGAGTGTCCAGAAAGAAAAAGCATATCTATTAAGCAGCCATGCTATATTTTTTCCTCTAAATTTGTTGTTTTAATGGGTGAGATCATGCACTGAAGACAGACAAGCTGTCTGTAATTTGTCTGGATGGCTGTGAGAACACCTCACAAAACAGAAGCATGTACTAAAAGCAACACTGAACAAAAATGGTAACTACATTACCAAGAGGGAATGCTTTGTCTTCCAGAGGTATCCTGAGTTTGATAGAGAACTGCCACAGCTTTGTTTCACACACCCAATCAGTAAGAAATGCTGCATGGCCATGACTGCACAGACATCGCTGTGCATGGAGATGCAAGGAGTATGTCCCAGGCTGACCTGAAGTGCTTACTTTTTCATCACTGATTACTGAAGAACATGTAAACTATAACAGTGAATTTTACCTGACTAAGGTTCTCATTCACTGACCAACAAAGGTTCTGTTTCATACAGAAAATGGCTGAATAAAAAGCAACCCCAAGCTCAAAATAAGTTCCTAAGAGCAAACACTTAGGCTAATTAATAATTGGAAAGTTCACAATGGATTTGGATGCATTCACAAGTGTTAAGAGGGGCTTATTACTCATTTTTAAATGAAAAGTAACTTTTATTCTAAGTGGCAAGCCTCAAACAAGAATTTAGTCAGTCCACTAGTTTCTATTATATGGGAAGTCACTATACATTGCCCTTCTGGTTTTATAATGTCCAGGGTTGTGCCAGGGAAATACCCTTGTTCCTTCACAAGTTTTAAGTTTAAGTGTCCTTTACATATCAGTAAGTCAGGCTTTGAAACTTGATTACCTCTTACTCAGTAAGTACTTTGTTACTTCAACCCTAATCTTGGGACCTAGGGAGAAAATGGGACCTCCATCACATGGAATAAAAGGGTCATAAAAGCTTACCAGAAATACATGAACTGGTTTAGACTTACCATTCTAAGCCTGAAAACAACTGGATACAGTAAAAAGAAAACAAAAACAAGACCAGTATACCTTTCATGTCATAACACCACTATGCAGTTTGTCCTGGTGCTCAGGAGTCCCGTTTTTCCCCATCTTCCCATCCCTGGGCTACGTGGAGAACACATAACACTAGCCCCAGAGAAGGTGCACACTTTTGTTTTGTGAAAAATCACACGTTTGTAAGCTGCTTTCACGGCTCCACTGTGAGCTCCACTATAGGACACATTCAGTTTGTAGGTAGTTGTCCTGTCTTCCCTTATCATCCCTTCCTCTCTGCATGATTTCCCAAGTATCAAACAGTAAAGATAACAGTGTATTCCTGAGGAGTAACAAAGTGAGGTCAAATGGTCCTTTCCTCTCATGCCATTTAAGAGTTAAGGAGCCAAAACACCAACTTATTCTCAGTACAATACCCGTGGAAGACTGACACAGGTCTATGTATTTTTCCACCTTACATGGCTCACCTCTGTGATTTTCTTTTCTTCCTCTCCAAACCCTGTAACAGGCAGCAGAATAACAAAAAGTAGCAGATATACTCCTTCTATCTGGGTTTTTTTAGAGCAATGTAAGAATGCACAAGGTCATCACTTGTTTCAATCTGTAACTGAGAGATACAGGCAGTAACCTTACCTACAGGAGAAACTCACTAATTGTACTGCTGTGGCCACAGATAAACCCTCTCTGTGACAGAGGCCTCTGCACAATCTGAAAGATTTTGACCTGCAGATCCAATAACTTCCTGTCTTAGAAACTGTATGATGTATCATGAGATACTCAGGAGATACCCTCTCCGTATCTGTGCCTAATCTTGAGTAAAACTGGTAGGAGCAGATGCTAGAATAAAAGGGTAACTCACAGCTCACTGCTGCAGTACACCACGTCAGCATCTGCTCCTGGCACCAAACACCACTGATGAACTGGAGCAAGTGCAGTTCTTAGCATATCCCAAACTGCTCCTTCTGCCTCTGATGGTAACAGTTCACATACCAAAGAAGGACACCCTACCTTAACAAATATCTGCTGCAGTAGATAAGGAAGCCATCCTAAATTTAAGTAAACAGCTCCCTTAACAAAAGTATCAGTATCTCCTAAGTGGACCCATTCACAACCACATAGCAATCTGCTGCTAACCTGACACCTAACCAGGCCTGTTAGCAATAACAGGCCTTCTGTTTGCTTCTGTATGGTTGTCACCTCCCTCACATATTTCAATATTATGCTTAATTTAATATTTTTGCTATAGTAATTTTAAGAAATAACAGCGGCTCCAAGAGTGAGGAGGAAACAAGTTACAGTAGTTCATCAATAAAAACAAATGCGAGGAGACCTTCTTGCAAATTAACAGCTGATGGGTAGTGCCGACTGTACTAGGCTGCTGCCTTGGAGAACAACCACTTCTCTATGAAAATCTCCTATAGCATTACACATCTTTTTTAAATTAAATGCAACTAAAAAAAAAATAGTATTCCTACATCTCTTTCTATAGTTCTGATATTCCTTAAAGTCTTGGGAGGACAAGTAGATATTACTTCCTATAATGGGAGATTACACATTTTATTAAAAAAAAAAAAAAAAAAAAAAAAAGGAAGGTATTTCCATAGGTGGATAACAGAGAAAAGTTTTCAAGGGAAGACAGGCATTGAGAAAGATTAGTACTTTTTTCCTGCCTGAAGGGAAAAATAACTATATGCAAATGCTGCAGCTGCTAACTATACATTCCCAAATAATTAATGTGTAACCCCACTGCCACTCAAATTATTTTCTGATTTCCAGCAGCTGGGCTCAAACATGGACAACAAATGATGAATTAACTGATACTCTACAGGAACTATACCACAGTGTATATTCTAAAGATGTGCCTATATGCTCCATCTGCATATGCTTTGACTATCAAAGAAATGTTTATCTGGTTAGGAGGCTGAAATAATCCTACTAATCTGAATGAGCTCTGTAACTACAATGAATGGTAAAGTGCAACACAAATGCCACCTATCAAACAAATTATTACTCCAAAAGCATAAGGAAAGATATTTTTAACATTCCAATTTCAAAGCCTTCCGATATTTTCACCAATATTTTTGAAATAGTTAGTATAATTTCAGCTCAAATCTAATTACAGAGGAAAAATGGCAGATTGCCACACACAAAAATTTCCCTCCTTTTTTTTCACTATATCGTCGACGTAAGTAACAGAAGCTGCTCTTTCCTCCTGTGTTCTCTTAAGGTCCTGTGCAGCAAGCAAAAGGCATCTACTCAAGAATTCATTTTTTCCTTATTATTGCATTCTCATAAAAATGGAACTGAAAGGACAGTGGCTTATTCGTGCACAAGTCAGATCCCCACACACACACACACACCCCCACACCCTACTGGCTTTCAAAAACCCACAGATCAAGTGTTATCGTTTGAGGGGTTCGTCTTGTTGGGGGGAAGGAGAGCATTTTATTTAGGAGCCGGGAAGAGCTGCAGCTCTACAGAAACAATCACACAGCAGTCTCCCTGTCTCCACTGCAACAGCAGTAATGAGTAGAATATAGAGTGGGAATGGCAACTTCTGGGTCTATAACTACTGTAAAACATGTCTAATTTTTATAAGGCTCAGGATGAAGACATTAAAGCTTTATATGTATATTTATCTCTGCGAGTACTCCATGATATCTAAGTCAATGTGCCAAGATAATCACGCACGTAGGAGTGCCAAAATTCAGGTCATTAAACTGAGAAAACCTATCAGAACAGGCTAATGAAAATTAAGCCAGGCTCTCCACCAAGAGCACCTTACCGGCCCTCAGCTCCTCCAATTCTTTCACCGCGTTAAGCAGCGAAATTTTCGTAAGCGATGCTCAGTTTCACAGAAAGCTCCACAATTTTCCCCTCCTCTATTATTTAATCATTTTAATGAGCTCGCTGCCTTAATACAACTTTGCGAACAGGCACGCTGACTCGGCAAGCGGTTTCTCAAACCTTCCCTCATTTCAGACGCACGGAGAGAGGAATTTAAGTAAAAGGTGCCCTTAAAACACTACGGGAAGAACTTTACATTCCCCAATAACAGCTCCACCACCACCCCTCGAGCACCTAGGACGATGCCCACATCCCCGGGGCTCGCTAGAGGCAACCGGGGGCGCGACGCCGCCCGCCCGACGCCAGCCACCCCCCCCCCCCCCGCGCACCCCCTCAGGGGCGCTGCCCCTGAGGGGGTGCGGGGGGGGGGGGGGGCGCTGGCGTCGGGCGGGCGGCGTCGCGCTCCCGTCTACGCGCGCGCGGAGTAACTTACTTGCAGGCAGCGGGGCCGCGCGCCCTCGTTCCCGCGCTCCGCGGCCGCTGCCGAGCGGCTTCGGACATGCTCAGAGTCCCAACTCCCTCCCTCCCCCCGCGCCGCCGCCACCACCGCCACCCCTCAAGCTCCGCAAGCCGGGCGGAACATACCATCATCACCACCGGGGGGGGGCGGGGGGGGAGGAGGAGGAATAGGGGGCAGAGCTGGATGGTACCAAGAGGATGAGCTAAAAATAGGAAGAGGACAGCTGCGGCTTAAAGGGGCAGAGGCGGCTTGGCGCCAAGCGGGGCTTTCGGGTCGTGGTTCTCTGGGTCCGTCTCCATCCTGCTCTGAGGTGGTTTTGGTGGTCGAGATCCGCTCTCTGCGGTGGAGCCAGAGCGGTCAGATGAGGATGTGACAGATCCGAGGCAAAGAGCTTGCGAGAAAGCCCCTTTCATATGTTTTTTCCAGGCTGGGAGATGTACATGGCAAGAGAAATTACAGGTCACTCTCTGCTTTTGCAGACATTACTGTGTTTCAAACCTAAGAACTGTAGAAAACTGTTAGAAATGAAAACTGTTAGAAATGAAAACGGGTAGAAATTAAAACTGTTAGAAATCAACACTGTTAGAAATAAAAACTGTTAGAAATGAAAGCTGTTAGAAATGAAAATACCCAAGTATTTCTGAATGGGAGTTTCTCTTGTGGTTTTTTTAAGCTCTGGTGTATCATTGCCTGCCTTCCTAAAAGACCAACAAAAATAAGCATGATAACACCAAATTGGTTTAGATTTATAAACATGCTAAAAAGCCTAAAATTATACTAATCTAGCAGGATTTCCAAGTTTTTTGCTGAATTCTGCTTTTACAGATACAGAAGATTGCTGCTGCACAAACCCCAGCTTTACAGGATGAATGCTAAAGAAGTTTCACTCAGAAAAGGACATCGGACAGCACCTTCATAATGATAACCTGCTACTCTGATGACATCACGTACAATAGTATGCGCAGCCAAGATTACCTTGTTTAAAAAGTTTTGTTTAGTTCACTAGTCATGAAAGGAGAGCCTTGGAAGTTTATCTTAATCAGAACTCTTGACAGCCTTCAGCAATAACTACTGCAGAAAAAAAAAAAAAAAAAAGCTCAGTTACATTCACGTAGGTGAGTATAATCAGGAAAGGAAACATTACTTGTCAGTAGTGTCAAATAAAGTTAGAGCAAGGAAGCAATTTTCCTCACAGACTGCCATACAATGGGATAGATTATTAGGCAAGATTATGTAGGCAACTCTGCTGCAGTTCTTTAAGAGGCAAAAGATGATGTCACAAAGATTATAGTATTAAAAAGAGAATGAATCATGTTCAGTAATTGCCTGCTCTTTCTGTGTTCTCTGTAAGCCATGAGATACGCTATATTCTGTAGTCCAACAGCAGTATTAACGCTATATATTATAAAAAGCTGTATGCTATGCAGCATGCATAACTTTAATACAAACTGATGAAAAAAAATGATGTAATTATTTCACCTGGAGCTATTGATCTTGAGATAGACAGCAGGGGAACCAGAAAAGGCACTTTTCTGGGTGCAGCCTCAGATTTAGGATAACAGAGGACTAATGTAATCCTGACTGCAGCTGGAGCTTTACAGGAACAGTAGGTAGCCTCTGGAGAATTTCCTACAACAGTTTGCCCCTTCATCAGCATACAGCTCTAGATTAATCAGGAAACCAAAAGATATCCTGAGTCTCAGGAGAGTTGCTTCCCACTGGGGACTTGTGTTGTCTAGGGAGTGCACAAGTCTGTCCATCATGGGAACAAATGTCTCAGTTAAAATAATGGTGAGGAAAATATGTATTTTTGGAGTCTGCATTATCACTCCCTGCAGGGATAGCTATATTATCTTTCCTGTATCTTTCTTTGTCTGTGAGGAATATCTTCAGAAGTTGTCAAATACAGCTGCTTTTGCAACGAGAGATAAACATACGTGGGTCTTTCTTATCCAAGCCATGCTGTTGTAAATTGCAGGAAATTATAAATAAATTTGCCGGAGATAACAATTTTTTATAATCCCAGCTTTCAAAAGACACCATCATCACCCAGATGCAAATAACCAAACTGGACACTGGCAAGTAAGTGGTGGCAGCACCTGCTGTGCCAGTGAACTGTAAATTATTTAGAGGAAGACACCTTTCCGAAGCTGGATGCTGTTCCTTTCTTTTCCAGATTTGCTCAGCAGAAATACACATAGAGATGCATTTTGTTCCTGCAAAGCAACAAAGATTTAAATATCTGCCATGCAACTATGCCCCTATAAGATGACAGAAAAGGAACAATTCCTCAGCATGCAGAAGACATGTGGCTTTGGTCTCTATAAGTAGCACAGCACTTTACCTGTCTGTCTTCATATTGCTTGGGAAGGCTGTAGTAAAGTCTTTCTTTTTCAAATGTATCTCCTATTATTCCACATAGCTAATGATCTGAGGCTGTGACATATCAGCAACTGGCTCTGGCTCTCAGACTTCCACCTCAGACCTCTCATTTTTTGTCCTCTTATTGTTACTTTTACCCTTCTCCCTGACAGCAGTGTTCAGATTCTCTCTTCTCTACCTTCTCCTTGTGTAACTCAAAGCTACATCCTAGCATCCCTGTCTTTCAAGTTCACTCACCTAGGTAACTTCACATTATAGTCAAGTACACAATCTTCCTCTGTGGTAGGTAGATTATGCATTGATTTGGTTTTGGTTTGGGTATTTTTGTTTGTTTGTTTGTTGTTGTTTGGTTCAGGAACAGAACTCATTTTCAAGGGATACATCTTGAAAGTTTTAGTAAAAATGTAAGTAAGAGATAAAGGTTATTAGCTAATGGTTTATGATGCTTTATGTGACTGTTTCTTGTACGTCTTCTTAAACTAAACACTATGGGGAGAGGGCACCAAATCAAAGTTCATATTATTAAGTACAGGAAAATGGAGAGACATGCATGGAGAGAATCCTGATTTTGGGCTGGGGACTAAATCAGAGATGTTTTTTTGAGCAGCAGAAAGGCTGTGCTCAAGGGAAGAGGAACAATTTTACTATCCAGCTTTCCGCTTTTAGGTTACAGTTAAGAATCACAAAATAAAACTGGATGACTGGTGTTTCACAGTGCATGAAAAGGCATCCTAATTTTTATTTAAAACCAGATCAGGCCTCTAAGCAAAAATGTCTTTATTTATAACATTCCCCTTGCCCTTAATTTACATTAATCCTGAAATTAGACTCCTTCAGAAACAATTGTGGAAGAAAGATGAAAAAAATGAGCCAAACCCAAAGATTAAGAGAAAAATACTTAGTGTCTGAAAATTAAAAATGTATATCAGATTTATTAGGATACATCTGTATCATAATTTTAAAACCCATATCTAATTAGTTCCAAAGTTTATTAAAATGTTTAAGTTATTGTGGGGTGCAGGGAGCACAAGCCCATTGAATTTTAAGAAAAAACCAGGGAACTAAAATAGAAAAAAAATAGGAGGAGGGTGGTTAGAGTGGAGGAAAAGAAGCATGTAAGGGCCTGCTGCTGTGGAGGTGTGTGTGAAGCAGAGATTGGAAGGGCACCAGCTCCCTCAGAACCTCAAAAAGCTGAAAATGGGGAAACCCCAAGATGGGGATCACAATGGGATGGTACTATGGGAAGTAAAGCATGAGATGCAGGCACATGTGAGCAAGAATGTGAGGCATAAATCTGCCTGCTGTGGAAACTGCTTTTGGAGGGAATGATAACAGAAGGCAAAGGAATTTTTTGTTAGAACAGGAAAATAAGATATATGGGATTGAGAAATGTGGGACTCTCATAAGGAGTAACAGGGACTAGTACACAGGTTCCCTGAAGTGAAGTGTAAAGAGAAGGAGGTATACGGCATATTATAGTATATTTACAGAAAATAATTTCAATTATGCTTACATGAAGCTGAACTGAGAGCTGGCAACTGCTATCCAGTAAAGAGCTCTTAGTGTCATCATTGATCATTCTCTGAAGTTCTCAGTTCAATGTGCAGCAGTAGCCTATAAAGCCGATGGAGTGTGAGGCTTCCCTGGGAGCAGAGACTGGGCTTCATCTGCAACCTCAAAGGACAATGCTTAGAAAAGGTGCAGAGAAAGACAACTGCCATGAGCAAGCAACTGCCTTCTGAGGGGAAGAAAAGGCTAGGACTCTGCAATGTAGAGAAGTATGAGGGGGGCACATGGATGAGGTTTACAAAATCGTGAAAGCAGTAAGACAAAAAGGAGATTGGAATGATTATTCACCAAATTCCACAGTATTGGGTAAACTCAGTGAAACTGTTAGAAGTTTAAGACAGATGAAAGAAAGTGCTTTCCACTGCCCTTCCCCAAACACAGTAGGTAGTAGTCTTCTGAAAAGTATGATGAAGTATGAACATCATCAGCTGGTGCAAACAGAATTGGCTAAACCCATAGGCAACAAATGCATTAACAGGGAAGGGAATGGATGAGGATTGCCCTCAGTATCCTGATTTCAAGAGCTGTGGATTCCAGAATCTATCTCGAGATACAGTATATCTTTCTGTCACTGCTGGAGACAGTACACTGGGTTAGATATTACCTGTGGCAAAATCAGTTGTTGCAAATTATACTATGTGTGATCCCCAGGATGGATCATATCCAGGCTTTCAACTACAGGGGTGATTTCTGTTACAGACTCTAGAGGTAGCTAACAGCGTGTTCCTGTGTTGTTTAGAATTTAAGAGTAATGCAGCAAAAAGTCTCTTTGCATTTTATAAACCAGGGTGTTTTATAAAAAAATCCCAGTTTTGCTATTAATATTCACTAAGCATGACTGGCAAAGGCCTTTGGAGGTTTGGTTTAAGTAGCTTTCCCTGCACTGGAATTTACAATGGCCAAAATCCTATCTCCTGATTAAGTCATGAATACATAGATCTCTTGCTAGGGATATTTAGAAGATTTCTAAAGATGCTAACCATTTACCACAACCCTTGATAACTAGTGATTGTTACCATTGAGTATCCACTCCATTTACCACGCAAGGGACTCTCCTACTATACACTCCAGAAGAAATGGCCAGTGGACATAAGTGGTTTGAAACCTGTGAATATCCATCCTTCTGAAATTCATTATCTTTTCAGTATCCTTTCTTCTCTCCTGACCATGTCAAATGGCCGTTCTGCTGTTAACAGGACAGTCTGTCAGTGTCAGACTGAGCAACAGGTTTTGGTCCATAAGAGGAAACAGATGTAAACTACAGTTTCTACAGCTCTTGTTAGAGGAGTTTGATCAGAGCAAATCAGAGGGGTTTCATCTTGCCATTGCTGCACAGAAAATGCACTGACAGCAGTGAAAGTGTTGACTAGTGGATGAGTCTACATTCTTTCTTTTTAATAGGGTTTTTATGTGGCTTCTACAAGTATGTTGAGCAGAAAAGGAAGGTTAAAGAAAGCATACTTCAACTGATGATTGAAAACAGTGACCTCGGATCAACAGATGAGGACAAGGCTGAGGTACTCAATAACATCTTTTGCCTCAGTCTTCACTAACAAGAAGAGAAAGCTCCAGGGAGACCTTATAATGGCCTTCTAGTACCTGAAGGGGGCCTACAAGAAAGCTGGGAAGGGTCTTTTTACAAGGGCATGTAGTGATAGGACAAGGGGTAATGGCTTTAAATTGGAGAGGAAAGAAATTAAATTAGACATTAGGAAGAAATTCTTTGTGCTGGGGGTGGTGAGACAATGGAACAGGTTACCCAGGGAAGTTGTGGATGCCCCACTCCTAGAGGTGCTCAAGGCCAGGCTGGATGAGGTGTTGAGCAGCCTAGTCTAGTAGGAGGTATTCCTTCCCATGGCAGAGCAGGAACAAGGTGATCTTTAAGGTCCTTTTCAACTTAAGCCATTCTATGATTGTATGATTCTATGTGAGAAATAGAATTGTTAGGAGAAACAACTCAAAATATTGCTGAATCTCAAACTATGAATTTCACATTAATTCCTCATGAATGAGAAAGAAAAATAACATTATTTACTAACCTAGGAAGAATACAGAATGTGTTTTTACTCAAAGTGAGCTCAGCATTTTCAGCATTTCAAATTTGTTGGCCATATTCCCCCCAGACGTTTTCTTCTCTGTAATCAATGCTTTTTTCCCCCAGTTAGTCTGCAGTAGTCTACTTTTTACTGCCCTCTGTGGGCTTTGAAGTTGGGTTTTTTTCCCTTAGACACTGGAATTTAAATATCCATCTTTGACTTCTTTTACTGTGAGTTCTGCCACGCACTGGGGAGCTTTGAGCTGAACATTTTACTTTAAGGTTGTACTTGTGCTGTTCTCAGTATTGTATAGGAAATGTACTTGGTTCATGCATTACTTTCACACTTTATGCAGATTTGTATACATGAGCTTAATTTGCTTTGTTTTCAAAGACACCAATAATTGAGCAACACTTGTTATGAACACAGTCACAGGCTTATGTTGCTGTGTAAATGTAGTAAATGCTTGAGAAGGATTTTCTTAGTACTCTTCAATAATAGAATAAATCATTGAACAGTTCCAGCCTTCTTTCAACATCACTGAAGTTGTGCCCCTGTAAAACTGATAATTGTAATTTTTCTATTATTTAATTATTGTGAGGCATACAAGTTGCAGTAGACATTGTAAACCCCAAAATAAACAGAGAATATGAGATCTTTAATGTGGGGAAAAGTGTGTGTATGGAGCACACTGTACTAGGAAGCTGCCGGAAGCATCTGTCTCGGAAGGACTAAAAGCAGAATGCTATTAGTGCTGCTATTAAAAACAAAAGAAAGAAGTGCAGCATACTAACTCTGGATCAATATTTAATCTAATATGGCCCCTTCATTTCGCTCAGTAATCTCAAACAAGTCATATAGTTGTTTACAAAAGAAAACTAGGCAAGGGCACTGGTAGTCAGCAGAGCCAGGGCAGTGGCAGGCACTGATGTGACTGAGCTATTGGCTCAGAAGTAGTTATATGCTCTTAAAAGGAAAATGTGTCAGTGTTTAGTAGAATTTTATTAATTTTCCATCAGGTTTAGGAAATATGTTTTTTTTAACAACCTAGAAAACTGGTCTTACCTAAAAAGAACACAACACAAACTAAAATCAACTTAAAAAATAAAAGAAGAATGTCGCTCCTTGAACATTACATTCGATCTCTGCTGTTTTAACTCTGGCAGAAAAATACAAAGCTACAGTAAGCCAACAGGTAAACTACTTCCAAACAGGTTAAAGAGCAAGTGCAAAATTTAAATTCGAGCTACTGGAGTAAATTATATTTGTTAAGCCAACATCTACATCTACAGCATATGTGCTATTATGTAATGGCATATAGGTTGCCCAAAAATAGCTGTTTAATGTATGCAGTTGAATTTGCATTTTGGTATTTGTGTTCAGGCATTAGACAAGGTTAGCACCCAACAAGAGCAATGTTAAGGAGCATGGAGGATGGCAGAAGGCAAGGTAGGCATTAAAACGGCCATGGAACATTCATGCACTGAACTTCACTTCTGACTGGAGGTTAAAAAAAGGAAAGGCAGGATTACACAACTGACATGGCTGCTATTAAACAATATAAATATGTCTTAGCTGCTGGAATTTTCCTGTTCAATTCAAGCTTTGTTTGAAGCTGGACAATAAAAATATATAAATAGACAAGCAAATTCTCCAACTACTATAAAAATGCTCAAGTATCTTAAATAAAGATTAAAATCTTCAATCTTTTGATAGAAATTAGGTAAACTAAAAAGCAAAGCTATAAAAAGTGGGATTTTTAGAAAAAAAATTGCCGTGTTTCCTTTCATTTGAAAAAAACACCCAGCCCTCCATCACATTTTGATCTTGAAGTTACAGAACCTCTTTACCTTTTCTTTAATATATGTATAGGTAATTTTTTTAAAATTCAAAATTTTAAAAAATATTCAAAATTATGAAAGTGAACTATTTCAGATTTTTTCAATTCCATCTAGGAAAGAAAGATAGAAAAATACAGAACCATTACCTTTATTCAATCTAATTTTAAAAAAGCTTTTAATCCTATACCTGTTTTTTTGACACAATCTTTAAAATAAATTTTCCCATTCTATGCTTAACACCATGTTCTGCTGCTGTTTTGAATTCTTCATTCCCATCACAGACTTGCTTTGCTGAATGATGCAGAGATAAATGACTGCTCCTAGCAATGCAACAAACAGCCCATAGCGTATTTTTAGGGAATATTTAAGCCAATGCAAACAGAGTCTGTGGTTGTTCTTCTGTTTACTTCTTTGTTTGTTGCAGGAGATATCTGCTGTTTCTTAGCAGGCTAGAAACTTCTGGCATCTTTACTTTTCATGTCCTGCATTGCAAATAGTTTCTCTTAAAAAATGAAGACAAATTGTTTACAAAAATAAGTAAAAAGGGGCACAGGTGCATATTCCTGACTGCTTTTATTGTAGATTTTCAAAGATACTGAGTCACAGCAGATATTTTTAGCTCTGCTTTTAACCATTTTTTTCTGCTACATTGCCTAGGTGGAAATCATTTTAATAGTGGTTTAATCTTGATGCTCATTTGGATTTAATTTTTTTGTCAAATAAGTTAGTCTTTCAAATTTCTCTCAATATGTAGATCTCTATCTATCTGATTCTTATACTATTAAGCTTGCATTTTCAAAAGTGTATTATTTACATGTCTTAGGACAGAAAACTTTTCAGTTGTGTTTTTGGATGTATAATGCATGATTACTAATTTAATTTCTGTAAATTCTATGATAAAACTCATGAGGTTTCATAAAATAAATACCTATGTTACTGCTGTTCTTGTGTATTCTAAAACATCTTAGGCTACTTATTGTTGTCACAAATAAGTTTTTTTTGTACAAGAGGCTGAAATATAACTTCTGCTATTATGGGCAAAGTGAAGTCTAAATTCTATGAGATTTTTAAAATTCTTAAGAAAAATATCAGTTCATTTTAGATATGTGTTCAGAACTTGCTCATTTGTGAGTTTCAAATGCAAATTTTTATATTTATATGTGAATTGATGACCATGAGGGATTACCACCTGATTATGTGTTTATTTCTGATTTAATTCTTCGGATTAAAGTTTTCCTTTAAGAATTCCTATGTTTGGAGATATTTCCAAATAGATATATTCATAGGAAACGTCAGAGGGCAACTGGTTGGAAGAGGCTTGACATCACTTACTATTATCAATGGGTGAGTTGGTTATATTTATGAATTTAGGTGAGAATGTACAGAAACCGAGAATATGTATTAGGTCATTATTTCCATCTTTTGCTGGCACACACTACGTCTCCATTCAGAAATGACTTCCTGTGGTATTTTTTGTTTCAATCTTCGACATTTCTGGGGAATGGATTCAGTATTCATCATATTCTTGTAACAAAGTTACTGTATTTTGGTGATTGTAGAGTTCTTTGCACCAGTGTTTTCTCCAGTGCTCTTCATATTCAGTTAATAAACATTATATAAACAGATGCCCAGCCTCTATAAAACAGGCCATTGTGGAAGAGATAATATAACCCCACATCTCTTGATCTACTAAATGGAAATGAGGACAGATTTAATGTTAGCACTTGTTAATTATAACATTTAGACAATACCAAAATTGCTACTTTTCCAACTTTCTTTGAGTAATTTGAGTTCTTGATCTTTTTATCATTTACTTCCTTAAAATTTCAAGGTAATCAAAGCAAACAGTGCAGAAGCAGAATCCAAAGCCTGATTTTCTATGGATTTCTGTCTACTGTGAACTAAAGAATGGGTTTACAAATAAAACATTTGCTGTTATTTGCAGAATTTCTAACTGTGCTTTCCATTCTGGATTCTCTGACATCTGATAAATCATCAGGTGAAACTACAGCCATTTTTAACCTCTGCCTTTCTGCTCGGCTATGTGGTAAACCTCACTTTTCTTGAACTAATGCCATCTTCCTGCCTTGGAAGTTATTGAAAAGCAAAAACGGAGAAAAATGGACAGAGTAAGACTGCAATTGATTAGATTCCACTTACAAAACAAAGTTAGAGGAAACACAAAAGGCTTCTGAATGTGTGCCCTTAGAGTTGAAATATAATTTAAACACTTCTGTATGTAATACTGATTTGCTGTGTCAGCATAAATGTCATGCCCATGGAGAACATTTAAAAGACAGAATACATCTGAAGATAATCTACAACTCTGTCACTCACCTGAAGATAAAAAATCCCCAATGAATAATTTCGGGGAACCTAGAGAATAAAACAGATGAGAGTCCTTCTTCCATTTCCATGCCATACTCTGAATTGTTTTTGAAGAGCAAGATGGTGGCTTTCAAAGCAACTAAGACACCATATTCCACTTAATATAATCCATAACATTTTTCAGAATACTGACAAAAGCCAGATGTATTTATAAAAGTATATGCTTCAAGACAACATTTCCCAATGACTGATTAGTGAGAATAGTCAATCTGTTCACTAAGCTAGTTTGAATACAGTGCAGTCAGCAAATGCCATTCTGACACAGGAATGTAAATCAGATGAACATTTGATGGAGCAAAGACAAATGCTATATGAGAGGATATGTCACAGAAAGGATAAGGTCACTTTACTTTTACTTTACATTTATTTCGACAGCTACCTTTGATGTACATTTGCGCTTACCTGGTTTGGAAGTTTTTTAAAAAGCTTCCTTTTAAAGAAGCAAGGCTGAGTTATTCTCTACAGTTAAGCTGACAAAATACTTTTGAGCTGTGAACTGCAGCATACCCTCAACGGTGAGAAGAATATGGCCACAAAAACCGGTCTCACCCTCACTGTGCTGCACTCAGGCAGGTAGCGTCCTTGCAGCACAAAACAAATGGTAGCTGGAAACTAGGGAGGTGGTCTAATAGGTATAGCACAAAGCATCCATGGTCCATTACCTGGTTTCCTCACCCACCAACCATTTGTAAGTGGAAGATTTACTTGCCTTTAACTGTAGAGAACATGCCAGCACAATATATGATTTTGTAAACCTCTGAAAATATTGTTCTGGACATCATTCTCAACATCCTTTCATGCTGGGCATTGGTTAATAGAGATTTAATTGTTTATTTATAGTCACAAGCCTATGGAATTGTTTCAGATGTTCAGTAATATGTGTGGCTGAATTTTATTTACAGTAGACATATTTACAGCTATAATGCATTCTGCAGCATTAATAGTAGCTCAATATAGAAAAATGAAGCCAAAGATTTAGAAGGTGTCTGTACAAATTTCTTGAGAAATCTTTAAAAATAAACTTACTGCTGTCAATAAGGAGTGGTTCTGAACTATTATAAAAGAAACAAGCATCACAGCATTTACTGCATGGAATAGGACATGCTATCTACAGAAGATAATTTAGAAATTTGTATTTACATTATGCATTATGGTATTTCATTACCGTGAAATATTTCAGTACTTTACAATAACCTTTTCAGGATAAACAGAATTTCCCTATTTTCGAGTTTAGAGTTTGGAGTACAGCAAAATGAAGGAAGGCTACTAAAAAAAGCATTTTATAGGTCGAATATCTGATTCTTAACAATTTTCACTATGCCGCTGCCACATCCTGTTTTAGCAGTTCCTAATTATCTAAGGTTTTGATAGCAGAGTTCTTTATACCTACAGATCTCTTCTGGCAATGACTAGAAGTATTTTTGAGCCACTGCAGTGATGAGTTTATCTTATACAAATCCTGACAGGATTCACTGATATGGCATGTTTCTTTTATTTGAGCGAGGGGACAATTTTAAACCTGAACAGATTGGGTTTACACAAGAATACAGCTAGAAAAGAAGTAGATGGTGTCATCTCTCCTGTCTTCCCACAGCTTGAGCACTCACCCAAAAATCTAGACTTTAATTGTCTCCTTTGCCTGGCAGCTCTTGAATACCTGTCTCCCACTTCCCTGCAGGATATCTAGTGCTCACACTCCTGGTTAGTCTAAGGTGAAATGCTGGGTTTGTTTCTGTTGCAGAAGATGTTTCATTTTGCATGAAATAATCAACAATGACTATGAATGGACTATTCAGTGAAAACATGAATGTCACTCACTGCCCTAATGACCGTATTCATCCGGGAAGTGGGATACTTGCAGCTAATGTACCCAACAAGTATTTCATATTGAATAAGCAAAGTACATAGCACAAGTGTTTTTCAGTTTCTGCACTATTTTTTTTATAAACAGGTTGAGGAGCAAAGCACACTTTTACTTGCTCTCTTCAACATACACCAGATGGATATTTAATCATCACTTTCAAGTGAAATAGTCTTGCAGAGAAGTCCTACTGCAGAACACCATAATGCCTCTGCTGCTCAGGGCACTTTTCTGAGAGGTGGGGAATCTACTTAGAAAGAGTGATGAGTGCACAGAGGAGTATTTAAATGAGACATTAAATATTTCTTATCTTTGACTGTTTCAAGCAACTTAGCATTTTTAGCTCAATTGGTTATCCTACTTTGCTCTGTCTTTTCCCAGTTTAGGGCTTCAGATTTTACTTAATAGCCAGGCAACTGAAAGTTTGCTGTTTGGGCACTGTCTCATTATCAAGAAGCACAAATAATGCAAAGGATCAGGTCTTTATGGTGGCCAGGAAGTTACTGACAGGACCAAAACACACGAATCAGAGCAGCCTACACCCTGGAAAGTAAAACCTCAAAAACCAAGACTGAGGATGTGTGAAATACTCTAATTGCCTTTACTGCATTTTTATACAGGTTTATCAAAAGACCTATAAAACCTGTTCTCCCACAGCTTGTTTTTTATTTAAGTAACCAGAAGAAACATAGAGAGAAAAGCCTTTTGAAAGGAAAGATACGGGGATTGAAGAGTCTGAAGCAATTTGTCAGTGGCAGATTACATCCTTTCTTTATTGCAGAACAATCTTGAATAAGATTAATGACAGAAACAAAATGAGTTTAATAGAGAAATCCTGTAGGAATCAAATGTTCGTGCTATGCATCTGCAGTTACCATATAATCTTGTTTTCCCTGATTAGAACGTTTTATCAGAGACCCAGGTAGAAATGTAGTGAAAGATGGAGCTCAGCATGATACTTCCAAATTAAGCATATAATAGTAGACACAGGCCACGGTGATTCATGTGACTGGTGTGCATGCAAGAAGAGTTAATAACACTGCATTTCAATAAGCTGTCACATTTCTGTGTTGTAATTTGGATGTGCCAGTTTAGTTGGAGGTTACTCAGATAACACAGAATGATACAGAGAACTGTCAAGATTTCGTCTCACACTGTCTAATAAAGGAAATAATATTCAGGTGTGAAATTTATCTGAGAAGGATCACCTGTATTTTTTTTCTAGCTAATACAAAAGTTAGATATCCTTTCATGGCTGTCCTAAGAGTGCTATGAACCCCCTTAAAAATTGTTTATAGATCCCCTCCTGTTTCAGCCTTATGCCTTTTCTGGAATATGGAAATACATTACTTACTGATATTTTTTTGATGGTTCAAATAGAGACAGTGAGATCTCTGATGCAAAAATTGATGCAATGATGGTGTAATTGATTTCTGGACAAATTACTGCACAGGTGGGTTTGATATGCTATTCACTATATGTGTGTTTGGCTTGAGTAAAATAATTTATTCTGTTATATAAAAAGCGTAGTTGACCACAGTTAAACTCCTCTTTGCAAAAAATCCCCTTAGATGAAACAGTGGTTGTTAACATTTGCCAGCAGTGGAAGGGGGACAAGGTTTTGGATGAGGGTTGGACAAAGACAATATCTGTAGCTGTTTCTCAGGTAAAGCCTTTTTTTATTGGGTCTATTTGTATCCTATGAGGGAGACTGTCAAAAACTCAGATGCTCAAAGGAGGGCAAAGCATTCAACTCTGCCTGTAATTCTTCTGAACATAGATATAAAAAGGAAACATACCTCTACCCATTTGTAACTGCATTCCAGTTTGTAGTGCTACTCCCTTCTCTCTTCTCTGCAGCCAACTATTTTCTTTTAAAAAATGACTGGATGCCTGAGGCAGAAGTCAGACTCACTTTCTGTCAAAATAAGGAACAAGTAGCTTAAATATATTGCCCCATAGCCATTATAAACCAAAGCTGCATATTTTTGCTTATAGAAAACAACATGGTAATAGTGCAAAATAATTTGGGTTTAGGAATTAATATTAACTTGAAATAGTCTTGCAATGTAATATTAGGCCTTATTAGGCCTAGTTTTTATATTATGTCATCTAAGTAATATTTTTATATATTTATAGCTGTATAGTGATCAAATGCATGTCTCTGAGCTAGGAGATGTAAAAGAAGGCTCAGAACAGCTGATTGGTAAATCAATCACAGTGCTGCGCTTTCTCTTCCTCTGTTCTCACTGCTGAGATCTTCCGCACACTTCCTGCAGCACCTGGGCTTCCTCCAAATGGAGGATTTCATAGAAGTACCACTTCAAAGCAGGACAAGATGAAGAGAAGTTGAAATATTTTAGCAGAGTGTAGGGGCAAGTGATCATTTGGTCATCTGCCTGCTGTATGCAAACAGAACAGTGTCCAAAATAGTAACGTAATTAGTGTGTTACTGCACATATAGCCATAGACAGAAGCACATACATTCATATTTGTACATGACGAGCTAAAAATTTGTACATGACAAGCTAAAAATATTCTTGAAGCCTATTAACTGTTAGAATGTCTGAATAGGTGGTGGGCAAAAGGGTTTGTAATAACAGAGAAGAAGTAGAGTTGACTGTAATGAGCATATCCCAACGTTCAATCCACAAGTGAAAGAGAAGACTGAGCTGATTGAAGAGTAGAAGTGAAAAGTTAAAAAAACTGTGGCTAGTAAAGCTAAGAGGTCTAAACCTCATGCATTTAAAACCACCAAAAAGAAATAATACAATAAGCTTTCACAGCTATGCATGTTGATTTTTAATAAAGTTTGAAACACAGGGGAAGGTAAGAGAATTTGAAAAAAGCTTATCCGAAGCCAGTACTTTAAAAAGGCACACTACACATCACATCTCAGTCCTAGGCAAATTACATAGAATGTTTGACATCATCATTGATATATAATTGTATTTCCCTCTTCTTAATATCAATTTTATTTTATGAAAAGTAAATCTTTTCAAACTAACTTGATATTTTTCTTAGATTATAGATCTAGTTCATAAGTAATACCAGCAATGTATTCGTTTTTTAAAATACTGTCAGACGTTTGCCTTAATAGTGTCTCACATTGCTATTAGGAAACTGGAATCACAATTATAAATTTAGCCTGAAAGTATTAAATGGATTCAAAACTTGCTAACTAATGTCTTTTAAAATGGGATTGTAAAGAGAAAATGCTTGTGTGGTAATGTGTCTACAGGTTTCCTACAGGGATTTGATCTGAAATCTATGCTATTTAACATTTTTGTCAGAGAAGAAAGGAAGATAAAAAAAGACACTGAAACAGTATGTGAATCACAGAAAAGTTTTCATAACAATAAATAATGAAAAGGGCCTATTACCAATAAAGAGTTACTTGATTAGTTTAATAATTTCATGATAGCAAGTAGTTTGCATTTCAGCATAACAGCTGTTGGATCATTGAATCATATTGAGTCAAGGAGCAATAGTCGTCATGGCTGACAGATGAGATACTAACCTGGGAACCGGTGAGTCTGAGCAGGACAGGACTCTCCCGCAGAGAAGATTTGATATAAAATTTCGGCATGTGCATGCATAACTGTGATGCTGAAAACTCCAAATGCTTCTTGTACAGTCCTGACCCACCTTATTAATGTCTTACTTAAATTGCCCAGCATTAATGGAAATGCTTTGTCACAAAAGGGCCTGCTTACATCTTAGCTGGATCAGGTCCTGAAGCCGGGCCAGGTGTTCCAAGCCTTGCTATTTGCAATGTTCTCACTAGGCACCTGCGGTACCACAGGAGGACAGGCAGCTCCCTCAATGCCTCTGTCTCTGTCATATCACCATCTCTCCACCCTTGCCACCCATGTGACTTGCTGCCTTCTTTTTCCCATTCCTTTCCCCAGTTTATAAGCCATCTAAAATACTCAAAATGGGAAGCAGAAAATTCAGTGGCGTCTTCTTTGTGCACAAATTAAAACTTGTGTCTCCTACTTCTCAAGACACACAATTTATCCATATACAGGTCACAATAATGTCTGTAGCAGCAAACTAAGAAGGAGCCGAGACCCCTCTCAGGCCCAGGTAGGACAGCATGGTTCATGTCCATCTGGTGGCCTCTCCTGTACTTTCACCTGGGGAAGATTTCATGTTGTCCCCTGGATCAGGTTCAGTCATGGTCTGGTGATTGCTAGCTGACACAGCTTAACAAGTAAACAGTATGAATGATGGAACTAAATGTGTCCCAGCTTTATTTTAGCTTAAAGGTGCAGGAAGTCTTACCGAATACACACTATTTAAATAAACCAATTTGTTTCTGAGGTGTCTTTCAGTGCAGCTTCAAAGAAACAGAAAGCTTCCATTCATTTGTTAGCTTGTCAGTACTTAATCTAGGGGAGGGCATGTGGTGTGAAATCAAAGAATAAACAACATATATATCAATGTTGTTTAAAAAAGTAAAAGAGATTTAAAGAAAATCAATCTCAATCACCAGGACCTTGGTATGGGAATGCTTTTATTCACACTTTTTCTGCTGTAAGATGCCACTGATGTGCTTTGTGAGTTCTAGGCTTTCTTTTACCCTCACATGTTTGTTGGACAAGAGCACATCTAAAAGACAAATGATACCTCTGCTGCTATATTTATGAAATAAGTGAGGATCTGAAGGGTAGTTTTTCTAAGTTCCTACTTTTCCTGAGCTCCTAATGGCTGGCACACGAGTACATCTGAGAGGAAATGGGCAGATTTTTGTGTTTCTCCCTCCCATCTGCTTGATCTGTCCACACCTTGAACAAAAAGCCTGCTTCTGAGAAGACCATGATTAAAATATAGAGGCAGTAGAAATAAATAATTCCCTGCCCCTGGCCGCCCAGGGCTGTCCCAGGAAAATATCAGCACCACAGTCTGAGTGAGACCCAGCACCATGAGTCCCCAGGAGCATTTTTCTAGGGCATTGCACAAGGCAGGTGCCTGTTCTGGGAGTGGCAGTCGTTATGGGATGGAGGTGGGAAGCATTGTCGGGAGTGTGTGTCTTAAGGGAAAGGACAGAACACAGGGATATGAGCACGCTGCCAAGTTTTGCAAAGACAGATGCTGTTCCCTGGATACACTGTAGATGCAACAACCTGCAGGACAGACTTCCCCTTTCCTCTTTCCCATCAGAGAGAAGACTGAGGACCCTGGGATGTTCATGGGTCACACACACTCCTTGAACTGCAGTGATCGTGTGTACATTGCAGTGCAAAACATACTGTGGGGTCTTGTAGCTTCAGTAGAACTACTGCTAGATCTGTTCCCACAAGGCTGTAGTGAAGCAGTAGCTGTCAAAATTTCTCTTGGGTGAAGTCTACAGTTGATGCTTCATTGCCACATATTTTTTTCACCCTTTACTAAAACTTCTGTATGGCCTGTGGTCATCTACATAGGGATGCTAAAGTCTAACAGAAGACAAACACCATCAGCTCAGATACGTTCTGACTTTTCAGTGCTACTGACTTTGTATCTGTAAGGTGGGAGATCATGCAGGGCATGCCCTGGTCTGTCTGAGGTGGCAAACAGACAAACACTGTATACTTGTCCAGTGCTCACAAATCCACTGTGATCTGGAATGACCTGTATTAGCAACACACCATAAAGTCACAGTGGAGTGTGTTTCAGGCACGCAGACTTTGCTGATCATCTTGTCACTTCCATTGGCACAAGGGAAGTCAGCTTTACTGACTGCTTTGTAGAGTCCAAGATACAATAGGTAGGTAGAAAAAAGGTGTGCAAGTCTAAAAATTTTAGACAGCTGAAACCCAGCATGTGGTGGCTACACATTCGGGCATGATGATGTGTAGGCTGGCAAGATGGGGCAAGGGTCTCAGAGAAAGGAACTGACCATCACTCTCCATAGCCAAGCTTTAATTGCACCCTTGGTCCGTAACCTTTGTGAAGAGATTCTGGCATGGGCAGCTTTTCTTTGTTATGCAACATGGCCTGACCTGAAAAACTCTTCACTTTACTCAGCAATTCATTGTGGGTTTGAATCAGTGAACCAAAGATGAAAGATCAGCAGTTTATTCAGTACCATTCAGCTCCATCAAGTACACCTAAAATATGAGAACAGACATTGCAAAACTAATATTTCAGAGTCAAACTTGGGAAGATTATATTTACATTGTTGTCAGGAGGGTGCTTGTGTTTTTAAAAGCCTCATAGGCTTTGTAGCACAAATACTAAACTTGCATACTAATAAGCTCTATTTTGGGCAATAACATACATTAGTTTGTACTTGATGTTTACTGAAACTTAAAATTCTATAAATATTAACAAAACACTTGTACAAAGACACTTAGTTCAGAGAATTTTTGCAGTAGTTACAGTTGGAACTTTATCTAGTGTCTGTTTTAAACCTAAGCTCTCAGTACTCTGCACCTTTCATGCAAAAACATACATGAAGGTGATCACAGAGTTGAAGCTTGAATCTAATCCATTCCATTATTTAGTGAAATCTCAGAGCAAACATTCTAAGCCTCTATCTCTCCTTCCTCAGTACAGATAGCTTGACAAGCTCAACACATTCCCAATATGACATTTCTGAAACAACTGATCCACTTTATGGCAGTCTCCTACTCAGTTTTAACTCTTTGTGCATGTCAAGTGTCAGCCTGAAGTGTTTTCCTTCCTCTTTCCAAGAATGTCTACAGACCAGTATCATGGGTAAATTGCAAATAAATAATATAAATAAATAATTGCAAATTTCACTGGATTTGTGAAATAGGCTGTATTGATGGGCTGAGGCCAATGGTATGAGGTTTAACATGGCCAAGTGCAGAGTCCTGTACTGGCAGAGAAAGACATGGGGGTGTTGGTGACTGAACATGAGCCAGAAGTGTGACCAGGTGGCCATGAAGGCCAATAGCATTTTGACTTGTATCAGAAAAAGTGTGGCCAGCAAGACCAGGGAAGTGATTATCACCCTGTACTCTGCACTGGTAAGGCTGCACCTCCAATCCTGTGTTCAGTTTTGGGCCCCTCACTGTAAGAAAGACATTGAAGTCCTGGAGTGCTTCCAGAGAAGAGCCACAAAGCTGGTGAAGAGGCTGGAAAAGAAGTCTTATGAGATTCAGCTGAGGAAACTGGTGTTGTTTAGCCTAGAGGAGGCTGAGGGAAGATCTTTTTGCTCTCTACATGTAGAGAGGGGGGTGTTGGTCTCTTCTCCCGAGTGATAGGTGATAAGATAAGAGGGAATGGCCTTAAGCTGTGCCAGGGAATGTTTAGATTGGACATTAGTTAAAATTTCTTCATAGAAAGGATTATCGGGCACTGGAATAGGCTGCCCAGGGAGGTGATTGAGTCACCATCTCTGGAGGTGACTTTAAAAGGTAGGTAGATAAGTGCTTAGGGATATGATTTAGTTGTGCTTAGGTACAGATGGAGTTGGTGATCTTGAAGTCTCTTCCAGCCTAATGATTCTATAATTCTAAGTTCAAATACTGGTTTTCTATTTCATTTATATGGGAGAGGTGGGAGAGACTCTTTTTGTCAACTATTTTCTAGGAGAGGCTCTCACATGCTAAAGTGGCAGCCGATTCTCCATCCTAAAATTGCTCCATTACCCTATTCTGGAGTTTTCAGTCTTATCCTCTTTATGTTTCTCTGTAAAAGCATCCTTCAATGCAATTCTAGGTCTGGTTGGAAGATATGAGAAGCACTCTTGGAAAAAGTGCCTTGCTTCCAGTTTTCTTCCTGAAGTCAGAACAGATGCTAGCACCAAGAACTATGAATGTGGGAAGTTTAATATGATCTGTCTCTCTGACAGTGTGACTGCTGATGTAAAATACTTGGACAATTTATAGGTAACTAGTTCTGGTAGTCAGAGAATATACGAGATATATATTTTTGAATGGTTGATAACTAGGATCAGGTTGGGCTAACTTTCAAAGGAATGCTGCTGATGCAAAGGTTTTTGTGACAGGTTTCATGTTAATTTAAATTCAATATACAGATTTCTCTAAGTGTGAGAAGTATATGCTTTTGTCTTGCCTTGTTCTCAAAAGCAAATATGTTATTTTATTTTATAAAGAAAAGAAAGCAACCTCCCCCTAAATTTTAATATATTGTGTCAGATAAAGTTTGGCAAATGGCACAAGCTGAAAACAATGCATTATACAGTGATGTAAGACCCAGGATAGTAGCATACCATGGAAAGATAGATCTACAGCATGGGTTAATTATTGCAGGCACTACTTTAAAGAATTACAATCCCATACATAATAATCTGTCCTAGCTTTAGTGACCTGTTCGAGGAATAACAAATTTTAGTCTTGTAAGACTATTTTTAAACCATCTTGATCAGTGAAAGCGGTGTGTAAAGTTACTTTACATACGTATTATGCTAGTGAATAATTCATACTGGAATTTACTATACACTGATAACGTCCAATAAGCCTGCTTTGAAATCTACATATATCTTTAAGCCTTTTATTTTCAGTGACAGGAATTACTTGACACATGCAAAGAGAATATCTATTTAACCCTTCAATACACAAATTTCAAATAAACGTGTTATTGTTGAGATACACTTAGTAGAAATATACGGGGGGAAAGAAAGGGTTCTGATAATAATGAAAATTCATTCCTTCTTTAATCTTGTCATAGGTAATCTCTTAGAAGGAAAGATGGATTTGCACTAACCCTATATAGTGCATATCAGACCAGATTTCATTTATTCAGACTCGCATTCCTCTAAACAACAAGGTGTGGCTTGAAGGCAGAAATATTATTCTTGATGTAAAATAATCCCTGCCAGCTATATGTAGGGTTCAAACACAGGAAAACAGAGTCATATTGGTGAGCACCTGTAGAGCTTTTAAGCTGCAGAAATGTTTTTTGTAAGACTGGTGCTCTCTCAGGCTTTATTCCATCACTAGCACTGACAAAGAACCAATCAAATTTTCCTTTTTCCCCTTCACCCTCAGTCCAGTGTATGGAAGGCATTTTGGGCCAATTTTCCCTCATTCAATGCTTCATCTTGTTCCTTACTATAAGATTGCTCTAGTGGGGCACTGTTTTTCAAGAGTCACAATTCACTGTAACTCTTGAAGTACACTATCAGAATTACACATATAACATTCAATTTATATGTGACTTTCCATAGCAAACATATTTCATGTTGCATTTCACTACATTTCAGACATATGTAACTTCCTGCCACATCCACAGTTTACTTAGGAATAATGCAAGAATAATTGATTCAGCACTATTTATTTAGTGGTTCTGTATAGCAAATAATGGAAGAAGTCACTGCAGGCCACCACTAGGCATCTTGTGACAGAAATGCCTAAAATTGCTTAGAGGTTTTCTTGTAATATGACTTGGTATTGTATAATTCACCATGCACCAATGTTCTGTGGTTGTTCTGTAACTCAAAGAGACTTCATTTCATTATTAGTCACTTATAAACCAAAAAAAAAGCTAATGTGTATACTTTCTGTAGTCACAAACACCAATGTAGATAAAGTAATATCTTTCCACTTTGCTCTGGCAGGATTTTACACTCTCTATAAAAGCATAATAGCTACCCTCTTTTTCACATTGTAAAAACTAGGCCCATAAGCAGTGATTGCTCTGCTCTGTATTCCTTGCACAAGCTGCTAAATATTATATTTCTAGTAAGATACGCTTGAATTCTAAATATAACTTAAATGCATCCTGCTTTCATAAATAATATATTGGTGACTCACTGATGTATCATAAGATACATTTAAGTAAGAACCAGCTGGAAAACAAATCAATATTAGGCATAGGGCTATTTTAACATCTGTTGGTTCCTCTAATAAGACATTTTGGAGACCTGTTAAACAATTAGGCTCCTATTCTGCATACACTTACAATCCCATCTAATGCATGTTCTTTGCTTCCTGCAATTAAGTTGGTTTGAATCTAAGCACAGTACTGTGGTTCTGAGAGCACTACAAATACCAGCCACATGACAGGGTTGTCATTAAGTGCATCTGAATGGAGATGTTTGTGTAACAAGTAGCCCTTGATGTGATAGAACAACTGGACTTTGGACAAACTTTTTTTCAGCACTGGACATGACTAGAATAATGCACATAATAAGGAGCAGGTAGCTGAATGCAGTGTAAAAAATTCCACATAAATCAAAATAAAATAGGCTATAGAAAGGGCAAGTGAAGAAACTAAAAGTAATAAGAATTAGATGAGGCCAGTAAGCTTTAAGAAGCTTTTGAATAATGTCAAAAGATCTTCTGTTTGATTGAAATCCATATGTGTATTCATTACCTAGTGCTTAATATGATGCAGCAAACAGAATCTATGACTTCAAGGACCAACATGAAAACAGAGGCTCTTAAATCAACTTTATGCTGCTTCCTCCATACTGCAGTTTCTTCAGTCTTAGCAGATACTCCATCCCCCTTTTCAGCTTGACAGTGCAGCTTAAGCACCATATTTAGAGTGTATGTTTCCCACCAAAGAGGCATAGCACCTTCCCTTTGATTACTTCCGTTAACCCAGACCATATTGCAGCACTTAAAGCATCCTATGATGAGGTTCAGTTTACAAATAGCTTCAGGGCACACACATCTAATAACTCACCACACCATATGTACATGTGACAGTAGATAATGATACCATTAAGTCCAGAGGAACACATTTGATCAAACACTAGATTTTGTCCTAGTATCTTGTTTTCTAGTCATAAAGAATGGAGTGACATGTACTGCCTGTGTGTAAGGTTGGAACAAAACCAGAGCAGATGCAGCCCAGGAATTCACATTTCAGAAATCCCTCTCAACACCACTCTTATTTCTACTATAATTAGCCCTGTCATTAACTCAACACTAGCAATAATCTACTGTCATATCAGCAATGTAATTACACAAGTCATTCCTTGCACTTCGTTGTTCAGGAACACATAAGCACCCAAGGAAATTGGCTAACAAGACAATATTGCCTTGACTAGTTCAAAAGATATTCAGAACATCTAAGTGTAACATGTCTTCTGCTGTTGCAGTTTGTTGCTTTGATCCATAATCTTCAGTTTCTCTTAACCTCTGACTTTCTTTATACTTTTAAAAATTGCACAATTATCTCCTTAAGGATCCTCTTTCCCCAGTATTATTTCTTGGGTCTAACTCCTTAATCCTCTTCACTATACTGCAGTGATCCAATGTAATCTCCATGAAGCCCCCGTTTAGAGAATCCTAACCCTAACCTGAACTCTAACCTTAAATCTATTCTTAACCTGAGCAGAGAAGCTTGCCTGTGGTGCTTTGCCTTTGCCACACTACTGGGGCAACATCAAGAGGTCCCTCAGGGTGAGCCATGAGGGCCCCAAGGAGATGCTCTTGCCATCAGGAAAGTTGTACATGCAGAAGCAGGGCCAGAACCTGCTTATCCCACAAAAGCTCCTGCTCTGGTCTGCTCTGCAGATGCTGTTGTCTCACAGAGCATCTGTCATGTATGGCAGTGGCTACCTACACATTGCCCTTCCTCCCCACCAGCTAGAGGACACGATCCCATAAGCCCACAGCCAGTGGAAACATAGACAGTTATGCATCAGTAGAGAAACAGAGATGCCTGTTGTCCAAATGCAAATCACTGCTTGTGCTGCACAGTGTGTGAAGGGCCTGTGGCCTTAGCATGTAGCCTCATTGTGCTGCCTCTGCCTCACTGGCACCGGTGAGAGGCAGACTTGGCCATGAGGCAGGATGGTGCAGCATCCATAAAATTGCAGGTGCATCCTGACTTTGAGGCAGATGTCAGATTGGTGACAAGCACACTTCAGAAGCACACTTCTGTACAAGTTGTAGAATGAAATGTGGGCAACACATGATGTTCTCAAGTTCTCCTCACCCCCAGCTCCCAGTATATCCCCTCATTGTCAGACCCACACACTCCTCATTCTTAGGCACAGACTAATTTTTCTTCAACACTGTCTGGCTACTATATATGCAATGGTCACTCCTTTGGAAGAATCTGGCATTCTGTGTGATGTTCATCCTCTGTGGGGAAAGCTTCTCCAGGCAAGAGACACCTTCTGCACAGCTGGCTGCTACGCAGGGACAAGTATAACATTGCTTCCACTCTGAGACACTGGATGCGTCGCTGGTGATGAGAAAGGTCAGGCCAGGCAGGGTTATTCTGGTGATGTCATCAGGCACAGTCAAAGGTGAAGAGCGCTTTTAAAACAACAGTCTATTCTGTTTTAGATGTTGTTCAATTTTTATGTTCAGGAATCTAAAATGTCCTCCTAGAGCTTGTCCTCCTAGTCATGGGAAGCACAGTTACCTACTCCAAAAGGCCGGTGTGGTCTGTCTGATGAAAGAGGCACCTGAGCAGGCTGCAGGTACATGCATATATACCATCAAAACATCCTGCAATTTTTTCCTGTTGACCAGGTTCATGTGCAACTGCTTATGAGGTAAATTTGGATTGCTTAGCAATGATGTTTACACTTTCCATGTAGAAATGTTGGGCCACTACCCTGTGGTGTCCCTGAGGAAAGGAACACATCTGGACACCCAGTGTGAAAACAACAATATTGCTTTATCAGTCCATCTGGACCTCTCTCATTTCACCATTTCAACAGTGCATGTGGTCAGGGAGTATGATCTTTGGGGACAAAAAATACCCTTACTGAAATAAAGATCATATTGCAGACCACACGTTCTCCTGTCTGAAAGCCCAATCTTTTGTAGAAACAAGGACAGTTTTAAGAAATTGCCAAACTGCCTGTCACTGCCATAGCACACAACCAGTAATATCAGACCGACTCCATCAACTTTGCATGCAAATCTGCTCAAATACTGAAAGTCTTCCTGTCAACTTTAGTCCTCATTTAAAGCAACTCCTCGAGCAATATTGCTATGAAACTTTCAGTGTAGGAAATCAGTGTTTTTTCCCTATTTAATTTCATAATTGACTGAACTATTTTGAATGAAATGTTCCAAGAATGTCATCGTGAAGTAGCACCTGGCAGGGAATCAGTGAGAGCCTAACAAAGTTGTAAGCAATTGGAAGCAGAGTCTTATAATGGGAAGTGTCAGGCAACCTTAATAACAGCCTGTGTCACTAACCCTCTGTGAGAGAACAGAATATTTTTATTCACAATATTAATTTAGCTGAAGTTGTGTAGGTGGCAGGTTTTAGCAGGTGCAGAATAAATATTTCCGGAGCAACATCATAGAAGGAGAAAATAATTTAGATTATTAATTAAGTTATTAAGCTTGCCAAATTAAATACTAAAGACATTCATATTAATTATTCTGCCATTTTGCTGATCCCTTTTATTCCTATTTTTTTAATATCACTGAAGACCTATCTAGGGCTCTTCCACACTCTAATCTATTCTGAGATGACAGGAGAAATGACATGCAAAAGAGTACTTTTTTGAAAAAGGGACCTTTCTAATCTTCAGTAAATGTCCAGCTTTTCCATATAATGTATAAAATATTTGTCATTCTAATTTAGTAGGGGCTTAAGAGAGAATTTTTCTCTCTCTGAAGTGATTAATAAAGACAATGGCTATATGTCGCTTATAGTGACCTTCCAGTACCTGAAGGGGCTACAAGAAAGATGAGGAGGGGCTGTTTACAAAGGCTTATAGTGATAAGACTGGGGGCAATGGATATTGACTGGAGAGGGGCAGTTAGACTAGACATAAGGAAGAATTTCTTCATCATGAGAGTGGTGAGACACTGGCACAGGTTACACAGGGAAGCTGTGGATGCCCCATCCCTGGAGGTGTTTAAGGCCAGGTTGGATGGGGCCTGGGGCTGCCTGATCTAGTGGGATGCCCATGGCAGGGGGGAAGGAACTAGATGACCTTTAAGGTTCCATTCTAACCCAAACTATTCTATGATTCTATGATTCTATGATGATTCTATGATTCTATGATTCTATGTATTTGTATCTCCATAGAGAGGTCATGATGCAAACCAGCTGTGCACCTGTTTCTGTGCTTATCACTGACTACCTCTCCAGCTCTTTTCTTTTTCCTAAATGCAATTTTCAGGAGTACTATCTTACATTTGTTGTGAGGTAGGCCATTTATCTGATAGATCAAAATTCCTCTAGTTATACTTACTCTATATTTAAATGGAAAGAAAAGCTAATTGATGAGCAATTTATCTTCAGTGTGGTTTTTCTATTCTAGCATAGGCCAATATACCAAGTTACATGGACAGGTTTTGTTGGCAATACTTTTCTGGCATAATTTAAGTCTTTTTAAGCACCTTCCTCTATTGACTCTTATGTCAGATCTCCAAATGTTGCTGTGTAGGCAGCAGGCCTATATTTGGGAAAAAAAAAAGTGCTATGAGTCCCTGATCCAAAAGAGGATACAGAAAAGTCCTTAAAAATATAACTGTCAGCTTGGTAGCAAGTCGAAATTTTAGGGGAGAGGACGAAGGTGGAGTTTCTGTCAGGAAGGCAAAGTTCTGAAATTAGATTGCATTTTTAGTATCTTCAAAGCAAGTCTGCTGTAAAGCTGCAACATTCATGCTTTCTTAACCCTACACATAGCCTCACAGATGAAGAAGGATTTTGTGAATATGCAGATTTTAGGAAGATTGAGAGAACAGCTGAAAGTTCTGGAGTGGCTCCACAGAGTGGCAGTACGCTTTTGCTGCTGCTAAATGCTTCTTGCCTCGGTGCTGCTGGTGGCTGACCAAGAGGTGAAGGCTTTCCAAAGCAAAGATACAGAGAGGCAATGCCAGGTTCAACAAGCAGCAGGCAAAGGACGCAGAAGGCGAGTTCTATCCAATCAGTAGCACACTGGGTAAGAGCACCACTGGCACTCAAGTAAGATTTGAGGACAGTAAGAAGGGACTCACTGTAGCTTTCTTCTGTGGAACCGGGGTGAAGCTGTGGGAGATCTCACACACAGCTGGAGGAAGAGTCTTGGGAAATCGATGCGATGGGAAGTGTATGACAATTCTGGAGGAGGAAGTCTTGGTAAGACACAGAGATAGGCCTAGCAGAAGTAACTGTTGATATTTTTGCTCGTGGTATAACACATTGGGAATGGGAAGGATAGTGTGTTCCATGCTGTGGGTATGTTTAAGAGTTACTTGAAGAATAGGAACTGCTGCTCTGTGGCTGTGCATACCAGGCTCTTGAGAACACAGCTAGAGCTCTAACATGGAACACGTAGGTTTTAAAGCCTAATTTCAGGTCATTTCAGGAATAATTTTTTAAGCTTCTGCTCCTTGGAAGTAATTTATTGCAGACTCTTTTAGGAGCAGCAAGGAATACATTCAAGAGCTAAAATACCAGCAGAAACTATACATATATTTGCATCCTGTGCTTGAACTCAACAGAGCAATGTTCTACCATTGCACTGTCCTTGGGGGAAATGGCAGTTCAGAAAGAATTTCCTGTTGACTCACCACATAGTGAGGTGTAGTGATGAGGAATTAATGAAACTACACACTGCTGACATGCTTCTTATTTTAACTGATGTTTTTCATCTAATCACAGTATATGAATGGAAAGCTAAGTAGATTTACATTTCTAATTATTTTAAATGTGGTTGCTACATCAGTTGCTCATACTGAGGGCCTGACAGCAATTACCCTAGTGTGAAAATTGTTAGTGCAGTGAGTGTTCAGTTATCTCTGTTCCTTTTCTGAACTTGTTTTGTGTTATTAGACATTACTCTGTGAACTTCTTCATTTCTACTATGGACTATCCAGGGCTAACACCAACATACCAGTTACCTGACAACAAAGAAATCTTCAATTCTTGCAGTGCCAGCCCTCTGGTAAAAGTGAAACAGTGTGTGGTGGGAGCTACAGAAACTCACTTGGGAGCAGTGTTGGGGAAGAAGGGAAGAGGAGTCATGAAAAGATATATCTCTTCTTGCAGCTTACAGATTCATATAGCTCTGCATAATGCAAGACTTTTTGAAAAAGACAATAGGTTCCTACAGGATGTTTCCTCACTCCCCTCTACAGAGTTGTTCAGACATGAGGGGAAAAGTAGCCTTTGTCCTCAGTGAGGAACTTGGGGAGCTGATGCACTCAACGAGACTGGATCCTCCCCAGTGCTTCTTTATTGTTCAGACCAGACCTCTTCAAATTATCAGACAGAGGTTGACTTTTAAAGTTGGCAGAACTCATATACAGTATCCTCATATCATAACTTGAACAGCTTTATCCACACAATTTGCTGGAGGACAATAAAGGGAAAAGTATTTATGACAACCTAGAAGTGATGAGGCAAATAAGTCTTTATACACAGTAGTAAGACTTCATTTCAGTGCAGAACAGGGATCCAGCATAGCAGTGAACGGGGCGAGAAGCTGTCAATCCTCTTCTTGACGTTGCCCTTATCCTTCACACAGCCTTTTTATATACCCCTTTCTGGTGTTCCTCATACTGCCTGAAGTTCCATATTACTGCAAGACCTGCCAAGAATTTCCCAAATGGAAATTCCCTTTCCAAAATCAAAAAGTATTCTGAGTCTTCAAAAACTTAGAAAGAGCTGTTTAATAATTGAATTAATAGAAGTTTAAAGGCATGTATTTTAAAAAAAAAGGAAATATGTCTTTAGTTACTTGTTTCCAAATTAAAGCAAAACAAAACAAAACAAAACAAATCACGTTAGCAACAAAGCCCTCTCTCCTAACAAAGCTTTTAGTCTACTTTTATAATATTTCTTTTCCTCTTTTTAATAGGCCTGTACTATCCCAGAGCAGCTTTAATTAGGATAACCTTTCATCTGTTTATATCCAACTAGTGACATTTGAAGATTGGCCTTCAGCGAGAGCTTTGGGTGATGTGTACACAGAGGCTTTGGACACTTCTTCTGGACAAGCTCCCAGCAAACTATTACCCTTCTAAATGTCAATAAGCTAGACATCAATTGTCAGTTTGCATCATTTCTAAAAGCCAGTTCTCTCTGTAGATTAGATCAAAAGTCAGATGTACACTAAAAAAAAAGAAGCACTAGATTTTGATCATATATTAAGCTCTTTTACCCCTTGGGACTTGGGTGAAGAATGTTATGCTTGAAAGACTCTAAGTTACTATTGCACAGTTCTAAAAAACACAGTAAGGATTTATGGATTGATTTTTAGAATACTGAGCAGAGGCCCTAATATATTTTTATATATATATATATATATATATATATGTACATTAAAAAGGGATATCTACTGCAAGGAAAATTATGAAGTACGAATTCTCTCCTGGGTGGAAAACTGGTTGGATGGCCGGGCCTAGAGAGTGGTGGTAAAATGAGTTAACTCCAGCTGGAGGCCAGTTACAAGTGGGGTTCCCAGGGCTCAGTGCTGGGTCCAGCCCTGTTCAATGTCTTCATCAATGACCTGGATGAAGGCATCGATTGCACCCGAAGCAAGTTTGCAGACAACACTAAGCTGGGTGGAAGTGTCAATCTGCTGGAGGGTCGGGAGGCTCTGCAAAGGGATCTGAACAGGCTGGAACAATGGGCAGAGTCCAATGGCATGAGGTTTAACAAGGCCAGATGCCGGGTCCTGCACTTGGGACACAACAACCCTATGCAGAGCTACAGACTAGGAGAAGTCTGTCTAGAAAGCTGCCTGGAGGAGAGGGACCTGGGGCTGTTGGTCAACAGCCGACTGAACATGAGCCAGCAGTGTGCCCAGGTGGCCAAGAAGGCCAACAGCATCCTGGCTTGTATCAGAAATGGCATGACCAGCTGGTCCAGGGAGGTTATTCTCCCTCTGTACTCAGCACTGGTGAGACCGCTCCTTGAATCATGTGTTCAGTTGTGGGCCTTTCACCACAAGAAGGATGTTGAGGCTCTGGGGCGAGTCTAGAGAAGAGCAACGAAGCTGGTGAAGAGGCTGGAGAACAGGCCTTATGAAGAAAGGCTGAGAGAGCTGGGGTTGTTTAGCCTGGAGAAGAGGAGGCTGAGGGGCGACCTCATTGCTCTCTATAACTACCTGAAAGGAGGTTGTGGAGAGGAGGGTGCTGGCCTCTTCTCCCAAGTGACAGGGGCAGGATGAGAGGGAATGGCCACAAGCTCCGCCAGGGGAGATTTAGGCTGGACATTAGGAAAACATTTTTCATGGAAAGGGTCATTGGGCACTGGAACAGGCTGCCCAGGGAGGTGGTTGATTCACCTTCCCTGGAGGTGTTTAAGGCACAGGTGGACTAGGTGCTAAGGGGCATGGTTTAGTGTTTGATAGGAATGGTTGGACTCGATGATCTGGTGGGTCTCTTCCAACCTGGTGATTCTGTGAATTTTCAAGAAATTTCAGTACTAACACCTGTTTGGGAGGGGGGGGGGGAGCATGGACTGGAAAGAAGTTGTGGCTGAAGATGAGTACCTCTAATGGTGAGACTATATGCTTACAGACTAAAAATACCTGTGCTGAAGACAATACATTATTTACATTACTCTGCTACCTGGCCAGTTTCCTTCATACCTTTCCTTGCTATGGGATCCGTTATTTTCAATTATTGTGCCTCCAAAATAATTTAGAACCTACAACAGTGCGATAATGGAGGTGATCTGATGCAGTCTTCTGGATATATAGCATAAAATCATTGTTTGCTGCTAAATCAGCTACAATAAATATTTACATAGAGCTCCGCTTGCTCCTGATGATGCTTCTCCTGCAGAAACTCTGTTGCCTGTGGTTAGCTTAGTGCTTACCCCTGTCCTCTTAGGGTGTGATGGAGAAAGAACAAGTGTGATAAAATTGGCATTATAGACCCCACTATCTCACACCTCCATGCTGAACCATTCCCTTTCCCTGTACCATTGCCCCTTGATCTCCTTTCGTGAGTTTAGAGTTGCAGGGAAACACATTATGCTAGGTCTATCTGATAATAAGTAGTGGGACATGGAGAGATCCATTTGACGTTGACTCCATTTGCAGATCTTGGCAATCATTCATTTGTTAATTAGAGACATACTATTGATGTGATGTTACTAACTTGACCTATTACCAATCTTTCTTATGTATTATAGAGCTTTTTCAAGTGTAATGGATGTGGGATGTACTAATGTAACTCTCTATGCTATTTATCATCACAAGTATTATTTTAAGTAAGTACTTCTACTAGCAGTCAAGAAATAGATGAGCTGATGATCTTCACCTTAGTAAGTAAAAGAAAATACATAACATTAGTCTTACTATTTGTTATTCTTCTAATACTGACTTCTTCTCTCTGCACCATCATATTGTTCCTTTTAATCTCTTGTAATCTGACTAAACCAAAGAGAATATGAAAATTGGTTTTCTGCCTCTTCTGCTGTCTGAAGAACCTAGCCGCTAAGTTCAGAATGAAATGAAGCACACTCTAGAGATTCATCTAGCCATTCATTACACTTGAAACATAGACATGTAGCTTAGATATGATGCTTAACTTTTAGTTTTCTAAAGTTAGATGAGACAAATCCAACGCAGCTTACTCATGTTTTTTTTAACAACCTGAATCAGATTATTTGAAAGTAAGCGAAATCTGACCATTGACTTCCATGAGATAGAAATCATATGCAGATAGCAATACAATTATAATGTTGTGTTGATGTCTTGTGCTAACAATTGTTATAATGATAATACTGATATGTCATCACTGAAACTACCCACAACATAAAATTGGCTGACAGTTATTTCTGAGGATGCTAACCCCAAAATCTCTTTGTCTGGCCTTGTTTCATTATCAGGCAGCTCCTTGTTCAGAAGGAAATGTCTTTTCCATTTTAGATTTGGATAGGCTGAATTCAATTAGCTCCATTATCAAATATTATGAAACTGGAGTAGTTACCCACTGAGTTTTGAGTGAAAGTGGTTTTTTTGTAACTGATTCATCTCTTGATGTGTTTCTAAGCACTTATAAGGAAAAAAAAATGTAGGCCTGAAGCAGATCAAATAGAAAAAGATAGAAAGGATTCAGAAGGATCAAAGCGAAAAAAGGTTATTCCCAAATGCTTTCTCTAATGACAGTCTTCAGTGCTGAATTGAAAGTTATACTACCTATTTCCAATCAGAGCTTGAAGTACGCCAGCAAGGACATGCTCTCTACTGTAGAAGTCCGCATTCCAAACAGAATCTTGTCTCTTAAATTACACTTTTTTTTACTAATTAGGATTTTTCAGCTCTCCTGTATTCCTCTTGCGTTTCTTTAAATTACTTTGCCTATTGCTATACTCTGCAATAGGTGAGCACAACATTGAAAGGAGTTATATTACCCTAGTGGCTGAGTTGACTCAATAAGGGTTTTTTTGGTACGTTTTTTTTTTTTTTTACTCAGGAAAGCAACAATGAAGGAGGAAGATGCATCTGTCTATCTGTCTGTCTATTTATCTATCCATCCTTCCATCCACCCATCCACCCATCTACTAACACTTCATTGTTAGCTTAGGTTCAGGCCATCAAAACACTCCTGCAATGATATCTAACAAGCACTTTAGAGCCATGGCTCAAATTAAAATCTCGGAAGTCACAAGAATTGTCTTAAAATAGGCATTCTCTCAGTTCTTTAACTGGTTTAAACATAATTAACATCCAACCCCATCTATTCTCCTGGTGATAAGTTTAGTTATAACTAGATTACATGCTACAGGATTCTTCAGACGTGTTGAGTGTGACAACATGGCTTAGATGAGAGAAGACAGGTCTGCAGTAAACCTGAAGGCAATAAAAGCTAGCATGACTGATTAGCACATGCGATTTTAACTCTACTGACATTTTCACTCATACGTACTGACAGCAATAACAAAAAGTCATTTTTATATAGCATTCATATGTGTATCCAAACTGTTTAAAAGAGTTATTCATTACTGATATTTCTGTTTTACAGAAAAGGACATAGTAAGACAATATCTCATAGGGTCTTACTACAAACCCAGGATTCCAGAACAGATCTCCCATGTTGCACCCACCAGAGCTGGCCCATGCTATTGCTAGGCTCCTCTGGATTCCATCATTCCACTGATGGTCTTGAATCTTTTCTACTTCTTTAATTCTTTGGATGCTATGGGTGTCAACTTAAAGCAAGCCTTAAAAACCTGCTACATTTCCACATCATATGTAGTTTTAGAAAGAAAAAAGACTAAAAAGCACAGATGTATTCAGAAGGTCATCTAAAAAAAATCTGGAAGGAATTAAACTCTAAGTTGTATTTCCCGCTAGGGCTTTTTTCAGACAAAAGTCCTTGGGACTAATCCTACTTCTAACTATACCAGCGGCATCACTTTATGTGGTGGAGTAACTCTTCATTTACAGCAGAACAGAAAGAGAATTGCTCTCTTTAGACTTCCTTAGCAAATTTTGATGTAAAGAAATTGGCATAGCTGTTTACAGAAGGTACCCTGTATGCTAACAAGAGCTTTTTCAAAAACTATCAGCTGTCTCTCTCTCCCTCTTTTTCATTTTTATTTTGATTTTCTAGGTGCCTTAACAAGGATCCTAAAATTGGAAATGACCATCAGAGATATGGCACCTTTCTAAACAACCAAAAAACATAAGGAGAAAGAGAGGCCAGGGACCATCCTAAGACAGTGGTTCTACCTCTTCCTTCCTTTACTTGAAGATGTAGGGAAGAAGAGAAGAATCTGCCAAAACATTAAATGATGCACAAACTGCAGATGCTCTACTAAGCTATCACTATTATTCAAACCAAATCTTCATACTGATCTTGCAAGTATCAGTGTTCAGTGAAGGGTGCAAAACCCCACAGGTTTGTGCCATTTAACTCAAACTGAGCCTGACATACCTTTCACCATGTTTTGAAATGAAAACCGCATGGAAATGTATAGATGTACAGAAGGAAAATGTCATTCCTTTTCCCTCCTTTTGAATAATTTAATCATGCTTTCAGAAAGCTGACTTGTTTATGTAAAGCACATTATTTTTTATAGTGAAAATAATGCATTTTATAAAACAGACAATTAATTATACATTGCTGTACTGAAATCAGACCTCCAATAGAGTGAACTCATGAATCAACAGCCCATAGCCGTTGTTTCTAAGTACACTCTATTTATAGAGGAGCACTTACATGACATTGCAGAGGCAATAAACCAAAGATAAAGTTAATTTACCAGAGCAGAAATCTCTGCTTCAGATAAGATGGTATTAAGCATCTCACTTTTATATGGGTTTATTTAGTGTCGCTGGACACAAGCATATCACTGTTAGCAAATTGTGCAGAAAATATTTTCAGTCTGGCATTGCATAAACCTGAAGCATTATGGGAAGAGAGAGGTAGGAAATATGAGCAGCTGAAGATCTACCAGGAACAGTCAGAGAGCTGTAGCCCCCTTTATTTCTGTCACCTGGGGTCAGCATTCGTTACATGTCACATGACTGGCAACAGTCCAAACAACCTCACCTAAAGAGTATAACTGCATTTATCCTCTAGGATACCTAGATATTTGGCATGCTATTTGCAGAGTTTTTATTTGGGGGGATATATATGTAGAGATTTAAGAGCAGGAACAAGCACGGAGAAAACAATCTTCCATTGTATCTGAAATTACACTGCAAATTCAACTTACTCACCACCACTTTGTAATTCTTTGCCTCTGTTATATGTCATCATCTCTTCACCTGCAGTGACCTCATTGCAGTCTACAGCTTCCTGAAGGGAGGTGGTGGAGGGGGGAGCTGCTGATCTCCTCTCACTGATATGATATCACCCATAATATGACATGAGTAAAAGGTGCAAAGCTGCATCAAGGGAAATTCAGCTTGGACATTAGGAAAAGGTTCTTCACTGAGAGGCTGGATGGTCACTGGAACAGCTTGCCTAGGGAAATGGTCATAGCACTAAGCCTGTTGGAGGTCAAGGAGCATCTGGATGATGCTCTTAGTTATATGGTTTAGTTTTATGTGGTCCTGAGAGGAGCAGGGAGATGGGCTTGATGATTTTATGGCTTCCTTTCAACTTGAGATGTTCTATGATTCTGTGATTCTCATATTTTAATGGTGTTTTAAACAGTAGCTCGATACTTCTTAGTTTATCATCCAGAATGGTAAGTAAGGCAAACTCTAATCCATGTGGGAATGGGTAAAAGGTAGGATTATTATTTTCTTCAATCCATACCATACATAACTTGAGACCTAATTAATTTTTCCCTCTTTCAATATATTTGATTAAACAGATACTTTTTTTTTTTCACAATCATACAAGGACTTCTGAGATTTAACTAGTCAAGAAGGATTCTTAAAGACTTTCTTAACTTTCTTATCACCGAGCTGATCATGTTATGGAAAAAAAATCTCAACAACCTCTATGCATAGAGTTTTGAAAAGAATTTTCCTTCAGTGGGAGATGAAAGAGTGTTTAAAGAAAGATGAGAAGGCAGGAAAATGGCAGACAAAAACTTAAAAAACCCCATGCAGGAATAGAAGTGTGTGTTTCACTCTTGAGAAGAATGAAGGCAAGAAGCTAATTCCTAGAATTAGAGAGAGATCTTTTCCATGCAATAGTGGTCTGAGCCAATACATATTTCTATGCAGCTTAATTTACAGTAATGTGAAGATAATTCATGATTTAATGAAGAATACCACTTTTTTTATATATGTGTATTCATGTAACCCTTAATCCATTATTCACTGACAACTATAAAAAGACATATATTTAAGTAAAAAAATTACAAGGATCTCAAAGCCTCTCTTCAATGCCTCTCAGGATACAGAGAAGTTGTATTTCAATAGCTGGAAAAAAGTTCCTAGAAAGCCATACTGTACAGGGAGGAGCAGATGCTGAAATCTGCAGTAATTAAGGGTAAATGTATCAGAGGGTGCTGGCCCCCTGTTGTGGAATTGCAGTTACTTTACACACTGAAATGAAACGTAATTATCACACTACTGTTGGGTGTCCATCTAACTGCGCAACTATAGATGGAAAAGAAAGTACAAGGAGACTGCCGAACAGTTAACTTCAGGGAAGTTTCCTGACTACATGCTGTACAGCATAGAAGGAAGCAGGAGATCAGATTCCCTGGCTCAAACATCATCAGATCTTGACAAGATGCAAGGCAATCATGAGATGTCTCTATATGTCCTGTTCTGAAAAAGGGCTGAAGTTATGTGCTCTCTCAACTCTCCCAGTGGTGCACTCTGGCCATTTTTCACTATTCCAGCATGAGTTGTGTTTGTAGCTACAGTCGAGCACAGTAGGTGGATTCTGTCTACAGCTTTTTAAGTTGCTGTAGGCTTTTCGAGACATCTGCATGGGGCTGGCAGAAGTGACACTGGACTGAAACACCAGACAATTACCCTTCAGAAGGTATAGACAGAAAACAGGGAAGATAGTTAAGGTATCTCAAATGGTGGTATATGCATGTGGTTGGGCAATTGAATCATATTCAATAAGTCTAGGCAAGAACACTGCAGGAGTGAGTTCATGAACCTTCAAAGAGGACTTCATTTCATCTTGTTTTAAGGGTGTGTTCCAACTTAATAGTCTCACTGCAATATATTTTAAATGATGTATGATGTGAAAAATCCAAATGACCAGAGGCAGGTTTTTTTGCAACCATTACCTTGTTCTATGCAACTAGTTTCCCTGCTCGGTACAACCAACCACCAAGGCCCCCACCTCCTTGTGATGTCCAGACTAAATAGCAATATCTTGAAGTGTTTATAAAGTATTTATCTTTCATTTTCTCCCTCTCTATCCTTGCAGAATCTTGACTGCCTTGATCTGGAAATCATCTATTTTCTGTGGCTGGAAAAAAGCATATAAACATTTGCCCACACAATTTCGGTTATGACAGACATTAAAGATATAGTTAAGTGCTATCATGTAAAGATACAGGAGTAGAAATATTCACAGTTCTGAAATGAAAAGTTTGGCAGAATTTTTTCCCTTCAGTTTTATTGGTTCATGTAAACAGTATAAACTGGTAAAATCAGGAATTAGTTGGGTCAACTGGGCAAATATCACAAACAAGGTATAAAATACATGGACCAGTGGAGTACAAAGATCAATTGGTCAACCTTTCACAGTTCCTCCTAGCACTATTTTCTTTAGTTTGAATAAATGCCATAATCTAATGTGTCAAGCTTCACATTAGTTAAATAGTATCTTTGCTTTGCAGTAGTTGCAAGCATTTGCAGTTTTTAGAGGAAGGCAGAATTGTACTGTTAATAATACTGATCATCATTTAGAATCTGGAAACACATTTGGGTTAAAATGCTGGCTTAAAAAGGTCAAGATCTCACATTTCTTCTTTCATGTTCACTTATGCATTTAGACATTGGGAAGGATCAAATAATTATTCAAAGTTACTTTAAAAATTCAGACGGGTAGTATTCAAATATTTCTGGCCTTATTCACATCCGAATATAAGTTTGCTATTCTGTCTTCAGATAGTAATTTTGTCATCTTTCTTTGTCCCTTCTGGTTATGTATTAGCTATTCGTACCTCTTTAACATGAACAGGTCATCAGGCTTGATGACTAATGCCTCTAATCTTCAATAACAGCACTAAGAATGCTAAAAGCCTCATCAGACTAATTAGTAAGAATGCCCTTGAGCCAGCTACGAGGTCTTGGTACAGATCACAGAACTGCTATGTCTGATCTTTTTAGTTACTTCTTCTAAGAAGTATCTGGTCATTCCATGAAGATCACAGACAGCAATCAATGGCTTGAGAGTTTCAGTTTTGTCAGGATTTTTCCCCAAATAGCTAATTTCAATACATTGAGTTCATCACAGTTTTCGTGAATGAAGATTGCTCTTCTACAGCTGGTTGTATGACAATGTAAAAAATACTGACCAAGGAAGAAACTTAGATAATTCTTAGCCAAAATAAAATTATTTACTTAACAAATTGAACATGAAAGCAATGAAGATGATAATCTTATGCCAAAGACACGTGGTTTTGTCCCACAGGGAAAAATAGGTGAAGCCACAGTAGTTGGGCTATTTCTGTTATTGATTTAAAAAGGGCCTCAAAGGTCAAATACCATTTTTGCCCTTGCATTATCATTTACCAACTTACTAAAGTTCGAGGCAAGTCTTTCTTTTATTTACTTAAGTTTTGCTCTCATTATTCCTAAAGTACTGTTATTCCTAAATTTACCCATGAATCTGTCTTGTAGATCCATATAGCCTTGAATTGTTAACATTCAATAAAAGCAGTGAAAGATTTGCTTGAAGACAGAAGAAATCATCTGTATTTATTAGTCAGCTTGCTTCCCCAGATCACTACAAGCCTTGATTGACCACTAAGTCATTATAAAGGTTTCAGGGAATGCAAATTCTTTTTGTAATAAGCAGCTCTACATTTTTCTATCATAAGCTTTGTGTGTGAAATACAAGGTTTTCCTCCCTAATACAAAGTTTTGTTCCAAACTGAGATACTGGTATTTCTGAGAAGTAGTACAGGTTTCTTTCCTGAAAACAGCAATCTTATTCTATCATTGTTTAACAGCACTCCACTAAGCAAAATCATGCGAGATTTATATCTGTGAGATTTATCCTGTGAGATTTATTACTGTTCAATATTTGATGGTGTTATACTAGCCTCAAGATTAGAACTAAGACACATCAATTCTGGAACCTCTACTCTTCAAGTCTCAAAATCCATATTTTCACATATCATCTTTATTGCCATTGTGGAGATTATCCTATGTGCCCATCATGTTTCATGATTCCCCATTTGCGTTCTGTGGGACAGGACAATTGTTCTAACTGTAAGTGAACCACTTAACTATTTTCATCTGTCTGTACTCAGTAGGCCAAAACGTTCCTCTTCTTCCTTTCTCTGTTGCACAAAAGACTATCACATAATCCCTCTGTCAGGGCTCAGTCCAGTCCTTCCTGAAAGCTTCTGGTATATTTATGTTTCAGTGGGAGCTTTGTTCCTGAACCAAACATCCTGTATTTTCCCACATCAGGTGCATAGTTTCTGCTTGCTACTTGCTACCTGGCTGCTTCTTGTACCATCAGAATTCTGATGTTGACACATGAGTTTACAAAGAAATGTAAAACTTGTGGAAAAAGTTTTCCCTGATCACTTTTCTGCTTTTCCCCTTACAAGCAGAAAAGTGAATTGTGCCTGTGTACAGTGCCAGCAATCTTGACTCGCTCATAGAAATCTCTGTCCCGTTTTTGCATTCAATAGAGTTGCCACAGGCAGACAAATTACTATGGAAAGTGATTTTTTTTTCAGTGTCAACATCAAGGTGTTTTGAACATATCTGTGGAGACCTTTGTACAGTGCATTTAGAAGAAATACTGCTGCAGGTTAACTTCACAGTAAGATTATTTCATTATTCCAAACATGAATGCATCTGAAGGAGAAAGCTAGAGTGACAGTCATGTGGCCAGTTCCTTCTTTTTACTTGTTGGGAGCAGATCCTTTATGGTGCTGCTCCATTGTGGAAAGCAACACTGTGGATAGCAGCATTATGAGTTTTACTGTCTTTCATGAGGGGATTTCCTTAACTAATGTAGGGATCTTGTAAGTGAAAAGATGTTTCAGCCAGAGCCTTATTTCAGAAGCAGAAGTCAAATTGCACAAGGACCTACATCCATAGTTTAGGAGTACTAATAAAACTCCTGTGTTTGTAACAAATAACAAATTATTTGGTGATTTACAAGAAAAAAGATTTCAATTCACTTTCTTAAGAAACTATAAATTCTGAAGCATTTATAGATGAGGCTCAGTGCAATGTGGCTATTATCATAATTTGGTAAGATAAAGAACACCTAAAAAAACATTAAAACAGGTTGTATTTTCAACTAAAATTAACTCTTCAAATAATATACTTGCACACACACCTTCTTTTAGAAACACAGAAGATTAAAATAACATGTAATAAAGTTTCAGAACAGTTGTACTGGTTTTTTTTTGTTTAACAATCTAAAACTCTGTGAGCAGCTCCTTGCAGATTTCTGCTTTGTGGCTGATTAACTTTGGTTATACACCTGTAATTACATTTTAGGTCTACTGTAGAATTGATCACAATCTCTTCCACCTGGCCAACTGTTTCAAAGCTAAGATATTAAAAGAACATTTTAGATTAGGATCCAAGTTGTACTGTTTCTTTCCAGAACTGTTTCCTGACATTTCCAGCACGTTACTCTGTCAGTAGTGTTTCAGTACTATGAATCTTCTGTCCAGATATGTGAAAGGCATGGTTGTTCTCAATCCATCAAGCTTCTAAAATTGTTGTTTTGGTTTTTTTATTTTTCATTCCCAATCACCAGGTCATAATCCTCCAAAGAGAATGAATGTCTCAAACTGTTAACAGTTTTGTCTCAGTAATTTTGCATGGTTATTTGTCATGCAAAAGTCCTGGTCCAGCAGATAAATTAGGCAAACTATCCTTTCTAATTAGTCATTTAATTCCAATCAAGAGCCCTAATTTTACAACAGAATTACATGTTATTGGTATGTATTTTTTGAAGTATTTCTTTTCTTGGTAGATGTTAGTTTGCTAATCATAAATATTTCCATAATATTCTGCAGAACATCAATCTCTTATGAACAAATTGCAGAAAGACTCCTAGCAAGACATCTCATCTGTTTCCCAAACTTGTGTGTTGCTAAGTCTAGAATGAAAATTCTCTTTTTCAATAAGTCTGGACTGCAGAAGTTACAACTTCACGCACTTACATTAGTTTCATATAACCTGCAGCATTTGTTATATTTCAACAATGCAGTGTAAACAAAATGTTGCTCATGATAAAAAAATATAATCTCCCCAAACACAAAGAAAAATCTATGAAATAAAAGTAATCCACAATCACTGCATTAGTTGAGAACCTCAATGACCTGTGCCTTGCACAGAAGTGAACCCACTCCTTAGGATACATTAAAGGGTTTGCTGATAATATTCAGGAAGCGTGCATGAGAAATAATGAACCCAGCTCTCCACTCCACTCTCTAGTAGAACATTAATTCCAAATTAATACTTAGGCCACTAAACTGAGCAAACACTATTGCAACAATATACATTAATTACCTTTGTTGCTTTATGGAAAAGACACTGACACTTATTCTAATACCAGTGACAGGTTAATTCCCTCCAAATATATAAATTGTATCTTCTGCAGTTGAATTCTGATGGTATTTTTCTTTAGTCAATATTTTAAAACACTACTTTATAGCTCCAAGAGAAATCAGAAAGTAGGATTTTATTTTTGACTTTTTTACTAGGTATTATTTTTTAATTTCGCTTGGTATCAGAGACTAGTATTTCAAAAATCATTATATATTTTATTGATACATGGTTGATAGAAAACAAATATGAAAAAAGGAAAGGAAAACAAAAGGTAATACTCAGAATGGGTCCCACATAATTTGAACAGATGTATTCATGTGTTAAGGAACTAATGTGTAAATTGCTATTTTTCTTATCTCACAGGTGTTATCCTAGTCAACTCCAATTCCAGCCAAACAGACTCAGATCCTAGACTTACTAAGTTTCCTAAATAGAGCAGACCTTGATCTTACAAAGCTTCTTGGTTGCTGACACCCTTCTAAGCAGTGCAATCTATCCTGTGCAATTAGTAAAACCTGGGAGCAGTAGTGCTTGGTCTGACAGTATGGCTTTTCAACCTCTTTCTGTCTCCAACCTCATTTTTTGGAACTTAATAAAAAAAAGAGAATTGAAGTATGACTCTAATAAATGTTGAAGCACATTTTTATGGATACTACAGACTTGCAGAGCAGAAACTACACGGTAAGAAAACTATCTTCTTCATTCTTGACAAGAAAATAGTTGTTTATTATAGGATATGAACTGTTATTCTCCTCCTTTTCACTAAGCAAAGACACATAGTTTTAATTTGTGCTTTTTCTTCTGTGGCATTGTTCTGTGTGGTTTCTCTCCATTGGGTGAAGGATCAGACTGCTTTGCTTACATTTTCTCTGATAACGTGATGTAAACCCAAGAAGTATTGGGTTTTGTTTTCTCCAGACCACTGGAGAGAAAGGGGTGGTCAGAAAATTAATGAGTACATTTTTTCTTGACCTTTATATAGAAAATATCTAGCTTTAGATTCTGTACATTTGTTTACTGAAACAGCCAGATAGCTAAACACATACTCATTAAATGTGTTTCTGCATAAAACACTTCTACTTATAAAACTATGTGTGTAAAAGAACTTTGTCCTTTTGCCCAGCTTGAATCTTACTTCTGTTGCTCAGTCCTTGGCACTAGCAGTATTTTTCAACTACTTTTGATATTGATTTCCTCTGGTGGATATTTGAACATCTGATCTTGTTACTTTCAATGGGAGCTATACAAATCTTGATGCATACTTTAGGATTTGGAATCATTATGGCCATATGATGAGCATTTTCTGTTCACAGCAATTCATTTAAAAAAAAAATCCAATCTTAATTTTCTATGTAAAATCATATATACAAACACTAAGATATGCCTACAAAAGAAATCAATATTATCATCTAGTATTTTTTTTAAAATCTATTTTTTCATTTATTTGTTTGCAAATAAATCCACACTAATTCTTTTATTATAACCAAAATCAGCTGGTGCTACGGAGGTGCACATTGGTAAAAAAGAAACTGGGAAGGACTGAGCTGTCCATCATTCTCTGAATGCACATTTCTGAGTACATGGATCTATATCCTTGCCTAGGAATTGCATTCTAAGATTATTTTTATATAGTCTTTGCCAAATTATTTACACTTTACAGGGTGTAATTACAGATTTATACACAGTAAAATAAACGATAATTGTTACTTGCACTACAAACATTTGTAGTATATTGTGGCATAATGTCTCCTGTTTTCACCAAATACATATGAAATGTGTTTCTGACAGAGTACTGTATATGGGATTGCTAAGGATTAGGGAAGGGAAGTTGCCATTTCTTGTCTTTTCCAGACTTTGCATACTCCTCCTACATGTATAAATATATTGACCAAAAGAATCTGACATTTGACATTGTGCTATAACAACTGTCTCCTTTTTCCTAAATGACAGCCAATAAACATGACCAGTGTCCTCTGGATATTTTACAGGCTTAATTTTTAATAGTGGCTCATTATGCATTCCCCTCATACTGTGTTTGCTATGGAATCTCTAAAAATTAAAATATGGCATTATCTCAGCCAGTTAAAACATCCAGTTCTGACTCCATGAAAATCCACAGTAAGAATATCACTATTTGTTCCCTGAGTTTTGTAACTCACCCTCCCACACGTTGCTTGTCTTTGTCCTACAGCAGTAGAGGAAATATAGCCCACTAAGTGAATTTGTCTGCATCACTAGACTGCTGGGAGGCCTCGTGAGTGTAGATCTGCACATTGCATTGATGTTATTTGATGGAAGGTGTTTAAACCAACAAATGGTAATCCTGTTATATAGAATCTCCTTAGCTGAACTCCTTTAAACTTTTACCAAATAGATTTCTCTATACCTCATTAAAAAATTCTGTTTAGAAAGCTAAGAAATATTTCCTTGCTTACCTAATGCAGATCTCTTTTTTCTTAACTTCTGCTGGCCACTTCTCACTTCAATATGGCAGAATCACAGATATAACATAAGGAAAGGATCTACAGAATAATACTGGATATTCAAAATGTAATTTACATAACCTCTTTCTCTGACTAGCTAAAAGAAGAATATTATCTGAAGGAATACTTAAAGAGATATATAGTTGGCATCACAAAGCAGCAAGTAAATGGTGTGCATGAAGTCCTAGATGATGTGTTGCATTAGACCTATGGGCACTATACTTAAAGTTGACAATGTCCTGCATAGTATTGCCTCTTATCTTTAAAATCTTTAGCACTTGCTTCCCTGCAATGATTGCTGCAGAACTGAAGTCAATTCAGTGTTCCTTTTGATAAATGGCTCTCAGAAGCCCAAGACATGCTCTGTCTGGAAGAATTCACAGCCATCTGCTGAGAAGCTAATGTATTCATCTCACACATACAAAGTGGGTTTGTGGATGATGTCTCACTGCTTTGCACTAATATGACTTTATTGGCACTGAAATCAACTTGCACCAAAGAGAAAATTGAGTTGGAATCTGACCCATGGAATTCATTTAATAACACAAAAACCTTATTACTGCAGCAGGAAAGCATGAGGGAGGAAGGGATTCCTGTAATCTCTTATTTTCCTTCTAATTGTTCCCTTACTAAAGTTTGCATTTGTCTCCTATTGGATAAGAAACTGAGAAGAGTATATTACCACTGCTCCCCTCCCCTTTCCTCCCCTCCCCTCTCCCTTCAGTGTAATCCAAATTGCTTGGTTATTCCTAATTCTATAATTTTGTAACCAAACATGAGTAATTATTACAGAGCTTAAGTAACCCCTCAAAAATTTTCACCATTGGCATCAGGATAAATGTTGTCTGAGGTTTAGGTGTTATTTTTGCTGTCATACTGGTGATGAATATTGTTTTCTTCAAGATACAGAGATTGGACCATCTGCCTCCAAAGTTTGCCCTGTATGCTCAAGAAAATCTATAGAAAAAGCTGAGGCCGATACCTATGATGTAGCTTTGCAAGATATACTGCAGAATATCTTTCACCCATGTGATAAATCACGTGATACATTTTTTCCCTTATATAAGTGATCCTGAAGTCTCCAGAAAGAACTTATTGACCCCAAGGGAGCAAACTTGGATTTAAAACTAGTGCAGAATCCAAATCTGTTGTTTCCAGCCTTTACTTAGACATCATCAAATGAAGTCAACACTTTCAAACCCAGTAACACAGAAGACCATGCACCAGTTTTCCGGTCTCCCGTCAAATCAGATCCTTTATTTACAGTCACAGCATTTCTACTGAAGTCAGTGAACCTACATTAGCTGAGGATGGCACAGGTGTAATCAGAAGCAATTCTATTAATTGAGTCAATGCATTTAACCGCTGTAAACCAATTAACTTTTAGCACAATGAGGGGCATATGTTTGGGCTTCTGAATTTGTAAACATCTATGAGCATAATATTCTTTTGCTTCACTGCAATCAATTTTTACTCACAATCAATGTAGAATTTGGCCCCTCTTCTAAGCTCACCACACTGGTGCTGTTTGGAAATCCAATAGCTAGTTCATAATCTCTTCTCAGTTTAGGTAAATATGGATAGCTTTCTGATTGTTGTAGTTCACTTATTTTCCTGTGGTTCTCATTATTTATAGTACCATTTTAATCTTCAGGATTTCTTGCTAGTTTTCCAACTAATTCCCAGTAAGTAGGGTTGAAGAATGCATTAAATAACCTTTTGCTGCTGCCTAATTTCTTATTGTATTTAGGTATTCCATGAAGTGCTAGGTCCTCTTTTCCATAGCTGTCCTTCTAACAGCTTTGCTCATATATCAATAAAATGTGTTTCCAAGCATAATATTCTCTTGGCATAATCATCTGTTCATTCAGAAATACCATCTGTGCCTTGCTGGAGACTTCATTCTTTTATGAAACTGGCAGTGGTGACAAAGTTCATTTGAATTCCCAGGATATGCAATCATCAAACAGCTTGAAATTCTCTTTTCAGAGCCAGTTTCCCACACTGATAGAACTTTTAAGTACAGATATTTCATAATCTGTTGTTATTATTCAATGTTTCATGGAACACTGTCCACCATCCTTCCCCTCCTCCCACCACCATTTTCTCTACCAACTTCTTAGCTAAGGCAAGACGGATGAGACTCCCTGTGAAGCCCATCAGCACTTGCTTTTTAATCAGCAGTACAGATTGCTGTTGACTTAAATGAAGCATATTTCCCACCCAGGGTCTGAGCACATTGCATTCAAGCAGATCATTTTTAAAAATAACCTTAGGAAAAGATCTTACATCATATAAGAGAAAGGAAAAAAAAAAACCAAACCTGCAAACCAATATATTTTGAGCATGAAGGTAAATTACTTTTGCTGTTCATATTTATGAGAAGGACAGATTCCCTTTTACTTCCTTCTAATACTTTACAAGCGCTGTATTCACTGCTAGATTCCTGCAGCTTTTGAAATTAGCAACTAGAAGATTAATAAGCTGAATATTACTTGCCGTTGATTCTTTCCACTAGGTATTTTCAAAATTTCTATGTTTCAGACACTGAATTCTGTAGCAAGTGACACTATAATTTACTTTCCCATGCCTGTTTTTAAAGGTTTTTTACAAGAAAGTAAAACCTCTGGGCTTGGTACTCCTCAATTAATAAAATACTGTGCAGTACTTGAAATGTCCACTTTCATAAACAGAAAAATTAAAATCCCTGTTTCCTCACTAGGAAATCTGATGGGTAAAAAGTGCATAGATTCTTGGGATACATCCAGATCACACAAACTTTTTTAGTGCTTGCTTTGATTAATTTACAGAAGGTTACCATGCAGCATTCCTACATATTCTGATGGCAACATAGATGGCTGCCTAGGAATATGAGTGGTTAGGCTTTGAAGCACCCAAGTGGTCCTTCTCAAAGCAGTAAAAACCTTAATGTGAAATTCTTCAGACCAGCAGAAGTTATACAAGAACCTAGCTTGGTCTATCTCAATCACCCTCTGAAGAAGTACATCTCTCTATAGTGATTAAAATTCCTGGTGCTTTGCCAAGAAGGTCCTGAATTCCAGGTCACCACGATGGAACAGTGTAGTCATGTAATGCAGTCATGTAATATAATTTGTGTTGGGTTCTTTGGCCTACACAATTAGGAAAGATAGGCAAGTTTATGCTGTGAAGCTGAACTATAAGTTCAGTTTCACTCCCTGCACTGGGCTCATGCCAGCTTACTTTGCCATTGTTGTTCACTGTGACTTTGTTTTTGTCCTGCTTCCACTTGGATGTGTGAGACATCCCCAGAAAGCTGTGTTTCTTAGTGGTGTGCTTTGAATCCCAGAAAGCACCTATATGAACAAATCCATGATTTGGATACTTAACTTGCCTGATATAAAACATTTTTCTAGAAATACTAGTAAATTAAATTACAAGATGTTGTGTAATGTGCAATGTCAGAACAAGACCAGCCATCCACTACTTCCCCACTTCCACAAATGCAGAGTCCTGTGGAGTGTGCTTCTGTGTGCTGAAAGGATTATTGACTACTATCCTCTGGAACAGTCTTTTTATTACCTGAAGTTAAACAACATGTGTGATTTGTTCTAGAAAAATCAAGACTTTTAAAACAGTTAATGTTTAAATTGTGGGCTTTTCAGCATGCCTTCCAGAAATGTGAATCAAAATGTTCCAAACAAGGAAAGTCTTTGCTAAAAAAGCCCTTCAAATTAACACCTACTAAAAATCATTGTTGTGGCAACATCTGATAGAGAAATAATTTTCGGTGATTTCAGATGAAAAAGATCTAGTGCACTTCAGTTTAAAACTGTTTAATTCCTTTAAGTCAATTTCATACAAAACAAAGAAAACTGAATTATAGAATCACAGAATCACAGAATTGTTCAGGTTGGAAAAGACCTTTAAGATCATCAGGTCCAACTGTAAACTTAATGCTGCCAGGTTCACCACTAAACCATGTCCCTAAGTGCCACATCGATATGTCTTTTAAATACCTCTAGGCACGGTAATTCAACCACTTCCCTGGACAGCCTGTTCTAATGCTTGACAAACCTTCCAGTGAAGTCATATCTCCAAATACCTAGCCTAAACCTCTGCCTGGCACAACTTTAGGCCATTTCCTCTCATCCTATCACTTCCAGCTCGCTAGAAGAGACCAAATGCCACCTCACTACAACCACCTTTCAGGTAGTAGTAAAGAGCGATAAGATCTCTCCTCAGCTTCTTTTTCTCCAGACGAAACAGCCCCAGTTCCCTCAGTGGTTCCTCATTAGTCTTGTGCTCCAGATCCTTCACCCACTTCTTTGCCCTTCTTTGCACATGCTTCAGCACCTCGGTGTCTTTTTTGTAGTCAGGGTGTTAAAACTGAACTCAGTATTCAAGGTGCAGCCTCACCAATGCTGACTACAGGGGGACAATCACTTCCCTAGTCCTGCTGGCCACACTGTTTCTGATACAAGCCAGGACGCTATTAAATTGTATTTAAAAGGTCAACATGTATTCATTAATCATTGTGTTAGAGCCCAAAGGCACCAATGGGCCCTACTGTCCCTGCCAAGCCTCCCTGGGTGTCTCCCACCCAGCCCAGGACCCAGGATCCCATATCAGCTCCCCCAGGCCACCAGCCCTGGCTACAGCAATCCAACAGTGGGGCATATCTCTGGCTGGAGAGCTCTGCAGCCCTTTCAGACACTTCATTCATTTAAGAAGTCTTGCCATTTTTATAAGGTAGTTTCCTGACTTCTGTAAGTTTGCTTGGAGGCTTTCTATAGCACCGTCATCCTCTTAAGGTCAGAGAAGGCTAGTAGAGAGGGCTGTCTGCTTCTCCCGGAAGCAGTGAGGGACCTCTGTGGTCTCTGACCTCACTAAGAAGAAGCTGAGTTGCTGAGAATCATGTCATGGTCAGATCAGGCCTGGAGATAGTGACCAGGATCAGGCATTGCTGAGTGATTGCAGGTCCAAAGTGATGGGACAGCTCCGGGGCTGAGCCTGAAGGTCCAAGCAGTGGATCTGGACAACAGTCAGCACCTAGGAGCTCCGACAAGGAGATGGTCTTGGGCTTGATGGCTCTGTGCCTTTGCTCTCCAGCTATGCCCCAGAAATGTCTGGAGTAATAAGAGGCTGCAAGTTTTAAGTGAAAACTTTCATTATTACCAGCCAAAATGAGCTGAATTGTATTTAGAAAGAAAATTGTTAACGTAGGCAGTACGACGGGTTTTTATTGATTCTCTCTTACTCTCTAAATGGAGGTGATTAATTTACAGCCTGAAGCATGACTTTTTACCACAGTCATTACCAGGAGCACAGAAGCTGTTGAACACTCAGCAAAGCTAGTGATAAAACTTGTGTTATATGGCATGACAGAAAGGAAACAAAGTAGAAGTATTTGGCTAGGCTAATGACTTCTGTGATACCAGTAAAGGTTCACAACATTTTTCTAACCTACCAAGGAGCTTTTATTCTTTATCCCTAAAACCTCTTCACCCTGCTATAATGTACAGCATCAGTTTAGTAATATCCTAGCTATTAATGCTCTTCCAGCCATGCATTTAAAGGGATAGTGAATGTACATTTTCAAGATTTATAAAGGTGAAGAGACGGTTATTCTGTATGTCAGATTTCTTGAATCAACAAAAAGTGATTCAAGAGCCCCCAGGCTCAACTAGACCACTGGTTTACTTAAGACAGTATTTTGTTCACAACTGCGCAGAGCTCAACCTACAGCATATTTCTGCACTTTATGCATCATAATGCTCTGTAAATTCACTTTATACAGCATAAAGAGCCCAAAATTATCTCAATGGCCTTGAAAATATGGCCCATACTGTGAATTTGCATAGCTTTGGCTGTTTGCTGGGGCAGTTGCCAACTGCAATCATAGGATGTGAGGCTTCAGAGCTTTATTACATTTTTCACTTGTAGCTTTTTGGTAGTCAGTAAAGTTTGGAACATGCCTGGATCCAAGCCTAAGCCCACAGCCCACATTGGCTACGTCAAAGATTTTACAAGGCCTTAGGACTTTACCTAATGAAACACTTTCTCAAAGCAGATCAAGACTTCTTGGTAATGAAGGCAGAACTGAATTGTCATTCAAAAAAAAATGGCCAGAGTCAGGCCCACAGTATTAGGAGAGAAAGGTGAGGACGTATAGCCAGTGCTCTGCTGGACCAAAGGGAAAGCATGGCCTGAACTCTGCAGGTTTGTATTTCAGGTGAGGAACCGTGGTTCAGTGGGTATTCTAAAGCTGGAAGTAAATATGTCATCATCTAGCCCAAAGGGAGGTAGGAAAAGGGAACAAAAGTGAGCTATAAGCTTCAAAACTAGCAGAGAAATTTCAAAGATTAAGTTTAAAAATTACTAAAAGTGGTTCGGTGAGAAAGACCTGAGAGAGGCATTGGTCAAAATACTATTAAAAAAAAAGAAGAAAACTTTTGAACTCGCAGTTCAAAGACAGCTTTCCAAAAACATCTAAGGAAAGGATCATGTGGAACAATAGATATCTATCTTGTCTTACTGCTTTCTTACAGATAAAGCAAGGCTTTGAAGATTTAATGCATCCAGTACAATGGAATCTTCCTTGGCCCCTTGACTTCTGATCCCTTTTTGGAGTGAAGAAACATTGTGAGTATTGAGCCCATGATACCATGACTAGTATAACTGGTCTCTTTAGGCTCATACTCTCTGCCACTTTTAGGTTTATCTCCAGATCTTTGTCAGTGTGGAGACTGAGATGAATTAGATCTTCTGTCATAGTCTGTTCCTCTTCAAAGTAACTTGTATCAGACTTTGCAAAAGCCACAATTACTTCTTTTACTCAGAGTAATTTATACAAAAATCTGTCAACCAAATATACCTTACCAGGATAAATACACAGTACATGGAACTGGTAAGATAGCTGTACCTCTTTTTAATATAGGAATAATCTGAAACGAAACTGTTCCGTAGAAGATACTTTTTTTTTGATGCATAAGCCTTGCTGATGGTCTAAAAAATAAAGCAGGAAGGAGAGAAAGAAGCAATAACATCATGTCTTTCTAATAGATTTTCATGGTATACAAGAGCAATAGAAGCTACAAGATTTGCAGTAGTGACAGTGATTGTTACCTTTCTCATTGTTGAGAGCAGGTTTGAATTCTAGGTTTATTGTTGGTGGTGACTGATCAAAGGTAGTAGAAACTTGGCTGGTATTTTACACACATGATTATGGAGAGGACAAAACCGACAATGTCCCCATCACCTTGGCATGTCACTTATGATGTTTCATGAAATCAGGAAAAATGCAAGCACTTGCTTTTCATGCAGTGAATTACTAGACTGTATTAGTATCTTTGGAGCTTTTTAGAAATGTAGTGCAAACCAGTATGTTAAATATATGACTAAATTAATATGAAATTAGGATTTTTTTCTCATGCTTAAAGTGAACATATATTCCTGGTCACTCATTACTGTGATCTCAGCATTACAGAGCCAAATATAAACAGTCAGACAAAACAGTCACATTAGAGAAAGAACATCAGCATAACCAACTGTTTGTTGGTTTGTACTCCCACCAATCTGCCAGCTACACTTGATCCAATGCATTGTACCAGACTCCCCACTCTAACTACAAACCTTTGCTTCACAGACCCTTGTTTCATTAAATGTTCTTTTAATTTGGAAGGCAATGAGTCTCTTGCACTTTCTCATCCACAAAAGTTATGTATATTTGTATACTTAAAACATATAAATAGAAATATATAAAAATATATGCATATATAAATAAAGGAACAAATGAAGAGCTTTGGTTTTTCTTTCTTCCTCCCTTATAGCATCAGAGAATGTGAGGTTGTCTAAACAGCCTTTCTTCACAGCAAGTGATACAATGATATGATGCCATAGATGCCAGCTTACAGGTGGATTGTGCATTGGTAACACCTGTTTATTCATATGGGTAATTTTTTGACACTTTGAAAGGCAAATGGTATTTGAAATTTTTGAAGAAATATGATTCAAGCAAAATCAGTGTCCAAGGGAAAATGTGCTCAAAGAACAATAATTTCATTTCCTTCTTGTAGAAATGGCTGTTTTCTCCATTAAAAAAAAAATCAACTGGTTTCGTGTAGGGGTAGGAAGGCTCCGCAAAGGCATCTGAACAGGCTGGATCAGTGGGCTGAGACCAAGAGGATGTGGTTTAAGAAGGCCAAGGTTTGAGTCCTGCACTTGGGACACAACAATCTTGTGCAGTGCTACGGGTAGAGGAAGAGTGGCTAGAAAGCTGCCAGGCAGAGAAGGGTTATTGGGCACTTGAACAGCTTCCCAGGGAGGCAGTTAAGTCACCATCCCCAGAGTTATTTAAAAGAAAGGAGGATGAAGTGCTTAGGTATATGATTTAGTAGTGGAGAGGTATGGTTCAACCTGAGGATCTCAAAGATCTTTTCCAACCTAGCAATTCTATGATACTATTCTATTATTACAATTACTGTAAATAGAGAATACATCTAGTGTTTCCAGATTGTTGTTCCAGAAGCTAAAATGCTGTAAATAATTTTGGAGAAGCAAATCATTATGACTAGGTAAGCAAAAACTTTGGCCTTGCTTTTCATATGGCTTGCCAATTGTGTCATATCAAAGACATGGTAAATATGGGTAAACTAATGCTCCAATTTACAAAAATTAATCTCTTTTGAAATATTTCCCATCCATCCTAACATTATTAGTCATCTTTAGCAAGAATGAATAAATAAGTGTGAGGTGCCCTTGCACAACCACTTCACTGCTTTGCTGACTGAAGTGGAAAGACACATCACACAAGGAGAGACACTAGAGTTGAGCGAGGCAGTTGAATCTGCTCCTTGTATAGCAATCAGTTCAACTAAGGAAAGGTGATAGGTGATAGCAGTAGTTGACTCTCTTCTGAGAGGTGTGGAAACATCCACTTGCCAATCTGACTCACACTCTAGAGACATGTGCTGCTGCTTACTGGGGGCATAAATCAGGGCTTTCACCAAGAAACTACCAAGCCTTGTACATTCCACTGACTTTTATCCATCCAGAAGCAGTCTGAGTAGTACCAAGAAGGATTGCAGAGCCCTGGGAGTACAGCTAGTGTTTTTCATCAATGCTCCCAGTCAAAAGGGTGAGGTTTGAAAAGGCTGTAAACTGCAAATCAGCAAATAGCTGCAGGACTGGTGCTGTAGCCAGTATTCTGGCAACTTAGATGATGTATCTTTACATTTTTTTTGTATATTTTATATAAGATTGTATTAACATATGTGTTAAAGTTTTGTCACTAATCCTACCTTGAGGAGGCTGCCCCATTCCTGGAGGTGTTTAAGGCCAGGTGGGATGGGGCCTTAGGCAGCCTGATCTAGTGGGATGCCCCTGCTCTTGGCAGGGGGTTTTGAACTAGATGATATTTACCTTCTCTTCCAACACAAACTATTCTATGATTCTATGAGTAATTTAGCCCCGTGATTTCTTCAGTTGCTTCCTCCGTTCGGTACCGGGAGGAAGATGCTTCATCTGGAAAGAAATAACAGCTGAGAAGTGTTAAGAGCATCTTCATAAACCACCTTTCATGTGTTCATTGCTGTCTTCCAGTTAAAACTGCTTATGGACGGAGCTTGTTTGGGGGCTAACCAGGTGTGAGTTCATGTTCATCTAGGCAGATTCTTCTTTGTCTTTGAATCACTTACAGGGTTTTAAAACTTAAGAACACCCTCTTTGAAGGTTACAATGGCTGGGAAGCTAATATTGTACTGGGGTTGTGGAAACCAAGCTTTAGTTGAACAAACACTTAACACTCATCATGTATGACACCTTGGTACTACTATTGCTCTAATTTTATCAGAAGTAGCTTAGTGTTTACTAAGATACTTATACTTATTGTATTTTCATCATGGACTAAAAAGAATTTGCCCAGACAGAATACATATTAACACTGCAGTATTTAGAATGTGTAGTTTTTTTCTTTGCTCTCCTCCACAACTAAAACTTTATTCTTAGGAATTTAGTTTTCTAAGGCTTTTGCATGACACAGCATCTTTCTGAAACTGGAGTTGAGAAAGTCTTGTTTGAAATTTTGCTGGCATGTGAAAACTCTCTGTCTATGGAAAAACTGGAAATGTAGGAAGTGGCTGATACACAATAAAAGTGGCAGAATTGTGGTGATCTGAACAAATCAACATCAAGTACAAGTCAGGGAAAGGAAGCAACAACATCTTTAACAAAATGCACTGGGAAAAATAAGAAAGCACAGGAAACTGTTTGTAGGAATGAGACTCTTATGTATATTGTCAACGGAATCTTAAAACCAGGAGCAGTTTTTAGGGTGGATTTTCAAAAAAGCCAATATTTTTCTTTTAGTAGGGCATGGCGCATTTCATTATGAGTCCTGCAGCATATTAGGGAAGTGCATTGCAATTGCTGGTACTTTGCGACAGACTAGCTGTGTGAGAAATCAAGAAAAACACAGATACAGAGTATGCAGATTTCCCCAAATTCAGGGTTGCACTCTAGCTGTTTGTGGGTCAGTATATGTAGCAGCAAGGGAACTGCTGTGTATGATGAAATGTTCTCACATGACTGTAGAGGCAGTTCCCTGAATCTGCAGCTGTGCATCACAAGTGAACACATTGTAAAAGCTCTGTATAAGATTGCATATATTTGTCATGTCATTTCAAAATTTGTCTCTATGGTTATGCAAGCCTAATTATTTCTTATTTTATGTAACATGGAGATTCAGGCTCCGTAGCAGCCCGTAACACTACTCTGAAAATAAATGGAAAGATGTTAGGCTGAATATGTTGCAGTGGTGTATGTGGATATAATACACTCTGAATTATGTCAAATCCATACAATGTCTTGTAAGTGCAACTTTTTTTAAATGGTACGTACCATCTGGTTCTTACTTAGCAAATTCTAACAACATAACTAGACTGATTACATGCCAACTATTTTTTTTCAATTTTGTATTTAAATTTACATGCACGGCATCCTCCTCACAGTCATGTAAATACATACGTACTCAGTAGTGCAGATACTCTTAATTACTTTTCAGGTCAGATGAGCCCATCTTTAGAACTGGAGATGAAACACTGATGAGATACACAAGTCTGTCACTCATCATTGCTATCCGCCACTATCAGCACCTCCACAGGTAGATAAATACCTTCTGAAAGCTGTTTATTTTCAAGTATTTGCATGATGGAAATGGCCATGGGGTTACAAAACACTTTATCTCTCTTGGAAGAATTTGTCCATCTTCTAGCACTGTAAGCATGTGATCTCTCTTCTGACTATTATTTTGTTCTGGCTGAACAATACAGTAAATGCATCTTTTAGATTTCTTATATCTTAATTTATGGACATGTCCATTTGATTTGGTTCTCAGCTTAGTTCCCTCTTTCTCCTGTAGCTGATGAGAATTGAATGTTTGTTTTCGATAGACCACTTCTGCAGTGACAGAATGTCAATGCTGGAGGAATTGTTAGATTTCAAATTTGTGCTAAAGAGACTGAGCAGAACATCTGTGAATGCACTCTAAATAGATACTTCACCCATTTTGCTTCTATCTTTATGGGATAAAAATAACATTGCCTTCATTGTTCTGTTGAAATTCAGCATCAGCCACAGTTTTGCAAGACAATATTTTCTTTACTTGCATTTCATTTTCTTTACCATGTCTTTTTTTTTCTCCTCTAATTGAACCTCCTACTGGGTTCTACAATTCATCTGACCTTTTAACTTGTCCAGGACCTTAATTTGACAGTATTATTTGAAATGAACAGTCATTTTCTCCATTATTGTTTACTCACATTGGAATCAATTGGCATCTTATAGGCTATCTTGAGTGCAAAGATAACAAAAATAGGCTTTCCTATATCTGCCAAAAAGTAATCATCTCTACTGCTTTTTATTAAATGATGCATTTCAGGCTACTTATTTACCAAAATATCCATTATTGTATCCATTGAACAGCTTTCTATTCCTGGGACAACTAACTCACAAGGGCAGTCACCAGTATAATTTTCCCTGAAATAAGTTTTTTGAGAAGGTTGTAGTGTCTGTTTGTTTTTAAAAAAAATAGAATCATAGAACAGTTTGGGTTGGAAGGGACCTTAAAGATCAGCTAGTTCCAACACCCCTGCCATGGGCAGGGACATCCCACTAGATCAGGCTGTCCAAGGCCTTGAACAACTCCAGGGATGGGGCATCCACAACTTTCCTTGGCAACCTCTTCCAGTGTCACTCTCATGGTGAAGAAATTCTTCCTTATATCAAGACTAAATCTTCCCCTCTCTAGTTTATACCCATTCACCTTTGTCCTATCACCACAAGCCTTTATGAATAGTCCCTCTCCAGATCTCTTGTAGGCCCCCTTCAGGAACTGGAAGGTCACTATAAAATCTCCTCAGAACCTTCTCTTCTCCAGGCTGAACAAACCCAACTCTCTCAGCCTGTCCTCATATGGAAGGTGCTCCAGCCCTTGGATCATCTTTGTAGCCCTCTTCTGGACCCATTCCAACAGCTCCATATCCTTCTTATGTTAAGGACTCCAGAACTGGACACAGTAGTCCAGATGAAATCTCACAAGAGAGGAACAGAGGGTCAGAATCACTTCCCTACTGGCCACGCTTCTTCTCATGCAGCCCAGGACACAGTTGGCCTTCTGGGGAGTTCTGAAACTGGGGAATGCTCTAAACCAGGTGTAGGACCTTGCACTTGGCCTTGTTGAACCTCATGAGGTTCTCACAGGCCCACTTCTCCAGCCTGTCCAGGTCCCTCTGGATGACATCTCATCCTTCTAGTATGCCAACTACACCACTTAGCTCATTTGCAAACTTGCTGAGGTTGCACTCAATCTCGATGTCATTGTCATTGATAAAGGTATTAAACAGCACCAGTCCCAGTACAGAATCCTAAGGGACACCACTTGATCTCCGTCCTGACTTTGAGCCGTTGACCTCTACTCTTTGAATATGACCATCCAACCAGTTCCTTATCCACCGTACCATCCACCCATCAAATTCATATCTCTCCAATTCAGAGAGAAAGATGTTTGGGGGGACTGTGTCAAAGGTTTTACAGAAGTCCAGATACATCACTGCTGCGGTTACCCCATCATAGAAAGCCACTAAGTTGGTCATAATCAAATGAGTGTTTTTTCAGTTTTCCTTAGCATGACTGCATTTGAGTGCTAAGGTTTCACCACAATTCCTCTGGCATTCAGGTCTGTCCAGAAACACACTCAGTGAATAACTCCTGATAAAACAGCCTGGGCAGAGATATTTAATAACTTATATAGACGAACATAATTGTTTTATAAGTTAATTCACATCATATATGAAGTACATTCTGTGGGAAATTAACTACTCATGTGATTTAAATTATGTTAGGTACAATAAAAGAAAAAACACTGGACTCTTGGAATCCTCATGTTAAAAAAATACAAAAAGCTAGCTATATAGAACCAACATATTGAAAGTTATCTAAGTTTTTGGCCAAAGTTTATACTAAGCAGGTTTCTTCACTTGGAAGTAAAAAGATGATCAGTAACTGCATGAATTTTGGAAACCTGGGGCTATAACGGAAAAGGTCTTGTGAATAGAGGAAAACATTCTTACTGGTCAGTTTAAGACACAAATAAGGACCTAAAAAGAGTTTCCTTTCTCACAAAGCTTATTTCATGAACTCAACATTGAAGTCCATGTGACAATAAACTATGATCCTCCAGAAAAGTGCTGAGAGTTCAACTAGCAAACATAACAGAAGATAGAGCTAGATCACAGGTCAAACTTTCTACAGAGGTTAAGAGTTAAGCTTCAAGATAGCTGGGTAGATACTTCTTCATTGACGAAGCAAAATAAATCTAAAAATGCACAAAACCCAATACCCAAACATGATATTTCTCTGAGAAATCTCTATATTCCATAAATGATATGTGGAATATACAATACATATGCCACCTGGAATGTTAATATTCCTCAGAAAATCTAAAACCTTGCCTCTCTGCTACTAAGATGTTTCCTTTCAAGCAGCAATTGTGTTGTCTTTCCGATCTGCATCTGTTCACCTTCAGTTATGCCAGGTTTCAAAATTGTATTAGATTGCAAATCAGTTCCCTGAGAGAGTTTTCTGTCAGAACTCCAGGAAAAATGTGGCACTTCTATTAAAGTATCTTTGCAGATGAAAGAGACAAAATAAATATAGTTGCACCAATAAATACATAAATATGAAAACAATCCTATAAAAGATAATGAATAAATTCACTGTTATACTACACAGAAGACTGCCTAAAGAATATCCATTGCAAAAGCTCAACATAAAGGACAGAGAATTTTTTTTTTATTTGAAGGTTTCTACAATACTTGTTGAATGAAAACGTGAGTGGAGCATGGGAGCTCTTAATTATTTCTTCACTCACAGTGTTAAAGAAGGCATGGCTTTTGCTCTCAGTGTCTGAACCCTGGGGTAGCAATAAATATTTTGGATCACTTTAAAAAAATCAGTCTTGCAGTAGCCTTTATCAAATATATCATAACCTCTTAGACTGAGTTCTGCTTCTCAACAATTCTGTATTTTGTACTCTTCTTTGATCTTCGTTGCTCTGGACCACAAATTCTCTGCACCATTATTAATGGAAACCTTATGTGCTAGGTAGCCAGGTTGCATGTGCAGTTCTCACAGTCTTCCACAGCCTGAAGGGATCATAATTTCTGTTAAGTTCTGCAAGACATCAAGACTATATTATTTGCTTTCAAATCAATACGCAATCAAAAACACCTTCTTCATATTGCATTGTTTCTAAATACAGAACAAAACTTTCCACAATTATAATTCACTCAAGAACTTAATCTCCTACTCCTACAATGACATTGTTTACTTGCCCTCCAGAACACATATTTTTAGGAGGAAACTTGTCTGGATAGTGCATAATCAATTTACTCGTTTCCAGAATCAAAGCTGCTTGTTATTTGGAGAATTATTAAAATATAGAAGTTGAACAGTTTTGTCTACTCCTTTGTATGAAAAAATACCACTATTGAATATTTTATTTTGACAAATATGATACCCACAACCACATCAAGTAAATTGCTAAGTGATATTGCATGGATTAAACTGCTGTTAACAGTGGCTTAAATCTAAGCCAAGAAAAATCATGACAATATCTCTAATGTTAGATTCCTTTGTTGATAGGACACTTTACACTGAATTGGCTATCATAATTTCAGGAATGTGTGTAAACACTTTTTCTCCAATCTGCCCATAAAAAATGGCATTTGTTTGCATAATTACTGGCCTCTAAATGAAACTGGTTTATTCTAATACAGAAGTGAAATATAAAACAAGGGTCATTAGGAGTATCTATGCCAGACTAAATGTGAGTGGTAATTGGAGAGTGATTGCACAGCTGCTGAATAGGTCCCCTTGTTTCTCTGAAATGTCAGTAGAATGTAGAATGTTGATTACATTACAATTACAAAAAGAGGACAAGTGATGAGCCTAGAATTTACCTTTTAGTGTTTATTTCAAAGATCCCCTTTTCCCACTGGAAATTGAAAGATGCTTCAGTGTTCATAGGAACATTTTCTGAGACTGATAAATGACTCAAGCAGTGTAACAATTTCTATCGCAGCTATCTGTACACTTAACATGAGTTTCTGAAAGCAAGTTTGTACACTATTTGTGAGCATATAGCAGTCATTCACAGAGCAGAAAGGCAAGACTAAAATGATAAATGCCAAGTATCACTCATTTCAACACCCTGAAAAAGGTACTCGAGAAATACTTGCCAGTAACTGATGGCTGATGAGTCAGCAAGTTAAGTGTTGGCTTCCATCATTCATTGGAATGGTCAGATCTTCAAGACTTGAGCTAACCCTCCGGTTCCGCTTTTTTTCCTCTATGATTTTAAACATTTTCCTCAGTCTGCTTTTTCCTGACTTTCTGGTTTGCTCGAAAAATCACTTCTGCCATTATTTGGTTGAGGGATTTTTTTTGTTTCCTTCTCTCATGTGGCTTTTGTTCATGAATTCACTTGCAGCTCAGCATTTTCATATTCAGGAATTCTGAGTCAAAGTGTCCCACCTGGGCTTCACCACACCAAGCCTCGCTCATGAACAGCTGAGATCCTTCACTGGTTTTGTTTAGTATCCATGCTTGCTCTGGTGCTGATGGGAGAGAACAGCTTCAAAGAATTCACATAGCTGAAAATTATTAACACAAATTCTGCATATTTACCTATGCATCTTTGTTATAGAAATAAGATGTTTGGAGGCTACTAGATCTGTAATTTTGTGCACCTATTATGCTTCATCTGTAGAGAAGACTGGAAAACTACCAACTATAATAAGACATAATAAGATCAACATCTACCTGAAGAAATGAAAATGTGATATGTCTCCTATGAAAATTGTTAGCATGTTAGAAGCAGGTATCTAAAGCAGGTGTCTAAAAATCTAAGTTACTGTAATAGTGAACAAGGAAGGTAGAAGGTTAACGTGCAATACAAAGTTTACAACCGTATTAGATGCATTGATTTAATGTATAAATAATGGGTTACATGATGCACTTGCTTTTCATTCCTGCACTACAGCAAAGGCTAACTTGTACTTACCAGAAAGACAGGAAAGTAAAGTTTGCTGGATCAATGAATCACTTAAAGGATCAAAATGCATTCTTGAGGAAGTTTATATGGTTTTCAGATGACAAAAATGTCCAGGAAAAAGACTTAATGGTCTAGTGAGAAAACAAATTAGATGCATTAGAGCCTTGTAGCTAGAAAGTAATGGGTGAACTGCCATAACTTGAAAGTCTTCTACAGGAGGGGGAAAACCCTGTAGAGCTCTATGGCCCAGTTGCTCAAGGGGACCCGCGTGCACAGTATGTGTGTTAGAATAATCAAATACAAAATCAAACACAAATACAAACAAATACAAAATCCACAAGCAAAGACTGCATATACTCTTGCATGAGCAGATGCAACATTTGAGGAATAAAAGAAAAATATTTAGGAGTTCTGAAAGATTTATATCCCCAGTGCTTGAGAGACATAATGCAGCTGTTGAACTTGAAGATGAAACAGCCAAGAAGCCGAGCCATTTCTGCAGCATAAGGCAGTGTTAAATCCATTGCTGGAAGATTGTTTTCCGTTAAGCTTTCAGCATTGCAGAAAGGGTATTATAAAAATAAAATAGATTTTCAAAACAGATACAAGAATTTGCTTACCAATTCCATTTTGTTGTACCTATATGCAAAGGAGCAACCAGATGCAGTTACAAGAAGTTAAAATCAAGCAAATCCAGGTTAGAAACAGAAGTTATTATCAATTGGCATAACTTGTTCAGGAACATGATCACTGATCTGGCATATGGAATCTTGAAATCTTGCACCCCACCTGCTACCTCAGTAACTGAAGTACCTAATTTGGGAGTTTTGTAGTAAGTGCAGAGGAATAATCATCTTTAAAGGACTACTGAAACATTAGAAACCTTGAATTATTGAAGTTTTTTTCTTGATTTATCATAAATTACTAAATTGGTAACCTTAGGTGCTTAAAATTCAGTGAGATAAATCAGGGTTTCACTATCCCTCCAAAGTTAAGTTGCACAACTAACTGAATACAGTAAAGAGGGAGTTAAACGAAAACAAGAGGGAAATTGGAAAGCATGTGTGTATGAAGGGAAATCATATAGAAAGACATGCAAGTAGCAGAATCTGCATCTTATGGGGGCTTTATGGAGTCTAGAAGGAATCCAAAGTCTCCTATTCTTTCTGTCCTGTTGTAAGTCAGACAAGTTTGTCCTTAAGGATGTTTCGCCTCATTACGCTGTCTCTTCACAACCCCTTACCTCTTCCTCTTATTAATTACTGTAAACTTGTATTTCTGACCCCTGTGGGACTTCAAATATTAGAGCTGTTGCTACCTGGATATCCAAAGTAAATGAAAACTTCCATTTAACTTTAGTCTCTGTACTTCAAGTCATTATCTGTAAAATGAAGATATTAACTGCACAACATAGCTTGATTTGGTGTATATTACAGGCCACCCAATCAAGGAGAGCCAACTGATGAAGTCATCTTCCTCCAGCTACAGGGAACCGGTACTGTTTGATATTGCATTTGCTGCAGTGTTAGCTCAGATTGTGCTTAATGTTATAGTTCAAATTTTTGAGTTAAAATGTTTTTCCCACAAAAAGAAAGAGAAAATAGACAATCTTGAGGCTTGCAGAATGTTATAGAAAAATGAAATACATGTGAACCGGTGGCTTCCGCATGCTACATTGAAACTAGTTATTGAACATTTTAGAAGGGAAACAAGTTTATAACATTTTTTTGTTTGCTTAGTCTATGAGTTTGGTTCGTGTCACTGACCAGGAGGAGGTGATCACTAAGGTACTGTCATTCACAGTCAGAAACAGCCAACTATTTTTCGCTGTGATGAGATTCTCCTTGTAGCTAAGGTGGAAGAGATTACAGTAGCTAATTGACATACCTTGTTGAAAGGATCCTAGGAGGCATCGCATTAGCTTCCCACTTTCCCAGTCTCAGTACCAAGGTCACAAAACCAAATTGTCTGAATTACACTGTGGTTCTTCATTTTCACTTGTCATTATCTATTGATACCTTGCTCTCATGGACCAGATCAAAAAAAAGTAAGATTCTTTTTTAAACTTTGATAGCTCAAACAACAAGCCAACCTTAAAGTAAGGAACAAGAACGTATAGTTGCTAAAGGGATTAAATATGTTCATTCTTTCATCTATAGTTCTTCATTGTAGAGGATGACATTCTTTGTCTGGTATAACACCAACTAAATCTTGATAAATGAGTCATCTTTTAACTTCTTAAGAATGGTGAAGTGTTTCTACGGATTAATATTTAAAATATACATACGATATAAGAAAAGTTTCCTTTTTTGGTCTTCTGTGTAATTAGGTCCTTACAGTATTTATGCTTCCTTGTAAAAATGGGCTCTACAAATTACCATTTCATGGAGAGAATTTCAATTTAGCAAAAAAGTAATTATATTTTCTTCTGTATGTTTTTGGATTTGTTAACGGAGTTTTCTCTTCAGCATCACTGTTGTTAGGGTTTGTTTTTAGCTTGAAATATCTGATAAATTTTAATTAAGGTTTTTATTTTGATCTTATTCACCTCTGAGTAATAAATTGTCATGGTGATAATTTTAGTGGACATAATCTTGGAAGTTTTCCTATGCCATATACTTATCCTTCTGTCAATCAGTTTTGCATCCTCTGCCTGAACAGGATTTGCAATGAAGGTGATCTGTAACTTTTTATACCTGATCATGCAATGTAATGAGAAATGTCTTAGGCTTTTTGGAAAATGTCTTCCAGAATCAAAAGATTTAATATTAAACTGTATGAAGTTAGAATATAATACATCTGAGACAATGAGTATTAAATGTTTAGGAGAATGGAGATGATTTGTTCATCTTAAAAGTGAGATTACTGTTGCTATGTGATTTTCGTGGAGAGAACAATTCAACCTCTTCCGTCACATGTGCATTGGCTGATATAATAATATTTCATTCTCACAAGGTTCTACATTAGTAAGCCTACAGTTGTTTTACATAGTGGTATTTCAAAGAACAAACTGCTCATTGAGAAAGATGTCATTCCTTTTAGCGGGTCATAAGGAATAAAATCCTTACCACCTAGCTCCCAACTCTTCCTGCTTCAAAGAATTTATGTATCATTGAAATAAAAGATATTGAATTGTATATTTCAACTAAATGAGGCAGGGACTTTTATTAAGAAATTTAAGAGGTAGATTGAACAAATTTATTTTTTTTAAAAAAGGATAATATTAGACACATGAAAGTTGTTTCTTTTTCTGCTGTATTTTATCTGTCTAAAATGTTAGCTGGTTGGGTTGATGGAAGCACTTCTGATATCAGGTCGGAATGGGTGAATGGATGAGAAACTGTCTTATAATACAATTTTCTGAGATGGTGGCAGCAAAAATCTGATTTCACAGTAAGACACTAGAAGACATTTATATTCCCATGAATCATGGCAGAGGTGGATGACAAACCATTAAAATTGGAAAGGAAGCATGGCGAAAACTTTCAAAGGGCTGTGCTAGTTCCATTGGGAAGCTCTGCCATCTTGTGTCCAATTAGAAGATAAATCTGGCTTCCCCAGAGAAGGGTAAGTGCAGGGATTTGTGAGTTGTCCTTACTTTTTCTCAAATAAGACACGTGCAGGAGTACATTCTTTGGCCTGAGATTAAAATGTTCATATAATCTGTAGTATATTCTTAGATCAGTTTTTCTTTATGAGCAGGGATAGTACATTTAATATCACATATGAGTTTCTGCAAGTATATCAGACTCCAGACTTTTGTGTTTGTGATTGGTGATGTTGCTAGCTATTCAAACTTGCCTTCATATTTGCAGGATTATGGCACCATTTAAAGACTTCAGAATAATAAATCTGGAGAAAAAGTGTTTCTTTACTTGGTGAAAAGTGGGTTGTAAATTGAATAAGATTATCATTGGTCTGTGATAAAAAAAATGTAATCATGTCAGTCATTAATGGATTAATTGAAAATGCTATCATAGTACAAACAGATATTGTGAGTGACCTCTTCTGGAGCCTGAAACAAAGAAGCTTTTGAGTCCTGCTTCTGGAATCCCTCTACAGAGGGAAATTATGCCAGGGTATAGGAGACAGAAATCAGTTATTGGATATATAAATCAGAAACTATTAGGGAGATAAGGCAAGGCAATATTTTTCTATGGAAAAACAGCAGACAAAAGTTTTTAGCTACACAAAATGATCTGTCACAGGTAAAGCAACCATCAAGCTTGTCAAAGTTTTAGAATAGTTGCAAATACACTATAAAATTAGAAAAAAGGAGAGATGAGAGAGCCTTTGGAGCCAAGATGGGAAATCTTTGAAACAGTATGGGAGTATGAGGTTAGTCATATAAAGGTTTGGGGAAAACAATAATGGGCCATAGGAGAATCTTTTTCATGTTCTAATGAAATTCAGACTGTCTTTAGAAGATAGAATTCTGTATTCTGTGGATTTCTCCTGAGGATCAGTACTGAGAGACTGGAGGTGGTTTGGTTATTTTTTTGAAGGCAGGGGATTTTGCATGCTGTAACTGTGGTTGTGAGAACTCATTTTGTTGCTTAAGGATTGTTTGATTTTATTTGGAGAGTTTCCATAAGAGTATTTGATGCTAGAAGAAAAAAAATCCAATTGTGGGATGCATGTGTAAGATCTATAGTGTCAATGATTTTGAGTGGGTTGCCTTTACTGTAGGGTATGAGGAGATGTGTTGGCAAATTATGAGTTTGCTGCTTTGACAGTTTGCTCCCATTTAACTTATTTGTTTTAGGAAATCTTGCTTTGTATGACAAGTTTGAGAGCCTGGAAAGTTGTCTGAATGCTTGAAGAAGACACACATGGAACACTTATTTTGTGAGATGTTAGTTTTTAGTATAAATTGTAATTGCTGGATCATTGTTTTATACATCACAGTGTTTATTGGTATGTCACAACTTGGGCTAATAAGAAAGACTTTTCTGCATTCTAAGTTTGAACATAAATTTTGTATTGAAATATTAATCTTGTTTCCTGGGAGAATGTTTGAAGAACATATACTGCTTATGAAACAGCTGCAAATCTGAGTCAGAGGCTTAGAGAGACTAGCCATACTAGATTAGTGTGTTTGAGAGAATTGTAGGTTTGTTGGGAGTATCTAAGTGATTTATACATTTCTAGGTTGTCATTCCTTGTTGATTGCAGAGTCCAGGAAATACATGTTGTGCAGGTAAGCAGTAAAGAAACAACTTGACTGAGAGATAATAATAGCTACTGATTTGGTGGAGAGGACCAGACAAGTTTTCAGACTTTCATCATCATCATTATCTATGGGTCTTAGTCATGTACTTGGCCAATCAAACTCACTAACTGGAAAATCTTTGGTTGTCTGCAAAGAATATTGTGTTTAGGTACAGACTCTTTGCAAGAGGAAGTCCAGGCATTATGCTTATTCAAATGAACCACCTTCTGTAGATACTGATGACTTATGAAGAGATGATGCCCTTTTCCTATGCTCATTGGGATGCTTCTGCCCATGGCACATTTCAGGAAAGGTGGCCTTCCCTATGCACAGAATCCTGGGCATGGCACACGTGGACACGGGATATGCACTAGGAGTCCTGCCCTCTTCAAACTATAGTCATGTAACTTGGAACAATAGTGGCTCTAGATTACTGCTGATCAATAAATATAATAATTCTGGGGGCTAATTTTACTTTAAGAAGCACACAGTAGCAGTTAGCACCTCTATCTTCTAAGACTCAGGACATAGACTACATGACAAAAGCAAGCTGGAAAATTATTTTCTGAGATTAAGCATATGCTGCTGTTGAATTGTATTGAATGAAAGCCTGCTGTTGCTTTTCAGAGCAGACTCTCAAACAGGGATTTCCATTTTCTATTAAAACTCTCGAGGTGATACCTTACCTAAATTTAATGTTCGAAAATCTGCAAATGAAATTAGTAGGTTTCATACCGAAAGACATTTATCAAAAATTCTCAATATGAATGTATTCATTCTGGAAAATCTTTGCTTTTTGTAAATATTATGTTAGTCCTGAAATATCTGATTCTGTGTCAAGCTGTTTGCATAGTGATGGAAAGATAAACAAATTACGTTTTTTTGATATTATTGGGTTTTTTCTTTAATATTTTCTATATGCAAAGCAGCAATGAATTGTATTTGTAACAAAGAGGAATTGCTGCTATTTTTATGAAGCCTGAAAATACACTTAATGCCAGCAATATAGGATTTTAGATTTATTACATATGCAAACATTATGCAGGGTTTTCTGCCAATGCAAACTAAAGCAAAAATGCTACAGGAAAATAATAATGAATGGAAAAAATTCAATGCATAAAAATTTAACAGTAATGGAATTTAACATTGGCAGCAAATGTAGACCATCAGTGACATTTCTTTCAATGTATGAACATCTGTCTATGTCTGCAAAGTCTTAATAAAAAAATAGCTTTTTGCATTTTTTTTTAACAGACTGGTGCATTAATTGATACAACCAAGCCTTCCAGGGTGCTGAAGCAGAGCCATGAAAGAGTTCAACTATGGATTGATTTTGTGTGCTTCAATTTTATTCTGGGCTCATTTTGAAGCCTGAGTTGAAGTGTGACTCATCAGTTTAAGAGAAACATGGCTAAACCTGATATTCATCATATCACTCTCTTGTGTATTTTTGTCAGTAGAAACTAGAGTGCTTTAAGCTCTCTTACCCTGTAGGCCATTTTGGCTTAAGGTGTAGATTAGATTGTTTGTAGTTTTGAGTGTTTCTGCCCTGACTATCTGTTTACAATACTGCTCACACTACTGCTCACTAGCAGGTCTCCATGCAGGTATTAAAATTCATTTTTATAGTAAAGTTTTACTGAGTATAATGATTCTGTATCACCTCCATCACTGAAAGGATGTCTGGAGTCATTGGTAATTACTGGCATTTTGCTGTAGGATATGAGCTCCTTTTCTTGATAAATGACATTATACTTTATACTTTCAAGATATTCATTAATTTTTACATCAGTCTTCCAGCTTTGGCAGACTATCAGCATGAAACCAAACTTCCCTTTCCTTCAAAAAGGATTAATACCTGGATTACTATCCTACCTGAATGAAATTAGTAAGCTTATTTCTGAAACCAATTTCTCTTCTCATGCCAGGAAGCAAGATCTAGTTATAATTTCCAGTTAAACAAATTTAGTAATTAGTTCCTGGCACTCATATACATTCTATACATACAGGTCAATACTTTGTACTAGTGAAGCAACAAAATAAAATAGATATAATGGTGTTATCCGCATAATGACTGGAAGAGTTTAAAGTGTCATTTGTATACCATTGAGAAACCATACATGTAAATAAAGAACAGTCCAACACTGGATCACTGAAACTGGAAAAAATGCTATTGGATTATGAATCTCAGATACTAAAACTTTATACCAAAATACATAGCACTGTCCTGTTTTCTTTACAGTGGCTGAAGGCAACAACATTTCCAAGCAAGTGTTAGAACAAATGTACCATTCTAGAGAAGCACAGAGTTGGTATACAGTATTCATGGCAATAAATGTGCAGGGAGATATACTGACATATGATTAGAATTTAATGGCCAGTTTTCAAATCTATTCTGTGCCCAGAAGTTCTTGTTGTGACACTTTTGGTCATGCTAATTAAACAGCTCAGTAGATAAGCTGCTAAAACCTTTTGAAAACTTGGTGCTGTTTTAATTTTAATGAGAGGTGAGCTTCTTAAAATCTGGACCACGTAATGAGATCCTTCTGCTCCTTGGATCTGTGTGTTATCCAAACCCAATAAAAGTCACTGGACTCAGTAATCTCTGGGTCAAGAACATTCACTTTTAATTTCCAGCTGGGTTGACATTATTCTGAAACTCATGACTGTGTGAACTTGGTGAAAATAGAAATAAAGATTAAAAAAAAAAAAGTTAGTACCTCAGTCCATTGGAAAGGTTTATTGAGTGGTTTCCAGAGAAAGACAGTATGGAGGATTTGGGATTTTGCTGGAAAGAAGCTTTTTTGGTTTTACAGCATGGATTCAGCAAGACAACTGCATTTAATGGAAACAATTAGGTCAATAAATGTATGAATCATGAGAAACATGCTCTACTTATGTCCTTGTGATTATTTCTTCTGTTGTCTTTCAATCATCATATACAATTCTCATGCAAAGCCAGTGATAAGCAGTCTCTTGTTTTTCCTGTTTAATATTGATTCCATAATGATACAGAGAAGGGGTTACAGGTACTGAATAAATTTTAATGACACCAGAGGTTGAGTTGACCTGGTGGCATCAAACATGCAGTATCATGCCGTAAGAAAAAATGTAGAGTTATTCCAGCCACAGATGCCTTCCTGAGCATGTGTTACCTGGCACTCTGAGGTATTTTATGGTGTTCATGGATTTTTAAGATTGGAGGAGAGACCTTCAGTCTGACATTCTGCAGAGACTCTAAAATTACTGTAGCAAAGGGAATCACTTCTACAAATATTACCTTAAAGAAATGTCCTTTCAATGACAAAGTTTCTCAGACCTTTAAGGGGTATCTTATATTTGCCCTTATAAAGCAATAGGGATTATAGACTTGGCTTCAAATTTACATATGCATTATTATTATCATAATATGTAACTTGTTAGCCTTTAAGGGAAATGTATATAGCTGCTCGCAGTTAAATTTTTTTAAATTAGCACTCATTGGAAAGATGACTCTGTTGCTCCCTCTTGAAAGTTTACTGTATGTAGTGGTAGGTCTGCAGTTGTGGTAATGTGGTTCTTTAAAGACTTGATGTGATGTTTGGTGGTGATGTGTTTGTTGTATTGCAGTGGGTCACTGTAATCTTTGCAAAAGTTATGTGCATGATTTAAAGGAAGGCTAAAACAAGCTTATTTGATGTATAAAAGCCAAAATTCTTATCACTGGAGAAAAATTCTTTGTTAGTTTGCATGGCTGCATCACGTGATGATCCATGTTTTGCAAACACTATGTTTTAAGAATCCTGCTTTCCAAAGCTGGTATAAAGTATGCACATGAGAAAAGCAAGTTCTTGGCCTTAATCATCTATTAGTAATTATTTTAAAATCATAAATTTTCAACTTTGCTTACTTTTTTTGCTGCCCAATCTTCTTCGAGAAGTTAACATTTAGACTTTTTGGCTGATATTCCTTTTCCAGAACCGTGCCAGAATTCCCTGGATATCACACAAATATCTGTTTAGATGATTTGCAAATTGCCTGCAGCACTCAGTAATTTTTATATTATAGATAAATCGTCTCCATTTTAGGACAAGGTATAGCACTTTTTAACAAGTGATTTTTTCTTTGAATACAGACAAGAATACCCAGCCTCCTGCCCCTAAGATCAAGAATCTCTCTCGCTCTGGGAATATTTACCACTACAGGGACCTTTGTTGGTAGAAATGGAGGACACCTCTCTATAAAGCAATGAGTCATGATCCAAGACATACTACTGCCTGCTCTGATTCTGCCAAAGAGGAATTTGAAACAGCTCCTTTCATATTACAGGTGCAATAGGAGACAAAGGGCAACAAATGGAAAGGTAAGTCTTGATTTATACTTTTCTTCTGCTTTTATTTAAACTTCCATGAGTAAATGAATTGAGTTTTGCCAGGAGGAAAAGAAAGGTTAGCCCAAACTGGGATAACTCTTGTCTATAAATCAAACACACAAACAATTTTTTCTAACAAGTTTTTCCACTTGACAGTCAAAGGAAAAGCCCCAGCCTATTTATGTATCTCAGCTAAAAGTACATTTCAGATTTAAAAGTCCGTACTTTTAGCTACTTCCCATAGAATTAGCTAAATTTACCTAATTTTGAAATCTCAGTGCATTTTGGAGAATTTTTATTCTTATGATTTGCTAATATTACACTAAATTATGCAAAATATACAGCTGGCTTCAGTGTACTGTTTACTGTAATATAGGGGAACTCATTCTACACAGACTAAATTTAATCAGAAGTACGTTACCAATCTATTCTTGTATCTATTACTCTAAGTGTTTCTGGAGCAGGGAATGTGATTTCTCTCAGACATTGGAGAATGCTGCTTAATTATTTATCCTGAAATTTAATTTCAAACCTTGTAATCATTTAACTGTTTAAATGGAATTTGTCACCGAAACAAGCCAAGAGGAACTAGAGTGTTATTTAACGCTCACTCATTTTAGTTTCAGTGTAGCTGAATGACTGGCTCATTTAATGCACAGTCCCAGCAGGCCCCTGGAACAAGGCACTTATAATATTGATTATTTTTGTTCAGCTAGAGTAGGTAAATTTCCAGGTGTGAATGGAATTTTTTTCTGGGATGTGCCAGTTCTATTTTGTCTATTTTTTTTTTTGTTATCAAGATGTTTCGTGTAAGTGAGAAGATAACATCTTTCTCCTCTGGTCTTAGGTCCAGCCTACTAAAGTGGCTGAAATACATTCTTTGTTATACACAATGTAAAAGGTCTGTGACTTGAAACACATGTGCACATAAAATGAATAAAATACTTTTTATGCCATCAGATACACTCCAGAAATTAGTGCTTAGCATGCTACAGCAAATGCCCTCTGTACACCAAATATTTCTGCCCCAGTACAGTTGGAGAAGTAGGAGCTAAAGTAATGCATGTCATCCATGCACTTGAAATGCACCAGTAGCTGGTGTCAGCATAAACTAGTGGCAAATAGCTGTCCTTTAAGGCATCTGTGTTGTCTCATAAAAGGGCTTGCTGTAGACTATAGTTCTCTAATGTAGACTACAGTTCCCTTTTTACAAAGACCTGCTAGGAAGTACAGGTGGATGTGATCAGACAAGTCTTGTGATGCCATTAGAGAAATGCACGCAAACCTTGCTTGCACTAAGACTTGCATTAGGAGATGTCATCCCCCTCCTCCATCTGAGACTGAGAGCAGCAAGTGAAGGCCTGTTTCACTATGGCTAGTTTCACCATTGCCATCATTGTCATTGTTAGTTGAGCTGGTGGAGTGTGTCCCATGGTAAGGGAGAGTGAGCCCAAAGCAGGCATTATGATCTCCATGGGATGGAGCATTGGTCCTCCAGGGAGAAATGGCCAACTGAGAGACCCTGAGGTTGGGCCTTTCAACACTTGTGTGTTCTTCCTCTTGTGTTGCTTCTGGGTTTTTTCTATGACATACATCTACAAGAAGTCAATGAATAATCAACAGTTATTCACAGAACCTTTCTTGGTACCTCTGAGAATTTCCCAGGGTGCTGGAGCGACATAACGAAAGTAGAGCCTCTATATCCATAATTTCATAGAATCATAGAATCATAGAATAGTTAGGGTTGGAAGGGACGTTAAAGATCATCTAGTTCCAACCCCACTGCCACAGGCAGGGACATCTCACTAGATCAGTTTACTCAAGGCCCCATCCAACCTGGCCTTAAACACTTCTAGTATTTCACAAGTTAAAGCTAAACATACCTCATCTGAAACTTTGTTAAATCTATCACTGTAGAAAGCATGAGAAGGACTCTAAGTTAGAAAGTATCCTCATTAAAGAGGTCTATGTGGAGACCTCTCCAAAAATTAAAATATCAAGAAGCTTAAAGTAAGCTTTGACTTTCAAATAATCTTATTTCTCTTAAAATTTGGATGAACTTAAATAAGAGAAAATTGATTCCAAGTTAATATTTTGATCAGCACTCCTGTTTTTTTATATTTCTTGGTATGACTAAAAAAGCAAGCATTGTTGACTTCTTGTTAGATCCAGAAATTGTCTAATAGATTTGAATTCAAAAAAATGTTAATTAATGGTATGTTAAGACCCCTTTCATGAACCTGCTTGTGATATGTGAAGACATTCTAAAATTTAAAAAATAGACCTTTACCTTCTGTTTTTTGTTGGTTTTTTTTCTTTTATAGCTAATATCTTCATCTTCCTTTTCTAGGTGAAAATTGGAATAAAATGTCTTCATTGAAATATTTAATAAACATTCTCCATATCCCTAAATTAGAGATATAAATGTACTCTTTAATGTAGATATCCTGACAAATAGTTGAACTCTTAAATGTTTTTGGGATAACTGGAAGACCAGAGTTTAATTAGATATGTACAACAATGCAGTAGTTCTTACAGTGAGTGTGGAAAGTACAACAAAACAATTAAAAGTAAAATCTGAAATCTTTCTGAGCCTGCTTTCTGTGTATCTGTTGTGTGAAAGAAGGTTTAAACCTGACAATTTAGTAAAACAAATCTTTTGAGGAGAAATTTGTTTAAGTACTCATATTCTGTAACAGAAATTCTGTTCTCAGTTTCAGGAGAAATAAAGAGAAGTAATTATTTACATATTATATGCTAAAGCCAAATTTTGTGAAGACACTTAATCCTTTTGCTTTGATGGAATTATTTAAGAAAAAAGGAGTTCTTACCATTTTTATTCACCTTACTTCAGTACTCAATATTGATTACTTTATTTTATGTTGAAGTTTTCTGAATAAGCAATTAAAGTTTAATAGGAGACTTAGCAGGAATGAGTGCCAAGAAAAGAAAAAACACCACCATGTTATTATTTGTCCAATTTATTTGTGAACAAAGTTCTGTATCCTTTCTTGTTATTCATATACACTGTGTCATGTCTTCAATGTTGATGTAAAGTTCACTGGCTTGAGATCAATTAGACCAAATGCATTCCTGCCAGGAAAAAAGAAAGAACACTAATTTAGAAGCTTATTTGAGGGAATTGCAGGATAATAATCTATCTTCTTTCATTTTGAAATACAACAGTTAGTAGAGACATCAGAATGAAGTAACGATATGCTACTAAGTTCTGACTATTTTGGTTTGGAAGATTCTTCCAATTGCATCTGTGTGTGTTTTCCTCTGAACACATGCACACAATTCTTACAGAATTCTTCTTTTTGATTCAGTCACATTTTATATTAAACAAGTTAATCAATTATTTTCAGACTTATTTCATGCTAGAAAAAGACAGATAGGTTTTTACTAGAGATGGTTTTGCACTGTTTTGGAAACACTACCTTTATATGTTTGGTATGCAAATCTATAGTTTGGTCAAAACCTTTGCTATGAGTACTTAAGAGTTATGGAATTCCTTTCTGAGTTTAATATAAGCATTTGGACAGAAATAAGCATAAACATTCTACCTGCTTAAGCACAGTGGCATTCATGCAAAATATATTTTATAGTATGTCATTGCACATGGCTCATGGTCACTTGTTTTCCAAAAGCCCAGGTAACAGATTCTCACCTGTTACTACAAACTTATACAGGAAGAAAAACATTGAAACTAATACAGCATCAGCTGTGCAAAACTGTTAGGAAAAAATAGACTCTGACATATAAATTGTAATTCTTACTTGAGCAGACGATTAATTTTGTGTTTTTTGTAGCCATGATGTGAAGATGTATTTTTTCTGAAAAGGAAATAGAAGCAATAGTATTTCAGCTATTAAATTACAAGACAGACATGTACTGCAGGGCTATGTTACCACTGCTAATTTATTGTGTAGAATGCTTGAATTGGTAGGCCATCTGTTGTGATGGATCTGTTGTGAAAAAGCAGCACTATAGTGGGTGAGCTGGCTCTGCCAGTTCATGTTAGTTGGGTGGGTTTGCTCTCCCTCTGCTGTAAACTAACAGCAAAGGGGAGAAATGAGGCTATACTCACCAAGATGTCTTCCACAAGCATTTTAACAACTATCAGGTAATCTGGTGCACATTGACTCAGAACCTCAGGGGAAATTGGCTTAATTCTTAAGTTTATGTGTGGGATTACCAAAATGACAGCATATTCAACTGACTTCATCTCTCTAAGGCCATAAATGATTAAAGTGTTTTGCTGCATCTGTGATTATGTATAGAAGACCACCTAAGAACACAGATCTAGTGCTCAAAGAACTTCTGTCCTCTTGGTTCATCAAGTGAACAACTTGACTCTTTCTAATTTTTGCATGAAAGTGCTGCTAAAACATTTGCAGCTTTCATTTTTCAGTAACTCCTCTCCTTTTAATAAGTGTACCTCACCAATGCAAAAGCAGTAATATTGAAGAAATAATAATAATTAAGATTTCACAAAGTTTTTATGTAATGGATAGTAGGTAGGAACAGTTCCTGAAGTATGAACACCATGCTAGGAGTATGAAATCACATAAAAACAGTGTCATTCAGTTTTTAAATAGCTCTCAATTGGTTTCTTAGTTATTCTACACAGAATTAATATTTGCCATTACATATTTTGTTGAATTCTCAGTTTGGTAGTTGTTTGGATAGCAAAGGGGCTGATATCTGATGACACGGACAACCTATTCCAGTGTCTCATCCCTCAGTCAGAGGTGGCTGGGTGGTGAGACACTGGAATAGGTTGCCCAGGGAAGTTGTCAATGTCCTCTCCCTGGAGTTGTTCAAGGCCAGGTTGGATGGGGCCTTGGGAGTCCTGGTCTAGTTGTAGATGTCCCTGCCCATGGCACGGGGGTTGGAACTGGATGATCTTTAGGGTCCCTTCCAATTCAAACCATCCTATGAGTCTATGATTCTATGGTTCTATGACATCTATTTATATTTTATAATGTAGAAATGAACACCAAGTCAGCATATTAGAGTGTATATAAATACTGCACACATCCATATATACATATATACACAATTAGACTGTGAAATTCACTGCCACAGAACAAAGGCAAAGGCCTTTGATAAAATTTTTAAAGGAATTAACCAATAACCAAACTAAAAAATTATAAGGTGTAAGTTCCAATTACATTCAGACATCACAGTGACAGTAATGTTATACCAACTCCCAAACTTGCTCATATAGAGTATCCTTAAGCTTCTGAAAAAAATTACTTTTCTAGTATAAGGAGGATAATTCTCCCTGTGTACCATAGTCTGGAGATTTATATCTAAAATAGATGGCACTGACTGCTGTCATTGAGACTGACAAATTAAATAAATGTTTAGACTACTTGATATGGTAAATTCTTTACTGCCAAAATAGCTATCTGTCAGAATAGTTATATTTCCTTATTTGACCAGTTATATATATAAAAAAAGAGAGCATATTACAGTAATAAATATAAACTTTTTAATGATGCAACCTAGCATACAAGTCATTTAGATTGCAGTACACACAACCATCTAGACAAATGTTGTCTATACAGTGCTTTAAGCACAGGTCAACAGTGGAACGTCAATTCCTGCTTGGTTACTACGGTACTAACTGGGCTCAAACCTGTGCTCAGGATCAAAAGCCTGGAGGAGCCGGAGCCTCCATCACTGCTCATCCTGAATATAACCCCAGATGCCCTTTACGCTGTGTGGTAATATTATGAGACTAACTTCAGGGAAACAAGCAAGCCAGCAGCTTCTTCTCAGAAAACCTAGTACATTGTATAAGACAAGGTTGTTGCAACAGAAATGTAGTAAAACAAATGCACAGACTGTACCGGTCAATTCATAGCTCTTGGGAGCCCCTGTGAAGACTACACAGAAATAAACACAACCAATCACAGAATCATAGAATCACTAGGTTGGAAAAGACCTCTTAGATCATCAAGTACAACCATTCCAATGCAATTTGTATGTGGCTTTAGTAAAATCTTCATGTCAGTGAATGCCAGTAGCAATCAAATTCTTGAAAAAACTATATAGAATGTCATGTATATAGACATAAAAGATTAATACATGAAAAAAATTACCTTTAATGTTTGTTGCCTCTTCTCTCCAAATTCAACTGCAGAATATTTGCATACTGTATGTAACTTTTTTACTGTCTCTCTACTTTGGAGGATCCCTAGAAAGTCATCATATAGTAGATTGTCCTATACCAAGAACCAGCCACAGCAACTGCTAGACAAGTATCACGTATTAGCACATTTTACCACATTTTTCTGTAAAATAAATTCTAAGGAAAGAGAACTGGAAAAAAAAAGAAAAGATTTGTTGAACTATTTTTTCCAAGTTATGCTTCTCTGCATTAAGCTTCTTTTAAATGTCTGTCAGGTACTGAAAAGCTTCAGACTTCAGACAAAATATCTGTAATGCCTGGGAGCATTTCTGCCCACATAACTGCAGTTGCTGAATTGAAGGTGGCTGCATCTCCCATCATGCAAGTGCAGCACTTAGTCTACTGAAAAATTCATCCCATTTGATAGTTTTGTTTAACCTTCAGATCTGAAGAGCTCAGTCTTTAAGATTCAAATTCCTTTTTATAAATGATCATTTTCTGATCCTTCACTTTGTGAAGGAATATTTCAAACTGGATTGCAGGAAACTGAGGCAGTGTTTCCTTTCTGTGCTTGGAAAAAGAAGAAAATCAGACTTCCATTTTTCTTGTCTTTGAAAACTGGCCATACTGCTGCTAAAGTTAGTGGCAGTTGCTAGAAGCAATTCTGATAATTTCTCCCAGGGAGGTTTTGTCCAAGTACAGTTTATGCTATGACTTGCAAACTGTAGTTTGGTATTGGAAAAGAGGGCAAGGACATGGATTTGTCAAGGGTACTTAATGCGCAGTCTATGTTAAAATTGCGGCTTCCCATTTGCTTTCATTTTTACAATAAATTTTGAAGTGTTTTTATTGTTTCCAGCAGTTCAGTCTTTAATATAATTAGATGTAGTAGTTAGGCTGATGATATTATATAATGTAGCAGTTTTTCTTTAAGCTATGTCTTTATGCAGGCAAAACAAATCCACATTTTATCCATACAAGCAGAATTCCCACAAGATAGATAAAGTTATATTCAAATTAGAGATATGCTAGAGGCAAATTGGTACTGTCCTTCATTAAAGATTTTTTTGTGGGTTTAGATGCTTGGCATAAGCATTACTTGTAATGTAAAGCACATATCATGAGACATTAGATACACGCAGGAGAATTGTCTCCATATAAAGTGAATTAAAAGTCTACACACTTGAATGGCAGTCCTCCTGACAAGTTTTCCTACCCAATGGTCTAAAGATTTCCATTTGCCATTTTAGAGAGGCATTGCTATGATGTCAGTATGAAGAAACTGTTGTGTGAGAACAATACAATACGAACATCATAATAAGGAGTAATATTACTGAAAACTACACAAACAGCGTAATGCATTTATCAGTATATTTTTACTAATTGCTGACTATTTGCCTGAATCCAAGTCAGCATTTCTTGTTCTAATAAAGTGTCTGAGTGATGTAAGAATTACATTATTATGTTGTTGTACTGCTAGAGACCAGATGCACCCAGTGGTTTCAATGAGCATGGGCTTCTATTGCTTGGAGGTCATTGTGGCTGCTGTTCTTGTAACTGTCCCTCAGGTATCCTTCAGAAGGTAGATTTCATAGGCTCTGAAGTAATTGCCTTTATTAATGAATAGGATGAGGGAATCAAATGCACCCTCAGCACATTTGCGGATGACACAGAACTAAAGGAAGTGTTTGTCTGTTGGAGGGTAGGGAGGCTCTGCAAAGGGATTTGGACAGGCTGGATCGATGGGCTGAGGCCAGTGGGATGAGGTTTAACACAGCCAAGTGTAGAGTCCTTCACTTGGGATACAAAAACCCCCATGCAGTGCTACAGGCTAGGGGAAGAATGGCTGGAAAGCTGCCTGGCAGAGAATGCCAGAAAGGGTTATCAAGCACTGGAACAGGTTGCCCAGGGAGGTAATTGAGTTGCCATCCCTGGATACGTTTAAAAGGCAAGTAGATGAGATGCTTGGGGAAATGATTTGTTAGTGGACAGGTATGGTTGGAGTTGGTGATCTCTAAGGTCTTTTCTGACCTAATGATTCTATAATTCTACAAACCATATGTATCAGCTGTTTCAAGCCTAATTGCATGGATGGTTTTCTTTTTTGTCAGAATGGGCTTTTTTAAGATTATTTAATTTCAAGGCGGCAGTACATATAAACAACTGTTACAACACAGTGCAATTAAGTCTTTGAGTACATGATTGGTTTGTCTAACTGGACATTGCCCATTGACTAGTACCCAATACTGCTTGTCTTTAAAACTTAATAATTTAGGGATTGTGAAAGCTGAGGGCTGGACAGCTATTTTGTGTACAGTCCTCCCTCTACAAGACAACATGACCACAGGCTTTACTGTCACTCCTCCTTCAGTAGGTCTCAAAATTTCAAGAAAGTGTTATTGTTCACCTGTATTTACTCCTCTGCTTTTCTGGAGCTCTGCTCTTACTAAAACTTGAAGTGTTAAATAAAAACTACAAAATTTAACTAAAAAAAATGAAATTCCTGCAACAAACTTATGCCTCTTCTCATAAGACAGTGTCCATTTTCCAATACTTAGAGGTAAGACAACATAGAAACAGAGCACACAGGCAAGTTCATTTCCTGCAATTAATTACAAAGCAAGTAAGTCTTCAGGTCAGTGTAATGACAGCGAGACTTCACACTCTTCCTGCCATCACAGTGAAATGTCATAATGCAGTGATACATCACTAGGGAATTCAAAGGAAGTCGTGCGCACGTGTTCCTACCATGGGGATTTTTTTGATGTCACTTCCAAGAGCTTCAGTATACTCCACAGGAAGTCTTACATGTGACAATGAGGAACAAATTACATTTTTGTAGTTGCTAATACCTAGAGCTATATAAGATATGGAAAAGGATGGGCATGAATTGTTTTTCACAACATGAAAGTCATGATCCTTGAAAGTCACAAAAATGCCTGTGGGTTCGCTTGTGAAGTGTGAAAGAAGATAAATTTAATTATTAAAATAAAAATCTTCCCTCACCTTAAAACATCCCTTACTTTCTTCATAAGCAGTCATTCTTTTGAGAGAAAACAATTTCTGATAAACAGTTATTTCTAGTATTTTTAAGTAGAGGTTTACTAAGAGCTTTTACCAGGTTTTTATTGAATAAATATTTCTGCATATAAAAGTTCTTGCTACTTACATTGGGAATGCTACAGAAGCAAGATCCTTATTATACAGTTGTCATATTTCCTTTCATATTTTATTGTTTTTACAGCTATTGAATTTTTACATTTCTTTCAGTCCAGTCTGCAACAACTATAAATAATTCCTTAGCCCTTAAGAATGTTGTCCATGCTTTGAACCAAAGTTAGTGTTTTCTCTTACATTTTCTTTTTCTTGTGAAAAAGCTTCTAAAATAATTTTAATGATTCCAATTGGTAGTTCCCCTCTGGACTTCTACGGTTCATGTATACAGTTTAGCTAATTAGGGAATCAGGCATAGTCAGGAAACTCAAAAAAAAAAAAAAAAAAAAGGTGCACTGCTATCCTTAAGAAGAATGTATGATTGAGGTAGAGAGAGACAGAAACTTCTTTTCTGCTACCTTTTCTGCTACAGTCTGCCCAGGGAGGTGGTTGAGTCACTGTCCCTGGAGGTGTTTAAGGTGAGGGTGGATAAGGTGCTTAGGGACATGATTTAGGGATTGGTGGGAATGGTTGGACTCGACGATCCAGTGGGTCTCTTCCAACCTGGTTATTCTGTGATTCTGTGATACCTGAAGATCCACCTGAACATTTTTGCTGTTTATATCCATTTCTCCGCAGGGTGCAGTTTCAATCTTAGTCCCATCAGAAAGGAACCCGTTTTGAGTACACCAGTTCTGTGCCTCAGAGTGTACCTCGGAGTTACACAGGTGTGGATGTAAAACAAATTTATCCACCAAAGGAACCTCTGAAGTTTACCAGGTAACTAATATAGACACATTATATGTGACCCGCTCCATAACAGCTGCAGCCATGACCTGGTTAGATGGACAGAGAAGGGTTCCTTTAAGTGAGTATAGATGTCCTTGACCCATGTACAGCCTGTGTCTCCCTCTAGAGACTTGGAACTTTTAATAGGTTGCATTTAACTGTGACAAAGGTGCAGCAATTCTGAATTACCAGCTCATGCAATAGAAGTTTATGATTCAGATCAAGAGGTTTCAGTCTTAAACTCTGCAAATAAATTGCTTGGCATCATTATTATTCAGGAAGGAATAACGTGAAGTTAGAATTAAGTGTCCAAGTTAAGGGCTTTGAGTTCTATCAAAGGTAGGAACCATAGATTTAATGTCAGTCTACACCTCCTATTTCACTTAGGTCTGCCTGTGATTTCAATTCTATGGATTTAATAATCAGTAGAGTTTTATTCCATTTTTTTTTAAAAAAGGGAAAATGCCATTGACTTCAAAGGACCTTTGGCTCGGACCCTATGTGGGGGACAATCTGAAAATGGAAATGCTGTTATCTCAGCTGAAATGTGCTGAATTACACAGACTAATGTGATATCAATTCATAAGAGAGTACATGCCTTCAGTCACATCACTTTTTTTGAAAAAGTTCTTGTTCCTTAAAATTGCATATAAGACTTTCACTGCACTAAGGTCAAAGCTTCTTATTTCTAACATTTTACAATCCCTAGAGCTATTTTCAAATAATAAAAATTTGCTTTGATTGTCCTTGTGGAATCACTTCAGAATTTTGAATCCTTATGAGTGTTCTCTGACTTCCATCCCCATCTCAGCTCAGAATTGCTTCTTACAATAATCCCAGACTTTTCAGGGACTTGGTTCAGAAGAAAATCTGCCCGTTCATGCTCTGCACTAAATACAAACAGGGCAATTCAAGTACCAGAAGCAAGCAGGAAACATAAAAGAATACAAATTGACCTAAGCAAAATTGTTACATGATTATATTTTTCTGGTACTCAAGGTAGTTTCATCAATGCTAGTTTTACATCCTCTCATTGCAGTCCAAATACTGTCTGTGAGACTGGCAAATTGAAAAATTTCCTGTCAAGACCTATAGAAAGACCTTCAAGAAAGCACCAGGATGTTGCAGGTAATAGTGCAATAGACACTGTTAACATTTTAAATACTAAATTCAGCCAAGGAATAGCAAGACTTTCTTGTGATATCAGAGTGTCAGCAGGAGAAATCAAGATGAAAGCTTTATAATAAACCGTATAACTTTAACACACAGAGCAATAACCTATTTCTTTTCCTGAGAGCTTGGAATTAAAATGGGTGTAAGAAGAAAAGAGTTAGAAAAAGGCAGCACTGCCAGTTGTGCTGTTCCAGATGAAGAATCCAATACAGAGACAGTAACTAATACTAAAGTTCAGCTATTGTCTCCCAAGTTGTAGTCTGATTCTTTAATTACAATACTGGCCTTCTGTCTTCCTGTGCTTTTATTATAAAACAACAATGTGAGCAACCTGTTAACTATTTTGTAACTTTGTTTTTTCAGATTATTTAACTACAATGTCTTGAGCAGATTTCATCATAAATCATTGCTCTGTTTCTAATGGAATGGCAGCTCACTGCAGATCTTTTTACAAAAAAAACAGTAGCTGCCTATGTGTCTCATTTAATGAAAACAGCAATATTCAGAACATGAGCTGTATTTCCCAAGCTTGTGCTGTATTTAATTTTACAGATATTTCTTAAAATTTGATATAGTTTCTTGTAATGTCTTAAAATAAGAGCAAGGTCTAGTAGTTAGTGACCCTTTCTATTTGAAAGGTCTCTGCTGTCTTCTTTGGTGAATTTATCATTATCAGTTTACTGCCATTAAGTAACAATCCTTCCTTTGCAAATCTGTAAGTAGTAAGATTAACCAACACCTGTGCTTAAAACAAAGTCTACTTGCTTAATGGATATAGTACTGGTCAGGTAAGAAGGATTTTAGAACAATGAATGGTCATTCACATAGGGCATAATCTAACGATTCCTTGTGGTCTTAGGTAGTAGGACTACAAGGCAAGTTATTTTTCTCTGTTGAATGAAACCAAAAGACTCCTGCAGACTGTAGAAGGACGTAGTTTTCACTTTTTTTTGGTGAGATTTTTAAAGATGAGGAAAAACCAAATGCCAAACTACTATAATTTTTCCATGGTGTTCCTTCAGACAAACAAAATTAGTGTTTGTGTAAATACCCTTGTGTGTGTACCTATGTTGATTTAAAGGTAGATGCAGTTTACTGTAGCGATCCTTGAAATCAAAATGATTTATAATCTATATAATTATACATAATTCAAATACATATATTTGGATTAATGAAAAGACTATTAAACATTCTTTTACATTTGTTCACCTGCCATTAACTATATGGGAAATATAAATCCTATGGGTAGAAAATTTGACACAAGATAATGCCAAATGCAAAAAGACTAGTATATCCCCTTTAAAATATTGGCTGTATTATTTACAAATATGTTTAATGGATGCTGCAGTTTCTGAAATATATACAAAGAAGCACAGGAATTGACAAAGGAAACTAGTTGCAGTCCCCTCATTTATGCATTGTTATTACAGGCATGCCCACTACCACGGAAAAGCATGAACAAAATCCAGATTTCCAGAGTCTTATTCCAAGGAGTAACCAAAAGAAAATGCTTTCCCCTCCAGTACCTTGTACAGTAAATGAAACAGAAATGCTGCAGAACAAAGAAAAAGCAGTCTTATCTTTAAAGACTATGAAAATGGAAGCTACATAAAAGTTGTGAGGACAGACTCTATTTACTCAATTTGAGAGCTTAATCCACTCTTCCACCCCCTTAGCCCCATGTTCTCCCATCATATTTAGCAAATTATGGAAATTGATGAGTAGAGAGCAAGAGGTAGATACCAGCCTTCACCAGGGAACCAATTAATGACACTTCCCTTGAGTAATTAGATCCCTAAATTGGTAGCTCTTTTATCAGCATGGCTTTGTTTGGCCTTATGAATTCAAGCTGCTCAGTGAGAGGAGGTGTTCAAGATGCTTTCGTCCCCAGGTTGGTGACAAGGGTGAACTCCTTCAGTGTCCATGCCTAACCACTTTGCTTGGCAGTATCAGCTCCTCAACTTCTCTCATTTCCTACTGAGAAGTTCTTTGGGCTTCATGGTACCAACAAAAAGGATGGTCTCAATTGTTGCTGCCAGATGGATCATTCCCATTCCTTACCACAACTATTCACACAAGACATAGAAAGTGCTACACTTTTAACTGGGTCACTGCAAAGGTTTTATGGCAGAAATATGCATGAAAGAAATGCCTAAAAGTTTTAGACCCCAAGAAAATAAAGCAGTACTAGCTGATAGCCTGCATTACCACATTACTGTTTGCAAGTGAGATAGACTTAATCCTGGATTTTAATATAAAACACTCAAGATACAGAAAAAAATTGCATTAAAATCCTCATTTTCTTTCATATCCATGAATTTTAGTCTTTCTTAACATTCTGTCTTTTCTTAGTACTATATACAGCTTTCATATGTGCATGGTGTAGCAGGTGGGGGAGCGTTAGATTTATAGTCATTTAGGTTGGAAAAGACCTTTAAGATCAGAGTCCAACTCTCAATCAGCACTGCTGACCCCACCACTAAACCATGTCCCTAAAGCATGTTATGAACATAAAAGGTGAAAGAAAGCCAGAGATGCAGATCCATAAACTTGTGTAGAATATATAATGCCCATGTCACACATATTTCTCTGTGTTTCGTTAAAGTTTAGAATCATAAGAATAACCAGGTTGGAAGAGACCCACCAGATCATCGAGTCCAACCATTCCTATCAAACTCTAAACCATGCCCCTTAGCACCTCGTCTACCCGTGCCTTAAACACCTCCAGGGAAGGTGAATCAACCACCTCCTTGGGGAACCTCTGCCAGTGCCCAATGACCCTTTCTGTGAAAAACTTTTTCCTGATGTCAAGCCTGAACCTTCCCCGTTGGAGCTTGAGGCCATTCCCTCTCGTCCTGTTCCCTGTCACTTGGGAGAAGAGGCCAGCTCCCTCCTCTCCACAACCTCCTTTCAAGTAGTTATAGAGAGCAATGAGGTCTCCTCTCAGCCTCCTCTTCTCCAGGCTAAACAACCCCAGCTCTCTCAGCCGCTCCTCATAAGGCCTGTTCTCCAGCCCCTTCACCTGCTTCGTTGCTCTTCTCTGGACTCGCTCCAGAGCCTCAATATCCTTCTTGTGGTGAGGGGCCCAGAACTGAACACAGGATTCAAGGTACAGTCTCACCAGTGCCGGGTATTTAGGGAGAATAACCTCCCTGGACCTGCTGGTCATGCCGTTTCGGATACAAGCCAGGATGCCATTGGCCTTCTTGGCCACCTGGGCACACTGCTGGCTCATGTTCAGTCGGCTGTCAACCAACCCCCCCAGGTCCCTCTCCTCCAGGCAGCTTTCTAGACAGACTTCTCCTAGTCTGTAGCTCTGCTTAGGGTTGTTGTGCCCCAAGTGCAGGACCCGGAATTTGGCCTTGTTAAACCTCATGCCATTGGATTCTGCCCAGCAGTCCAGCCTGTTCAGATCCCTTTGCAGAGCCTCCCGACCCTCCAGCAGATCCACACTTCCACCCAGCTTAGTGTCATCTGCAAACTTGCTAAGGGTGCACTCGATGCCTTCATCCAGGTCATTGATAAAGACATTGAACAGGACTGGACCCAGCACTGAGCCCTGGGGAACCCCACTTGTCACTGGCCTCCAGCTGGATTTAACTCCATTTCCCACCACTCTCTGGGCCCGGCCATCCAGCCAGTTTTCCACCCAGGAGAGTGTGCACCTGTCCAGGCCGGAGGCTGACAGTTTCCGTAGCAGAATGCTGTGAGAAACTGTGTCAAAGGCTTTACTGAGGTCCAGGAAGATACATCCACAGCCTTTCCCTCATCCAGCAGCCGAGTCACTTTGTCATAGAAGATCTCCTAAGGCACTCTTGGAGCATACTAATTCCATTGAAAGGATCTTATGAAAAGTCAAAATGTTACCAGTTTGGTCTGATGCAGTTGCCATGCTTTTAGTTACAGCAAGAGGAAGAAAACATAAATTTACTTTTGACTTTGTGAACATCTTTTTAATCTTTTACAAATATGCTGCAATAAATAGTTCCTGCTAACTTTATTACCAAAGGATTAAGGAAGTAAAGAAAAAGTGAATGGAGAAGACTTGCAGATCTTTGGTTTTAAAGTACATATCACTGTTTCTCTGGATTGCCGTTTGTGTAGCTTAGTTATATAAACCCAATTTTAAAACATTATTTCCAAAAAGCTTGGACTTGTTTCTCTAGAGGAGATAAAAACATCTTCAGACTACATGTTATTTAGATAAAAGATAAAAGCCATATATGATAGGCTTTTAATTTAAGGAACACCGTTTAAGGATTTTTCCATTAGACAGTGCAAATGATGTAGTTTATCCTTGCCAAAAAGGAAAAAAAGTTCCTTTGCACTTCCAGGGCTTTCAATTGTTGCTCGTAAAACTACTGTAATTCCCTGATAGAGACTGAGGCCAGGAAGAGAAAAAGTTGGTTTATATTTACCATTTTATTAATGTAAACTAACTAGTTAGTAATTTTAAGGACACTCAGTTAAGTTTATTAAAGCATAATTTTTCTATCAAACTAAGAAAAAGATGTTTATTTTTTGCATTTATTCCAATAGTGATATTTACTTCAGTATTGGCTGAAACACTGAAACAAATACTTCTGATGAACAGGGACTTAATTAACACCTTATTGTTATTCACTTAACAATAGTTAAGACAACCACAAGCAGCATTTACTATTGTTCTTCAGCTGATCATACAGACTTGATTTGGTTTTGTATAAGCTCAGGCAGAAAAATTGGAGAGAGATGACTAAAAGCACATACAGTTTTGATCAATCTATTTGTAAAGAAATGTATTGAGAAGAAAGGAGCAGTATCTTCAGTCATCTCAGTGGGAGGATATCCTGGACATCGTATATCCTCACTGAGCCCTGATGAGCTGTGCTTCCTGTCAATCTAAAATAATGATACATTAGACATTTGTTATCTTTGTGAAGAAATGTCTCCTTGAAATATGTGAAGAGAATAGTATTTCTCCTTTTTTTTCGAAGCAGAAATAAACACTTGATATTTAATGCAGTGCTACTGTAAACTGGGAAACATCTCTCCGCATAGTACAAAGAACAGCTTTTTGGAGCAGGCTTTTTAAGCATATAATTTTACTTTGTCTCTAAAGCTGTTTTATGTTAAAAGAATGAGACTAAGTACCTACAAGGAAGATCTTGCCAAGAGTAAGTGGACTCAGGCAACCACCCTTTTAAAGTGTATCATTGGCTGCATATTTCATGTTCTCTAAGCTAGGACTCATGGCAACTCATTTTAGCTAGTCACAAATAAGTGTCTAGCCAACCTAAGATAAAAAGAGAGAGGCAAATCCAAGGGTGTTTAATTTCATTTTAAAAGAGGAGGAATGAGTGACTGGCTCATCAGAGTTTTCGTAGGATGTCTTGCCTTTGATTATGGAAAGTTCCTGAATGCCCAGCTTGGACTGGAAATGTAACTGTTAGATGGTAAAATGCAGCTGGTCAAGCATCACCTTTTAGTCTTAACCACATCATCGTCATTAAACTTTCTAACCAGTGAGTGAAAGCCTTTATGTCCAGTTGTTGCATGTCTTTATTAACAACGTGCCTGGTTTTAGTCAACATGCTGAAAAATAAAAAGCATTTTTCTCAGTAAGAGTCAAGTAAGAGTCAAGTTTAACCAAAGCTTGAAATATTCGTGGTCAGAGACATCTGAAATTTGCATATGATTCATCTTAGCTGCAAATGGTAGGAGAAGGAAGAGAAAAATCACATATTCATTTTTTTAATTCTTGCAGTGTCTATGTGCAGCAGTATGTGGCACTCAACACATCTTGTTATGTAATAGAACTAAACTAGGAACAAGGATCCTGCTGATTTTTTATTATGAAAGAATACTTCAAATAACGCACAGCTTTGAAGCGGTTAGTTGCTCAAGTCACGACTCAGTGGTGCCTGAGCATCTGCAAGGAGTTACATATATCTATAGTGGATGACTCATTTCCAGTTTTATACAGAGATACGTGTGTCGCATCTTTGATTAATGGTACTGGTAGTGAGAAAGATAGTAGGCAGGAGAAATTCTAAAGAGGTCACTGCAGTCATACACATTTGTTAGACAGAGTCTGATGACATCCATAATTGTTACAATTGCTTTAAATTGTCCTAACTTGAAACATCTTACTTGGGAGGCAAATTGTACAGGGCTCTCAGATGCAAAGGGAAGAATCTGAGATTTCAGTCTAAGTTGAGGATTTTTCAGTATTTGATAAAATTTATAATTTCCTAGTTCTGTAGAAGTGTCAAGCACAGTATTTCCCAACAGAGGAATGTGGTGTCAAGGATCAGTTCAGCAAGTGAGCTACTTACTCCTCAAAGTAAACTCCTTGTGGATGTTTTTATACAAGCAGCAAGATTGTGTTTAACAAGGAAGACATTCTACACAGCATTTTCTATCTCAGAAAAGTATCTGTTTGATGTCAAGTAGATTTTCCAGTATTTTTTTCAGTTTAATCTAATTTTCACTATCTACCATCATCAGTACTGGACATCTGTACAGTATAGAATATATTTGATATTTTCCATTCAGCATCTCTTAACTAGGAAATACAAAAATGCTTCTCAATCTTCCCCTACTCTGGAGTGAGAGGGATGGGCAGAGGCATCTTGGCTGTAGGACCGCATGTGGATTTTCAGTCATTAAAAAAGTGAGTCCATGGCCAAATGCCAGAAGATTCCTGTTGTTTGAAAGATGGCAGGGCCCTTCCTAGGCAGCTGCCTCTATGGCAGTTGCAAATTGGTGATAAATGGAAGGCATGGAAAAGGCTCCTCTGTCTCTTCCTTAATCAAGTTTGGGGATCTACATACCGAACAAAATTACTTCGAAAATATTTTTTCTTAATTCAGTTATTTAAAAATATATTAAATTATCTAATGGCAGGGTATATTTCTCAAACATTAAAGCTGAAATTAAGGCTAGCAAATCTTATTAGTCACTTTAGTTCAGAAGTCTAGGCATGGAAATGAAGAAAATATGTGTCAGAATATCTTATAGATTTTGATTGGTGGCATCTACTAGTTTACAGGCAAAAAATGTGTAGAGTTTAAATGCCCGAGTTCTCTTTGAATTGCTCTATTTTTAATCAGAAGTTATTATTTGATGTTAATGTGATTCAGCTCCTATGACTTGAAGCATTATATGGGCAAATTACATTCTACCTCAAAAAACTTTGGTTGCAGTAAATAGAAATTAATCTCTGTAAATTTTTACATATTCAGTATTGGTCACATAATTAGAGGACAATCAACACACAAGAAAAAAATAACATTACTCTTAGTATTTTCTCTGGAAACATATTTTAAACACTTCATTACTGAATAGACACAACATTTGTGCTGGCTTATTGACTTAAAAGTTAGTGCTGTTTCTCATGTGCAGTGGAGCAGAAATTATCAACAGTCTTAAGCAGTACCTAATGCTAACTGAATAAATAAAGATTTTGTAATACAATTCACTCTTCAGAAATGCATTCAGGGAAAATGAGGGGAGCAGGAGGAGCAATAGAATGACAACAGAATATTACATGCTGTGTTTACTGGGATAAACAGTCTCATTTGTCTATAAATGTTGAATGAATGAAAGCAATAGTTTTTTAAGAAACATTATTGCAAGGCTGTGTGCAAAACCAAAATATTGGTAACTTCAGTTTGAAGCTTTCAGATTAAATCTTCTGCACAAAAAATACCTTTAAAAATATAACACTCTTTTGCTTTTGTTCTTGATAACTATTTTTAAGGATAGTTCTTTAGAAGTTTAATCTGTCATCTCTAAATGCTAGTTCTTTTTCTATCCTGTTGTTTAAAAAGTGCATGAGGGAAATGGGAAGAATAACTGTTTTCTATTGCAAGTATTTTCTTTTAATGATATTCAGAACACTAAATTATATTCTTGCAAATAATTACATGGAATAATTCTGCAATAGAGAGAAGTCTATCCTCCTGCTACCTCTCCACCTCATCTGTGCAGAGCCAAAACCTATTTTAAGTGCAGTCTGCTTCCCTACATTTTTAGAAGAACTATATTTAATACTTGGGATGAAAACAAGCTCATCTACATTGATATAAATTTTCAAAATGCATTAGTATCCTTAATGAATGTATATATCAAGGTGTACCTTGAGGTGAACATGTCAACATAAAATAAACTTACCATAATCCACATTAGTTTGTAGAGTAAAAACTCAGAAAACTGACAGACTATTTGAAAAAGCAGAACAGTTAAAAACTGATTCTTCAGAGATGTGTGTTTAAACCACACTCTATATTCCTTTCATTCCCAAGATGAAGATATTGTTATCACAGATCTTATGACTTGAAAAATCACATTCTTGAATTAATGCCAGAGTCCACCTATGCTGCAATGTAATATAATAATGAGATCCCTAGTGCAATTAAATTTTATGAAGCTCAGGCATGGTCAGGGGGCTCATATATTAAAATGGAAAGGTCAGTGACATTCTTTTTTTTTAGAAAGTTAAGTAGCTACTAAATTGCTTCAAAATTGGAAGAATACTATTTATTCAACATAATCATCCAGTAATGCATAGCTATTTTTCTTTCTTTTCTCTTCCAGTGGAGAGGCCAGTTTTGTGCATTCCCTCCTCAACTATGCAGGTAAGCAGCGCAGACACATGCTGACCAGACTGACTGGAGTCCTAGCTGCAGTCTGGGCTAACGTTAGTGCCTACCAGAGGGTATCCAAATAATGCAACATGCTTCTTTTGCAAAATCATCTTCTTGTGTCTAATTACTTGCATTTGAGGACTGCCTAATCTATAGGTGCTGTCAAAAAATTGATTTTTGGTATTAGAAGCACCTCACAGCAGCAAACACTGCATGAATACTGCAGACTGTGGCAAGGCAGGCTGCTTCTCAGGGTTTAACCTGTAATATATGAAAGGTAGTTGCCCTGTTACATGTGATGGGAAGATTGCTGTAGAGTAGGCAGTATACCCTAAGTATGTGGTGTAGTTAGACACATTATGTGTTGCCCATATGTATGACTACAGATGCCATGATTTTGGATGGCAACCAGTCAGTCTTCTGACTAAGATAAATAACTCTGAAGCTTACATATCAGCCTTTGTCTTGTCCAAACAAGCTTGAGCCTTTTTATTTTGAGTGTCCTTCATTACCTTGTTGTCTCATTTCTCTATTTCTTTTTGTTACTCTTCTGACCATATTCAGGTGCTGACCTCTTCTCTCTGGTGATCAATGGATAGGACCCGAAGAAATGGCAGGAAGATGTACCAAGGGAGGTTTTGGCTGGCTTTTAGGAAAAGGTTCTTCACCCAGAGGGTGGTGGAGCACCAGAACAGGCTCCCCAGGGAAGCAGTCATGGTGCCAAGCTTGACTATATTCAAGAAGCATTTGGACAACACCCTCAGGCACATGGTGTGAATTTTGAGGTTGTCCTGCACAGGGACAGGAGTTGGCCTTGATGATTCTTGTACTTCCTTTCCAACTCAGAGCGTTCTGTGATTCTGTGATTTTATCTTTCAAAACACTATGCAAAGAAGAAGAAGGTACTAATTAGACCATCGGCTGTATGACTGTTACTGTCTTTAATATGCCTTTAATACAGTTCTTTTCTGACACTATTAATTTCAAGATTAGAATGTAAACACATATTATTGAAATTTGAGTAAGACAATAATCTGACTTAAAATCATGCTACAATTTGCAGTTTTCAGATTTTCTTAAGGAAATTAGTTGCTATGAGCAGAATACTAAAAATGTGCTGTATGGAAGATGACAGAAGGACAACTCTGCTATTATATTCTTGAAGCAAGAAAAGAGTAGTGAGATGTACAAGCTGGTCATGTTAATAGGCAAATACTGACATTTTATGAGCAAGCAGAAAATTATCAAGTCTGTTTGAACTAATAAATAGCAGTTATATTATCTGGAACAAAGACCAATCTGGAAAAGAGGCATTAAGAGAAAGACAGGATTTCTTCAATGACTATGATGGATATGGGCACCTAAATTTCACCTAAAATAACAAACTCTAACGTAAAGGAGACTACTTCTGTTGTTAGGAGTGAGAAAGAAGCTTATTTAAAGGGCATTTCAAAGCCCATTTCCTGATGCTTTGAATGTAACTCCGGATAACTTCTTTTCCTCTCTTTCTAGGTACTAAAAGAGAAATCCTACTGCTGCTAATACTTGATACATTTTAAAGTGAATATTCACTTCAGCCAAATTTTAAACAGTTTGATTAATCACTTAAGTGCCTCTAAAGTATTTTGCCTAATGTTATGTAATGAGAACACTCTCTAAAATAACTGGAAGTTATTACAACAACTAAAATACTCCAAGGATTATCTGTATAAGTAAAGTAGTCATGTTGTTCAAATAATCTAATTATATATAAATGTTATTGCAGTTAGAGTACTCTATATCCAGAATGAAGCAGTGTATCTGCCTTTTCATGCAATGGTCATAAACAAAACTGAATATTAAGCTGAAAGAAATGTGATGTATTTATTTGCCTCAGATATTTAAAACCAACTTGTTCACTGATGAAATTGTGTCAGAGGTAGCAGATACAAAATTGTGGGAGAATCACTGACTGCTGTAAAGAAGACTATTCCCCAGCTGTAGTTATTGTGAAATATGGTAAGAGAAGAGAGGGAAAAGTGACTTCAAACATCAAAGATAAAAATGACACTCCTTTCAATAGAGAGCTCTGTTTGCATGGTGTCAAACCCAGATCACTAACTACTCCATTGATTCAAAACAATGGGCTAACTTAAATCAGTCACTCAAGGAAATTTACTCAAGCTGAGGCAACGTCCCAGAAATTCTTTCTGAAAGGTAAAGATAAGCAAGCATAATATTAAAACACGGTATCTTGTGCAATGCTTCTCAGAATGATTAAGACCTTATTAGAGAAGTTAAAAAAGGAAACTGTATTGCTCAAATAATGGATTTGTCCTATTTACATTTATCGAAGTGTTTCATTCAGCCTTCTATACAGATGAAACTATAAGACTTCAAGATGAACCTAGAATAAAACTGCCAGAATAGGACCTGTGATTACTTTTTTCATCAATGTAGGAAAAAGTCGTGTGTGAGTCTTTAGTGAAAGGAATACTTTGTACTGGAGTTCCAGTGCGTACAATTAGTCAATAATGTAATTTTGAGGATTATTCAAAACACTCAGCACAAGCCTATCAATATTTCCTCTAAAACCTACCCAAGATGATTGTCATACTTGGATCAGTGTTTATTTTCAATGAGCAACAGAAAGAAATTACCTAAAACGTACTCTTTAAGAAGTTTTAGCAGGTTAAAAAGAAATTGTAAGATAATTCAAAAGTTATGAAAAGTACTACCAGTGCCAGAAGGAAAGACAGCTATTTTATCTTCTTAACCAAATCAATGTACTTCTCATCCAAAATTAAGTCCAGTATCCTTGGCATTTCATGAAATAAAGTGCAAGCTACTGACAGTAGAATGAAAAGATGTTGAAACTTAAGACTAAGTAAAAAGCCATCAAAACCTTCTACTTTATGTCCATGAATGCTACAAAAATTGCAAGTTTGGCTTGTTAAAACAAAAAGGGAGGGGGAAATTAAAAGAATGCTAAGGTAGAAAAAATAAATTAAAAAAATATTAAGAAAAGCTCAATAACTGAATTGGAAAATGGTAATATGGTGTTAGAGGTAGGTAAATCCTGTGGATTGCAGGATCCACAGTCTGCCTCTTCTCCTGACCTCATTCTGTCTAGGAGATGCCACATAGACCTCTTGTCCTATGTACCCCAACTTCAGCTTCAGGTTTACTAGCAGCTCACACGTCTCAGAAAGAGCACACACAGAGAAGATAATCAGACATAGCATATAGGATCAACAGCAATGCTCATGCTCATGACTCAGCGAGACAAGTGTGCTGAGCAGCAGGTGGCTTAAGTGCCACTGGCCCCTTTTATAGCGCTCCTCCATTTCCCCATCCCTGGTCCTCCATGATTCATCTTGATCCCTTCTTTTCCCTGACTATGACCCATTACTTAAACATCTCATAATGAGTTTTGCAGCATCCTGAACTTGTCTTTGCTCCAACACAAAATTTTCATTCCATGAATTCTGGATCTCATAGTAAATCATAGAACCTTTTGCACAAAAATCCCCCTTAGCATAGCATTCTGGAAAGGTTTCTTTCTTTGATCTTTATATATATACACATATATAAAAGTATATATATATATATATATTTTTTTTTTAAACTAAAGGCCCTGGACTGATCGTTCTCTTTTGATGCTGGTTCAGTATGCTGTCTGCTCAGCTTACTTAAGCTTCTTGGTCTGTCACTGTTCCTTTGTTCATCACCTAGTCTCTGTGCTTAATTTGATTAGGTTTTAATAAGATAACCTAATGCATAGGACTAGAGAAACATCCCCAAGGTTACAACTCTACCATTCCATCACTGGCAACAGCACCAGCTAATTTTCTCTGCAACCTCCTTAAGCTCCTTTTAAAAGGAAGGCTCTTTCACTTTTGCAGTGACTAGAAAGTTATTTCAGTCCCCTGACGCTTTGACTTCAGAAATTTTCTTCTGATTTCCATCTTAGCAGTAATAATGGCCTGTCTACACCTATTTGGTTTTCTGCCAGCATTGTGCACTGGATTAAATTGTTTTCTTTCACTGGCCTGCACTTCCCTCATAAAAACAGTGATGATAGCCCATTGCAGCCTTCAATTTAATGACCTAAATGATCAAATTCCACTAGACACTCCTCATATGAAAAACTTTGTATTCTCATGATCAGATTTTAGGGTTTTGTGTTTAAACAAAAGGAACAGCAATTACTCTGATTCCCCCAAACACAAAAATAACCTGGAAAAGCCTAATGATTGTATCTCCTTATGAAATAATAACATAAAGCCTCTTCAGTATTTTAATTTTATAAGATATTTGGATTTACCATATCTTAGGTATTTTTCAGAAGGATATAAATAATAATGTTTCTGTGATATAATTTGACTTGACAATTTTAATGAAAAGGGTGATGATGGGTTCATAGGGCTCTTTGTTAAGCAGCTTTTGGATAATTAATAACTTCTGAGCATTGCCTTATGGATCAGTTGCATCTTAATATGCTGATATAATTAATAGTAATGAAATACATTTTTTAGGATACTTTACCTCTAATTAGCTATTGGAGGCTGACTTAAATGGGCACTTCACAAATGAATCTTGGCTTGTAAAAACATCTACTATATTTTGATCTGCTGTCTTAACATCAGTTTGAAAAAGGTAAGGCTTTAACTAAAAATCTGAAATTAAGCAAACATGAATTAGTCTAGAAACTGGAAGAAACCATATAGTTGACAGAATCAGATACAAGAATAACCTTTGAATAGGAAATATCAGGCAAAAGCCTAGCCACTTTAAGCTGGAGTTTGGCACCATGTTGCTAAGAAACCATGATATGTATGCATACAATACAGGAGGAGTGGATGCCACTGCATCAGCTGGACTCCACATCTCAAATTAAATTATCAGCTTTCGTCCACCTGTGTGAGAGACCAGCTGCTACCAGTCATAGTGGAAGGGAGATTGTGTCAGAAGCCTACATGGCAGCCAAGGCTGAAGTATGAGTGATGCTTGTCCTTCTCTTGGCTATCTTAGTGCACAATGACTTCTTGTTCTAATGCATGTGTTCCAGAGTGGTGAGAACACAGTGCCAGTCTATGAAATATTGACACATCGGCCCTCACCTGTTTAAATTCCATGCTGAGTGGAAGCATCCAAGGGTAGTTATTTCAGAAACAGAAATACCATTTTTTATTAGATCTACTAATAATTTATTACATTGCTCTCTATAACTACCTAAGAGGAAGTTGTGGAGAGGAGGGTGCTGGCCTCTTCTCCCAAGTTCCAGGGGCCAGGACAAGGGGCAATGGCCTTAAGCTCCGCCAGGGGAGGTTTAGGCTGAACATTATGGAAAAATTTTTCATGGAAAGGGTCATTGGCTCTGGAACAGGCTACCCAGGGAGATGGTTGAGTCACGTTCCCTGGAGGTGTTTAAGGGATGGGTGGATGAGGCACTGAGAGACATGGCTTAGTATTTGATAGGAATGGTTGGACTCGATAATCCAGTGGCACTTTTCCAATCTGGTGATTCTATGATTCTATGATTACTATTCTGGTGACAACTTGCATGCTGTCCAAAGTGAAACCTATGGGAGGAGACACTGTGCATAAATGCACACATCCATAGGACCAGGAAGGCTTGGGAATATCACATATCTACAGTTTCCTAGGAGAGAGGTGTGCCTCTGGCAGATGAGCGGAAGTATTGGCAGATGCAACCTAATATTAAGGCTGGCCCAAAATTCATTCCTTCGATAGATTCTACCACGTGGTCAGTGGAGCAGAAATTTGGAAAGGAAGTTATAGTTTGGTGTCTGGACCAGTGCCAGCAAAACAGCAGTGCAGTGAATGAAAAGTCATTGAGTTTTGTGTCTGATATCTTGCATAAGCAGTGTTTCACAAATGCTGCTGGAGTCAAAAGGTGCAGCTGATCAGGATGTGATCTGTAGTACAAGGGAAAATTGCAGGCATAGCAACCAAACCTGGGGTGGCTTAGTTGTCAATAAGAAAACTGGAGACCTTGGTCGAGCTTACAAAACTGATCTTGTACCTAACAGATGAACTGTGATATTTTCTCACCGGTGTGCTACCTGGCAGGGCCTTGCTGTAAACATCCCTGTACTGCTCAGTTGAGGAGACACAAAGGCAGGACAAAGTCTCTGCTTATACATGATGAAAACTAACACGCATGCGCAAGATGGCTTTAGGCACTGTCAGGTTCCCTAATGAATTTTTCAGTGTGATCCTGTGCACTGTGTAAACAGTGTAGGAAAGGTCTCGGAACTGTATGTTTGCCCCCCCTGCAATCATATGTATGCTGTCTGCTGAACTGGGTTTTGCAAACTTGCATGTGAAATGCTGCATTCTGATTATCTAATTCACCTGGAAGCCTTCCAGACTGCTTTTCTAATCCCTCTCATCACATCAGTGTTACATCAGTCTTATCATTGGCATATTTAACTTGAGCACAGAGCCAGGACTCTATTATGTAAATAAGTTAGAAGAGAAATATTGGAAAGCAGTAAAATACCCCTTTTTCCCCTGTTAATGCTATTTAAAACTATTTAAATATCTGCTCTGGGGTCAAGTAGCAAAATTAATCCCCATCTATAGATTTTCCTTGTTCCAGTTTCTTTCAATGTAATCCTATCAGAGAACAGATAAAAGGAATATCCAAGTGAATGTGAAGTTTTGTACACTTCATGGGCTGTAATTCTCATAGACTGTAAGTTTGCTAAAGTCTGGTAATTTAGAATAGAATTTGTCTTCTAACAGCTAGAGAGGCCTCATGCTGCAAGTGGATGAAAGAGAGTCAGTTCTCTAAATAAGTGAAGAGCTTTCGACCCTCATACTTCCACCTAGGTTTCCCATGAGCTTTTACCCAAATGGTTTACTACCAGCTGTGAGTTAAACAGAGATACAAACCCCATTCAGACACACTAAATGAATTAATTTGCAGTCACATTATTTCTATAGTCTAATATTGTATCTTCCAGGTCTTTTCCAGGTATGTTTGTTGGAATCAGGCAATTCATTTGTCACCAAAAAGGAATGTCAGCAAGGTTGTAAGCTAACATAGGTCTTTTCTTATGGTGTTTCTTAGAGAGAAATAGGATTTCTGCCACTTGGCTTACTCTTATCCTGCAGTTTCTAAGATGACAGCATGAGCAGCTCTTGTTTTCTTCCCCACTTTTACATTTTTCAAGGCAACATAAAGTTGGTACAATCAGATTTTCATTATTGTACCAAGGTAGGTGTCTTTTTCCAAGTAACAAGTGATAGGACAAGAGGAAATGGCCTCAAGTTGGGCCAGAGAAGAATTTACATTGGTTATTAGGAAAAAAAATCTCCACCAAAAGTGTAATCAAGCACTGGAACAGGCTGCCCAGTGAAGTGGTCAAGTCGCCATCCATGGAAGTATTTAAAGGATATGTAGAGGTGCAACTTAGAGACATGGTTTGGTGGTAGACTTTGTTATGCTAGGTTTATAGTTGGACTTGATGATGTTAAAGGTCCAACCGATATGATTCTGTGATACTATGATTTGTGTGAAAATTCTGTTTTCCCATATAGCACCACTGTATTCCAGAAATACTGCTGGGAGCACAGAAAAAAGTGAGAGGCCTGGCAGAGACTGGTGAAATGAATGCCTCTACAGACGAAAGAAAAAAATCTCCAAAACATTGTTTAAGTCCTGGCAGAAAATTAATCTGAAGACCAGATTTGTCTAGCAGAAAAAATACAGAATCATCAGATGTTTAGGGCAGAATTTGAGCTAAGTTTCTGGGTGCTTGGACAAAATGAGGAGTCCAAATTTTGGCATTCTAGATGGTTAGATAGGTATTTGGGTTCAGGAATGAATCCATAGATAACTTTGTTGAAATATTTGTTCTACTGAGAAGACCTATGTTGCCTACACAGGGAAGGTGAAAATGCTTAAGGTAGTCTCTTCCATTAGTGATTTTTGTATTTTCCTATATAGTTGTAATATTGTAAACCATAACCCAGGCATTGTAAACCAAAGCAGAAGTGATTCCAATGAGTCACTTAATATTGTTGCAACTGCTTAGCTTCCATTTCCCTCAAACATAGTAAGAATCTAACACAATTGAGGTAGGTAAGGTTTTTAAATATTCTTGTTAGTGGATTTAATTGTCTAGTTTTTGAAAGCTTTCCTAAATGGCATTTTTGGTAGTTTATCTGTGCTTCTATTGGACTGCGTTGAATAATTTGTTGAGCAACTTGGGTAAAGTATTTTCAGGCTTTAAAACTTATAGATTTATTTTCTGTAGGTGTCTGAAATAAACTGGCCTGTCAGCTGCTAGCTGTTGTCACTTAGCAAATAGCCCAGAAAGCAGTAGATCCTAGTCTGATAAAAACAATCAATTCCCTGAATCCAAATATGACAACACGTAATTCTTTCAGTGGTATTAAGACCTCTTACTTTTACTGGAGAATATATTTGATTTATTTGCAGTGGGGAGCCTTTATGAAACTTAGTCTGGCAGTGAGTAGTAGCAATACATTACAATAACTCTTGTTCTTTACAGTCTTAGAGAGAGATCAGAAAACTGAGTATTTAAGACAGCAATCTTAACTTCTGAGTGCTACATGAATCCCTGCCTAGGTTTTGGTGAGTTTGTAAAGTAAAAGTTTCTGCTGCTTGCTGTGGGATTTTCTCTATTATAGTTTGTATGATATTTCAAGTAGTTATGAGTAAATGTATCTAAGTATAATGCTACTTTGGTTTGGCTATATGTTCAAAGAATAAACCCTCTATGGACAATGACTGTGCAGAAAAGAAAGCCAAAATTGAGAAGCTTCAATATTGTTTGCGATAATAGAATAAATGAATGAAGAACTAGGGAATACAGTGAATTTTAAGCTGATTCACACATGCAAAACAGCTCTGCACACCATATGTACGTTTGCAGGTAATGTACTGGGACATAAAGCCACTTAGATCAGTGGATTTACAAAAATTTCCATAATTGAAAAATTTTGACCCAGTTTATCTAGGTCAACATAAACTTTCTGTTCAAGATTGAGCAAGCATCTTCATAAGAATTCATCTTAATATCCGTGCTCACCTGGCCCCCTTTAAGAAGTATGCAGTGGAGTAGAGAAATGAGAATATTCTTCAATCCCTTCAATTTCCATCTGATAGTAATTTAAATGTGTGGATGAAATATCTCAGTGTATCTGCTTTCCATGGTGGGAAGTGTTTCTATTTGACTGTAATTTCCACTGACAGCGAAATTAAAAATAACCACAACAGACCCAAGGGACAATTATTATTGCTGAATAACAAATAGAAAACTTCAACTCAAGCAAGATCCGTTGTTTCTATGTGTAAGACCAACACATAGAGTACAGAGCATTTTCCATAGCATAGTCACAATTGTGGTGGAAGGCTATATTTTCTCATCTTTATTACCTACTAATTTTTGTGGAAAGCTAGTGCATCATTCTTTGCAAGACCCTCTGGAAAAAGAACAAACGCTTTGCAGCCACCCTCATGGCAACATTCTGAATACAATTATCACACTTGCTCTAGAGGGAAATGTTCTGTGGGACAAAACACATACAACTGGCAGTTGAGATAATTCAAATCTATTGGACAGTATGTTACCTAAAATTAAAGAAGTCTTTCACATAATGAGCATGGAAGAATGAGAAAGATGTTTTAGCCATCTTTCCAGATCCACAATGCAAAGATGCCAGTCAAATAAAGAGACTGTAATAGGTAATTCTGAAAGCCAGGAGTCAGCAATGATTAATGAAAACCAGGGTAACTTTGGCCACTGATATTAGGATATGACTTTGTACTTCGCCTTGTTAAACCTTATCCCATTGGCCTCAACCCATCTGTCCAGCCTGTTCTGATCCCTTTGTATAGCCTAATGATGTATTGGTACAAATACAGCCAAGGAAGGAGATGAACTGGAACTGCAAATAGTTCTTTCAATCTCATGTACTTTTTATGTGTTTCTTCTAAGAATCTCCAGTGTAAGAAGAGCCTTGCCACAATGAAAGCTCACTGCATAAAAAGCCTGACCAGTGTGTTTGTGAAGTACACAGTGAGCCCTCATGAGCGTGACTATATCTTCATATAAATCGGAAAATGAAATCTTAAGAACTGTTATAGACTAAAGTGAAACATCTCGCACTGTATTGTAATTCTACCCAAGGACTGTGAAGCCAGAATTTATTTGTACGTATTTATAGATCACTGGAAGAGAACTCAATAGGTGATCATCTCCAGTTGCTGCTTTAAAACAAACACCTTACCTAGAGGGTTGTTATTCTTATAAAGCTTCTTCCTTTCAGACTTCTGTTCGTCAGCCTCTCTACTTTTTAGTAGGATGAGTGTCTTGACCTCTTAGAAACCTTTTTTGCTTTCTGCTCTGTTGAAAAGTAGGAAAGGCTACAACGATTTTTTGTACTTGGGAAAAATTTATTAAGATTCCAACTGAATTATGTAGCTATTTGTGTTCTGTTTTATCGCAGATGTTGATTCTTCTCAGGTTATATAACATAACCAATAACATCTAGTACCACCTCAAATTCTGTTTCTCTATGTCAGTACTTAAGTCAGTAAATATTCAAGAACAGACAATAAAGAACAAAACTATGCATACTCCAAGCACAAGTGCCATGCTGAGAGTCTCTTCAGCATAAGCTCTTTATATGTAAAATATATTTTTATAGTTCTATGCAAAAAAAAATAGAAAAGTATATCACTTGTGATGAACTAGACCTCTCAGCTTCTGGACATGGACATAGCAGATAACAGATGAAGGTAAAATTTATTCTGCATATAGAGTTAAAACAGTGAAAAGAAAGATGCCTTCCCTGACCTGGATTAATAATTGTCTCCACAGCTCATTTATAGAGAAGGAATGAAGGCTATAAATGTTACTTTATATCTTTTTAAAGGTAGAGAGAATGAATTGACTTAGCTATGTGGTTTAGTGATGTGTTTTCTTCAATTGCTACATTTAATATGAATGTCACTATCAAGAATTCATAGACTTACTGTTTCTGAAAAACAAAGCCAAGATAAGTGGCACCTAGAGATTTATAGGAGACTGAAAAGATTTGAAAATATCTCTTTGTGGGAAAAGAAGACAATAAAACTCCAACCATTTTCATATTAAAAGCAGAGCATCTCCTTGATGCAAATGCTGATGGGAATTAAGTAGTATTCACCTACGTCTAAGCTAGTGTTAATATTAACCATACATTTTTAAAGCATGTGAAATCAGAATCTCTAGGGCTTTTGTCATTGGGGCTTGGGATTGTTTTGTTTTTTTTTAAAATAAAAACTGTAACTGAAGGGATGATGCAGCCACAAGAAAGTGCTTTAAGTACTGACAATGCCAGGTGAGGGGGTGTCTGGAATTAAAGATTCAGAAATTAGAAGAGAAGTATGCTAGAAAAGCTAGCTAGTTCTTCAACCTCAGTGCCGCTTTATATTTACAAGTTATATAAACTCTTGAAAACCAAAACTTGCAATGGAAGTAATCTAATATTTAACAGCTAGCAGCATCACTGGTACAGGATGTAGCATAAAGACAAACCTGCTTTTTATCTGTGCTTTTCCATAGGGATGTTTCAGGTATAAAAAGTCAGCTGGGTTCCTGAAAGAAGTAGCTGAATAATTTCAAACAACCTTCCACCTATACTTAGCAAAATCTCTCTGAGATAAAAACATGACTAACAGTAATGGTCTTCCTTCTGTTTTATGTTGTCTCTCCCATTAATAGGTCCCAATATACAACTTTCAACTTCTATGACAGAATTTTAGCACAGCCAGACCTGCAGCCGATTTCTGATTTGCTGCTAGCTCCACACCATTTCCTGCTATGCTAGTTGCTAGACAGCATCCATTTTATTATTTGTTCATTTTCTTCCACATATGTAAATGTAGAGATTTTCCCTTGCCCTCTTCCTCTCTGCCTCCCTTTTCTTCCCCACTCCAGTGCTTTATGATCAATTTGAATTCTGATCTTGTCCCACACACTGTCAGCAAATTTCATAAGCATGCTTTCTCTTCCATCATCCAAGTGGCTAATGGAAATATCAAATAGAAACAGCTCTGGTCATATTCCCCTGGGACTTCGCTTGAGACATGCTTTTGACAGTAAACCTCTGAGACCAGCATTCTAACTGATCGTGTGTCCCACCTCGCTCTGCTTCTATACAGAACACACATCTCTGGCCTGGGGCAAGATTGTCAAGTGAGACCGTGTTGGAACTATTTCTGAAGTCAAATTCTGCTCCCTGTTCTTATCCCTTAGAACAGTCCTTGCCAAATAAGGTGATATGTCTCTTTTAACATTGCTTTTTCTTGATTATTTCTTTCTATTTTACCTTTTAAGAGATTATAAATTGATTGTGCAATATATTATTCTAGAACTAAAAGGCAGCTCTGGTGGCTAGTAGATGAATAGCTTGTCTTGATTTTTATCTTTTACCAGTTTGTTCATTTATCATGGAGAAAACACAGCAAATGGCATAAAGGTTCCCCCTATGTTCTTTACCCTATAAGACCTGCTAAAGTTTAGTCACAGTAACAATCAGTTTTGCATACCAGTAAAATCTGTTTCAGTACAGTTGACCTTTACTGTGAATAAGTAGTTTTCTTTTCTACACATGAATCAATATGTGTTGACATTGTTCACTAATGGAATACAGAGGAAGCATGTGATTAAAATCAAAATCAGAATCAGATGCTGTCAATATTTTTAGAGCTTGAATATGACTCACCTCATAAATTGGACTTTGTCTGGAATTCAGTCTTTTCAATTAAGCTTTGATCAAGAAAGAAATCTGAGCTGTAAGATGAAATTTATACTCAGGACAAAAATGAAAATTAGGGAAATGCTGGTTTCAGCTCTGAGATTTTAGAAAAGCAGTTTGATTTTCAGTAGAGGATATTGTCATAATTTTTTGTTGCATACAAAATTATATTCTTTATTTTTTTTCCCCACTTAGTTTGAAATTAAGACTTCTGGGCCACAGATACCACACAAGCCTGGCCCTAACAAAGTATAAAAGCTATCATAAACTGGAAATAAGGAAAGCTATAAGAATTAAGTAAGTTTAGTGCTATCTGTACTCTTTCATTCAGCTGAAGATGAAATCACTTTGACCAGAAAAATCTCCATCAAACCCATTTGCCTGGATGAGAAGCAAGAAGATCAGAAAAATCTGGTGCATTCCATATGCAGAAAATTAATAAATCCCTAAGCTACCTTCTGCTTTTACAGCTGAACAGTGGCAGGGCACGTAAGAAAAGCACTGTCAAGCATGTCTCTTTCTTCTGGATGAACTCACAAAGCTGTAATCATATCACCTCCCTACTTTGAATTTTGATTGATCCTGCACTTTAATTAGTACCATGATAGAGTAGTCAGTGCATATCTGGCTGCAAGTGGTTACTGACTTTTTACTGCCCTGTGCCATTTCTCCATTCAACTGGCAAAACATATGTTGTGTATTCCACCTCCTTGTCAGTGCCAAGGTAGACAGGGTCCCTTAAATCACTGATAAAGACACATTACAGGGGGGTGTACTGTGCTTGTGTTTGAAAGCAATTAGACTTCAAAAAATCAGTAAAATATTTATGTCTTTTAAAATATAGATGTTCAAATGTTTACACCGGTTCTTGCTGCTGAGTTAGAAAGTGTTGATTCTCCTGTGTTTCACTTGCTGATCAGCATTTTGAGAGCTTTACAAATGTTTCAAAAAGGCAATTCCTATTCCAGGTGCTGCATTAACAGGACCAACTTCAAAACTCTATACCCTTCTCAGAGGCTTTATCTTGCTGAAGGTAGAGAGGGGGACAAATCTTGTCACTCCTCCCTTAGCTTTTTTTCTGCAAGGGAGAACAGTCAGCAGTCACCACTGCTCATAAGGAGAGCAGAGCATTCTTGATCCCTGAGCACCGAACACGAGCAAGAGCTTTTAGCTTATCCTTGGCCTCTGTCCCTTGTAGACACTCTTGCTTTATCTGGAGGTGAGCTGCATAGAGAAAGAAAGAATCTAGGATTTCTAGTAGGAATGGTTCCTTTGAAAAACTGGGAAAAAGTAGTATTCACAGCAGTAAGTCTCTTTTGTGATTAGTGAGAAGGCCACAGGCTCTGTTTTAATCCATTTTCCATAGAGTAGAGCTTATATGACACTTCAATTTTTCATTCACGTAATGCAGTTTGCTCTCTGCTTACTGCTGAGCTCTTATGAGAAGATGCTGCTCACTGCAGACTGAAAAATCTTCCTTTAGGTGGGGGTCTTAAATAACGTAATAAAATTTTAGAACTGCTTTAAGACTGCAGTGAAAATATTGGTTGCACCTATTTTTATCTGGCAGAAGTTGTCCTTTGTTAGGTCCAGGATATCCAGTAACTCAGTAATTGGAAAATGTTTAGCCAGTTAGCCGAAAATAGGAACTCAACATCACAGATTTTGAGAACAGCTTCTGTGATTTTGCATGGCACCATGCTGTTCAGGTTGAAGTCAGCAGCTCCCTGAATGGAGCAAAAGTCTCATCAGTGACACTTCTTCAATGTGCATCCAGTTTGGAGGGTGAAACCTTAAATTAAGCAGAACAAGTCCTAGTCCTCAGCCAACACCTGGTCTGTCTCAAAGCACAACTCCCACCAAAGGGGAATACAGCTATGTGGGGTAAAAGCATGTTGTTGTTTCAGCTGCTGGAACCTCAAAATCAGAAACAAGTATTCACCTGTGAAGGAAGATAGCGTGGCAATACCATGGTATTAGTGGAGAGATACTTGGTTACAGCTTTTCAGACTATTTGCTATGACGTAAAAACCGTCTTTTCTCCTCTTGCTGATACAGGCAGGCTTGTGACTATCTTAACCTGTTACAGAGGAATGGAGATAACTGAGTAGGTAAGATGAAATACAATCTAATATTCTTTCTTTGGCAGTAAGGAGATGCTGAATAATCTGTACTAAGGCATGAGGACTTCTTCTCAGCCTCCATATTAAGGATGTCACCCTGATGCACAGTGGTTATTATTTCTTTCACATTTCATTAGTCTTTAATGGAGCTGGTATAGTGTTATTATCCCCATCATAAGCCAGCCCTTTTTGAAACTTTTTGATCATCCTGTCATTTCACTGGTTATCCCTATGATTAGCTGTGAAGAGGTGGGAACATTTGGAACACGTACATGCAAGAAGGCTTAGAAGAACTCATTAGCAATAAGCGGAAGGTTGCCCTGTTCGATACAGAAGCAAGTGGTCATTAAGTGTGTATCAGATATCTCCATCTCAGAACAGAACACAAATATGGAGTGAGACTGTTCCAGCTCATCTCAGTCACTGGACTGGCCCACAGCTTTCCCACATCCAATGACTTCTTCACAGGTACAAACTGCAAGTCTGGGTTACAGCACAGGCTGAATACTGGGTTTAACTAACCAGTTTCCATAGCAGAAAATCAAGAGTTTCATAGAATTCTCCTGCACAGTGAACTTCCTCTCAGACCTTCACTATGATTCATGTGGCCTTTGCATTTGGAAATATTACCTTGCTTAGAAGATGATCATAGGAAAATCTGGATCCTATTGTCACTTGAGAATATTTTAATTACAATTTACAGGAAAATTATGTCTTCCTGTGACAATATGGATCATAAAGCACAGAACAAGGTGAATATGCATGTGCATTATCACTTAAAACTAGAACAGCAAGTTCAAAAGCAGATTGTAAAATATAGTAATTCTCTCTATCAGAAACATGCTAAAGTTTTGGGCTGCAACAGGAAACTGAAAAGACCATAAGGACCACATGAAATGTCAAAAGGTATACAGCATAGGTTGTCAATAGAGGTTGTAAGTAAAGCTAACTGAAATGCAATTATCTATAGAGGAATGAAGAGATTCACCACTGCCTCGGAGGCTCTCAAAACATTGCAGCTTTTCTTTTCCACTGAGTTCATCCTTTCTAGATTATTTGTTTTTAGGTTGTATTAGTTTACATCCCCTCCTCCCAGACAGTGTTTCATGTTAGACATCAGCTGGTATAAGCTTCAGTTATGGTCTTCAGGACTGTTATGCCTAAAGGCCATTTCTCTTACAACTGTTTCATGTGATTGTCTCTGTCAGCCCGTCTCTAGGATTCTGCCTTCAAAGATAGCCAAATCATAGACTATATACCTAGATAACCCCTTTTCTTCTGTTTTGAAGTTATGCCTCTTCAAAGACAATTCAAGATTTATTCTGGTTTGAGCTAAATTACAGTCAGTTTTCCTGCTTTTCAACTAAGTCTCATCTAAGTATCTTAATTTTCTGTAAGTTAACTGTGTGTTCTTCAGACAGCATTTCTCTCTGCAAGTGATAACACAGGGCATTGATATGCAGAAAGGTCATTGCTTACACTTAGTTCTACAGAAACTGCGGCCATCCTTGAGCCGTAAGTGGAAGGAGAGAAAAAGGGTGGCACCTGCAGGGAGCAGTGGACAGGACAGGTGACCCAAGACTGGCCAACAGTCCATTACACATATGTGATACTCAGTATAAAATGAGGGGATCATGAGGATTAAGCTCTCTTCTTTGATGATCAGTGTCCAGACAGACCTCATCTGTCTTTTTGCGCCTGGTTCTGAATCTGTGTGTTCCTGAATCCAGCTCCTGAGTCCAGCTCCCTCCTGCCACAGAGTCCAGCCAGAGACCTTTTGCCTGTGCCTGCTCTGCAACATCTGCAGTGGTGTAGCTGTGGGAGGGCGGGGGCATTTTTGTATATATTTACATTTTTAATTATTTTCTTATTAATTGTATTTTCATTATTATTATTGTTGTCTCATTAAAGTTGTTTTAGTTTTAGTTTCCAACCCACAATCTTTTTCTCTCATTTTCCTTTCCTTTGAGGGAAGAAGGGAATTGGGATCCCAGCTGCCCACATTTAGGTGCTAATCTAGCTGGACTGGGGCTAAATAATGACAGGAATACTTTTTCTTTTTTTTCAGCATATGATATTTACATTATTCTGTCCTGTCAGGGGTAGTTTTGAGAAGGTGCCTTCCAGGTTCCTCTCTTCCAGGAAAGTGTGCACTTCTGCATACTCTGCTATACCAAGTCAACTACACTCTTCCCAGATTAATACATCTTTTTTGTAATTTGTGATAAATCAGACTTAACTCCATAGTTTTCCATACATACATTTGCTTTATAGCACTTCACTGTTAGTTCATCTGTGAACTTGATTAATATATAATCCTGTGCTCCATGCATTGTTTGCTCACCTGTGAAGAAGAGAGTGAAAGATGGGACTTACAGTGAAAGTTATAGTCTTGCTGTACGCAGCAGCCCTGCTTCTTAACCACAGTCCTTTATTTAAGTGTTCCAGGGAGAAAAACAACAGTAACAACAAAAAACATCAGCAACAAAACCTACGTAATGAGCATGTTGATAAACTTAACAAGCAACATCACAGATCAACAGAACAACTTTTAATTAAAATAAATTACCTTTCAGTTGCTGTCATAGGTATTTTAATGTCATACTTAAAAAACATTGGGAACTATTATGCAGTGAATTCAGTTTTTCCCATAGCCTCATGAATTAGGGAATTAGCATTGTGTCTTCATCCTTTAATATTACATCACCTAGTGTATGACTAATAATAAATTTTTCATCTTTCATTTTCCATAATAATGAAAAAAGTATTGTGAGTTTGGCAGTTGAGTATTACAAAATGCCATCCAGCTACTGAATTTTAGGACAGGATCCTTGCTTACTGAAGTGTTACATCCCTCCAGAAAGACATAAATTAGCTATAAGAAGTCTGACATTAGAAGCCCAAGCCCACACACTTGTAGGGAGTGCTAGCAGCACTTCCCACTGAAATTAGCTGCTTTGATACATGTGTCAGAATATTCTTTTTCAGCAGGAATAGGTTCCTTGGGCCAGGTCAAGTGGATGAAAAAATGCTGATCTCACTGTGATGATCCATTTTAATGTAATTCTCTGTATTCTGTGTACAAGGGGAATTAAATTAAAAAAAATGGGTTTGATCTATAACAATGGTGTGAAACCAAGAACTTCAGAGGAGTTTAAATACCTAAAGGAGAATTTAAGTGGATTTCGCGTGCCACAGGCTAGAACTGCAACGAGGCTATATGCCTGTTGTAACTCCTCAAAGTCACTACTGCAGTGACGACTTTGCAGTGATCTCTGGCCATTTCTGCACATGCCTGGGACTACACATTTCATCTTCTCTAGCACTGCTGCCCATATCTGCATGAAAGTAGCTTTCTGTTCATATAGATTTAACTAATTTAACCTATTTTAAAAGTTTTAATGCTTGAAAGATGTTGAGGTTGTTTAAATTTTGTGCAGTGATGAACACAGCATAAGTTGTACTAATAATTAATCTCCATTACTTCAGAAATATGACTTTTAATGTATGGCCTCTTAGCACGATCATGGTCTTCTCAGTCTCTTATCTTCTTTTCAGATTTTCATCTGTATTTCTAAAATATTGCTCATTTTGACAAATCTGACTGCATAGGGTCAAGAATTACATCAAAATGAAAGATAGATATGAAACACTGAAATATTCTGGGGATGTGATATAATTTATCATTTTAGACTAAAATTTGATTAATTCTATTTAGGTCTATGGTAGCTTAGACACAAAGTATATTATCTCTTGGACCCAGGAATTTATCCAATTTCCTTGGAGTCCTAAAGGATCGTAGAATTTATAGTGGAAAAACATTATTTTATCAGGCCCATCCTGGTGAGCATACAATCCAACAAGATAGAAACATTTAAATGTAGTACTGATATTTACTTGAGTTTAGCCAAAGAAATGCATTTTATTTACAAGGGAAAGTAATATAAGGTTGAAACAGTCAGCTATTAAACTTTCCCCAATATGACTATGGCAGGAACAGGCTTTTCATGTGTTTTAACTCTGTTTCTTGATTGCCTGTGATTGATTATATATAGAAAAGAAGAATCACAAAATCCTGAATGATGATGAAATTATTTGACACAGAAATGCCATTATATTCTTTTTTTCAGTTCTTCAGTTTTATTTGGTTTCTGTTTTGTCCTTTTTAACTATGTCTCTACTCAATGTAGGAGATTAAATGATAATAAACTTAAAACTCTAATAAAAAAGTTACCATCTGGGTCTTTCTCATCTCCCCTAGGATGTGCTGACTCAACTGTAACTATAACTGCTGAGCTGCCTGGCAATTCCTTGAATAAAAGAGATTGGATGCAGGTTCTGCAAAGGATAGCTAATACACCTGCTATGCTCTGTTACTTTGATTGTTTAATTCTTGCAGTGAAGTCAATGCTGATGGAAATCTGTCAGCCCTGGAAAGCAGCACTCCCTGGGAACACACACAGCCTGGGGAGCTCCAGCGTGGGATCCTGTACTCTGAGCTTGACTGTAGGTTGCCTCTGGTCTGGGAGGAGTGCTCACAAGTGCCAGTTTGAAACAAAGTCTTTTGGTTCCCAAAATACAATTTATGAATTTGTAGCATAGCACAGAGCCAGTTTCACATGCTGGGATGCCATTTGTCCATGTATTTGTCTGATGTCCCAAAAAGAAGAAAGGCAGTAAGGCTGCACCTGCAGCTCGGGTTTTAAAGGTAATCCTGTGCCATGGAAACACATTATTTCTCTCACATCCTTCCCTGGCATGGCATGAGGATGTCTGACTCATTGTGGGTGGGCAGTCTTTGTTTATAATCCATTCTGCTGCTGACAGTGACCCAAAACCCAAGCGTTGGATATCCAGCAGTTTGAGAAGCTGTGAGTGTGACTGATTCAGTTGCACCTTGTGGCCCCTGGCTTCACACACTAAAACTCCTAACCACTTAAAAAGGAAATAAAATCCCACATTCATTTCACACAGACTAGGTAATGCCAATTAGATGCTGAGAGAAGTTTTCATTCACTCCTTGCACAGTCTCAGTTTGAACTACTGGGCTTAATAATATGAACTAGCACCACAGATTTTATCTGAGTAATCTCTTTGCTTTTCTACCAACTTTGATATGCTATTTATTTGTTTTCTGCCATCCTAGCTTTTGGTTACCAAATATTTGACTGCTACCTTATCTTACAACAGTGTAAAAAATTCCATACTGAAGCAATTTTTTGCACTGTCCAAAGAAACAGCTTATTTGTGGCAAATATTTTAAGTTAAAAATTTAAAACTCAGTCTTCTTATTTTTACTGTGTGCAAAACTTTTCTTATGTGGTTGTACGGCATGCTTCATCCACTTACTTTTATTATGTTCCTTCTGTGAATAACAGAAGAAAATAGTACTGAAAGCCAACAGAAGGGGTAAGTATCAGTTTTGTGAGCATCACTATATACACTTTGCTAACAGCATGGACAGTAACTGTATTATTCTCAGTGAAATACGAGAATAGCATGTATATGGAACCAGATTCATAATAAACTCTGTGTAAACATAGGATAATTCCACTGAAATCATTGAGTTCAAATTGGTCTCAATCTCAGCAGCACAAAGCAGTGTCCACAAATGTAACGATTAAGGCACAGACCCCATCAATGAGGCAACAAGTCAGATCACCCTTATTGAGTGGATGCAAACTTTAAATATTGTTTCTGTATCCAGCCAGCAGCTACCCCAGTGAATTTCCACCTGTGAGAAACCCGCACTTACAGCGATAGAGTGCAACCCACTGTTTACCACAGATGTGTCTCTTATCTTCATATTTTCTGTCTAGTGCATTCTTTTCTAATTAACTCATGGGTCTTAATAAAGATTCCAAGGTCTCAACAAGCTAGTAAGCATGAGAACATCAACTATTTGTTCTGTGCTTGCTGCTTGTCCCAGCATACACGCAATACTGGAATCTTTTGTGCCACGTATGTAATAATTTGGTGCTATTATTAGGGGCAAAGCAGGAATTCTTCCATTATTGTGAACTGGAAGTTTACTATTCTTGCCCTCATTCCTGTGGGGGAAAAAATAAGCCCTGGAATAAGACATAAAACTCAAAGAATGTTTAAACTGATATCTACATTTAAGATCATCTAAAAGTGCTTCTGGGAAAACACAGGTTCTGTTTCCTGAAAAATTTCCAGAAATTATAATTTGCTTTCAATCCATCATATAACAGCACTGAGACCTTACAAAAATTTTAGCAAGTGAATAAACAAAAGAAACACATAATGTATGAGTCACTGTCCTGCTTTGCTAACACTCCAGTGATTAAAAAGCACACCTGGAAGTAAGTAATTTTAATGGAAGCGCACATCTTACATGATTCAGAGTTGGGAGTAGACCCCAGGACTGCTATGTCCCAAGAGATGTGCTCATCTGGCTCCAGAACAATCCCAGCTCTAAGCAAAGTCTTAGTACCCACACCTGCTGCCAGCAATAAGGCCAAAAGGAGTCTGTTACTAAGAGATTGTAGTACAGTACTTACCTAGTAAATTAGGAGACCCAAATTCTGTGCTCTCCCAAAAAGACATAGACCAACTCCTCAATTTCAGTTGGTTTGGGAATGCAGAAGGCACTGCCTTTCTTTTATTAATCTGCCTCTGTGTGCTGGAAATGTAAGCACTGGGAAAGAAAAAAAAAAAAGAGAGAGAGAGAAAGAAAAAGAAAAAAAAAAGAGAAGACTAGAAGGAGCTTTAAAAAATTTCTATGGTGACCCCAAGGTTCAGTGCCCGCAGTGGAGCAGCACCCCAGTGGCTGCGGAGCAGTGGGTGCTGCTGACTGCAGGGCGTCCAGCTGCTTTACAGGGCAGGAAGATCTCCTACCACCTGAGACAACTCAGTGTGACGTGCCTTACCGAATAACTGGCCCTCACGGAGGGGCGTGTTAATTTTCATCTGTGTGATGATGTGTACATTTGTTCTTAATGTCTTACTCTGCAAGTTAAGACATCATCTGCAGAAGGCCCTGATGGTGCCATACTTCCACTTGATAGCAGCTGCGTGCATAACATACCCCACAGCCATCAGTGAATCTTGACCACTGCGAGGGAAATGGTATCGTCTTTATATTAGGTGAGTTGTAAGTTTAAAAAAGTGATACAAGAGCACAGTGAATTCACTCTAAGCACCATAGATGTACTGACAAAAGACCCTTATCTGAACTTATCTCAAGTCTGAATTTGTGGGACCTGTCTCATATTCTGAGAAATTGCTTCTTTGTAAATAAATCTTCATAGCAAAGTGATGAAGTGCACTAACTAGCACAGACTAGGAATGAGTTGGCAGAGTGCTGTGGATGCATTGCTTTCTTGGTCTCCTAAGAGATGTGATATTTAAGAATAGTCTGGAAACTGTATCAGTTTCGAGGCCATGGTGAATGAGTTATGTGCAGAATAAGTAAGACGCCCTGCCCTCACAGACATGTTCTTTAGCAGCTTCATGTCCTGCAGCATCAGACGTGACTGGTGTCTCTAGAGAGTGGTCTCTGAAATATCTCAGTGTAAGTATATTTCATGTATATATCATCAGTCTGCTATTAAGATCTTGGTTCTGACAAAAATAATCCACAAAGGCAGGAGCTGAGCTGTGGTACAGTCTGATGAAATGTGTTACTGCAGACTTGTGGCCATTAATCTCTTCCAAATGGAACTTAGTACATGCTGACATTTGCAGACAAATAAGATGTATCAGAAAGAGGGTTTGTGTTTCTCAGTGTCCTAGCAAGAAAATAACTCAATGCAGAAGACTCCCATATTACTACCATTGGTACAGACTCATATTTGGCTATAGGTATACACAACAATGTAGAGCTATGCAAAGATATTCATAGCAGTTCTGAACACATTAGTATGAGCTAGTACTACTGAAAAGTACGGAACTCAGACTTGGCTAATTAGTGTTACTTACAGAAAAGTTTACTAACTTTGGTAGTGTACTTCCATAAGACCAACCCACCATGGCTGTCTGAGATAGTTGAAGAGGTTCTCCTGGTGCTGCCTTGCCTATTGCAGAGTATCCCAAAGGTTTATACTCCCTAGATGAGTGCAACTTTGCAGATGAAACAAAACTTAAAGAAATTTTTGCTCCAGTAACGGCTACCTCAAATTCAAACTGCATCCTAAAACAAATATAAATGTTCTGTAAGTTTATCCAAGATGCCTACGAAAAAAATGCTGTATACATTAGATAATGAAGTAAAATGGGCTTGATATATTCAACTCTCTAGATACTGCTCAAGCTGAGTAGGAAAGGAACACAGAACACTGCAGATACTGAGGTTCCTTATTCTTTTATCTAGGTCACGTTGGGCATGAGTTTAGATTCATTTCCATAAGTTAAATCCAGCAGATGTGAATAATTTTGTAGCACTATGTGGTCCAAACAGTAATAGAGTCTAAAACCATGTCATAAATCAAACTTTACCAAAGCAATAAGAAAGAAGAGAAAGAACACACCCATAATTGTGACACACACAATCAATGATAGGAAACACAGTGTGGGAAGTGATGTTATGGCTCTGGTGGACTGCCAAGGACATCGATTGCCCAGCCACCTGGCAGCAATAGCCAATTGCATGAACGCCTTTTGAATGAAAATAAGAGTTGCCATCCTTTGGCTTCACCAATAATAGCATGATTTGGGAGAATCATAGCTTACATGGCAGTAGCATTCTCTACACTACATCTGGGATTGTATGGGCATCATCCTGCCTATGTGTTAATGTTCTCAAGGTGCAGAGTGTAAAGGGTGTCGCTTGCACCCCTTGATTCTCTCAAATTATCACTTGATGTGAAGTTATAGGCTAGAGTATTGGAGTCACTATTGCTTTGCAATATTGGGATACAGAGCGTAAGTTCCACTAGGTCATCTTGGTTTACATTGGCTGTAGCCAATACTCCTGCACGGGTAGCAAAGACCATTTTCTCCCATGCCGTGTAGCACTGTTGTGTCCCTTGCCACCTTTTGCTCCCAAATCTCATGGTCTAAAAGGTCATTAGTTTGGCACTATCACAGATTGAAGGAGAAATTGTAGTCAAAAGTGTCAACATGAAGATCAAAACGGAGACCAGAGTAGCTGGGACCCAGGGCTTGAAACTGTTCTGCTGAGTCAAGCAGTATTCGCAGGGCTTTCTCGAGCACTTCATCCCAGTGCCAGACCAATCACTCCTTTAGGAGAATGTACAAGGGATTGGTTAGTAACACAAACACAGGGACATGATAAGGTCAGAACCTGAGTGTTCCTAAAAGGGCCCTGAGATCCTTTACCCCCTTAGTGAAGGTCACATATTGTTTCAGCAGGTACTGTCCCCCCTGCCACCAATCCAACAAATTTCCAGAAATATAAGTTCCTGAGCAGGCTCTTACCACTTAGCCTTGGGAATGACAATACCAAGAGACTGCAAATGCATGGTCTTTATGTCCATGGTGATTTGCAGAGAATTGCAGTCTGGACCATTGATAAGGATATTGTCAATATATGAATACAAGCACATGCCTACCAGAAGGGTCGGGGAGCTAGTTCTTTAGATAACATGGCATGTGCGGTTGAGGGGCTATGAATAAACCCCTGGAGAAGGTGAGTAAACGTATCTTGAATGCAGTTCCAGGTGAACGCAAATTTCTTACACTCCTTGGACTGCAGGGAAATCATAAAAGACATCAAGGGCCTCCAGCCACACATGGGCAGCCCACTCAGTGGCAAAATTCAGGTTCAAGACGAATTCAACTGCTGTATGAAGGGATTCTAAATGCCTTGTTAACAGCACAGTAAGCCACTGTCAGCTGCCAGTCACTGCTTGGTTTCTGAATGGGCCAAAAGGGTAATTTAGAAGAAGAATCAGTGATGACAGTTATTGCTCTTGTCTGAAGGTCCTTAAGGAGGGCAGTTACTGCCCTGATGGCCATGGGTTCTGTGTGGTGCTGTTTCATATCCTCTAATAAAATAGGTGGCAGACGTGGTGCAGTTTGAGTTGCACCAAAGTGTTTAAAGTGACCAGGATTAATTGACCCCACTGGCCTCCTAAAGCATGGGTTTGGAGAAGGTCCATAACTAAAAAACTGATAGGTCCCCGTGCCATGGCTGCATAGACATTAAAGCTAGAGGGAAAAGAGAGTGTGACCATAGTAATGGAGTATCATATGGGAGTCTGGGAGATTTCCACCATGTTAACATGGTGGCTGTACTCAGGATAGACTGAAGAGAGGAGATCCAACATCAAGATTTGGACCCCAGCGTCCACAGCAAAGGTGACCGGGTGCCAATCATTCATGACAACTTCTAATCAGGGCTAGGACATGGAGTTAGCGTCTGCTGGAAAACAGAACTAGGAGGCAGATCTCCCACCTACCCATCAGTTCTGCGGTCAAGAGAGAAATACGGGCTGGAGGGGTTAACATCAGAATGCAAGGAGGAACTATGTGGCTCGTGGAGGCCACCTGCTGATGGCCATTCAAGAGCTGTAACAAAGCACTGTTCCTCAGTTTATCCATTTATTGACAGCCCCTTTCCATCTGGAGCTGCCAGAGATGACTCCTCTTTGTTTGGTCAATGAAGGTGCCCCATCCTCCGCCCAGGTGAGGATTCCTCTACCTCTGACCTTCAGGCACACAAGTCATTGCTGCCATTGTACTCAGGAAGTGAGTGAGGGTCTTATTAAAAAAAAACAGCCATCTTCTCCATGTCTGAAAATTTCTGTCCATGTGGAGAATCTGCCATTGGCATTCTGTAGCTCTCATAGGACTACACACAAGGTTGTCATCTGGGGTGCTGCCCCCCATCAGTATCCTAGGGGGCCAAGTAATTCCCTCTGTTCCTAGCTTGATTAAGTAAATCACAGATAGCTAAGAGCTCCACCTTAGCTTTCCATGAGCTTTCATACTGCTCAACCATGGCCCATAATGTGGATTTGCCTTCCTCCAGTGCAGAGCCTGTATCATGGTCAGAGTGGCACCCCACAGGGTGAAATCATTACCTACCCCTGGGACTGGTTGCAACTGCACCCTGGGGACTAGGGACAGGATGACCACTTGTCCCTTAATTAGGTAAGTTAGAGCTGCCTCAGTGCACTGGAGCCTCCTGAGCCATTCCATCAACTTTTGTCTGGGTTTTTATGAGATCAAGCACCCAGGGAGCAGAACCTGAACAAGTGCTGGGAGGGAAGGGGCTCCTGCACTTGGGCTATGACCATGCCACGTCCAGGGAGTGTGGTCAGTAATTTCCTCCTTATTCACAGGATATAAGGAGAGGGGATGGCAATATGCAGGAACAGGTGTGTCTGTCTCTGTAGGGTAAGGAAGAGAGTCAGGATCTGGTCTGGATCCAAAAATATCCCCATCCTAATTATAATTATCCTATTATTATAATTTTGATAGATGGCTGCCCTGACTTGGGCCACTGTAAAAGTGTGATTATGCCTCCAGGGCGTGCTGGGTGAAGGGGGCTAGTTTATGCTCTAGTATCGATGCTAGGGAGGTGGAGGAGTTGGATTGCCATGCTGCTGCATCCCTCCTGGTGCCTTGATTACCTTCTCTCCCTGTCCATTTCTTTATTACAGACTGTCCTGTTCTGCTTCTTACACAGCCACTGACATGGGAGTTTTATGCGTTTATGGCATAATTATGCCAGTACAGCAGATATGAATTCAGTGACATCACTGAACAGAGAAAAGTGACCTGTCATTTGGATTGTTGTTGCTCATTTCTCCCATTTTTGAAAGCTGCTTTGCAGCTAATGTGGAGTCACTAGCTGTGACATTACTACCTGCCCTGCTTCTTAGGACTGAGGTGCAACTTGCTGATATGTGCCAGCTCCCAGTGTTAAGAGACTCTTCAAGCAAGAGATTGACACAGGAGTGAAGGAGCTGGCAGGCTTCAACATCTCTCCTGGGTATTGAGGCACAATCATGACATTTCCTGAATGTTGCTTGCCCAGGTTAATCTCTTCCTATTTAATACAAATGCTTTCTCCTGGATTAATGTTGTACTTCTTTCTGCTGCGTTACAGGAATAATGCAGTGACCTCAGAGCTGCACATATGGAAGACAAAAAGGGAACCATTAATTTTTTTTATCTTCTTGAACACCAATATGTCATTAGTTTCTGTATAAGTGGCAAAAGCGTGTGACTCTATTTTCCCTTCTGATCCTTAACACATAAGCAGCAAAAAACCCCTGCATTTTCTCATTGTGACAGTAGTATTGCTGTATTGTAGTGTCCAAAATGGAGAGTTTTAATCTACATGAGATCTGGCTGAAAAAGATTTTTTTGTTATAAACTGAAAGGTTGATCTTGATATTTTAAAGCTGCAATTAGGCTTTTCCCTGTAGATGTGATCGATATTGACGGTCGTCTGTTGTAGTCCACTGTCTACCACTAAGATATTTTTATGAAGGTTTTATTCACTGCAATTAAGCTCCATCTATACTTGTCAAGAAAAAATAATATAGCAATTGTGCAATATTCAACAAATCTACATATTCCCAACTCAAGCTCTTTGCTACTTTTTCTCCTGGCCATCTTTGCAGTCTCACTGCAAGGTTCAACTAAAGCACAGTAGCACCATCTCGTGGGTATCTGAAATAATTGCAGTAGCAAAGTGAAAAAGTCTAACGGGCTGGTTCCTGATATCGAGCACTGGCTGGTGCTGCCTGCTCAGGACAGCGGTCCCACTGCAGAGCTCAGCTGGGCAAAACTGCCAGCAGAGGTGAGGCTTTGTGAGACAAACTCCTCCACAAAGTGCCCAAAACCCACCCCAGCAATTAAAGCCCTAGAGACTAGAGTTAGCTTAACGCTGGCCGTAACAATATCCTTCTGGGCTATGGGAACATCTGGATGCCACAGCCAGGAATGGAGAAGATTCTGTGGGGCTAAAAATGCACAGTAAAAATGACTGATTTTACTGCAGGGCACATATACACAAAGCAATACTTCTCTTGTGTTGTTGGTCATCAAGTGTTTTTTCTCTTTGCCAGCTGACTTTGCCAGCTGACTATATTTAAACTTGAAGCGTACCAGACAAGCCAAATGACTGATGGCAAGCCTGTGTCCAACAGTGAGCTTTAGGCATTTTTCCCAAGAACCTGTGGAAAAAAGGGCTTGAATTCTTGTAACGTTTTAGCACAGGTTTACTGCATACAGTCAGCACCATGGGTGGTGCTAATACAGCTGTGCCCAAGTGTTCTTGATCCATAACCCACAGTGACCATGATCCATGGAGTTAGAGATGGAAAAATACATCATGTGTGTGTCCTTTCCTAGATAGCGTGACATGATTTGCATCAAGGCAGCAGGAGCTGCTGCTGAAGGAGCAGCAAGACAGGGCAACTTGCCTGAGCTACAGGTGGAGGCCTGGTACAAGGGTCAGGGAACACATGGTGTCCTAGCTTGAATTTCTGCAAGAGGGGGCAAAACTAACCAATGTTTTATCTACACTGAGCCAGTTTTTGGTTTAGGCTTTGCAATAGGACTGTATTTTAAACACTTGCTTCATGAGAACTTGTTTTTACCTCTAAATCCTCACTGAAAAAAGCTGCTTCTCACATAATTTTCCTTTTTTAAAATTTTATTTAAATTAAATTAATTTAATTAAAATTGGGATTGTAATGAAGTCATATATCTTTTCATTTTGTTGCTGAAGTCTTTGCTTTAATCATTTTGTTTTAATAAATTCTTCTGCTTATTTCAATAAGGTTTGTAATACAACACTGAGCAAGAAACCAAAAATTAAATGCTGATGTAATTTAAGTCACGTATCCTTCACTAAAGACCATGGGAATCCTTGAATGAAATTAATGGTAGTACTAGAAACACACTGGCAGAGTTGCATGTGTGCCTCCTACATATGATTTTTACCATGAAAGGGAAGAAACAAATTTTGTGAAGTTGCTATAAAACTGTGTATATTTTGAGAAATATATAAAAAGAAGTTAATCTGCAGCCTGTCTAAAAATGTTGTTATGCTGCACTCACAGCACTGGCCACAGTGACTAACACAACAGAATAAGATCAGTTACCATGGCTGTTATTTATCGGTATAACTCTTTCTGGCGTTTTCTTCGCAATTTACCTCATTGCTGAGGTTTCAGTGCGACATGTTGAGCTGCTGCCCTCCTGTGGATGATTGTTAATTGCAGCTGAAACTGAGACGCCGAAAGCATGGAAGTTGTCGCAGGAGCGGGCAGGGGGGTCACCCATGTGCAGATATTTTATGAGCTTAAAAAGAATGCATGGTGAAGGGGCTGGAGAACAGGCCTTATGAGGAGCGGCTGAGAGAGCTGAGGGTGTTTAGCCTGGAGAAGAGGAGGCTGAGGGGAGACCCCATTGCTCTCTATAATTACCTGAAAGGAGGTTGTGGAGAGGAGAGTGCTGGCCTCTTCTCCCAAGTGACAGGGGACAGGACGAGAGGGAATGGCCTCAAGCTCCAACGGCGAAGGTTCAGGCTTGACATCAGGAAAAAGCTTTTCACAGAAAGGGTCATTGGGCACTGGCACAGGCTGCCCAGGGAGGTGGTTGAGTCACCTTCCCTGGAGGTGTTTAAAAGACGGGTGGATGAGGTGCTGAGGGGTATGGTTTAGTGATTGATAGGAATGGTTGGATTTGATGATCCAGTGGGTCTTTTCTGTGATTCTGCATAAATTAAGCACAGACCAGCAAAACCAGCATAACCACAGTCTCTTCAGGTGATGTGCAGAAGATGCCAAGTGCTTGCTGGACCAGATGAACTTTGAGAAGACACACCTGCCGTGCTGGGCAGGAACCTGCTGCTATTCTCCCTCTGTCTCCTAAATTTTTCTCCTCAGGTGATTGCAGAGGGAACCAGGCGTCCTCTTGTCATACAAGGCGTGCCTGCCTGCCGGGTCTGAGACAGGGAGCACAGGGTGTTTTTCCAGTGATCGATCTCTCTCACACTCTCTGATTGTCCTCAGCTTACTCACCTCTTCCTTGAGCTCTGTCACCGAGTGGAGGAGGTCCTCCACCCAAGCACAACTCCCACAAATGAATTCTACAGTGGTGTCTGATACCAGCGGAAGAGTGGGACATGTCCTGCAGCCTGGCATCTGGGTGGCAGCACTGTGGCTCCGTCTGGGAGGCTGCATCAGAGCTTGGAGTAGTCCTAATTTTCTGCTGAGCAGCCACCATGCTTCTCTGGTTCTTCTGTGCCTTCTCTGCTTGCCCTTTCTGCTCAAACTACCCACACAAACTGCCCTGCCCTGCTTTTCTGATGCATCCCATACTCGTTTGCCTACTCCTGTTTGCAGTGCTCCAGTCACTGGCATTCCCTAGGGTCCATACAAATCTCCTGCGACTTCTTCTGGGTCCACTGGCCACAGAACTTACAGTCCCTGCCACTGATTCTTGCTGGTTCTAACCACCTTTGCTTGTAGCCCCTTTAGGCAGTTTTTTTTTGGGGGGTGTGGGTTTTTTTGTTTGTTGTTTTTTTGGTTTGTTTTTTTTTTGTAATTCCTTCTTGCTTGGTATTCGGGTCTGAGTGTCACCAGCTTTGAACAGCTGGGGCATTTAGCCTTTCCTCTATGAGCCAATATTGCACTTGGATTGGCTGAACTTCCTCTGCAATGAATGAGAACTGGCAGGATTTTGAACCCCTTGCCCCTCTCCCAGGCAAATCATATCAAGATCCATCCATATTCGGTGGGGGCGGTGGACACTTGACAAGACAGGTCTCAGCCTCAGCGAGCTGTGCCCCTGCCCAACCTAGCAACTGCTGGGGGTACCTTCCAGTAGCAAGAATCCCCCCATCTCTCCTGCTCCTTTCTCACACAAATTGACTCATGTATAAGAAATTGCATTTCACTGAGATGTTGCCAAAAAAGCAGATTTTTTTTAAAAAGTTATTATTTTATACTATAATAAGTACAATGTCAAAAAGAGGGCAGGAGAATAAAGAAAATGTCTCTATTTTTAAACATGAAGCTTTTATATTTTCTTTGAAAATAGTCAAATATTATAAGTGCATCAGATTAGTAAAAATAAAATTTTTCCCACTAGAAAAATCTAAAAAACTGTATTTAAAGATTGTCATGGAGGTACTCTAGCTTTACTTTTTGTTTTTCAAAAACTCTGAAAAAACTCATGGAAATTTTCATTTCTTCCAATAATTTTTGTCTCAAAGAAAAATGTTTTAAATGCTGAACAAAGTTTTAACTGGTTCTTCTAATAGTAATCTCATCTTCAGGAAACAAGAACAGGCATGGAAGACAAAATGCATATATCTATCATTGGTCCACTTTTCAGATACATAGAAGGAAATAAGAAATGTTTTTTACTTGAATTTTCATCTGAAAATCAAATGGCATGTAATCCCAGAGAAAACAGCCTTTAGGAGTTAGTACAATAAATGGTACCAGAGCTACACACAGATATTCACCTGCACAAATGCAGGGTAGAAATGACTGTTTTAATAGTAGTTCATAAAAAGGTTTGGCTGCACAATGGATCAGATTGTAGCCCAACAATGCCATGCAGTTGTAGTAAAGGTGACCTGTAGACCTTGCATGTATAAATAGGAGAATAGACTATAAGGTGCACGGGGTAAAACTTTTTGATCTCAAGACTGGTAAGACCTCAGTTGGATTATTGTGTAGAGTTCAGTGCAGGCCATTAAAAAGTTTAGAAAAAAAACCCTGGGAGTATCCAAAGGGAAGCAAAAGGAACAGTCAAAAATTTAGGAAAGATGACTTAACATTAAATGTTAAACACATTGAGTTTACTTAATCTGAAGAATAGAAGACTGTTGAGAACAGGTTAACAGGCATACAGAGGTTGCTTCTTCGTGGAAGCGAATTAATCTGTCCTTCATGTCCCTGGCGAATAGAATAGAAAGAAATTGGCATGAATTGCAGCATGAATTTTTAAATATTAAGAAAAACCTTCTGACAGTGAAGACATAGGAACAGATAAGCAAGAAGGGTCACAGTGTTTGTAGCACTGATATCCTTAAAGACCTCTTAGATAAACTTCTCTTAGGAGCACAGAAAGCACATGTATTCTAGGACAGAAGGATGGATGAGATGGTCTCTGGTGAGGCCAACTAGCTCTGTGATTCTCCTCTTTGATGGCAAAGTTGCTGCTGGGGCAAGAATCCTCTTCCATTCAGTTTGGGACTGCACCTTCCACATATGCTACAATATTTCCCTCCCCAGGAAGCCTGCCAGGAATCTTAGAGCATGCTGAATCTGGAGGCAAAAAAAGGGAACAGTTCTGTTTAAAATTAGTACTTCAAATGAAAAATAACTTGGAGGAATTCTCTGTCATCTTTCTCCTAGAAAAGCCAAAGCCAAATTCATGAAGTCAGGCTGGAAAGAGACATCAAAGGCTGTAGGTAACTTTGACAAAACCTGGCAAAGAATGCACTTGTGCCATTTCCGTGCCACATCTATGCTTCTGAAACTGGAAGGAAGAGAGTAAGAAAATCAGTACTTCCAGATGATAAACACATTATGTTGGCACACCCTCTTTTAACACAAAAATGAAACTTGAAAAAGAAAATATAAACAAGCATTAGGGTTTTTTTCTCTTCAGACAGTTTCTCACAAGATCTCACATAGAGGGTATCTGCAAAACTCCTGTAAGAGATATTAGTGCTATGATGATTTTTTTGAATTTTGGCAGGATTTGGCAGGCATTCAGACAACCTAGAAGATCATACTGTGCTAGGGATACAGCCCATGCAGGATTCATGACATATATTTATATATGTATCAAACATTCAAATGAAAGATTTGTCTTACTTTAAAAATAAAACCAATTTAAATAAAATCTACTTTTCCATAACACTTTTCCACTTACCAAACAAATGCTTCCTCCTTTGCTATACTTAACTGGAAAAAAAAGCCCATTCCCATTTTTGTAAGAATACACTAATCCAGTCCTGGAATTTCTCTTATAAAGATGATAACAAGAAAAATAAAAATAAGAAATGAAAAAATAATGTGGTACTCACACAATCATTCTGCACTCAATCTTCCATCATATCAACACTTTTTTCCTAGGAACAAGCATTTTCTCTTTCTTACTTTCTCATTGCTGAGTTACTTTGACATGCTAAGTTATTACAAAATAGACATAGTAACATAATACAAATACTGGCACCGTGAAGAGTCGTTTTTCTGCTCTTAATTTCCCCATTTATCCTAGACACCTTGAGTTTCCAAAAAACCATTCACAACTTTATTTCCTGAGTGTTCAAATGACACAAGTGGGAGAACGACTAACAATTTCTTTAATCTTCCTATGCATGCATGTGAAAAATTATTAAAATGGTCTGTATCATACCTGCATTTAAAATGTGTACCATCCTACCTAGGAGGGCTTTGCAGACTGCTTATTTTGAGTGAAATGGGTTAGGGAGTACTCATGCAATCAGTTCAACTATTAGGTCTGAAGACATGATAACTTCAGTCCTGTGGCTGATAATGAACAGCCAAGGGAGATGGGCTAGTAAGTTCTTCCAGCAGCTATATTCAGAAAAACGTACCTTTGTACAGTTTGAAATATTAGATAAATTAATATTAAAAAGTATTTTTTAGATTTATCTGGAAACAACTTTCTTCAGAGAAAAAAAAATGCTTATTAGAGTGAATGTTAATCCAAGAAAATATTAAATTAATTTGACAGGGGATCAACATACTTCTTCCTTCTTAATCTGTAAATGGGGAAGAGGTATCAGCATTAAATTTCTTGATAGGCTTCTGTAGGCTATGAACTGTAACTGCTTTTGTTTATTCTTTATGTACTTGCATTGAATTAAATAACTTTTCAAGCAGTCAGTAAAGTGCCTGGTGATCATTTTGATAGTTTATTGAGCCTGTTTATTAAACATGGAAATGAAGTATTCCATACAATAGAGTAACAAATCACCACTACTATTCCCCTGAAAGGGCAGGAAGAAACTTGGAAAAAAAATTATCATAGGATCCCGATAATAAAAAAGCTTGATATTCTTAAGCTTAATGAAAACAATTAGGTTGATTATTGCCAAAACACAATGAACATGCTGCCCCCCAAAAAGCCTTTGTACATTGTGTTTGTCCTAATGAAAGTGCTTTGCAACAGCTTTTGCTCTGAAGTTGTCTGTCATAAACCAGCAACAGAAGTATTTCTAAGGTAGTAATAGCATGCTGCTATGTTATGGGCTTTAGCAATGGATCCTTCCCATTAATCTTATTATTCCCCATCTTTTCTCCTAAGTTAAGTAAGAAATATTTCTCAGTGATACAGTCCTACCATGGACTATAATTTTAATTCCTCTCTCAGACGTTTTATTTCCTGAAACATACATTGTAGCAGCAAATGTCTACTGTGTGGATATATATCACACACACATACAGAAAAATATCTCAGTCATCTTCTGTCTTAATTTTCTAGTTTTAAATAATTAAATGAATTTACATTCAAATAATTTCAAAGCCAGAAGAATACAGGCACAGAAGACAGAATGGGCAAGACTAAGGTCCCAATTAGAAGAGATTATGTAGAGTTTTGATTTGTACACTCAAGCATTTCAGTGTTTGAAATGGGAGGAACTGTATTTGGCATTAGGTATTTGACAAGAGTTGGGGTGTGAAATAAGAAGCAAAGTGTGCCTGAGAATATTTGCAGTGAAAGTTTACTGGTAAGGTCTGCTCAACTCAAAGTTTCAAAATCCACATAGCACCACAAAGTTCAGCGAGAAACACCTATGTCTGGGGACAAATGTCATTCACAAGAACTTTAATTTTCTTGCTTTGTGATCTGTATTCACTCCATGCTTTTATGTCTATGTTTTTAAAACAATGAAAACAAGTGATTAATTTCAGGTTTATTAGACACTTTTGATGCTGTGTTTTTTCTTTCCCAGGGTGCATTTCAAAACTTGCAATACCTCGTGTGCAAGTAAAGCAAGATGTTTAGCTAGGTGGCTGAGATATATTAAATGAATAGCAAGTACAATGTGATTGAGAAGCATTGTTTCTTATGAGGCTGCCATCCCAAAATGTGCTTTTGTTTTGGCATGTTTTTATTCTAGTCACAGTGGGGGATCTGTTCAAAATCTCTTTCTAAAGGGTTTACAACTTTGGATTGAAAACTGACTTTTTTCCCCCAAATGGGTAAAAAAGTTCCCAGTATCACAGCATGTAAATTTGAAAGGAGTCTGTTGATAATATGCTCTCACCAGAAGCAAGTGAGTATATTACAGTTTAATCCAAGCAGTTATGGTAAGACAATTTTTCCATGTCTTACTCTTTCACTGAAGCCAAATTACAGTAAAGCCCTGAGGCATGTACTTAACTTAAGCATATGGACAGTGCTTATTTTCCTGGACGTACTTAAGTACTGTCCAACATATATTTTATTTCTGAGTGGTGGGAGACTTTATATTTGTATCAAAATTTGTATTGATTAGACCAAGCTGTTATAGAAATGTGCTGCTTCCACAGCGCTGAACCTGGCAGGGCAGGAAGGACTGGAAGTTACGTTCTGTCCTTGAGTCTTTCGCAAACAGATGAAAACACTGCCTTTCTCTGGTAACACTGCTGGGGATTTCATTGCAGGAAGAGCCTCACAGGCACTGTGTGTATTAGGAAATCTGATAGCTTCCCAGTTCATAGGAATGTTCTCACAGCCTGCACACATACTGCTGTATGTATTCGCATTGCCACGGCATGTCCCAGGAGAGAGCTAAGGCTTATCCCAAGGTGATACCAGTGTGGACTATCCTGGCTAGAAGACATGGACCTTCTCATTGGGCACCTGCAAATGCAAGTTTACTTGTAACTATAAAGTTTTCTTCCGCATTGGCTCTCTTCCGTTATTATTTTTCCTCAAAAAGTGATGACTGTGTACATTTATGCTGCAGAGATATTACTAACAAACCCACGTGAGTTGCACATAAAAGAAATCTTATAAATCTCACATATCTAGTTTCTGTAGCTCCCAAAGAAAAATGCTGTTTTGAAGAGAGGTACTTTTGTTTTCTTTACATCTTTTCTGTGTAAAAGAACAGTGTATTAATTACTGTAAAGGAATAAGAAACCAGAGTTAGCAGCAGCAGCAACCTAAACTGGATCTTCATGCTTTTCTAAGTCCTCCTGTTGGACGTAATACATACCTGTATGTCCAACAAGACACGTTTTGCCATAATCTGCCACTGATCTTTGCACTTCCCTGTGCTCTCATATGGCCCTGGGTGAGCACAGCAGCCCATGGAGTTGTGCGGGCCCATCACCCAGGGGCTCCCAGGTGTGTCTGCAGCAGCCAGGCAGGACTCCTGTCCTCACTCCTGAACCCTGGGCTCCAACAGAAGTGAAGGGTGTGCTGCTGCCAGCAGGCTGCAAGGCCAGCTATAGTTAGAACTTTCATTTAAATTTTGGCACCATCTGAAGTCATTCCTGTTACTTCCAAAAACTGTTGCCATTGTATTAAAAAGAGTAAATTTGCTGCTGAGTTAGTTACTGCCCAGAAAATCCAGCTGAAACCTGCTACTGCCAAATCTGAGGATTCGATATTGGGCCAGGGACTTTAAATAGCTTCTGCTACTGAGGATTTGCTGCTGTCTATGCTGTCTATTAAAAAAAAAAAAAGGGTCGAGGGATTGGACATGGACTGTTAGAAACTGAAAATTGCCACTTCTGGTGTGGTTACCACCTCTTCAGTTTTTTTGATTGAATCAGCTGATTTTTTAAGCCTAGGTTTGGTTGCCCAGGGTCCATGATAAAAACCCAAACAAACCCCTTAACTTTGATCTCTTAAACAAAGCTTAAACAAAGCAGAGGAAAGCCCTGTTTATACAGGTTAGCTGCCTTTTGTAGATGCAACACCCTACTGACAGTATTCATCATCACTGCCAGCAACCCTACCCCAGTCCTACTCTCCGCTCCATTTTGCACTTTCACAGGAATGTAGTTGCACTTACTCCCCTCCTACATTTAAGTATCACCTTTAATTGCAGCCTGAAGTCTTTTAAACTAGGAGATTCAATGCTGGCATGCTATGTTTCCTATAGGACAACTGAACATGCACCCACCTGTCTAAAGGAAAACCTATCGCTATCCCTCCACCTTATATCTTTCTCCCATGTTCGTCACATACACCTATGTAAAGAGATAGTGGAGGAGATCCCTAAGACAAAAGGTAGCCGTTTATTTTTCTGGCAGGGGGTTTGTTTTCATCTCATCCACTGTGTAGATAGGCGCATTGAACGCAACAGTGCATTGGAATCTGTGAGCCAGCCAGAAAACTGCTTGCTGTGATCACGCTCAGACACTGTGGATGTACTGGCAGATACTCAACATGAATACTCCTGCATGCTACAGTCTATGCATTTATTATGCACTCTGCTGTGTGGATATAACCTTAGCAACAGCAACTACTGTACAATGAGAAAGAGTTTGATTGCTGCTGGCTGTTTAAAGGAGCCCTCCCTTATGGGTAATTTATGTAGAAAGTAATGAGAATTGTAATGATTTTGCCTGAAATGATTGCAGAGGCCACAAAATTTTCTCATCAAACTTGGTGATGCTAGCGATGCAATGAACTGGCCACACGAGTGCTATCTAGCTTTATAATCAGATGCTGCTTGGAAACTCTTCTCTCTTTTTCCTTTTCTCTTTTTCTCCTGAGAGAATTTTCTTTTATTGGATCTCTCTAGATCTGTGTAATTTGTTTCACATGCCACTTCAGATCAAAACTGAGAGTCTATTTCTAACATACAGCAAGAAGCATCTGGAAGCTTTGGTTTCCCAAACACACCAGAGAAGGAATGGGAGTGGGAGATTCTTGCTGCATCTCTTGAGTGCGTTAGACCTCTTCCCTCCTGGTGCAGAGCCATAGGAGAAGATATTATCTTGGGGCACCACTTATGAACTTTCGTATGTTAGAGATAGTTTCTGGAAAGGATTAAATTAATCAAAAGATTGAAACAGGTTTTGTGAGCTGCTACTAGAATGAAAGCTCTCTTCCTTTATGATGTGGAACATCTTTTTTATCAATTCAACACTAACATCTGTGTTAGAAAACATTTGATTTGCAAAGAGGTTCAAGGCAAGTGTCATGCATATTTATACAAATATCTAAATGCATAAGTAGTCATGCTGGGAATTTCCTTGAAAACACACTGAAAACTCTGTCTCGCAGCAGTTCATCATTGCAGTTGTCTTATTTGAAGTACAGAAAATATTCACTTAGGAAAGGACTAAGTAGATTTTTGTATTAAATACAATGTGTGTGGAAATATTAAATAGTAAAAGGAACATTTACATATTCGATGGGGAGGCTAACATATGATGAATTATTGAAATAAGTGAGATATAGGGAAGATAATTAGTCTTCATGATATACTAAGGTAGAAGGATATGGCTGTCAATGTAGAAGTAAAGGAGGTTATCATGGCCCCGATGACTTTGACTAGAAGCTAAATTATGTATTGCAAATTACATTCCCAGAAGACCACATGCACACATGCATATTGACAGAATTTATGGTCATTCATTTTGGCTTTGATTGGTTACTTATCTGATCAGTTTTGCTTTAATAAAAAACTGCTTTGAGAAGTAATAACACTATTAAATAAAAAAATTGTCATATCTTTTTTTCCATAAGGTTTTTCTCACTATCTGTAATGGCTAAAAAAATCCTTTTATCTGCTGTTTGTAGATGCTGTTGAGTTGCTTCTCAAACTGTATTCACCAGCAGCATCCTGTGTCCCAATGGTATTACTTAAAAACAATACAAACTTTGCATTTTAATTACTATGTGTATCCTATTGACCTCCTATGTACTTTATGCCAGCTTCATTAATAACTCATGCCCAAGTTGCTCATCAAATTCAGCAATGAGCAGCTCTAGAGTTTCTGAAATGAAATGAGATTTTTTTTCTATTTTTTTGATGCAAAAGATAAGTCTCCCTAATTTCAAAGGCATAAGAGAGAGAAAATGTGCAAAAATATATCTTCATGAAGAAAAACCTATTTGTCAGAGTGTGACTATGTGTAAATTGGGCCACTGTAGCCTACATTTACCATGTAAACATTGGCTGCTCTACCCATGTTGACTTTTACATTTTGTATGATGTGTTATCGGAGGTGAAACTTCATACCGGAGTTTGTGGTTGACTAGTGCCAGAGCCCAGAATAAAGAACTACTTGTCAGACTGATCTCTGTTTCTCCTATTAAAAGCTGTAATTAATTTGAAATCTCATTTTAAGATCCTGTGTGCTGGATTTCAGCTGTATATCTGGTGGGTTGCTCCTGGAGTCACCTGAACCCAGGGCTGCTTTGGAGACTGGCCATGCTTTGTAGCCATCTCATGTTCAGTCTCAGCCCAGTCCGCTGACACAGCTGACTTCCCCTTGGCACAAAATCCAAGTGATCCAGGCACGTGACCCCCTGTGCTTTGTCTATTTGATGTTGCCTTTGAAAAGGATTGTGGGATACCCAAAGGCTGTGCAGACAGCCAAGATAATTGTAAGACAAGACAGAATGTCGAGAGCAAAGAAGATCTGCCTTTGGTGGACAGGGATGAGATCAGAGAACATTCAAATAAACTGTAGATAGTTAAGTCCAGGAGATGCACCCGTGGCTGTTGAGGGAGCTGGCTGGTGTTGTGAGTGCATTCTTCATTATCTGTGAAAGGCCAGGGTGACTGGAGTAGGCTTCTGAGGATCAAGAGAAAGCAAATGTCACTCATGTCTGAAGGAAGAGCAAGAGAGGAATCCAGAAATCTACAGGCCAGTCAGCTTCACCTCAGTTCCTTGGAAGGTGCTGCAGAAAATAAACCTGAGAATTATTTTCAAACATATGAAGGATAAGAAGGGGAATATGAGTAGTCACCATAGATTTATAATGGGAAAGTCGAGCCTAAATAATCAGAAAGCCTTTTACAATAGGGTGACTGCCTTGGTTTATAATGGGAGAGGGATGGATATTTTTATCTTGATGTTGGCATGACTTTCCACACTGTGTTCCTTAACTTCCTCATAGATATATTGATGTTGTATAAGCTAGATGAATGAACAGGGAAGTGCACTGAAAACTGGCTAAACTGCTGTGCTGAAAGGGCTGTGATCAGCTGCATTAAGCCCAGCTGCAAGCCAGTCACTAGTGATGTCCTCAATACTGGAAACAATAATGTTTACCATCTTCATTAATGACCTGGATTATTAGACAGTGTGCACCTTCCATTAGTTTGCAGATGCTACAAAACTTGGAGGAGTGATTGATAGACCAAAAGACTGTGCTGCCTTTCAGAATGACCTGAAAATGTGGGAGAAATGGACAAAGATGAACCTCATGAAGTTCAGCGAAGAGAAACACGAAGTCTTGCTACCGGGGAAAAATAACCCCTAGTATCAGTACATGCAGGAGGACAACCAGCTTGGCAGAGAAGGATGTAGGTGTGCTGGTGGACAAATTAACAGCAGTGAGCTCTTGCAGCCAAGAAGACTGGTTCTTCTGCTCTGTTCTGCCTTGGTGAGACACTCCTGGGTGCTTTGTCTAGTCCTGGTCTCCTCAGTACAAGAGACACATGAGCATACTGAAGTGATTTCAGCAGAGAGCCACAAAGATGATTAAGGGAGTGGACTACTAGACATACAGAGAGAGGCTGAGAGCTTTTCAAAGAAGTCTCAGATATATGTACAGACATATCAATCTGTATAAATACTTGATGACTGAAAGTAAAGGAAGACAGAGTCACGCACTTATCAATAGCACCCAGTGACATGACCAGAGGCCATGGGCACAAACTGAAACACGGGAAACTCTACGCAAACACACAAAGCCATTTTTTTACTGTGAGAAGGATGGCTCGTTGGAATAGTTTGCCTAGACAAACCATAGAATCTCAATATTTAAAAAAAGCTGGGCATGGTCATGAGCAACCTGCTCTGGCTTATCTTGTTTGATCAGAGGCGGGACTGAAGAAGCTCTAGAGGTACCCATGAGCTTCAGCCATGTTGGGACTCCATGAAACTGCAAAGCAAGTACTATCCTGCAGGTGCTCTGATATGGAGAAGGTACCTATAGTCCCTCAAAATATTACAGGATCACTCCAAACACAGTGGTGTAAATGAAGCCTAGGGACATTGGCAAATTTGCCTGCGTGAGATGTTAATGTTTTAAGAAAAGTGTGAAGAGAAGAGTAGGGACCCTCTACCAAGTAAAAGTCTGACCACTTAGAGAAGTTATTTACATATTTTATTAACTTCTAAACCTTGAGTATACATCTATGTTAGAGTTTTAATTTTAATTGTGTTAATAACTGCTTAATATTTTCTTTTTTTATTTCTGGTGTCATGTAGACATATAATCCTACATAAATCTATCTAGCTAATGAGAAAAAATCCAGTTCATTTATGAACCACTGAACTAAGAGACATTAATCTTATTAAGAATTTGGAGAAGAATTTAGGAGTTGATAGGTATCTGGAATTAAGAAAATGTCCCGCAGCCAGATAATCAGTTCACTTTTGGCAACAGGTTGGAAACCAGTTCACTGAATCATACAATCAAAGATCACCTACTTCCAACCATGCAGCCATTGGCAGGAGTACCTTCCACTAGATCAGGTTGCTCAGAGTTGTATCAAGGTGTTTCAGGACACAAAAGCATTTATTGCAACCAACTGGGGAGGTGTGGCATTACAGATCTAATTCCTAAAGGATGTCATAATTAAATACGCAGCCATATAGAGATGTTACCATACAGGGCCAGAGAGAACTGAAGAAACAAAAATCTCCTCCTTCTGCAAAATCTTTCACAGTTTTATGTATCATGCTATCACAATCAATCACAATCTGCAACTTAGGGAAGATTAGTGTGCTATCAACACATAAAGATTTGAATATCAAATTCTGAATTCCTTCTATTTTTTTCTGATGGGAGAAAAGCTCTCAAAACAAACATGTAACTTTTCCTCCTCATCCTTTTGCAATTAAAATTAAGTGATTTCTATGAATATTTTTTTTTTATTTCTAATCTTATTTTTTAGGATCCATTAGGGTGCTGTATTCTGTAGCTGCGCATTCTGGTTACTCAATAATTGTCATTAAGACTAAACTATGCTCAGGTTTGCCTGTAACAAAGTTATTTAATATGCTGCTAGCTGAGCAGAATGGGCAGTCATGGGATTCTGCTTGACCTTAAAATGGTTCTGCTTAGTTTAGAAGTAAAGCTGTGGCTGTGGGGTACTTTTTGCATGTATTCAAAATGATTAATATCTGATAAATTATTTTGGTAATACAGTACATACAGATCTACTTATGAATTTCTACTCTTTAGAAAAAAACACACAGAAACACAGAATCTGACATGATTAAATAGATATATGTATAAAAACTAATACATAAACATTTCTTAACACTTTTTAAAGACTGTTGTTAAGAACAAATAAAGTAAAAATGCACCTGGAACACTTGCAAATATCAATAGTGTAAGGTAAATTTTCCTCTAGAGATTGAAAATGCATTTAATCTTTCAGCCTGTAACCTCAATTATCAGAGTTTCTGCTTTGCTCATGTGTTAATGCTTAGTTGCACCGTAAACATTCAAGCTTTTCAATTCAGCTCTGAACTCAGCCTTGACAGAACAATTTATCACTACAGTAAATATCCACTAATATGGATAATATTAATGGACATCTCTTTTTAATACTTTTAAAGCTGTTATATAAATTTAAGCTTTTATTTGCCTTTCAGTAACATTTTATTGATAGCCTAGTTGCCTTTAAATGAAAGTTGGAGATGGCTAATAATAAGAAGAAATGTTTGCATCTTCTTATGCAATTCTGCTGCAAATGAAACATAAAAGTGCTATGAAGTTTATTTTCCTTTAGCTTAAGTCCATGTAACTTGTGAAATTAATCAAAAAATATAAAATACTGATGATATGCTTTAATGTTATTGTGCTATATAGCTAGGTGTTTTCATTTTTTTTCTTATTAAACCAAATAACTTAATATGTCAAAATCATTCAGTAGAAAATCTACAGGTTTCATACTTAAATAGAAAGGTGAAATGGGTTGAAAGAGTTGGCAGAGGTGTTTTATTTTTTATTCTATTTTTGAGATGTTTAGATTACTTTGATGATAATAATTCCTGGGAAGATAAAAATGTTTTCCAATGGCAGCAGAAAGTCACTATCAACTAGAGTCTGTACTTTGCTTTCCAGATCCTATCAGTTGCACTATACTTACAATAATCATGTGGAAGATATTACAGCAGTAGTAATAGGTTAGGAGTGATTCCAGTTACAATGCCTGCACAGGATAAGAATTTCTAAAGCTTCAATTTGAGACAGCAAGAGTCTGACATGAAAACTGAAGATGTGAAGATGATGATCGATAGACATGATACCATTTAAAATGACAAGAGCAGAAGAACTTGAAAGGCAACAAGAAAGGAATGGATGACCTTGTAAAAAGGCACAGATAATAATCTATAATCTATAATGCCAGCTGCAACTGGGAGTGTGGGTCTGCAATGTGTAGGCACAAGGGTCATATATTTTCTGTGTAAGGGAGTAAGAAAGTGATTTGAACTGTAATTTCAAATTTCACACACAGTGAGTGAGTTATTGTAAACAATTTCGGGGCCCAATTCTTGAATGAACTTGAGAAAGAGGTTAAAATAGTTTTGAAAGGTGAGGAATAAGACAGTCATAAATGTAATCAAGGATCTTATCACTGAGAGCTCCTATCAAACTGTTCTGCTGCCTTAAAAAATTTTAAAATGATGTATAAATTACCTGATAATCCAGAGAGGTAAATTTTTGACCTAATTTACATTTTTGATCTCTTTTCATCAGTGAGAAAAGAGTACTCAGTATACTATGGTTCAATTGCTGCTAAACTTTGACCAGAATAAAACATTATCCAAAATCCATTAGAAGCTCATATTTGCAAATATCTTTTGTTCTTCCTTTGTGCATTTCACCACATGACACTTCTGAAACTTTCTTTTTCACTTGAATATGCATTGCCCTTTACCCTACATTACAAAAGATGCATTTGAGTATCTTTCACCATCAAAAGCATTGTTCAAATAGCTGGAGCTAAAGTAATGCTATATATTAGTAATCAAGTTAAGGGGAGGCAGTTAACATCTCTCTAAGAAGCTGTCAGCCTCTGTGAACTCTCCTAAGAAGGGCTTGATTGTTTTCAGTGACAGAACTAGTTGTGATAGACTAGGAGTTGCTTGTAATAATATTATGAATACCAATTCTTTTATTATATCACTCACTGTTCTCTTGAGCTAGGTCAACAGGAAATATATCTCAGAGAAGGAGAAGAATTTTCATATGTGTTTCTGAAAACACCGGGGAAATGACACAGAGCAGTTCACTTCAAAACTCTTTCTTGCCTTCTTGCTGGACCTGGTGCACCATATTTTTCCAAAAGTACCTGTAAGAGATAAGGCAGTAGAAAGGATTTTAAGTGATAAGATGATATTATAAAGCACCTGGAGAACACTCCGAACAGCCTTAGACACCATTTGTCACAGCATTCTTCTAGAGAAAGTGGCTCCTCATGGCTTGGAGAGGTGTTATCTTCACTGGGTAAAAAAATGGCCGAATGGCTGGGCCCAGAATGTTGTGGTAAATGGAGCTAAATCCTGTTGGCAGCCAGTCACGAGTGGTGTTCCCTAGGGCTCATTGTTAGGGCCAGTTCATCAATTATCTGGACAAGGGGATCTAGTGCACCCTCAGTAAGTCTGCAGATAGTACCAAGTTGAGCAGCAGTGTTGATCTGCTTGAGGGAAGGAAGGCTCTACAGAGGGATCTGGAGAAGCTGGATTGATGGGCTGAGGCCAAGGGAATGAGGTTCAGCAAAATGAAGTGTCAAGTCCTATACTTGGGGCACAACAATCCCGTGCAGCACTACAGGCTTGGGGAAGAGTGTCTGGAAAGCTACCTGGCAGATAAGGACCTGGGCACGTTGGTTGTCAGCCTACTGAACATGAGCCATTAGCGTGCCCAGGTGGCCAAGAAAGCAAATGGCATCTTAGACTGTGTCAGAAACAGTGTGGCCAGCAGGACCGGGGAAGTGATTGTGCTGCTGTACTCAGCACTGGTGAGGCCAGACCTTGAATTCTGTGTTCAGTTTTGGGCCCCTCACGACACGAAGGACATTGAGCTGATGGAGCACATGCAAAGAAGAGCAATAAAGCTGGTAAAGGTTCTGAAGAACAAGTCTTGTAAGGAGAGGCTGAGGGAACAGGGTTTGTTCAGTCTGGAGAAAAGGAAGCTGAGAGGAGACCTTATCTCTCTTTACAGCTACCTGAAAGGACATTGTAATGAGGTGGATGTTGGTCTCTTTTCCCAAGTAACAAGCAACAGGATGAGAGGAAATGGCCTTACTTGTTCCAGGGGAGGTTTAGGCTAGATAGTATGAAGGCTTACTTCACTTAAAGTGTTGTCAAGCATTGGAACAGGCTGCCCAGAGAAATAGCTAAGTCACCATCCCTAGAGATATTTAAAAGACGTGTAGATGTAGTGCTTTTAAAAGATGTTTTCCAACATAAATGATTCTATGATTTTATGGCATGTAAAATCCACAGGCTGGGTGTTTCTGGGATTTGGAAGATCCTGAGGCAAAACACAGTTTTATAATGCATGGTTTTAAAAGTTTCCAGTCATTAAGCTGACTTCTTTAGGATAAAGGTATGCATTGGCCACATGTCTAACTTCATAGATTAATTTGTTTCCTAGAATAAGCACAGTAGCTTCCAACTGAATCTTAGCTTTTAGCCTCAGAAGGGCTGCACCCTAGGAAAACTCAGCCCATAAACATACAGTGGGGTATCAGGAACCTCAGCAGGAAAAGCAAAGGTGCATTTAACACTGAATCAGGCCAGCAATCTATTGCCTCCTAAACAGGTTGCATCTGAGAAGGCAAAATGTTTCCTCTCTGCATGCTTGATATTCAGCTTGATATTTGAGTTGGAGAGGTTGACGAGCAGACTCAGCTGGCTAGCACAGTAATAGGTACAGACCTACTATAAAAATATGTCATGCCTTTGTGGTTTTATATGAAAAATAAATAATATATAATAATGAGTAATTAACTATGAGGGTTCTATCCAGCAGCAAAATATACGTCTTTTCTCTGAACTATACAAATGTTTTACAGAATGCACTATTTTCTCATATGACCTTATGACACATTAACACTCTAGCCGTTTAATTTCATAGCTTAGCTGCTGAACCATAGGAGTAAAGGTTTTCAAAGTGAACTGGTATGCGGTTTATGTTTGGTTACAAAAAAACCAGATGGTATCTGGATCTGCTGTTTGCCAAAGCATGGTATTGCCACCTTAATACTGGCTATGCGTGATTAACAGGCAAATGTGGACACTGGGAGTAATAAAAGGAGAGCAGCAAATACCAGGAAAGAACATTTGCTGCAACAAGCCCCATCAAAATCTGCCTTTGTAAAAGACAGAATGCAAACTGCTGTTATCCTCTCAAAATCTTCATCTAAAGTCACAGACCAGCAGTGAAAGTACCTACAAAGGTGTTTGGCCTCTGCTTTTAGCTGCTTGCACAAAATAAAGATTTTGGGAAGTGCATATTGTTTGGATCAAATCGCTTAAGCAAAGCAAGGCTGATCCATGTGGGACATTGCAGTGCAGCCTTTCACAAGAGAGTCCACAGCAGATTGCAATCACACAATGGGTAAATTATCACAATATATTGCTTGTCCAATTTGGATCTGACCCTAAAGAAATATGTCCAAATTCACAGAAATACTGGGCAACTGTTTATCCACCCTGAGCATCCCTGCTTCTGCTCACAAAGCTCACAACCCTTGCCTTTCTTTACTATATTGCATCAGTAAATTAGAGACAGACTTGTCTATGGATAGCAAAACACTGGCTGAACCCTGCCAGACTCCTAATGGAAAGACACTCAATTCCATTTTGGCCATAAATATAAATCATGGAAAAGAATTCTTTTTAAAAAAGAAAATGAATAACTGCCAAACAACTCTTGGAAGCTACTAGATAGTCCCTCCTTTTACAGCAAGCTCATTCCCAAATATTACTTATAAATAGTTGTCAAACCATGTCGCGTTTTAGCATTCATCCCACTGTTTTGGAGGCTTTTTCTGGGGGAACCAACTGTGTATTTTCAAACTATGTGAGAATTACTGAGAGAGCGTCACAATATCTGAGCAGTAACAACATTTTTGCAGCACTCTTTGGAGGCACAGCCGTTGGTGCATGAGTAGGCTTTCTTCACACATCTGGTTTTATCACGCTAAAGCAAATCACAACCATTTCCTGCAACAAGAGCCTGGAAATCCAGCAGCAATCCTACTACAGTTGAAGCCAGAGGAACAGCTGTTTTCAGATGTTCATGTAACAAATTACACTGTGAGTTTCAGTCACAAAATCTGTATCTTTTCGTAGTTTTCCTCTGAAGACACCTATTTAGATGAGTACTCTAAAATACTGGCAATACTATGAAAGAAAAAGAAGGAATCTTTTCTACATAACCCATACGAAAGTAGCAGAAAAGTTACAATTACTCTGTAGATATAAGTTGATATGTCTAAATCTATTTTAAAAATGTACATATCTACATTTATATATTTATTTAAGCATATAAGTCCAGCCCATGTTGTTCTATGGCAAGAAAAATGAAATAATGAAATTCAGGTCTAATGACACTATAGATATTCACCACAGTAAATCTGAAGGTGCATGATTTGTCACTCATGCATTTATCTATATATGGTAAAGTGGGTAAACACTGCATAAAATATATTTTGTGCTTCCCTGGTCTTGGACAGATTAGCACAAATTAAATTTCACACTAATCTGCCCATGGTCAGGAGTGCTACATTAGGAGTGAGGGAGATTCAGCTAATTGTAAAGAATGTTTTGCTTTATTACAATGACCTGTGAATACAGCAAATATATCCTGGAGAGCTATCTTTATCAATATCATTTATCAATACTGAATCAATGACACTTGATGAATAATACCTTTGTGCAGGTATATATTATATTTCTCAAGACGATTTTTATTTGTTCCTTAAATTTGAAGTGTTTACCTTTTTTTTTTACTTTATATTTTCTTGTTGAGTGTTTAATGTCATCACCATTTATGTTACACTGCTTAGTTATATTTGACCACCCAGATCACATGGTGTTCGAGTCATGTAAGTCAAGACTGAAGAATATACTGAACTGCCAGAAGAGGGAAGTCCAGGACCAGAAGTTGGTTCCTTAGAACAAATGTGAAACATGATATGACATCAGGAAGATGAAAAGCTTACAAAATACTACCCTTTTTAAGCAAAGTTTGCCAAAGCAGAAGTATGTCAGGCATTTAGGGAGAAAGTAGCATGGATATAATACATATAAGACAGCTTGCTTAAACTGCATTGCTCATACTTACCTTTTTAAGAATAAGGGGCTATTGCCTAAAAAAATTCTCTCTCTCTTCAAATTAACCAACAAAGTTCTGTTCAGCTCTCTGTTTGGCTGAAGCAAAAATAAAAATTCATATGCAGTGGCACTGGCCATGCAGGAGGCAAAGCTCTTTCTTTTAACCGAGTCAAGAAAGACCCATTGGCAGCAACGTTGTCCATGTCCACAGGAAACGGAACTGCCCGGTTACCCTGTTCTGGGAAAGTCTCACTGATACCTCAAAGGCAGCAGCAGCTAGACTGTTACTGGAAGTAACAGAGAAAAAAATCTTGTCTCTCAACAGAGGGCTGAACTTCTGACTAATTAAAAAAAATCCGTATTTAAACTACCCCAAATACATTTCTTTTGGCTTGAGACTAAATACTTGAAACTATTTGTGCTACATGGTAGGGGAGCTGAGATAATATATTTTGTTTTGGAGACCTAATTTTTCTGCAACAAAACTTAACTCCATGTTCAGTTATAAGCCAGGCTTTTTGTCTGACTTTTGAGGAAGTATTACATAGTTAAAAATCAGGAATGGTTGTATGTTAAACACTGATAAATAAATGTTAACAACTCCTCATTCTCTTCAAAGAGAGAATTCTGTGCAGTTTCTGAGTAAGCAAACACTACATACACAGAGAAAGCTTTGTAAATAATATAAAACATTATGAAATATATTTACAATACTCTGAATAGCTTGAAACAAAAGCTGTTAGACTTTAAATATCCAGGCTTTTCTCATACAAACTTCTATGCATTTGTAGCTGTTGAATATTTAAATTTAAATGCAATGGTTCAGCAGAACATTTACACTTCTACTTTAACATATTTGTAGAAACACCTCCTCTCATCTTTGTTTAGAGGTGATTTTTTCCTCTTTTCAGGGCAATGGTAAGATGCGGCATGTAAGTCTAGGTCCTGCAGAAGGTGGGGACTGTGAGTGTGGGTCTCAGAGCTGTACCCTTCCAGCACTTTCCAAAAAATGTCTGTACATCCACAGCAGGCTGTGGGGAGACCAAGAAAGGTAATGAGGTGGAACTTCCTCTCTTGGTCAAGTCTCAGCTAGAGAAGGGACAGACAGGCCTCTTTTAACACCTACTAGCTCTTCTGCGTTGTACCCTGTCTCATCTTAAAAAGGATGACTAGAAGTGAACTACATGGAAACCACACACTGGGAAACACATCTCTGTACCTTCAGGAACAGCCACTGGTTAGCACAACCATCACCAGTTGTGGTGCATCCATTTTAGTTTGATGCTTGGGTCCTTCTGTGTGATTTCCTCTGCTCCACATTTTGTAGAGAAATACAGGGTCTTACCACCAACCATGTCTCCTCCTCACTAATTTTCATCCTTCCTATGCATCCAAGAATGTCAAAACAGTAACTCCACATATTCACACTGATTTTCCTTTTCATGCAATGGGGTGCTCCTTCCACCATTTCAGTAAGCATTCCATGTCTGTCCCAGGAAATTAAATACAAATCCAATGTAGCAGTAACTCAGCTTAACTGATTACCAGAATATTTGCAGAAATCTGATTGCTATCCAGTTAAATGGATGATATCATAAACCTCCTTGGGGAATGTCTTTTTCCAACTAGCAACAAATATGTTATCTCTCACGTTTTGATCAACAGAAGTATAGCATGAGTTTCGAAGCCAAGATCCATTCATTGTCATTTTCTCTCTCACTCCTCATGAATGTACACCATTGCTTGCCAATGTCCAGTATTTATCCTTTAAAACTTTGTGCTTTCCATTTTTGGACCAGCACAGCATTATGCTGATGTGCTAGACGAAGAGCTTGCATGAGTCAGTCACATTTTTCAGCAACAAGTCCTACTGAATTCACTAGATCATGATGAGATGTAGCTTGGAATACACATTAAGGTATTAATGGAGTGTGTATGCTTGATATCAAGTTTTCATGCTGAGTTGCACTGGTGGTAATCTCGTTTGATTACAAAACCTAATGTAAATTCTTAGACAGATATTCTATTTTAGCTGAGAAACGAATGCTGATAGTTTACTGTGAGATGACAAATGAATGCTGACATTTTATTCTTACATGTTTATAAATCAGTTTAAAGGTTAAGAGTTGTTAATGTGGGCAATCTGAAGAATCCATATACATAAACAAAATATTCATTTTGGATAACTATATATGTCCAATGTCACTCACAAAAGATAGAAGTCAGATTAAAGAATGAGGAGAAAAATGAAAATTTATCAGTATTAGTTATCTTTTAACTGGAAACTGAATTACCTGATTGATAGGCCTTCTGATCAAACCTACAGCATATGATGTGGGGTTTATTGTGTTATTTACTTTAAAAAGAAAATAGCGACATGCTGACTTGTAAAAAAATAAAGATTAACCCCTCCCTTCCCACAACACACACAGTTTGCCTGTAACAGAACCAATCTCACAGTCACTCTGGAGAACTACTAATCAGTACGGTCTGTGCTATGACATGCCATGGGAATAATTTGTATTCTTATTTTTATTCCAATTGTTCCTGATATTACTAGAGCTAAGAAATAGTCATGTATTTCCAAAAAACCATCTAAACGGTGCTCTGAGAGGAGCCCAAATTACACTGGCCATTTATAATGTCTGATGAAGGCTGCCTCCAAGTCAGAAAGGGACTATGGAGAGTAAAAGTTTTTTATAGATTTTACTGCAAATCTGGTGGAGATAATCTAAATGAGCATACTCTATGTACCACAGTAGAAATAATTATGGAAGATAAAAAAACCCTCATCATATTCTCACATTGCTTAGGTAACGTAAAATGTTTTCTCTGTAAAGGGGAATTAAGGCCAATACTAACTTAAAAAGATGAAGTGAAATTGGCTTTGTGAAATACAAGGCCAAAATCCTGGAATGATTTCTGGACATGAAAATATGATTTACATTAATTTACTTTTACTTGCCGCAGCATAGGTTTTTCTGGGTAGATTGCAACACACTTTGCCCCATACGATCCAAGATCCCAACTCTTTTGCAGATCACAGAATCACAGAATCACAGAATCACAGAATAACCAGGTTGGAAGAGACCCACTGGATCGTTGAGTCCAACCATTCCCACCAATCCCTAAATCATGCTCCTAAGTACCTCATCCACCCTAACCTTAAACACCTCCAGGGACGGTGACTCAACCACCTCCCTTGGCAGACCGTTCCAATGCCTAATGACCCTTTCCGTGAAGAATTTTTTCCTAATCTCAAGCCTAAATCTCCCCTGGCGGAGCTTGAGGCCATTCCCTCTCGTCCTGTCCCCTGTCACTTGGGAGAAGAGGCCAGCACCCTCCTCTCCACAACCTCCCTTCAGGTAGTTGTAGAGAGTAATAAGGTCTCCCCTCAGCCTCCTCCTCTCCAGGCTAAACAGCCCCAGCTCTCCCAGTCGCTCCTCATAAGGTCTGTTCTTCAGCCCCTTCACCAGCTTCGTTGCTCTTCTCTGGACTCGCTCCAGAGCCACAACATCCCTCTTGTGGTGAGGGGCCCAGAACTGAGCACAGTACTCGAGGTGCGGTCTCACCAGTGCCGAGTACAGGGGGAGAATAACCTCCCTGGGCCTGCTGGTCACGCCATTTCTGATACAAGCCAAGATGCCATTGGCCTTTTTGGCCACCTGGGCACATTGCTAGCTCATGTTCAGTCGGTTGTCAACCAGCACCCCCAGGTCCTTCTCCTCGTGGCAGCTTTCCAGCCAGGCTTCTCCTAGTTTGTACCTCTGCTTAGGGTTGTTGTGCCCCAGATGCAGGATCCGGCATTTGGCCTTGTTAAACCTCATGCCGTTGGTCTCAGCCCAGCGGTCCAGCCTGTTCAGGTCCCTTCAGATGTGGATGAGATTTTTCTGATACAAACAGGGTATTTCAATTCTTCTGTTACCCAATAACTAATGAATGAGACTTACAGAGAGAAAATACATGACCAGAAGAATCTGAATTAAACAATTCCTTTGTTCTGTTTCACAGCACAAAATTACTTAGAAGATATAGTTGCACTTCCTGAATTATTAAAACATATTTCAAACACAGAGGACCCCTAAAACAGCCATAGTCAAGGGAAGCTAGCAGCAGAACATTGAGTGGTCTTTGAATGACTTGTTCAATTAATTTTGCCTTTATTTCTCATAATTCTTGAATCATCTTCTTAATCAAAATTACTCTTTTTTTCATGAACACTGTTTACTCTTTAAATGTTTTATAAATAACTGACTAGAGAAATAAATACCATTCAAACCCAGAGATCTAACTTGCATTAAGCAGGTTACAGGCTAATTGGTGTTTACTAGTATGTCCTGAGCTCACTAGTGCAGGACCATCTTCCCTTCTTCAGAGGGAAGTTAGAAAATGGAGTCTGCAGTTGAAAATGTTCAAACTGAACACTGTTACAGAAAACCTGTGTGCTTCATTGTAAAACATTCAGAGGTCTGACAATAACAACAAAAAATCTGGAGCACTGCTAAACTGAAATTCACTTTCAAATACAAAACAGTCTTCACTGCTTTCTTCACAGCTCATTTATACTCCTGCTCAAGATGCCAGCTGGCATTCAGACTGTCCTTACAAAAAGTTTAGGGGATGAGCTATTGAGAGACAGTCAGTCTTAGTAAGTAAGGCCTTTCATCTCACCTCTACAAGAACATATTGCTTTTTTCTTAAGCAATCACATGCAAGCAATTCAAATGTAATCCTTTTCCAGAACCCCAGCAATAACATATATATCCAACTCTATGCAGAGCTGTGCTTTGCCTGACCGCTACATAAGCACCTGCTAAACACAATAAACACTTGCAGCACAGGTATATCATTACATTTGTCTACTGTGATGGCTTGATTAAATTGACCTCTTGTTATTTAAAAGGCTGAAAAGACATGAATAGCATGCTGGTATGGTACATTTGTGCTTTTTATATTGAAACTATTTCAACCTTGTGAAAACTGTTACACAGAAGAATTGTTACACAGAACTGTAATCTACAGGTGTTTGAAGTTTTCCCAAAACCCACTGCTGTATTTTATCAAATGGAGCTTGGGATATGGTAACAAAGATAGGCTGAGGTCCTACTCTGAATTGAAATTCAAATTTTTCCAAGTTTACCAATGTTTCACTCATCTCACTGCAAATTATTTTCTATTTTTCTTACATAGACATTTTCAGACAAGCTGAAACTGGACACTGGAGGGATAGAGTGCAGAGAAAACTATCTGATTTACAAGACAGAATTAAAACCTGTTTCAGTGGTACTTCACCCACTCATTACATTTAACAGAGGAATTTAATTCAAGTGAGGTTGAAGATAACCTTTGAGTCCATGCCCATGATGATCAGGGTAATATCTGGTGAATCTTGCTTTTACTTTTCAGGGGATTTGTTATCTTTCACTTTGTTTCCTTGGGGGCTGGATGTAATAGGATATGAGGTCTGACTGAAGGCAAGTGGAAGATTAAAAATAAGGTGAAGAGTGAAAGTGAAATGGGGAAAAATGGTAAGCAAAAAATGTGGAGAAGAAGGTGGTGTTACTAAGAATATTTGAAGAGGGAGAGTGAAAATGGACTTGACAGCATACAGACACACAGGAAACTATACACTTTGGCTTTGGATCCCACTGTCTGTAAACATGGACATTTTTTTTTATTCTATAGCAATTCTGAAGGCTCTGAAACAATTACTACAGACTTGCTTTTGCTTTCAGTAATGCTGTTGATAGTCCAGAAAATCTTGCTAGTCCCTGACAAAACTGTTCTGGATTTCTACAACTGTAAGTGACAGCATAGTCTTGGTGCACAGTGTACAGATATCCTATGAAGGTGCCAAAGACCAGTGAGACATGCAAAATAAAAGTGAAACACAGGTAATTTGAAAAGTGATAGACAAAGTCCACATAGAGTTCATAGAACGATAAAATCACAGAATGGTTTAAGTTGGAAGGGACAACTACAGGACACCTAGTCGACCCCCCCTGCCATAAGCAGGGACATCTTTCACTAGATCGGGTTGCTGAAAGCCCCATCCAATGTAACTTTTAAGACTTCCACTGATGGGACATCCATAACTTCTTTGGGCAAACTGTTCCAATGCTTCACCACCCTGACTGTAAAAATAAGTATTTGTTATGTCTGGTCTAAATGTAACCTCTTTCAATTTAAAGCTGTTGCCACTTGTCCTTTCACTACAGGCCCTGGTAAAATGTCTTTCTCTATCCTTCTTATAAGGCCCTTTTATATACAGAAAGGCTGAAGTAAGGTCTCTCTGAAGCCTTGTCTTCTCCAGGATGAACAGTCCCAAATCTCTCAGTCTTTCCTCATAGGAGGGGAGTTCCAGCCCTCTGATCATCTTCATGGGCCTCCTATAGACCCACTCTAACAAGTCCATGTCTTTTGTGTACTGGGGACCCCTGAAGGATCTCACCAGAGAAGAGTTAAGGCAGAGAATCACCTACTTGGCCTGCTGGCCATGCTTCTATTGATGTACCCCAGCACCCGTCTGGCTTTCTTTGCTGCAGGTGCACACTACTGGATCATTGAGTTGTGAGGGGTGTGAAGGGCAACAAGCAGGGCTTCTGCAGGTCTATCAGCAGCAAAGACTAGGATAAACGTAGGCCAGAAGCTGAATAGGGCAGGTGACAATCTGCTGATGAAGGATGTGAAAAAGGCAGAGGCACTCAGTTCCTTCTTTGTCTTCACCTTTACTGGTAAGCCAGGAAACACAGGCTCCTGAGACCAAAGGGAAGACTTAACCTTTGGTGGACAAGGATCAGGTCAAGGAACACTGAAAGGAACTGGACATATGTAAGTCCATGTGACCTAACAGGATGCCCTCACACGATGCCCTCGCAGGTGCTGAGGTAGCTGACTAGTGTCACCGTGAGTCTGTTCTCAATTAACTATGAAAGGTCTTAGTGATGAGGGGAGGTTTCTGGGTACTGAGATAAAGCAAAAGTCATTACCATCTTCAAGGAAGCATGAAGGAAGTTCCTGGGAGCTACAGGCCACATAGCTTCACCTCCATTCCTGGGAAGGTGATGAAGAAGATAATACTCAGAACTATTTCCAAACAAATGAAGGATAACAAGATGCCTGATCAGCATGGATTTATAAAGATAAAATCATGCCTGATCTGATAGCCTTCTACAATGGAACGAGTAGATGAAAGCACTGAGTGCTGTTTCTTTTGACTTCAGCAAGATTTTCAACACTGCTTCCCTTAATGTCCTCATAGACTAATGGATGGAGTATGAGTTACATGAATGGACAGGGAAGTGGACTGAAAACTGGCTGAACTGCTTAGCTGAAAGGGTTGTGATCAGCTGAATTAAGCCCATCTGCAGGCCAGTCACTAGTGGTATATTCCAGGGGTCAGTACTGGAAGCGTCAATACTGTTTACGATCTTCATTAATGGTCTGGATTATTAGTGTACACCTTCAGCAAGTCTGCAGATCATAAAGAACTTGGAAGAGTGGTTGACACACCAAATGGCTGTGCTGCCATTTAGAGTGACCTGGACAAGCTTGAGAAATGGTCAAAGAGGAAAGTCATGGAGTTCAGTCACATGGGAAGTGCAAAGTCCCACCCCTGTGGAGGAACAACCCCAAACCGTGGACAATTTGCCCAAAGAGGCTGTGGAGTCTCTGTTGTGGGAGACAGTCAAATCCCAAATGGACACAGTCCTGAGCAAACTGTTGTAGCTGTCCCTAACTGAGCGGGGATGGGGTTGGGAGTGGGTGATTTCCACAGCTGCCTGACAGCATCAGCCATCCAGTGACATTACCTTTGCTCCACCCCTCCGTAATTTTAAGGAGCTTGTAACTCCTACTCTACAGGCAGCAGTATCACATACAAAGGAAGCTGTTTATGTAGTATACGAATGCAGCAGAGCTGGTATAAAGGTCACAAAGACATACTCTCTTTTATCTACTCCTAGACATTGCAACTGGAGTGAGCAATTCCATAATTCATTTCAATGGGAGTTTTGTTAGCATTAGATGTAGGTTCCAGAAGCCTGACCTGCATTTTTATGGGTGATTTGTTAGCAGCAGTGGGTAATCCTGCAGAGAGAAGAGGTTTTGATACTCAGCAGAGTACTAACTTTACCTAATCTCTGTTTCTAAGAGAACTTTAGATAGCAGGGTAATTCATGTTTTCAGAATGTTGCACGTTGCATCAAACTGTTTACTGTAATGAAACAAGTAATTTATTTTTATCTGAGCCTGCATCACATCTCTCATTTCACTGCTGGTTTTGAACATTGATAGAAGGTGCTTGAACTGTGCTTCTCTGCATCGGTGATGCATTTACAACAGGGTCTTCCAGGGCCCAGAGTAATGGCTTATAAGTGTCACTGGACAAAGTTGTATAACATTTCATTTTTACTTTATAATCTTACCTGGTGATATGAAATGCTTGGGCTTCATTGCTTGAGGAAGAGAACTGGCATCTTTATAATCCTACTTTAAATTTGTGTTTTATTGGTATTAATTGTGTTTGTTGTAATCTTAAGGCAAATGCAAAAACTAATACTATCACTTTCCCATAATATTTGGCTGGCAAGCATACACAGCAGTTTCATATAGGAAGGTATAAAGATATCCACAAGCTGAATACAATATTTTAATATCATGAACATCATTATGAAATCTAATATAACAGATATAAACTATTATACATTTTGATGTTGGATGAAAAAGAAACACAGGACGTTATTGGTGAAGAAGGTTTCTGCAGAGCAGAGACAGTTTCTGCTGCGAAATGGCTGTCACAAAGTGACACTGGTATCCTTTAACACAGTAAAGTTCAAATAAATGAAATCATGTCAACAGCTCTTACATAATTATAATACTTAGTTCCATTAAATGACATGAAAACTCTGAATGTATTTTAGTGATGTTACAGATTTCAATAACAATACAGTTCACTATACTGCAACCTGTAAACATTGCCAATTTTTTTATTAATTTATTTTTATTTTACCTAATATGAATATTACCAACCAAGAAAAGGCACCTCTCATAAAAGGAAAGGGATTTCTGGAATAATTTACAAAAGCATGCTGCATGCCAGATTTAAAACACTAAAGATAAGCCTCAGTTGCTGGTAGACCAACGTTTCCCACTGTTTAATGTAATAAAGACAGAAACCACCATGAGGACAAAATCTCCAAACCCTTCCCCTACATGTTATAACCCTTAAAGTCCCTTCCTCTCTTTCTGTTCCAATGACTCACTCTCTGTTTTGCAAAGTAACACAGGGTACGGGGGAAAAGCAGAAATGCCGATTTTTCTCCATCCCTGTGCTGCCCTCAGGTAAGGCTTGGGATTGTCCTGACAGCCCTAAGAGCTGGCTGAAGGGCCCAATGAATTCAACCCATACTTTGTGGATGAATTCTAGGTTATTTTATAGAGTGAGCATTAAAATTATCAATAGTGTAATTGGAATTGTGTGTCCAACCCATTCTTTCATAGCGTTTTCTCATGAGGAAATCTTTCTAAAGAAAAGCAGACAACTGACTGAGGCTTTGGGTACTCTGAAGAGTTCAAAGTCAGCCCTCTGGAAATTTAATGCTACTGTCCTGCTAACCACCCTCTTCACTTTGCCTAGAACAGAAAACCCTGTCATCTCATGATCGCTTAGTCCTAGGCGTCCTCCTACTGCAACATCCCCCACAAGGCCTTCTCCGTTCACAAACAGCAGGTCCAGGAGGGCACCTTCCCTTGTTGGTTCATTCACCATCTGCGCAAGGAAGTTGTCTTCCACACACTCCAGGAACCTCCTAGACTGCTTCCTTTCTGCTCTATTGTACTTCCAGCAGATATCAGGAAGATTGAAGTCTCCCACAAGAACAAGAGGCATTGATCTAGAGATTAACCCCAGCTGTTTATAGAAGAGCTTGTCAGCTGCTTCTCCTTGGCTGGGTGGCCTGTAACAGACTCCCATCATAAAATCTACCTTCTTATGGGCTCCTCTGATTTTAACCCACAGGCACTAAATCTCCTCATCGCCACAATCCATTTCAACAGTGTCCAAGCCCTCCCTTACAAAGAGGGCTACCCCGCCTCCTCTCCTTCCCTTCCTATCCCTCCTCAGGAGTTTTTACCCCACCATAGCTGTACTCCAGTTATATGAGTCATCCCACCACATTTCCATGATGGCAATGACATCATAGGCTCCTTGCCCTACAACAGCTTCCAGCTCTTCCTTCTTATAACCCATGCTGTGTGCACTGGTGTAAATGCACTTCAGCTGAGCTGCTGAGCCTTCAGCCCTCTTAGAGGGAACAGAGTTCATTCCCAATTGCCTGGTAACTGGAGTAGCTAGCATCAGAGCGCCTGTATCTCCCTTACCACCCCCAGGTGTGTTCACCCCCACTTTCTGTGTCGTGATGTACTGGTGGTCCTCTCCAGCACACCCTCTCCAAATCATTAGTGCCCCATGTCCAGGCTCACTGCTGTCTAGAGAGGTCTCGATCCCCTCCCAATGCTGCTCTTACTTTTGCACCTCCCAAAAGAGAGCTTTTTGCCTCTTATGTGCTTAATCATTTATAATCGATATTGTGTTTCTTACAAACCAAATAAGCAAGTTAGCTTGGCGAAGCAAGCTGTGCAGTGTCAGCTGGCCAAAAACAAATGTTCATATACTTGTGGATATACGTGGAAAGCTTGTGCCTCTTTTGCCCAGCACTGATCTGATAGAGAACAACCCTGTTTTTGCTGGCAGCTAGAAGTGGCAATGATCAGCAGCCAGAGCAGCTGTCCCAGGCCCAGGCAGGTCCTTGGCACACAGAGGGAACCTTATTCACCTGGCTGAGCCACAAGAGACCTGCCAGACCAAGGATGTGGGAAACAAGGTGTGGCAAGTTCATGAGCATAACCCTTGTCACACATGGCTGCATCCCAGCACCCTGCTACTTGCTTCTGCTGTGTATACTGCCCTGTTGTGAGTTGTGGTTTTGGTTTTAAAGGAGTGCAAGGAGTTCTAATCTTCCCTAGATTACATCTGCAGAGTTTCCTTACTTTGGTCTAGAAAAGAGGTCAAAGATTATCCATCTAAACAGATATTTTTTTCCAATTTTTCTTACTTGCTCTTTTTCGTTGAAAGATATTATTTGAGATGGTTCTTTTTCTACTCCGCTTTGAAAACTTGTGGCAGTAAACCAACATGTTCCCTTCCCTTTGCATACTTAGTCTAGTATCAAAACTTCAATCACAGGTTGAGATGGTTTCTTTCTAAAACAATTTTCTTCCTTGATCAGTCTTTGAACCTATAGGTCTTTTATTAGATTCCATAACTGTGTCTCTTGGGGGTAGTTTCATCAGAATTAGCATGAAATAAATAATGTCAAAGCAGCAGCCTGTTCTCCCTCAAGCCAAATGCCAACATAATCAGCCCACTGGTATTTTCCACATAGCCCCTAAGACTCAAGTTGCAAGAGCTTTAACAAGGCTTCCTTAAAAAAGGGAAAGTGAATGAATTGAAAGTGGATCCTCCCAAGCAACTGAATAAACTAGCCACACAGGGTCACAATTTTAGGGCAACATAGACTTGAAGCCATACTACAATTTCACATACCAGGTCCTCCGATTACCATCCTTGAGGCTCATACTTCAAACAGGACTGGGAGTGGGAGGGCTGCTTCTGACACCAAGTAGACTGAGGACTGTGGTTCCTACAGTTTGCTCTCTATCAGTTACAAATACAGGACTGAACTTCTGTCACACAGAAATTTCTCAAAAGAAATTGTTAATGTATATGAAAAATTAAGCTGAAAACTGTTTTGATAACAAATGGGCTTTCAACACTGTAGCAATGCAGTTAGCCCTGAAAGGTAATTACATTTACATATACTCTTCACTGCAGGATCATATGAACCTGGCTTCACAGTTTAAAGAATGAACTTCTAGAAATGGGAAAGCTGAAGGTTGCTCTAGCCTTATCCAGTTCTATTCATCACACATGACTTTTTGTATTTGGCACCCTAACCAACACTTTGAAAGGAACAGCTGTTACTCAAAAAACCGAGTAGTATGTGAGCTATTGTTTTTTATTATTAACTGCGCCATGAAAGGTTCCTGTTGGACTGAAGTGTTTTAGGGAGGTGTGTGGATACTGCTAGACTAGTGCTTGCCGTGGGCTTGCTCTTGCACTGTCCCACAGCTGAGCTGGCAGCAGCTGCCCCTCTCCATCTTCCTTGTAGAGCCTACTACCATCTCTGACACACCAGCTCAGGAGGCTCCTTTCACCTGTCTCCACCCTGAATCGGGCACTTTGATTCAAGATGAATTTAACAATGAAAAAATATCCAACACAAACTAAAACAAAATAACGATAAAATCAACTAAGCTAACAGGTGGAAAAATGAGTCCATGGGCAATCTAGTTGGTAGGTAGGAGCCAACACCTTGGCCTGAGACCTGTGCAAAGCAGCTGAAAGAGGAGAGAAAAATTTTTCCAGCAGCACATTTAAATTTGGAAGTGAATGAATGTATCATTGCCCTCCATGGGCCAAAAGGTGCTGGTAACCTACCCAGTGAGGATTAAAGAGTCTGGCTATTACTCCTGCAACAAAGAATTTGTCTAATCACCTTATTCAGATGCTTGATCTACCTTCTTAATGTAGTTTAGGTTCTTTCTTCCTTCTGGACACAGTCATGTCTGAGTGTGTTTAGACATGATAAGTGCGTGTGTCTGTATATATAACAAGGAAAACATGTATTTAGAAGCTGAAATTCTCAGAATTATTTCTTCCTCTTCACCCCAGCACAAAACTCCCGTCTTACACTTTTGATCACAATTCCAGACATCTTGTGCCTCTGTACTATGGAGAAGCTTTAATTATGTGAGTGTAGATTTCCCGCCTACCTCCCTGCCCCATGCTCCATTTCACTCCATGCACAAGTGCCACCAGTACTTTTTTAGTTGATTTTGCAATGGCTCTAAGGGATCTGGATTCAAAGTGCTATTAGTGACCTATGTGGAAGGCTGCAGAGAAGAGGACCAGGCATGTTTGCAGGCTAACACAGCTGAAGCTTGGGTATCTGGATTATATCTTAATTATAGTAGGGTCACAAACATTTGTTCAGTGCAGTGTCTGCCCTGACAGTTCCTGGCATCGCAGTGCTCTGGCTGTGAAGGTGACCTGTAAGGTGTGAAGAATTGCGGTTCTCTTCCTCATTGTCAGCCTTCAGCAAAAGGAGGCTACCAGGGCGCAGAATCTTTGCCCTGGCAATATTCAGCATTTGGGACTGTTCTTCCAAAGGTCTTGTCTCACTGGTGTTTTAGCCTCTCTTGGTGGGTCTCCTGGGATGTGCAGTGTTTTTCCAGTGCTGATAGCTTGTAACTGCTGCCTTCTGCAGCCACCAGTGTACCCATATTGCATGCTCCAGATTAACAAAGTGCTGATTCCTTTTATCCTTATCCTTTTTGCCCTCCAGTGAGATTATCTCCCACCACCCTTCTTGAATTGTACTCACCATGGAGTTTGCTTTAAGCCAGGTTTTTGGGGGTGTTCAGAGCTCCGCCTCAGCTCCACCTTTTTAGAGTGAATTCTGGTTCATAGCTTATGTACATTCAGAAATACGAATTAGCCTACCTCCACCTCACTTTGATAATGGTTCTAGCTTTGATATATATATTTTTTTATTTCTACACATTTTTGGTTGTGTTTTTTTTTCTTTTCCATGTGTCTCAATGTCACAGTTTAGACCCATACAGCTAGATTTCAGCAGCTAAAACCGTGCAGTTGATCCTCCAAAATCCCTTCCCTTCCACACCCTACAGGAAAAGGGCAGTGCAAAATGAGAGGAAAAAGATTTACAAACTGGAAACAAAAAACTACAGATTTAAGCAAATGATAACAATAGTAACGAAAAATAATTAGAAATTAATAAAATATATATAAATACAGGCGATCCCATCCCTTGATGACTATGCGTCACCACAAATGCTGCAGAGCAGACACAAGGGAATGGGTGCACAGCTAGGAGGGAACTGGACTCAGGAACCGTGTTCAGAAACATGGATCTGGGAGCAGGAACAACCAGACAGGTGACGTCCTCACTGGATGTCAGCCATCACAGAAGAAAAATGAGACCCTTATGATCTCTCAAGTTTATACTGAGTACAACATACATGGGATAGAATACTCTGTTGGTCAGTTTAGGGTCACCTGCCGTATTCATCCCTTCTTGCAGGTGCAGCCCCCTTCTGCCAACTTGAGGATGGCCTTTGATAAGTATAAGCACTGGGCTTTTGGCATCCCAGTGCCCTATGTTGACACTTTAGAGAAGAATGCTGTCTCAAAAACATGCAATTAGCTTTCAGAAAAATGAAGCTACTTACAGCAACTGAGTTAGTCACAAAACTGACTGTAATTTAACTCAAACCACAACACTCTGTGACACAGCATTTATTGCACATGGGAGCAATCACTCTTGTGGACAGCGTCAGACAACAAATGTAGTCAAGAGTTATTTGGTAGAAATGAGAGACTGGGAAAGTTAGCAATGTGGATCCACAACAAATATCAGAGATGTAGTTTTAGGATTATTTGTATGTAGCAATATGAAAATGTCACTAGAATCCTTACATTATTACAATTAATTCAAGACTACAGACAACAGCTTGTATCAATATCCTTTGCTGCATGTCCACCTGCTTTATGGTTACAATTTAAAAAATCACCATCATGTAAAAAATTCAGATGGTGATGTGAGAATCGCATCACAAAAGTGTGAAGATTACAATATGAATGGGGATCCACAACAACCTTTTAAAATATGAATCTTAGGACACAGATAGATAAAAGAGGCAGACATGGGTACAGCCATAACATTAGTTCTGAGCACTGCTTGTTGACAAAATGTTTTGTGAACAAGGAACCCTTCGTTAAAAAGCCAAAATGTTGAATACAAAACCTGTCAGGCAATCAGTACACCTAGAATCAGGCAGGAATTAGCTCTTCTAAATATTAGGCTTTCATGTGGAGCAATATTATGTTTTGTATCATAAACTTAGGAAATATTTCACTGCCTGCTGTTGAGCTATTAATCTCTGTGCAACAGCCCATACACTGACTCCATCTGACAGGGATTAGTGCGTCCAAACCATTTGAGGGAAGTTTTCTGCTTCCTGCTGAGTTCCAGGTGTTAAAGGTTCACTAATGATGGATCCTCTTTGCACAGGTGATTTGATAAATAACTAATAAACCTACAAAACCCCAAAAGCAGAACTAGGGAAGAATGTGTATTCACAAGAAGATTTTTAGCAAATGGCAGTTCACCTGTTCTACTATCACAGTGAACAATTATATAGATACAATATGAAGAAGATACAAATAATCACTTGGTCAGAAAACAAGTAGTTTATTCCTGTAAACGGTACTTCTGACTTAAATGGAGATGTGCTTAAAGCCCCCAGCTGGGATTAGGCCAGTATTGTGCAAACTAGTTGAAGAAACAGGAGAGAGATTTCCAGCTGGCCAAAGTGTTTACTTTCTTATTTCAAAAGAGCAATTAAAAAATGGGTCAATAAAGTGAAAAAAAAAGGAAAATGGTGTGTAAATTATGGGAAAACATGATTCCTGAGCCCAGCTATTTGATTTGCTATCTTTATTAAATGATTTCTATTTTTAATGAATGTATAAGAGATCAAATGTCAATAACCTGTACTTGCTACCGACCTAGGTAGTGTAAAGTTTTAGTTTCAGAGAGTATGATGGTGTAACTTTGGGGTTTAGCATGTGCCAGAGTTGCTAGGTGCTCCAATGAAACAAGTAAAATGTGTAAAATATCTATAAAATTGAGTATCTCTGTACCTACAGACAAACAAGCCGTGCTTATTTTGGACTCGTAAAAATGGGAACTGTCAACCAAACAGGTGATTTATAAAGAGAGAATGCTACCAGGTATATTCTGTCACGTGAAAGCAATTGGACTAGCCAGTGGGGAAAAAATAACACAGCATGGCAGGCTTTAATTTACCTCTTCAACATATCAGGTACCCTCGGCATTTCCAGATCAGAAATGTTTTGTGATAAGGCTTTCCCCTTTCGGCACTACTTTTCAGCTAGGGATTCCCTTTTAACCCTGATATTCTCCTTTACTTTCTCATAGTCTAAACATACCCCCAGAGCTCAGCAATTGCAAATTATACTGCCTGTGCCTTTGTGACCAACTTCACCTAAGTTTTTGTCTATTCATGTAGATCTTTCTGAATTAGCTTATTTCAATCTAGATGTAATCACTTATTTCTTTAAGCTAATTTTGTATGATGGATAATCTTCAAAATAATATTTTCACCAAAAAGGTCAACATGTACCATCTATCTGAAATATTGTAGAGTCTCAGATATATTGGAGTGGTATTTTCTAATAAATGTTTAATCGATAATCATGAATGATTTGGCTGTTTTACTCTCCCCGTGTTTGTAATGCTTTTTCTCTTTTGCAAGTCTTATTACCCGAAGTATTGGTTATTGGACAAATTTTGTCCCTACTGAAATCAATGCATACACCTGTTATCTTTGCTGATAATGAGAATTAGCATAATTTTAAGTGCTCTTGTTCCATATTTAAATCCTAGCTAACCATCAGCATTTTCAATAACAGTTTTTGAAGTGTTTATTATTTTTGCTACTGGATCACATGTACTTGTTCACCTGCACTTATGAATAAAAAAAGAATGAGTTCAGTTCCAAAGAACACAAGGGATTTGGTTGTTGAAAGTCAGTGGTATCACACAGTCTTACACTAGACTCCAGCTGGATGCTTAGGTAATGGTTTTGCTTTCAAATTTGTAGGATGACAAAAACATCAATAGGTCAATTTTTTAAATGAAAATTGTGTGCAGGAGACTAACAGTTGCAAGCCAAGGATATCAATTGTGCATTAGTTCAGATTTTAATATAACACAAATTATTGCATAGTATTTCTATATTGAATTAGTGGATCAAACTGCTGTTCTATTTAAATGTATGTTATTGTTTTTCACATAAGACTACTGAACACATAAACAATCATACCAGAGGTGTTATGAAGCAAATTGTTCTACTGATTTTGATATCTGGCAGTACTGCCAGAGAAGTATGTCTTCTTCAGGATCAAAAAAAGGAAACAGTCTTCCTGGTTTCAGATCTTCACAGTTTAAGTTTTAGTTCACTAAATACTGTCTTCAGTTTTGGGCCCTTCACTGGAAGAAGGACATTGAGTTGCTGGAGTGTATGCAAAGAAGAGCAATAAAGCTGGTGAAGGGTCGGGAGCACAAGTCTTATGCTGAGTAGTTGAGGGAACTGGGGTTGTAGTGAGGTGGGTATTAGTCTCTTTTCCCACGTAACAAGTGACAGTATGAGAGAAGACAGGCTCAAGTTGCACCAGGGGAGGTTTACATTGGATATTGGGGAATATTACTTTACTGAGGGTTGTCAAGCACCTGGAGCAGGCTACCCAGGGAAGCAGTGGAGTCACCATGCCTGGAGGTACTTAAAAGATATATAGATGTGGTACTCAGGTACATGGTTTAGTTGTGGACTTCACAGTGTTAGGTTTGCAATTGGACTCCATGATCATAAAAGTATTTTCCAACCTAAGTGATTCTATGATTCGTTAGGTTGTCTTAGACTTAGTTGTGCTAGTAGATGTCAGCAAGAACCTCAAAGGGGAGGTACCTTTTGCACTCAGTTTCTCTTTGAATACTGCTCCCATCGAAGAGGGGGCAATGTCAACCAGTTCTCAAGAGCCTGTTTACAGTTAATGAGCTCTAAATCCTTCTTGAAAAATAAAATGAAAAAAATTAAAGAAATAACCGCCAAACAGCTCCAATGATCTGGAATTTTATTCCATCCATATACATGCATAGTAACAACATTTGTTGAGAAATTATTTCTATCAGAAGTAGAACATTATCTTTGTGATCACCAGTTGCAGTATTGCTACTCTTATATTTAAATATATCTTATATATGAATTAGATTCATAATTGCAGCATTGAGTTTAGGGTTTTGTTTTAGACTGTGCCTTTCAGAAGATAAAACTGATTGATATGACCTCATTACTTACAATACTGCTTCCAGTAATTTTGTTCATTCTTTATAAAGTATTGCATTTAACAGCAAAGGTTTAAAAATTGAGACAGAGATGCATCAGCGAAAGAAAATACAAGTACTATACAAGGAAAAATTTGCCATCTTCATTTAACGTACGTTTCAGATTAAGAAAGTGTACAGAAACATACTGCTACATACAAATGCAAAGCCTAATGACTAAGGTACTGTATCTGCTAAAATATAAAGAGCAAACTCAGCCCAATTGTTCAAAAAATTGAAATTTTTAAGGCGAACTTTACAGCATAGTTGAAACTTCTTTGCAAGTTATATTTTAGCATATACAATATAGCTGCAACAGCATATAAGAAAAAAAATCAGGATACACAAGTGCTTTGGAAGCTATTTCTAAAATGCTTTTCTGTATTGTTTGTGACTATTTTCTTTAAAATCTACTTTACAGTGCAAACCATATGTGCTACACAATAACTATACAATAACATTACAAATGACTTTAATATAAAGTTTTTAAATAAAAAATAACATAACTACAGCTATGAATACTGCTGGTAAAATAAATTAATATTTTTGAAAATGGCACCAATAATACACTTTACTAATGGACTGTAATGAAATTCCACCTTTAAGTCTTCAACTCAGCAATAGTGAAATCTCTTGATTGTCCAGATGTAATTCAAACAGCTTTCTTTAGACTGTATGGAACAATATACTAAACACAGATACCAAAGGTGGCTGATTGTTTCATTTGACATGTTCTGCTGCATGTGACGAGCAATAAAACTTCTTATGAGTTATAAAGTTTGAAAGATTGTTGAACTGGATGTCACACAGTCGGCAATACTTTCCACTGGTTGGGGCCTGGGTAGAACCATTCACGCCTTTAGCTATACTAGACAACTGTTCCTCTGCTGTAGGAATTGCTGGAGAGACATTTTCGTTTGCAGTTAAGGGATTCTCGGAGATCCAAGAAGGAGACTTGTGCCCATCTTCATGTGGAGGATTCTGGGAAATGTTCTCTTGTTGTGGGTTTGCAGCAGGTCTTTCTTCCTGTTTCAGTCCCCCATTAACTATTACCATGCCTCGGTTTTTTGGCAATAGCGGAAGAGACTCTTTCTTCTGCACAGCACATCCATTTGAAGGCGCCTGGCCTTTGGGAGATTCACTTTCTGTATTTGTGCTTTGATCTAAATCAGTATTATGAATGACGAGAGAACCAGAAATGTAATCACTTGGCTTTATTCCATAATAAGGAGAAAGCTGATCTGCTCCTTTAGCTTTCTTTATTGCTCCAGGGTAGAGGCATTGTGGAAGAAACAAATGTTTGTTTTCTTCTTTTGTAGCAATAAGCTGGGCGGCTTCACTAAAGACTTTTAGTCCTTGAAGTGTTGCTAAATGTGTGGAAAATAAGTTTCCATTAGGAGAGGAGTGTTTTGAGTTTCCATTTTTCTCACATTTGATTATGCTTCTTTCGTAGCTGACATCTGGGCTGTTTCTTTCACTTTCTGGGTTTTGAAATACCTTATTGTCGAGTTGTCCCAGGTCGTTACGCTGATGGGCAGTGACAGGGCAAAAATTCTGCTTGTGAGCCAGATAGTTCTCTACCTTGTTAAAACTGATCTTGCACACAGTGCACTCATGGTAGTCCAGCAGCCTTTTGGGAGAAGTGGAGGTCCTCTCTGATGGGGGTAAGCATTTTTTACTGAGATCTATTGGCACATCCATCTCCAAGCAAGACACAGTAGAGTGGGGAGTATCACACTTTGAAACTGGAACGCACTTGTTAATAGAAAGTGATGTCTCTAGATGCTTTGAGACTATTCCTGGAAAGATATCACATCGTGGATGGTAACATTCTCCAAGACCCTCTGTTGACTCTTGAGTAGATGTACATGGATTGCCAAGATTAGCCACTTCTAGAAACCGCTGTTGAACTAGTGGTGGCCTTTGCTCTTGCTCTGGTAGGCACATCTCATACATCTTTCTTCGCTTCCGCGTACGCATTGTTCTCTGCATAGCAGGCACTTTGTTGGAAGCAGACCTCTTCAGTGGGGGATCGTGGCGAGTGGCACAATAATACTGCTTGTGGACCATGTACGTCTCATGTCTGCTGAAAGTAATATTACAAGCTTCACAGGTAGTTTTGGTAGGATCACTTTCCCCTTCTACTAGAGGAGCACTGGGATTCTTCATATCAGAAGGTTTTCCGTTTATCTTCTCATCGCCATTGCTTGCAGTTGACAACTTCTTCGATTGTGCTGTAAAGTCTTTTTCATGACTTTTATTGTTTGGCCCAATCAAATCTAAAACATTGGAAGAGTTTATGCAAGATGTCTGCAGAAGCTGATTCTCTGGATCTGATGTGTGAGGAGCTGCATTCAGGATGTTTATAGAACTTTGACCATTACTAGGACTTACAGCTTCTGACATTTTTTCTGGAACACTGGAAAAATCTGGTGACTTTGCCATCTGCTGCCATCGGCTGCTGCAGTAATGCTTTTTGTGTACCAAGTAGTTGTCCAGATTATTGAATGTTATGTTACACTCAAAACATGTAGCCCCTTTGGGCATCAAAGGACTGTAAATTACAGGAGGATAATTGCTACTTCCATGCCTCAGTCTTCGATGGACCAGTTCAGACATTTTGGCTAATATCTCTGATGCCTGAGGAACCACAGTGATGTCCTGGGGAAAAGCAAACTGGGAAAGAAAAGGTCCCATTGGGAAAGAAGGACCAATATTAGGCTGAACTGGTGATGAAGCAAGTCTTGGACTGGATGGTTCAGATTTTATTTTAGTGTATGAAAAACTCTGCTTATTTGTTGCAGGCTGGGTTTCTGGCCTCTGGTTTGGAAGGAAAAGTGGAGCCTTTTTTTCACATTTATCAAGCTCTGTATCAGAACTTGCATCTTTAGTCTGCATGGTCTTTTGGCTCTGGGGAACATCATTTCTGCTCAACAGGTCCGTTGCTGGCTGTAAACCTTCTTCATTTCCACTTGGAGAGTGTTCAATGTCACTTTCTCTTTGAATCTTGTTGCCAGAGACATGTAACTCTTGGTGCTGCAGTAGCTCCCTCTGAGTCTGGAAGCCAAAATGGCAATGATTGCATCTGAAGGCAGCTTGAGTAAGATGCGAGAACAGGTGCTGATGAAAGTTAATCACTGAGTCTGCAGTGTAAGTACAAACTGTGCATTTCAGACTGGCACCAGGTGGGAGAAATTCTTCCATTTTCACTCCTACAGAAAAGACAAATAAAGTGATCATTTTGACCTTTATGAATGTTACTGGAAAATCAGTTGCACAGAAAGTACAAACACAGTGAGAACAAACTATTTTTCTTCTAATGGGATGGCATTAGTCACTTGGAAAATATTTGAATTGGTTCAGAATTTCTTTCCTTGAACTGCTAGAGGATACTCCCAGTCTTCTGCTCTTCTTTGGAGAGCCTTAGTGTCTGCATGCATTCAGCAGAGATGAAGGGAACAAGGGAAAGAATAAAAATAGACTAGACTTATTCTAAATGAAAAGATCTTAGAAATTACAGTTTTAACGAAGGGAGACACAATGTTCCCCCTACACAATTACTGGTAATTTCAAATGCACAGAAAGCAAATCAAGGTCAAGAGGCTCAAAGTTATGATGTGGCTTGAGGAACAGCACTCAAACTCTAAGTGCTTGAAACCCACAGACAGAGTAGAAGTAGCATTTTGAACATTATTGATGCACAGCTCTTTGCATGCGTGAGTTGGCAGTAGTATGGGAATAGGATACAGATCTATCCTCATCAGAAAGGAACTGATGTGTTGCATTCATTGTGAAGGGAGAAGGACAAGTAAGACATGGCTTCACCAACATTTTAGTTTCCATATATAATGTCCGTAGGCAACTACTGCTGTAACACATCTTCTTTTCCTCATGAAATCACTACAGTTTTTTCTGTCAAGAACAGTACACTCAAAATCATCTTACAATCACTGGTGAAACATTAAAAAATCCTGTTTCTTAGTATTTTGAAACTGAAAATTCTTTAAAAAGAAAGAAGACCTAATTTCTTTACTGCAACAACAGAAATTCTGATTCCCTGTTAGATATAAAAAATACTGGCAGGGGTGATATTTGGAATTACATGAATATTTGTTCTGCCTACACACACACACACACATATATATACACCACGGCTTGGTCAAGTAAACTAGGTTCATTGTAGTTGGATGCTATAAAGCTGTAAGAATGTCGTGGCTCAGCCTGTAGGAAGTCATTCAATTGTACAGAGTTTCTCACTTCTCTAGCATGAGTGACTCCCTAAGTTGTGAGCGACATTCAGTCTGAACTACTCTTGGCCTCAGAGGCCAGAAGGGAGCTGAGGAGACACACCGCACTTCAATCAGAGCTTGCTCCCTATCAGGCACTTTTCCACCAGGAGACCATATGAAGATTTAGCTTCCCCACTGCCAAGAGATGGTGTTTCACATGCTTCCACATCATTTGATATAGTCACAGTGGAATGTCTCTATGGACTTCGCATTTCAGTCGTGGTTCCATGCTTCAGTGGTGTGAGTCTGCTGCAGCCCACAGTCTGAACAGTAACAGAAGTTTAAGCAAACACAGCACTAGCTTACAGGGCAATTGGAAGAAGTATGTTTCGTTCCTACTGCAGAAGCTGTTATAACTTGTGATAATCTGTATAGAAAAATAAAGACTGACAGGATCTGAAAGACAGCAGGAATGACTGAACTGAGAGAAGAGGAAGGCCTGACTTTTAGCCTCTGATACAAGAAATACCTGAAGTTTCTTACCGGAAATTCAGCAGGTTCTCAGACCTGTGTCTTTAAATAAACACAGATGCTTATCCCTACGTTGCCAGAAAACAGTCACTCACAGGTCATGCCTGAAAACCCTCTCGACATGTAAGCCAATGGTACCTCACTAAATGCAAAGAGCTGAAGCAACCCTTTTACACGATAAGATTCAGGGTAAGATTTCAGAATTTTTCTCTACGTGGGGAGAAATGCACTTGTTATCTTCCAAAAGTATCTATTTTTTAATTTCTAGGCTGTAAGACATGCTGGTCTGCGTCCACCTGCTCTTGTTGAAGCTGTTCCTACTGTTCTGCTGGTTTGCTGAACAGTGAAATATATGCTAGGCAAAAGGCAGAGAATGGCAATAGCCTGATATTCAAAGTTAAGATCTGGAAGCACAAAAAAAATCTGACCTCTAAATGAATGGCTATGTGTAAACTGTGTTGTCTACATAAGGAAGTTTCTCACTCAGTGCTCTTCTAGTCCTATTCTAGGACGTATCAAACTACTCCAAGGCAACACAATACCTTCTAGACTTGGAACTGCTGCCCAAGTATCAGAGGAACAGTTTTCACTTCACCAAGCCCACAGAGCAGACTACCAATCCCCCAGGCGTTTTTATACTGCAGCTAAATAAGGCTTTCTTCTGTGAATTAAATACACATTAGTTTGCTCTATACTCCAACCATTTAACTGAAGGATCAGGCCCTTGCACCTTTCCAGACACAGCTCTGTACAGCAGACAGCCAACAGACCCATAACCCATGACACTGCAGCCTTTCTTATTTGTAGGTTTTCTTTGTTAATGAAAATTCCAGTGCAGAATGTTCTGCAAACTCATAAGTTGCATTACCAGCCCTAATTCAAAACAAATTTAAACAGCACACTCAAAGGACCTTCGGGGACGGAGATAAGATTACTGACGAGTTCCAGATTTTTAATCTCACAAATTTTGTAATCCCAGTTTCCATTTTTCTGGTACTACAGTTTTGACAACATGGAAAAAGAAAATGCTATCCCTATGTTATAAGGAGGGAAAAGAATGTGGTTATGGAACAAGACATTTTTATGAAATAAGTGTCCTGGGAAAAGCACACAGAGTTCTGGACCCTAGTCCTCAGAGCCTCCTGCCTAAGAAGCTTACTCTAAGACTCCAAGATCTTATTTCAGAAGGACTTGCTTTCTGACAATGTGTATTTCTCCATTTAGCATCAAAACAAGGTAGGTAGAGATTGTATTCCAGCAAACTGACATTTAGTGAATGGAATCCTGAAGTAACTGATGGAACAAGAGACTAAGCAGCAGCAGCTTAACTGTGTCTGGATGCCTAAGCATCCCTTCACCAGTAAAGAAATGCTGCCTGTATGTATGTATACACAGATTAAGGGAGAGGCAGCATTCAAATAAGGATTAGTAGGTAAGAGAAAAGATGCTGGTTACCTGGAAAGAGATGCTTGGTGTAGAACACATGTCAGAAACCACTGACATCTTGGTAGTATCTACACTGAGTGCTTACATATATTTGGAGAGACATCAATCCACCACATGTCTATAGTGAATAATTCTTCAGACAGCTAAATCTAGAAGATACGGGAAAATACATGGTACTTACCACTGTGAGAATTAAGGTGCATTTCCAGAGCTCTTGCATTAGAAAAACTTTTGGTGCACTGTGGAAAGGGGCAGACACTGGATATCTGCTGAACACTATCTTCGTTCTCCTCTGACAGGTGAGGACCCTCTCTTTGCCTCCCACTGCAGTAATACATGAGATGGGCTTGCAGGTTCCGCTCGCTTCGATACCAAATGCCGCAGGATTTGCAAGGGAATATGTCTTCTACAAGCAAATATAACCAAATGCAGGTTAGCCACAGTGCACTCAGTGCCAACCAATTAACACAGCTGGATTAATTCCCCTCACTTTCCCATTAAACACGTGCTTATTTAATGAAATACTGAAACAGAGCCATGGGTTTACTAAAATGTCACTTGCAGGTGAGAGACTAAGCACAGGAGACAGTTGTTTCTTTCAAAAGGGGATTTGAAAAATACTTAATTTAAAAAAAAAACAGGTAGAAGTTGTTGGTATACAATTTTTTAAAATAATGAAATTACATTAATTGTTTGTTGTGAATATATAGTAGTAAGTCAAGAATTAAGCTGTATTTCTAATACATCACTAAACAATAGGTAACATCTATCAACTGTGGGGTTTTTTCTGTGTGCAGAGGTCTTTCCAACATTGGATCTTGGAATTTTTGGGTGCTAATTCCAGATCATTCTGAAGAATGCATATTTTCAGAATGCTTATACAGTTATTACTGTAAAATCCTGTTACCTTCATATCCAGGAGGCCACAGTAGATGACGTTTCCTTGAGGTCCTACAGTTTTGAATGTAACACTACACTAAGCAGCATGTTTATTTCCTGGGTTCCTGTGTTATTAATACTAGAAGTTAACATTTCTAACCTATTTCTGCCCTGTTATTTTTGGTAAATTGTTACTGTTCCACTTTTCATTATGCAAAATGGCTACTTGCTAAGAATAATGCATTTCTTCATTGTTTCTACCCCAAAGTGTCCCCATCCTCTTTGAGGAGAAGACAATGTAGAGGTTGCACAGAGTGGCTCCCAGTAGCAGAGGGAGTAGATATTTTGATCACATACTGAAGGCTACACACTTCACTCAAGTTAAGATTAATAATGCATACTATGTAGGTACAGAGAACAGGTAGATATTCAGTTGTTCATATCGTCAGAAGGATACCTACACAGTATATGTTTTGTGTCCATCTCAGAAGGACAAAAGACTTGTCTGATCTTTTTGAAAGCTGAACTTGTAATGCTATTACTAAGAAAGAAGAGATGACAGCCCTTTAGACAATGTGTACACTAGTAAATTAATTGTGATGCGGTCTAGACTATACCACTGGAACTTCTTGTTCATATTGTTAAAACATAAGAATGGTCCCTTCCACACCTTTGGCTTAAGTCAATTAACACCTTCCCAATTCTTACATAAAGATCAGGAGTTACCACATGCCCAGGATCACTCTCTGCAATTGTTTTGGACACTTCTCACCTGTTTTTGAGACTAAGAGAGGATAAAATTATGAGCACTCCTAGACTGTGCCAGCTGACCTCAGGATTATAGAATGGGCAATTAGAGTCAACAGCAAAATGTATCTGGGCAACATCAAAACTCCCACTGACGTTAATATGTAAAAAAATGCTAGTGACTGTAATTAACTTAGTCTTGAAGAATGGCTGGCTGCTCTGAAAATACAACATGTGTAGATGATGATATAATTCATTATCATTCATGACAACTTATATTTAGTTTCAAATATTGACGTGATTAGGACTATTACTCTGTTCCAGTTCCTCTGTGTGAGCAAAGTTGAAGACTCCAACCCACTGAAATAGTTGAGTCTTTTATTTGTTAAATACCTACAAATGCTCTCAAAATTCACATTGCTTAGTTTCCTTGCCTGACTACATTGCTCATGCTTGTCTATTTTTCTGCACGTGAATTTGCATATTTTCACCACTACTTACTATTTTTTCCCTTTGCCACTGAATAATTGTATATGAATTTAAGACACAAGCATTTAATGTAGCAGTCAGTATTCCACTATACAACACTATTAAAACATTACTGCTTGAGCTTTCATCATATGAAATGTTCATCTCATGTGAAAACTGACATTTCAGCATTTGGTCTTGGCTTCAGATGGTTGAAAAAAAGTTGTACCATTGAGGTTTTAACAGAAGAGAAAGCCCAAAAGAAGTAATAGGATATTCTGATATGGGGAACATGTCTTACTTGAATTACTTTGACTGCATTTCACCACAGAATAGAACTTTCTGATTATTTTAATGAATTTGACTTCTAGCCATCTTTATTTCCTACAGGCTAGATGGCCTGGACAGTCTGTAGCTCCAGTTATGCACTATGAATATGTGACTCCCATTACGTGCCATGCAGAGGAAATGCATTTGAGGCATTTTGCACGGTGGGAAGATGGAATTCCAGGAAGAAAAATGCATAAAGATGGGATCCGAAACCATTATTCCCCTAAAGTGATACAAAATACTTGATGATCTTAAGGGTATTTTCCAATCTTAATGATTCTACCAATACATGATTTTATGAAAATAGATAAAGGTGACTTTAAGTTAATATGTCAATTCTTTAAAAGCAAAATATTTCAGTTTATTTCAAATTATAGTGTCCAAGTATTTCAGTGGATCAATTCAGGAAAAGAAATACTCAAGTGAAAGCCGAATGAGCCAAAGATGATATTCCAGTTTTGATTTTTTTTCAAATACAAATCCATAGAATCATGGAATAAGGGAATAGATTGTTTTGGAAGGAATTCTTAAAGGTCATCTAGTCCAATCCCTCTGCAGTGAGCTGGGACATCTTCAATAGATCAGGTGTTAGGAAACTTTAAAAAAAACCCATCCTACAACATTTAATTTTTCTAGAAACTCAATTTTTTTTCAGAGACCTAGTGAATGAATGGTTAAGAGATGCATACTATTGGACTCACCTCTGGCTTGAGACTTTACTGAAGAAACTGAATTTCAGCAGCTCAACAATGAAAAGTGGAAATAGCCCTGTCTAGTCAGAGACAGCATCAGAACTGGGATGGAAAGTTCTGGACAGTGTGACTGGAGTTAAGAGTACAGAGGTCACTCTAAGTTGCTGCTAAGCCTGTATAGCAAAATCTGATGAACCATAAACCTAGACTCCTCTTATCAGCAGAAGTAGCAATGACCAGTATGGCTTTCCAGGGCTCTGCAGAAGGCAGTGCTGGCAGCAAAGGTGTTTCCAGAAAACTGATGCTGTAGAAATCTTTGCCAAAGCCCAGCGCTGGCCTCCTGTTGATTTGCCCAAAAATACATCCTCAGTTGAAGTAAAATGTGAATGGATCATTGCCCTTCAGACAGGTAACTCTCTCCCTGGTAGCTCCCTTGCAGCTATTGGCTGCAAACTTGTTTGCCCTAACTGTGGTAATTGGTAGTCCATTTCAGAGGGTTCTGAGACCGTCTTTTGGAAAAATCTTGTATGGTGCTAACTGCTCATTCTGTGAACAGGTGTGTCAGCTCATAGCAGCCCCACTGCTAGGGTAAAACGAAAAATGTGCTTAGCTAAATGTTAAGAACCCCAACAACAACAAAATCAAACCAGCCAACCAACAAAAACCAGGAAAAAGCAGAATGAAAGATGTTACCACAGGTATTTTAACTTGTCCTGTCTGTAGAGCTCAGAGACTGTGACTATTTAATACAGAGTGTCCTCTGGCATAAGCCTGAGTGGCAGATTATGTGTTTGCATGCGCATTCACATTGCAAGTACTGTGTTCAGTAGTTTACTATATCTAATTACAATACTTAAAAATCATGGGAAGCATGGGGAAGTGCACCAACATGAGGTCTAACCAGACAGGCTTACAAAGCACTGAGAGTTAAGGATGTGCAATATGGTTGAAGAGATGACTGGGGAGGATCATGGTAACAGCTAACATATCTGAAAAGTACTTAAAGAGGAGGATGAGGAACTAGGGCTGTATAAAGATAAAAAACAATGAGAAGAAAAACCTAAAGAAATTAAATTTAATTTAAGCTGCATTTTCCCAGTTTGGGAAGTGACTTTACTCATGTCCATCCACTCACTCCAAAGACAGCACTTAACTGCATGCTGTCTTTTGTCCACGATAGGGTCTATTGATATCCAGAGGATGTAAAAACATTTTTAGGTAGCCACACTGACTAGAGATACAGCAATAAATCAGGGCTGCTATAAGGCGTGATCTCTGCTGAATTTTGAAACAGCCACTGAAGAGATGTGTTCTTTCTTTCTGTGGAGTATCATGAATTATTGCCAGAAGCTGCAGCTATAAGCAACAAGCTTACTTGAGCAGCAGAGGCTGGACTTTGGAGCAAACAGTTCTATCTTATCTACTCTTTTAACAGTTTCTGATCCTAATCGCCTCTGGGAGCGATTGCAGAACCTCCACAGGAGGGCAGGTAAGGTAGTCTGGGTGAAGCTCTTGCAAAGCCCAGACACCAGACCACTCTTGTTCCTCCTTTTATGTCTGCGAGTTCATCTGAGATGATGGGGGAACAAAAGCAGGCTTTGAGCTGTGGGTTTTAAGTCCTGTGGTTTCTGTGGTCTTGAATTCACTATCACTGTATTAGCTATTCATGTGTCCCTTAAAGTACTGCTGTTTTAAAAAACACCAGGGAATAGTATTCATCACTTACTGTTCACAATAGCCGTGGGCAAAATAGATGCCATTGCAGCTTGTTGAGGGAGCAATTGTATTGAGTCCAGCAGGCGTGCAGGATACATCCCTTCTGTGAGAGTCATCTGACTAGCAGCTTGCAGCCTTGAGTCAAAATCTACAACAAAGGCAATCAGCTCTTCACCCTCTGCGATGGCCTTGGTTGTGGTACACCAAAGCTGCCCTCCTACGGGAAACACAAAGGCAGAAAAATTTAATTGATATCAGATTCCAGAACTCAAAACATTGGTGCCATATCTTCACACTCTTTTACTGCCTTACATGTATCAACATACAATTTTTCAGTATATAAGAATAAAAATTTTGGAGTACTTTTCATATACAGTATGTATCTTCATTTTAATTTTTCATTTTGTTTCCTAATGAAAATTAAGATGTAGGTGAAAATACTTTATATGGCACTTTTCTGATCATTACTTTTCACCAAACTTGCTGTGTATTTTTTCATAACTCCAAGTTTGTTTTATTTTGAATAACAAATCATAGCACAATAAAACCAAACAGCTGTAAAAAAGAAATGAGATTTCCTCTTCAGGGTGTTCTTCCCCTCCATTATGTTTGCCACCCTCTTTCTCTAAAAAATCTTCCCTTATGTAATATTATTCGTAACATGACTGCTTTATCTCTGCTTACACTGACTGAACTTCCTGAAGAGAAGATATGCCAAAGATCTGTTTCATAAAGGCTTATTCAAATAAAGGTTTGTTTAAAAGGGGGGGAGAGGTGGAAGAATTTTCATCAAACAGTAAGATACACTATAGCTCTGTGCTGCAAATGTCACGTGTAGTGCATTAAAAAGAAAATTAACTATGCGAGTACATCTACTAATGTATTTGAATGTGATAGTGAATGCTCATTTATTTAACATGTTTAGACAGGCAAAGCACTTATATTGTGTTATCTACACTCTCAGGCCTAGATACATATCCAATACAGTTATGCCTGAAATAACGTTGCATACTTTATATGTTATAAAGCTTTTTTTTCCTCAGGTTTTGTATATATAGAAAAAGCTATATGTTGTATTCATTAGGCAAGCAAAAACTGTACTCGTTTTGATAAGTAATATTGCTGTGTTTATCTTTCGGCATAACTGCCTTTTCAACTGCACTTCATTTTTTTCCCTTCAAAGAGATTATAGTTTTAAAACAACTTGTTGCAAAAATCTGGTAGAGGAGATAACAACAGTGTATGATATGCCACAGCTAAATGGAAGTATTAGGACATTGTTTTAGAGAAATCTTGGACAATTAATTAAACTAGTCTATTAGCTTTCAAAGATGAGCAAACAAAACAGCATCAGTGACAATGTGTTTCAGTAGAAAAATAAAGCTAAGCTTCCCGACCTCAAAGTGGTGTAAAAGTTTCAAAGCAGAAACGTATCTTTGTATTCACCCTTTGGTAATACAGTGGTTGAAGGTGGCCCTGAAGTTTAAAACCAATTTACTGTGATTGGATGATTGGATCAAAGCATACTAAGGTTTACTACCCTCCAAAATGAGAGCATTAAATGGTGCAAATCTGACTAATTGCCTCTAAAGAATAAAAAGATGAAATGTGAGGATACTACCATCAATGTCTACAAATGCAGAATCCTAATGCCCACGCAGGAATTCAAACATTTGAAAAGTACAGTTTGACTTATTGCCTGATGTAAGTCAGGAGTAAACATACAGAAGCCTTCAGAGTTAAACTAGTATAAAACCTGCCCAAAAGAGAACTAGGCTAAATTCCTAAAGCATACTTAATTAATCTCATAGACAAAATTGCGTGATATACACACTGCAATCTGAGAACCTGAAACTGGGCACTCTCACTGCAAACACCACATAGTACATCTTCTGTGAGGACCGGGGTTTTCTATTATTAAGAGGCACTTCTACTTTATTTATATGCAGAAGGTATAATAATCAACTGACATGGTTTAGTATATTTTAATATAGAATAAGAGCTCTTCCTAGACTGTGTTATTCACTGGATTTCTTTAAAAAGTATAAAATGAATCACTATAGAAGCACTTTCTCTATCCCAGCAAACATCTTGACACGCTCTACCCTTGGGGGTGGGAAAAAAAGTGTAGTTGATTACTGGGTCTCCAGCTGCAATCAGTCTGGATCAGCTAAAAGGCTGACTCAGTCTCCGGGTGATAGAGCTCCTTGGGGTGTTGACTCACGTTCAGCAACAGATTAAACGCCGGCAGCTGACGTGGGCAGTGACCTGGGTGTCTCCTCCACCCAGCTCCTGGAGGCTGTCACACCTACGGCAGGCACAGATGAGTGGGATGTGTGACAGCTTTGGAAGAAGAGCAGTCTGTAGTTTGGCTTATTAAAGGAAACTAGAAAGACAGAACTTTAATCTGCTCCTGCATTTGAATACAAAGCTTCAGCCCAGCATGATTTAGATCCAAGAATTATACCCTTATTTTGTTTTCTTTCATCCCACCCTACAGAAAATGAGGTGTTTAAGTGATCATGACATAGATATCCATGTTTTCATGAGTACATGACATTGCACTAACTTAAATCCCCAGATGAACTCTGAAATAATGTATTCCTCCAGCTACTGGAAATGCAGAATGCCACCTCTGCAATAACAGTCACCCACAGGGACATGACACACTACAGCTCCCTCATGTCCCCTTCTATGCTTGCTTGCACAGGGTATGGCAATAGCTGCTGTTTTGAAAGATGTAAATGATTTTATTTCCCTTAATGCAGTGAATGCCAAGGTACTAGCCTTCATGCATAGCAGGAAAACAGTGGAAGAGAAGTCTTCTTGACTTTTCTACTGCACAGTCAGGAAAATAGCCTTCAGAAAACCTGGCAGAGGCTGTTTTGTCTACAAGTCTAGTTCTGACTCTGTGAAATTGAAAATAACCTTTTTGAGCCTTCAATATATTGTTTTTTATCTATAGTTAAATCAAAGAATTTATGTGATATAGAACAAATACATGTCAAGCAGAAGAACAGATTAAAAATATCTGTAAACACTACATAGTTAATTGAGCTCTTTTTCTAGCTTATATTGCAAGGAATTAGAAATACTCATTTAATCATCAAAAGTTGAGAAAGTTAAAGAATATCATGTTGTGCAAGCTAGAGTGAAAAATTACATTCCATTTGCATCGGCATGAGTTCTTTATCAAATGACATCAGGCACTGAAGCAACTAACTGATACCTTCAGAGTTTCCACAAAATAGTAAGGTTATTTCAGGATTCTCTGCTTTGTCTGCATCTTTCACTGCAAATATTTCTGCAGCCTGAATCCCCGCCTCCCCCCCCCGCCCCAAATTACCAAAAAACCTCAAAACCCAACAACCCAACTCTCTATGCAAAGGAAAAAGTAAGGTACTGATGTCCCTGAAAAACTGTGGACTTACTGTTCTTTGCAATGTTTATGATCAAGATTCTTGTGCAAACAGATCTGGTTCCTAACAGGAAGCTTATAAATCATACTCATAATTGCTGTCAAAACTGCAGTGGAGTGTACTGCAAGTTTTGATAATAAAGAATAGAGTCACAGTTCAAACTTGATTACATTTTGGAAATTCATGCTGCTCTTAGAAGAATCAGTGGTCTTAAATATCTTCTTCTCCTGCCAAATTTTTCACTTGCACTTTTTATTATTTATGAAATCAGTGTCTGCACAATGTCATGCAGACCTCTGCTGATAAACTCTAATTAAGATTAAGACAAGCCTTTTGGAAAGGATCCCATCATTAGCAAACATGATAAATACAAAAATACTCCCTACTTGTCAACCAGGAGCAATTCAGTAACCTAACAGTATTATCTGTTGCTAGGCTACAGAGCTGACAAAGCTTCAATTATATTGTATGGCCATACCTATAGAATACTGTATAAGCAAAATGTATCTAATACAAAAGCATTTAACTTCATGCATGCTATCTGTAATTCATGGCTTCTTTCAATGGCAGAAATCAGGTTAATAATTACATAGCATGCTGGAAAAATCTTAGTGATGTGTCATGTTTGCACATTTTTTTCTAATTTATCTCTAAGATTGATAGACATTTGCTTTGTAAAAATAATAAAATGCAAGCAATGGGATGCTGTAAACCACAAGCGCAACTATGTCTGGGCTCATCAAGATATGGAACCATACTTAGTATAAAAAATATATAGTAAATCGAACCAATTAAATCATACTTAGATACAGTAATGCTCTCTCTTCTGTATTGAGAATTAGCAGTACTGTCGTGATAGATATGCATGCTAATTCAAAACTTTATTTTATGTAGGATAGGCATCTAAAATACAAGATAAACTTGCTTTTTTAAAATATAAACAGCCGCTCATTTTTCCCTTTTACTTTTAGATTTTTTTTTTTAAGTGACCTCTATTATCCACTTTGGAATCAGTAAATTGATTTGAAGATGTGACTAACGTGATGGTCCTCCACCTGTTTTGATTCTCAGAACTCTAGAATACTACCATGGAGGACAGAGACCCCAGCACAGTGGGCCTTCTAGTGACTGACTATTTTTTTCCCCCTAATTTTTTGCAGATTTAAGGAGTGGGGTCTGTGGATCATGATCTGAAAAAAAAAAATATATATTTAAGGACATATATATTAAGGACTCTTCTATTAACTTCACTGGGAGAAAAAAAATTTCAAAATGGATGGAATCATAAAGCCTCTTGATTCACTCCGTTGGTTTTAGGAAAAGTTACTTTAGAAAACAAATCTCTACAAGCAACATTTCCATTGAGTACAGCTGCTTCATGGAAGGAAGTCCAGCTATTTTTTTCACAGCTGAAGAAGCACAATGACAATATAAACACACAGTCAAAGGCAATCTCAGTTTTCCTATCTTAAGTACTGGTCAGTTTTCTATGCTGAACAATTTGAGCTCAGTTTTTTGACCCAGAAATGGCATACATCTTTCATAGAAGTTTAGGAAATGAATGGCAATTTCCATTAAAACAAATTTTCAGTGCCAGCTAATTCAGAAGTACTACTTTCATGGAGTAAAATTCGTACTTACTGTGTTTAATTGTGTTGCTGCAACAACATAATAGCCCATTTCCTCTACACACATCTTTTTGCAAAAAGGGTCAAAAGACTATCAGAATTTATATAAACAACAGACTGTTACTCTTAGGGACTTCCAGGCACTCTCAACTGAATTAAACCTTCCTCTCCCAATGAAATAGTCCAATTCGTAAAAAAAAAAAGATGCTTTTTAGTAATGGTAATGGGGGTTGGAGTTAATTTATTATCTTCTCTCCTTTGTTCTGCAGGTTAAGCATTTAAGGAGAATTTGCACATCACAATAGGATAGGATCTTCATATTTGGGTTCCTCCTGCTTCTCACCCATGGGGTTGTGACGACTCAGCATAATGAATGCCATTTCAGTGCGGCACAAGTTGCTGGGCAGATCTCTAATTTTTGACGTGAAAAAAGTACATATATCTATATGTAGACACATTGTTTAATGAAAAATTATAATTAATTCAAATCCAATACTGTTGAAATTTCTGACAGTAGAGTGGTACAAGGAACAGAACTTATAAATTATGTGTGCCCCTTCTTTGAAAAATGCTTTAGAGGTTTCTTTGTGCATTGGCAAATACAGTAGGAATATAAGGTATTGTGTGGATCCTCCTGCACAGCACCTGATAAAAGAATAAAGAGCTGTGACATATTCTTAAAACAATAGAGGAATTAAAAAGAAACAATGGGCCAGCTGCTTCATTAATACAATCAAAAGAGAGCCCAGCACAGAGGAGTCCAGATAATTAAGCACTACTCTTTTAGACCTTTTTTCTATAATAAAATTGCTAAAAAATTATTAACTACTTCATAGTTGTTACACAGATCTATGTACTTGTTTATTTAGGTTGATTAATGCCTTTTCAGTATTCTACAACATGCCAACTCATGGTTCATACAAGTTTTTGAATAAAATAATGTAAGAATAAGTGATACAGATCTGTGCTATATACAGCAATAAATCAAAAGCATTTTGTGAACAGTCTTTCCAGTTACTAAATAATTCTTCACATTTTTCACATGTGTACACAAAATATATACTTTGCACAGCATTTTTGCCATTCATATATTTTAATGCTGCAGTTGCAACAATCTCTCTGTGGAATTGTCTCAAAAATCACTCCAGCAAATTCAGGTTTCTCAAATTCTTGCAAAAAATAGTTTTAGTGATTAATGAGATTATTTCCTAGCATCTTCTATTGTTTTTCCTTGTTTACTAATCAGAGGATATTGCCAAAAGATACCTGACCTTTAATTTTAACTGAAGTGCTGCATATTATAAGCCTGCATTGCACCTACTGCAAAAAATGCAAAATCTATTATACTCTATTAAACTAGACCAATACAGTGGACAAACCAGTTCAGTTGCAACTTTTACTACTACCTTTTTGTTCAGCCTAAAATAAGGATCCTGCTTCATTTTTAATTCACTGTACAAACTGCCAAATAAAGGAATATTTTTCAGAACAAAACAACAGAAGAATACTCAACTTAAAGGCATTAGCCAAACTGAAGAAGGCAGCTTTAAAATCCCTGCATTTTGAGATATAGAATGTCTGGCCAGAAAAGGGAAAGAAAAATCCTCCCTCAGAATATAGCTCTTACTCTTTCCCTTGAGTCAACTGAAGCTTTGGGCCTGACTTCAGCTTAGTCATGCTGAGAATTGAGAGGTGATTTTATAGTTAAAATTGTCAGGCATTATATAGCTGAAGAGAAAATATTAATCCTAGGGGAATGACCTACCAAACCTGGCATCTCTGTGTCAGTGCAGGGGAAGGTCTCTTCCTTGCTGCAGATTGACTATTGCCAACATCACAATCAGTATTGCAGTAGCTCTTGAATTAATACTCCAAAGAGCTGGATCAGTTGAGCCTCAAATTAAGCATGCTGTTTCTGAAGAGGAAGGAGTATCACAAATACTTAGATTTCACCTGTCGTTTTTCCAGTGTTGTCTGCCTGCTTTTTGTTATTTTGAAGATTTCTATTTGTTGCCTCCAATTAAACATCTGGGTGTAACACTTAACAGTACTGTTAGGCATAGAGTCAAAATAGATTAATGCTCAGAAAATATTCACAGGAAAATAATGTTGTGATTTTATTTGCCATTTTCCCCCCTGATAGAGCTGTCACAGCTTATTTACCACAGGGGGAGACAGTTAAACCCATATCCTTAGAAGTTCTATGCATTTAAGAGGCTTATATATCTCTTCTGGGACCCTCGTTCAAATCCTGGGCTAATCAGAGTGAATACATATCTTTCTATTAGATGGCTCTAAAAAGTCTTAGGTGATATCAGTTCCTGGTGGACGACAGTCCACAGCGTAAAACTATTAAATGTTTGGCACAAATGGCAATACTTATGGAATGAAGCTGGAAATGTTAATATCCTCCCACATCACAAGAAGTTAAGTCTGCTGCTCAGAGGTTGAAATTAAAGCCAGCCACTAATGCTAAACCTGTTATATTTCCTTAATTCAGCATAAACTCAAACAAGGAATTTGAAGGAGTTGTCAGAAGTTTAGCAATTTCTTCCCTTTTTTTCTTCCCTTTTATTTCCAAATTCCTCTGTTTTGGAGTGCTACACCATTTTTACAATTGAATTGGGTCTCACTTGAGTGTTATTTCAGAATTTATTAATCCCTCAGAAAGGAAATGATAAAGAGCTTGAAAAAAAATGATAAACCCTTGCTGACATTACCCATGTTACCCTCCCATCACCACTACAAAGGAGCTCGGACCAATTGTCACAGCAAACTCATCCGCTCGTCTGCGTTTTACAACATCAATGAATGGGCACTCTCCAAAGAGATTCATTCCCAGGAGGCATTTCCAGGTGATCCTCACTCTTTCCCCAGCTTTTGTGGATGCACCAGGTTTCAGAGAGAGAGAAAATGGACCACTGAAACCAACTACTCTGAAGCAAGGCATTGGATATACACATTCCAATAATCCCTGCTTCCCTGACAGCACAGCTGTAAGGTGACCTTTTTGTAGTCTTACAAATGCAATAATGCCTGTGGATTGTCTTTTCAGAGTTATTTTGTGAGGCTGAAGTGTATGAAAAAGTAGGTGATTAAATGAGACAATAGACATGCTTTAATGGCACCTTTTTCTTACAGAGAAAGAAGAGTACACTACCTCTTATCATTGGATTTTCTGCTGCCTTCCACCTGCTACTGTAGGGCTCATTTTTGCCCCTGGGCAAATTTAGGGTGAATGGCAAAGGTACCCAAGTGAGAGGAAGAGTTATATGGAAGGAGCTGGATTGATAGGTAGTATTTGTAAAGGAAATAAACACATTAAATAGAAGGACAAATGGGGAAGCTATTGAATGGCACAACCAAAGTAAGAAATAAATATAGGCTAAGAGATCCGGATCATTATTCAGTACAGGGGCCACTCCAGAAGAAGCTCACAGCTGCATGTAAAACAAAAGCCACCTTTTATAACACACTGAAGCTGGACCTTTACGTTGTGTGTGCTGTAACCCTGCGAAAATGGTTTCTATTGTTGCTAGCTAGCTTGGACTTTTTTTCACCTTAACGTTCAGCTCACAGGCTGAAGTTCGGGAACTACTTTATTTAGGCTATAACAACCATGGAAGTGAAGCAGCACCTCTTGATTAAAAACAAACCTTGCTCCCACTTAAGCCATTAGAATATTTCCACACTGGCTACAATGGAAACAAGACTCTGTGACAAACGAGTGGCCCTCTTACTAAATAGGCAACTAAGTAAAAGGCATGAAAAGTTGATTTGCATATTTAATATGTTCTAAAATGCAAATATCATAGAAGCTACAATAAGGATCTAACCCAGTCTTTTCTATTTAAAAAGTAAACAATTTAAAAAAACCATCCACCATAGACAAAACCACCAAAACGCACACCAAACCTGCAGATTTCCTCCAGAAGTGTCAAAAATCCCAGGTATTATAGTTGTGCTTTTTGAAGCAGATGTTAGAAGTAGAAAGGACTAAAAACTTGCGACAATCAAAAGCATTTCACTCTCCCAAGATATTTACAATATCCAAAGTAAACAAGTGTAAACCACTGCCAGTATACCCATTAGTTCATCTAATAAGAGACTCTTAACAGCAGAAAGCAAATCCTGTAATGGTAACAACAAGACTGAGCTACTTCTGGTCGCAATTGAAATAAAAAAAGATTATGAATGAGCAAACAGTTAAGACTCTTGCTGTACACCCTAACACGGATTAGCAATTAAAGAGGATTCAGTACTTGATGATTTCTTCCAAAACAGGCTTAATGAGAAATAGCAGTTTACTGAGCATCATACAGGTGCACAGGAGCTGCCATTCTGCCTGCCTGGTCAGCATGATTTCTAAATGGCCAGGAAAGAAGTGACTGTATACCCAAAGGCAAGCTGTCAAAATTCAGGCTGCAGCTGATAAACTGATTACAAAGCTGCTTAAGACTCTGCTTGTAAACAAAAGCATTTATCAACTAATAATTTGCAATAAACTGATGTAACTCCCAGCTGAGCCCCAAACTGTAATTGTCTTTACCATCTGCCTATTAAAATACCATTCTTCATCACTGAGCAGGAGCAGAAGGGAGAGAATCTCCACCAACTACATAACTTGCATGCTTATAATAATCTGTGAGCATTTCCCACGTTTATTATGATTTCCAGGTTTTGTATACTTCATTTTCCCTTTTTGAGAGGCAAAGAGGTGTTGTAAAGTGGCAGAAAAGAAATTAATAAATACTGCCTGGTGCAAGAAAAAATTATGTAAGTTCATCATACTCTGCTGTTTCTTAATTTTTTTCTCTTTTTGCTACTCCATAGGAATATCATGATGGAAGCCCCCTCAAGCACAACTTTGCAGATTAAACTCTCAATTTCTTTTCAAGGTGTCAGTTTTCATTACCTTTATTTCTTATGCATTCACTTCTTACAGCTGCTTCAATGGGGAGCCGGTTAAAGCATGATAGCTCCCCAGGGGAGAGTCTGCCGGGGTCTGAGGGATTCTGCAGACCCAGTGGATCTTTACAGAGTCACCTTTAAGAGCATTTTGCCTATCTCCTTCAGAGGCTTTCTGAAAATAAGGTGAACGAACATGCTTTTATTTTCTAACTATTGACAGCCTTAGTTCTGAGCAAGGTGGTAGAGTTTAGACAAAGTTCAGAATTAAACGATGCAGATGCTTTAAAGCCAATACACCCCAAAGGAAGAATTACTTTGTTAAACTCCTAAATATTCAAGTATGAAGGGGAGAAAACAGAGGAACTGATACTTCACAGAGAACGGCAGCCCCTTGAGATGTGTCTGCCTTAAAACCAAATTTAGCAGAGAATCACAAAAAGATTTAGTGCAATGCACTCGACCAAATACTCATGCAATCTGAACTCTCAGCCACCCACTGTTGTAAATGCAAAGTTATGGCCAGAGACCTACAATTAGTTTACCTCTTCAGAAATATCTGTATAAAAAGCACAGATGCAACTTGATTTCTCATTGACTTCCCAGGTATAGACTAAAATGTTCTATTTAGCTTAAGTGAGGCTTTTCACCCGTACAGTAAACATTTCAGGTCATCACTGGGAGGAAAATGGGGATCTAAGAGAAAAAGAAGGTTCCTCCTGTTAATTGATTGTTGACCTGTTAATTGTATTGAAATGCAAGAAATTAAAGGATGACCCTCTCACCCAGCTCACAGAAGCAGTCTCATTTCCTTCGGTGATAATCTTTCTCTACCTCACAGCGCTTTCGTCTGACCCTTTGTTACCAGCGCTGCCTGAAGCACACCACTCCAGAACCAAGAATTAAAGAAAGAAATCAAACCTCGAGACAGCCTGGGACCTATAGACTTAATTGTTCAAGATATTTACCACTGGAGATAATTATGCTTGTAAACTAAAGGAATTTTACATCTATATAATTACACATACTTATGAGTATGGTGACTGAACCAGGTCTTTGTACCTCTGTTTGTATCCTCAGTACTGGGACAGGATCCAGGCGGGTGAAATAGAGGGAAAAGTGAACAGAAGCATCCATGGATACGGAAAACACATAAATGAAAATAGAATTTTTTTTTGATGTTGTAAGGAAAAGTTTTTCTTAAACATTTAAGGCATAGTGATGAAAAGCATCTTTCAAACCTCTGTAGTTACAACTCATAGTAGAAATTATTTAAGATGTACAAACTTTAAAGGGTGAGACCCTTAGCATGATAATGCTGAGTTACATTATAAAGTTAAAAGATTCATTTTAAAGACTCGTCTAACAACTGAAAAAAAATGGTCAAAACAAGAAATCAGAAGAGTGGAAGAGGCTAAGCAAGAATTTGTAATTTCTAGTGTTGCCATATGAAATGTGATGTCAAAGGAAATCGCCATTGAAAGATTACTTGTTATATCCAAAACTTTGTTTTGAACGTCTGAAGTTTCTTAAGAAACACAGTTTGTTTTACTTAATGCAACGAAAATACACTTGAGCCTGTGATTGGTCCAGCAGAGCGGTTTGACAAGAAAACAGGGCCCATTGAACACCAGAGGAACACTTTTGAAATGTACTCTCACGCTACCTTTGCACGTATGACACTGAATTTAAGTGAACAGTCCAAACAGCCTCTAACTAATTAGATTAGCTAACTAACGAGTCAATTTTCTGCCACTTCCAGCGTTTTCTTCGCGGTGAGTCAAGCGGGACGCGGGGCTGGCGGCTCGGCCGCTCCCGCCCGGCGCCGCGGGGGGCAGGCGGGCAGCCCCACCACCAGCAGAGGGCGCTGCCACCAGCAGGGGGCGCTGCCGCCGGCCGCCAGCAGAGGACACTGCCAGCAGAGGGCGCTGCCGCCCCGCCATCAGCAGAGGGCGCTGCCGCCAGCCGCCAGCAGAGGGCGCTGCCTGCAGAGGGCGCTGCCGCCCCGCCATCAGCAGAGGGCGCTGCCGCCAGCCGCCAGCAGAGGGCGCTGCCTGCAGAGGGCGCTGCCGCCCCCGCATCAGCAGAGGGCGCTGCCGCCAGCCGCCAGCAGAGGGCGCTGCCTGCAGAGGGCGCTGCCACCAGCCGCCAGCAGAGGGCGCTGCCTGCAGAGGGCGCTGCCACCAGCCGCCAGCAGAGGGCGCTGCCTGCAGAGGGCGCTGCCAGCGGGTGCGATCCGCGCTGTTACCGCTTTCATTTGACGCGACTCCTCGCGTGGCGCCGCCGGCGTCGCAGGGGCCGAAATAAACCGTGGTACTGTTATAATTGTATGACTGTATGATTCATTTAAGGAGAAATTTAGGGACCATTTACTTACAATCGTATAATTACCGAATAGTTTGGGTTGGAAGGGTCTCTAAAGATCATCTAGCTCTAACCCCCCTGCCATGGGCAGGTCATATCCCACTAGATCAGGTTACCCAAGGCCCCATCCAACCTGGCCTTGAACACCTCCAGGGATGGGGCAGCCACAGCTTCCCTGGGCAACCTGTGCCAGGGCCTCACCACTCTTATGATGAAGAAATTCTTCCTTATGTCTAGTCTAAATCTTGCCCTCTTCAGTTTCATAGAATCATAGAATCATAGAATCATAAAATAACCAGTTTGGAAGAGACCCACCGGATCATTGAGTCCAACCATTCCTATCAAACACTAAACCATACCCCTCAGCACCTCGTCCACCCGTGCCTTAAACACCTCCAGGGAAGGTGAATCAACCACCTCCCTGGGCAGCCTGTTCCAGTGCCCAATGACCATTTCTGTGAAAATTTTTTTCCTAATCCAGCCTAAACCTCACCTGGCGGAGCTTGAGGCCATTTCCTCTCGTCCAGTCCCCTGTCACTTGGGAGAAGAGGCCAGCACCCTCCTGTCTACAACCTCCTTTCAGGTAGTTATAGAGAGCAATGAGATCTCCCCATTGCCTCTCATCACTACAAGCCTTTGTAAACAGTCCCTCCCCATTTTTCTTGTAGGCCCCTTTCAGGTACTAGAAGGACACTATAAGATCTCCTCAGAGCCTTCTCTTCTCCAGGCTGAACAACCTCAATGCTCTCTCCCTGTTCTCATAGGGAAGGTGCTCCAGCCCTTGGATCATCCTTGTAGCCTCCTCTGAACCTGTTCCAACAGCTTCATATCCTTCTTATGTTGAGAATTCCAGAACTGGACACAGTACTCCAGATGAGGTTTCACAAGAGAGGAACAGAGCGGCAGAATCTCCTCCCTCAAGCTGCTGGCCACACTTTTGATGCAGCCCAGGACACAGTTGGCCTTCTGGGCTGCGAGTGCACATTGCTGGCTCATGTTGAGCTTCTCATCAACTAGCACCCCCAAGTCCTTCTCTACAGGGCAGCTCTCAATCACATCACCCCCTCATTGTGTACTGAAATTGGGGATTGCCCCAACCCATAACCTTACACTTGGCCTTGCTGAACCTCACGAGGTTCTCACATGCCCACTTCTCCAGCCTGCCCAGGTCCCCCTGGATGACATTCCATCCTTCCAATGTGGCAGTTACACCACTCAGTTTGGTATCATCTGCAAACTTGCTGAGGGTGCACTCAATCTCACCGTTAATATCATTGATGAAGATATTAAACAGCACCGGTCCCAGTACGGGCCCCTGAGGGACACCACTAGTCACGACTCTCCATCTAGACTTTGAGCCATTGACCACTACTCTTTGAATATGACCCTCCAACCAGTTTCTTATCCAGCGTATGCTCCTCTTCTTACCCATCGTATACTTCTCCAGGCACCCCTAGCCAACCCCACCTCCCTCATAACCTGTTTGATCCAGTGCGGTTAGACAAAAACTTAAAGGAAAACAAAACCAGACTGGTTTTGAACTGTGACCACGTAGGTATTAGAGTCCTGGTATTAGACTCTTGTGTACCCCTCACCCCCTCCTCTGGCCTGTGTCCCCAAATCCACAGCCCAAGTGCTCCTTGAACCAGACGGCAAAGACAATACAAGGTGACCTTTCTCCACCCTTGCCTATCAGAAGATGTTCATCAAAAATTGCCTTTGCTCACCTACAACCAAGCATCACGTATTTCTACTTAAAATCATTCTACTGTGAAACTAGATAGGGAAAGGTTGCAGCTAAGACTGGAAATTATCCAGCACCAGGCACTTCATAATATTTCTGTTGCTGAGCAAAAACAGCATTCCAGGGTGCATGACTCCCACATGGGAACACATGGGAATTGTGACGTTTAAAGTTTGTGAAAACCTTTGAACACTTATCTCTGTCTCATAAGAGTAATGAAGAAATTTGATGTCAAGTACACAGTGATCCCAGAGAACTGTCTGACTTTTGGAGGATCAGGGATTACACACTGAGGTGAAATTCTCTTCGCCCCACAGTGCTGGCATGAACCCCCGTCTCCCAGCTGGGCCCTTCTTAGAACTGCAGAAAATCTTAAGAGGAATGGTATGAGGCTACTCCAAGTAAAGAAGTCATGGAAAGATTAAAGAAAAAGTTCTATTAAATGTTTGGGATGCTCCTGGGAATAGAAGATTTTTATGAAGCAGCAATTACCTATCAAGCCTCCCAGTCTGCTTGGAAATCTGCCCTGCTGTGAAGGCTGTTCTCATTATCACCCCCCTGTTACACTTCACTGACCAGTCCTACTGGATACTAAACATTATCTACTACTTCTCTTTCTTTTTAACCAGGACAAAGTATAATAAACAACTCAGAATCTCTCTGGGGTATGGAAATTGAATGCAATCTGCACCACAGAAAAATGCAGTTCATCATTGCCTAACCTATGCATAACTCAGACCAAAACACAGTCTCTTGAATACTAGCCTATTAACAAGCAGTGAACCTCATAGCATCCTCAACCTGTTGGAGATGTTTTACTTTCTCATATCTTTTTGTACTGCTAAAAGTTAGCACTCACGTGAACAACTGCATGTGCAACTCAGAAGCACTAAAATGCTCCATTACTCTTTCCCTTAGCATGTGCCTTACTGGTCCTGAGAAGATGATCCTGTACGAGCCTATCTCAAAAAATATGTCCTCATACTTCTTTATTAAGACACCAGAAAAATCAATGCTCTCTATGCCCTGGAAGTGGAAACGGGATTTAGTGTCTATCTTCATAATGGAAAATATTGCCCATGTGTAGAAGAGACAGTTTAGACCTATTTCCCCAGTCCTGGGAGATACTGCTTGACGTATACTTGCCTTTCAGTATAGGTTCTTATTGTATGTTTAAATCTTTTTAGCTAGGGGGTTCTCATTTGGTATCTTCTTCATGATTAAGTCTCTTTTCTCATTTTCTTTCCTCTCTGCTTTCAGCCCTGTACTCCACTCCACATTCTCAGTTTTCATTAAATAGAAAATGATAAAATATTAACTGATTATTGTTAATCTGTATGCCAGTCAGGTAACACATACACTCTAGCATATGTATACACGTGCAAATATCTGACTTACTGGCCATTACAAGAATTCTCTTAAGTCTTCACTGTGATCAGTCTGCTGGGATGATATTCAACTAAACAGATAGTTATTTTTAAAGTTAAAAGAATTTGTTGCACAGATACACTGCAGCTGGTTTGGATGCACTACTTAATGGCACTACCAGAAATGCGAAAAGTATATGAGATACTGTGCCTTGCATCCTTCAGTTATCTGTTCAGGGAAGTTCTACACCAGTCATCTCTCTGAATCTGAATTAACATTTTATCTCATTGCTCATTTACCTACGCATAGTATTATTAGCTGAATTAAATCACAGACAACTGAAGAGCAAAGAAGGCTTGAGAAATGGAAGTAGCAAGTTGTAGTTGTAACTTTTTAAAAAACCACTTTATTTGGCTGTTTTGACAGGTCATTCAAGACTATTCAGCTTCTTGACCTGAAGTCCCCTATGTATAATTGCATGCCTTTTACATGTTAGCTCAGACATCTAGTCTATATATAAGAGATACATCCATTTATCTGGAAATGGAGGTGTGCCACATTAATATGATATTTGAGGAGGAATTTAAAGAAAAAAGCTGGCAATAGCAGAAGGAAGTCCTAGCATGAACAATCTTTTGAGACGTGCCTAAGTCGTTGCAGGAGATACAAATATAAAATGGACTAACAACCATTTTGGGGGGGGGGGGCAAGCAAATACAGCATTTTGAAGGGAAGACAAAAGAGACTAGAAAAGACAAGTATGAAGGGTTTTACAAGTGAGAATGAGAGGCTTAAATATACTATGTGATGATGAAAGGATCAAGTGAGGATTTAAGAGGGCACAGCTGAGCATATTTTAAGTGAGCTAAATGATCTTCTCAATGACTTCTGCAGAATCTAGAAAGGTTTGAGGAGAATTTCAGGCAGCAGTCACTGGGCAAAAGTGGGGAAGACTACTCCTGATCTTTCTCTGACTTCTGATGTGCTCTCATTTGCTTCTCTGGGAGTATTTCAAATGGGTCCTATGGGTCCTTCTGCTATGGGGAATGGCAAAGAGCCATTCAGAGCTGGCTCTCAGAGCACATTTGTAAAAGTTAATTAATATAAGGGATATGAAAGCTATTACCTGAAAAAAATTACTAAGTTGCTTACGGATTCTTTCATTGCTAATTACTATTCATAATTAAATACACTTGGTTTATTCAAGACATTCCCAGACAGGTTCCTGCTCCAAGCAGTTTGCCTCAGAAAGGTCAGATTTCAAACCTCTTATTTACAATAAGTGCTTAATCTGAAAGTAACCATCAACAACTTTTCATGAATAACACCAGTTTGTACTAGTCTTACGTGTAGATTTTGGCCTCCAAACTGACAGGAGATGACAAAGAAAGAACAGGAGACAAATGACAGAAATTATCTCAGCAATAAAAATGGACAGACAGCATTTTGTGGGGTAGATTAAATAATATGTTTGCTAGTAGGTGCAGATCCCATTTATTCCTTTGTGAGTGCGTGTAGACTCCTTTGCTACAACACTTCTAAATTTTAGTGGATTGATCTATATATCTGAGAGAGTGAAGTCCAGGAAAAGGCTAGAGGTAGTGGATAATTCTTGAAGGCCAGCTAAAAGGTATGAGTTTTGATGAGGGATTTGAAGGAGAAGTTGCAAATACTCTCATCCTCATAGATTGTCTACTTTTTCCCCAATGTAAATCATTATATTTCTTGCCCCAATTTTTTATCAAAATCGCTTCCAACTTATTTCAGTCTGTCACAATAATATTTTCATATGAGGAGTGTTGTAACCTAATTCCTTCATTTGAATAATACATTCATTTTTAATTACTGCAACTTGATCTCAGATTATTCAAATAACTGTTTCATTTTTTATGCTTACCCTGACCCCAGTGTATTTATAGGCTTTTATCCTTACCTGATACCAGTGTAATGTAATTATAGATTGTATTTTAATCATCTACTATATCCTAGTGAGTTTGTTTAAATCACTCCAATCCAGAGTCTTTTATTTCTGTGCCTTTTAAAATTCTACAATGGCATTCTCATTGCATAAAAGCAATATTTTTGTAGTTTACTACAATGAATGAACATTTTGCATGCATTGCTGGCCATGTTTCTAATTTAAATTTTAAAAAGACGCTATAGAGAACTCTATGTAAAATGAAATCCTGACTTGTAAACAGGCATGGGACAGCTCATCACTTTAAAACATTGTTCATTTCTCCTATTTGCTCTTTAGCATAACTATAAGAAACATGGCAGAAAAAAGAAATCAAATTCTTTTTTTCCTACCAAAAATGAAAGTATACCTTGTACTAAGAATCAACAAAATATTGATCTTTTTCTGTTAACAAGCGCCAAATGTGTGCGACTTATTTTGCCTTTATTAGAAAGAATTTAATTTTGAATCCAGAAGATAAACAGTTTGGGTGGCCCTTGTTATCATTAGTCATGGCCACAATTTGATTGCTAGGGTTATGAATTCTCTTTATGAGGATTTAACTCTCAGAAATATTGCATATTCCAAGATGGTTCAGCTTTGCTTAATAATTTTAAAGCCAGAAAACACTTTTTCTGCTCTTTAGTGCAGACTGAAGAGTTGCTTTTTCCCTATCTTTTGTGTTGCTTCAGGATTTGCATGTAGAACGGGGTCAGAAATCAGGCAGGTGAAGCTCCTTACATTTGTACATCTGCTGAAGTACCAGTATTTTTCTGGTCATCATATCAATTTGTACTGGGATAATTGCCATTGCTGTAGTCAAACTATGCCCTCTTTTTAAGCAGCACTTTTTCCTACGATGACATCTAGCAGTAAACAGTAACAGACCTTAGAATGTCCTCACAATGTGCCCTCAGTTGCAGTGTATGCATTTTTCTACAGAATGATGTAATGCCCAAAGATACTTCCAAATTAAACCTTAAGCACAGCAGTGTGGTGCAACCAATGACACTGCACCCAAAGTTGTGTCTGTGACTACAGTAGAGAGCTTAGGTGGAAAAATAACCACGAGGACAAAAAAACTTACAAAAGCTATAATAAATCTGCTGGTTTGTAGGCACTTACTGCTGTGTCATAGTAGGGAAAGGGGATTGTATATGTGCTGCTATAATTCATGCCCCCCCTTCTCAAATGTGTAGCTAATTTTTAACTCAAGTACTTCTGTCTTTCTCTTCCTTTGTCTTCTTCATGTGTGTCCATTCCCTCTCCATTTCCTCTCTGAAATGCCACTTTCAAATCTAATCTCTCCTAGCTTTTAGGAAATAAGGGTCCAAAAGGCACAGAAAGATGTTCAGGACTGATGTCTGTTGAGACACCAGCTAAGAAATCAGTATTAGCTGCTTAAAAGTATGAAATGTCCTGTTCTACTCCTATCTCCTTTACCAGATGATCTCTTCTCATTAACATGTAAGAGCTGTCCAGTGTGTCACTAGTGACAGAGAAATTCTGACTGGTACCTTGAATCTCATGAACAGAAATACTGTCCCATAACAGTAAAAAAAACCCCAAAACCCCAAAACCCAAGTCAAGTAAAGTAAATAAGAATGGGAACTATGGGTTTATTTAATATAATCACTGACTAAAATGAATTATTCTGCTTTTCCAAGAACCAGACAGAGAAGCATGTTTCCCACTGGGATTTCAAGTACAATTTGGTCTAATATTAATTTTGCCTATAATAATACAAGCTTCATTAAAGGAGTAAAACAGCAATTGTCTCCTTGAGATCAAAGGACAATCTGTTAAATAAAACTAGCCAGATCTCTAGAATGAAATAGTAGGAAAAGTTTGAACTGAATTTTGTGGTGAATCAAAATGTAAGTTGTAATTTCACAAGGAATACACAGAGTACAATATTAACTTTGTAAAATACACGGGAAGTGGATATGTTGATCTTTAAAAAATCTGCACAGAAACTGAACACTTATCTGTCAGTGGTGTTCCTAGCTATAAAATTTCCAATAGATGCTCAAGAGTACTGATCTTAAGGAATTACCATTAAACAATAAGCACTGCTTATCAGATAAATTGTCTGATTGACCTAGTTTCTATTTAACTGATCTTGTATTTGAAAATATAACTGAAAAATTAATCTGTCATTAACTGTCATTCTGCAAATGTTGTTGCAGAACAGTAACTTTTAAAAAAATCTGCCACATAACACCAAATATTATTCCTAAAGATGTATTTCACTGTTTAAGATTTGGTACTGCAAAGTTTCTTGCTTAGTTTCAGCATTGGTTTTTCTGGATATTATAGTAAAATCAGTGCACCTACACTTAACCACTGAGCATTATGGAGGTTATCACTGAAAAAAAAAGAAAAGAGAAACAGACATGCTAAAAAAATCTAAGTGCAAAGCTTCTCTGAAAAAATAACCCAAAAAACCTCCATAAAAAGAAAGGTCTTGGCCAAGGCAAGAGAGAATTCGAGATGAAAACTCCTTGAAGCATACCCATAGGACACTGGGCAGCTCCAAAAGCAGACAGCGCCAGCCAGGAGATCGGGCCAGCTGTAGGCAGGGAATGAGCTCTTGGTGCACATCGGTGTGTTCTAACATTGCCCTCAGCTTCCTTAGAGTAAAATAGTGGTAAAAGTCACAATGGGAACCATTACTCTTGCAGGTTTTATTTCCCTCTGCAAAAGTCACAGGCTAGAGCAGGGAAGTTCAATTTCAATCTGCCACTGCTAAAGCAACCCAATCTCTAAGTTATTTCAATCCTCTTATTGAACTGTGTCCCTATTTCTAATCAAGAAGAAATAATTAATGGAGATTATTCTGAGAAAGAAAAATTCAAATGAAATAAAATCCCTCTGAACGTATCTTAATTCTGGAGCCTCCTGAAAGGCTTGTGTTTATAATAATTAGAAAGAAGTTTTTGGAAGTTTTTTGCTCAACATCTTTCACACAATTTGCAAATGATACTTCTTAAATGTGTTCAGCTGTCACAGGTCATAGGTCTGTACTCCTAGTTTAAAAAGGACAGTAGTAAACTTAGGAGAACAATCCCCTAACCTCAGTCAACACACCATATAGACTCCACATGTGCACTGATGACATTGAATATGGAAGGTGAAATATTACAATTCTCTCATCAAACCCCCTGCATTTGTATCTCCACTAGATGAGTCAAACAAACGTCTGGTTTTGCTATAGCACTGTAATTTCTGATAAACCAATAGAAATAATGGATGGATGTCTGTAGGCAAGATTACATGTTTTGATTTCAAAGGGAAAATAAATGACAAGCTCCTATTTTACAAACTCTGTGAAATCCACCTAGTTGGGGCCTTCAATACCCTTCCTTCTATATCTGAAATGCAAACCACAAGTACAAAAAAGTAAAGTACAAAAGAAAGCAATACTGATGTCTCAGGGGTACTTTGGTAAAAAAGTATGCAAAAAAAATCTTATTCACCGGCTAAAAAAGAAACATAATGCCATTAAATATAAGTAAATATTTAACAGAAATTCTAGTTTAACTAGATTTCACATTCTAGTGTTTTCTTTATGCTCCTTCAGAGGGAAAACGTGTGAATTCTAGTTGGCTTTTTTGACATATGTGATTCATATTTGCCTCTGGCACAAATAACAAGGGGACCTTGATAATATAATTTTTTCACAGCATACTAATTTCTGTTTAAACCAGCTAAGATATTTCTGCTGTGGTTAAAGTGTTTTCTATTTTAAAATGAGTTATTTGTTATGAAAAATGTGAGGTTTTGCACTGTGGTAAAAAAACAGGTACAGCACAACATAACTCATGACAAAAGAATTCACTGCTTGAAGACGGGCAACTGAGCTTTCATAAACTTTTGCATATTGCTTCAACTTTATACTGATCTATCTCTTCTTTCAGCAGATTTTTGCACTGATTGTGGTACAGTAGGATCTATGCTGACCAGCTACAATGTAATTTGAAAAATAACAACTATTTACAAGGATATACACCAGAAACACTAAAATATGACATTAGATAGCCAGCAGAAGTTAACAATTTTGCATCATTACTGATCCTTACTAGAGTGGATGGAGTGATCCAGAGGCATTGTTCTTTATTTTCATTCTACCAAGGTCTTAAATTACATAGTCGTCATTTCCCTATTTTGTAGTTAACACATCCCTTGACTTGAGTGAAACAGCATTTGTTGCAATTCATACCACTAGGTTCAGATGATGGGTACAGAATGCCACTCACACGTTCTTGGATAGCAATATTATCCCTAATAATCAAACTTGATACACATACTGGTTCTTTGGCATGTTTATCATCATGGCCATCTGTTAGGGTGGAATTGCGCCTGCTAAAAAGGAGATATGCCAGTTTTAACATGATATAGGTGCCATCAAAATGCAAGTGACTGAGGAAAGGCTCTAGAATATGGCAGTGATAAGTCTTCTGCAGAAAGATCCTCTGGCACCCTAACAGTTAGGAATATTGTATTGATATCTATGATAATTAAAAAGTTTGGTTAGCTTTTCTGCCTCTGTTCACAGTGTCTGGATGCATTTCTACACACTAACAGCAGTAGTGCTTGGTGTTCTGTGGTTGCTGAAGGAAGCATGCATCTTTGAATTCACTTACCACCAAAGCCTAATGACATTAAATAGCTTAGTTAGAAGGTCAAATGACAGTAAGATGAACATTGTCTTTAGATCTTTTAAAATCTGAAATGATACTGATATATTTAAGAATTAAGCACAATCCTACTTATTATCCTTACTTAGAAATATCTTAAAATGTAAGAGCAGGGTGCACTGAGCTTTCACAAATGGCAAACTGACAGCCTCTGTCTTTTCTAAAAACTGTATAGACTTTTGTGATTTGTAGCAAAAGATCTTTAGATGTATTTAAATTAGAAATCTAGTCTATTACTATTGAGTGGTTGCCTTTGGGGCTCAGATAAAGCTGTATATTGTCACTGAAATAGAGCTGTTTGGTACTTCTGACTTTCACAGTATACAAAGGGACATAGACATGTCATACCTGTCATAATCACAGAATCACAGAATAACCAGGTTGGAAGAGACCCACTGGATCGTCGAGTCCAACCATTCCCACCAATCCCTAAATCATGCTCCTAAGTACCTCATCCACCCTCACCTTAAACACCTCCAGGGACGGCAACTCAACCACCTCCCTGGGCAGACTGTTCCAATGCCTAACCACCCTCTCCGTGAAGAATTTTTTCCTAATCTCAAGCCTAAATCTCCCCTGGCGGAGCTTGAGGCCATTCCCTCTCATCCTGTCCCCTGTCACTTGGGAGAAGAGGCCAGCTCCCTCCTCTCCACAACCTCCCTTCAGGTAGTTGTAGAGAGTAACAAGGTCTCCCCTCAGCCTCCTCTTCTCCAGGCTGAACAACCCCAGCTCTCTCAGTCGCTCCTCATAAGATTTGTTCTCCAGCCCCTTCACCAGCTTTGTTGCTCTTCTCTGGACTCGCTCCAGAGCCACAACATCCTTCTTGTGGTGAGAGGCCCAGAACTGAACACAGTACTCGAGGTGCGGTCTCACCAGTGCCGAGTACAGAGGGAGAATAACCTCCCTGGTAATGTAGCTATGCATTACGCCATGTGATCATACTAATGGTGAAAGGCTTCACAATATGAGTATATAAATAATTTATAATATTAGATGGCTATGATATACATAGCTTCATTTGTAGTAAGAACATTTCAGTTAACTATATACCAAATGCGCGTTTTGTGTAGTTTAGAAGCTACTTGAAAATGCTCCGCAATTTCCTAGGCAAATATAAAAAGATCGGAGAATGAACATTTAATAGTATTTTTTCTCATCAAAGTTTTGTACAAGAAATTCTTCACACAATTTCCATTTGAACAACCTGCTAGTCTACTAGCAGAATTTGTGTCAATCAAAATACATCTCTGAGAATGTTTCAGGCTGCACAACATGTAAGTCCTTCTTATAGGTCTGAACCTGTAGGCAACAGAGTCAAAAGAAACTTCTGGTCCTGATCTGTTTCGTAATGTGGTGCCAGCTCCTGCTGACACATCTGCTTATTGTTTTTCAGCCCCCTAAGTTACTGGATAGACCACCTCTTTGCAACAGGTGAGTCCTTCCAGCCAGCGTAGCAGCTGGGGCACATGCATGTGGATTAATGGCACCTGAAACATGCCAGACTCTCAATATCCCAGGTGATTGTTCTTCTCCCAGCTTCGCTTTCCAAGATGATGCTATTGTGCCAGTGCTCAGAGTCAGAGACAGTGCTGCTGTCTGTTCTGTTTTGCTTGGCTACAACTTTGGAGAAGGGAAGAATATATTAGCAATAAAATTATGTTCTCTTTTGAACATTCCACCATCCTTAGTAAGACATTAGCGTTTGAAGTTTAATAGCTTTTTCCTTGTTTTAAGAGTTTACTGAATCCTAATGCTTCGGTCACCACTACAGGCTTGACCATCTGATTGGCCAAATACAGTGGAAATTCAAGACAAAAATCCTCTCTGTTAAACAGAATCAGTGATGAATGCAGTAAAGTTCACTAAATGCAGGTCTTGAGTATTAGATACACCCAAAACAAGTACATGTGTGTATATATTAGACCTTTTGGAGGTAAGTCTTTTGGCATGGTTTTCACCAGTACTCTAGACTGGTAATAACAGCGAGTTTCTGGCATACTCCCTAAAACTCGTTTCACAGAAAATCAATCAAAGTATAAAAACTGTATGATACATTTTCAATATCTGTCATCTGTGGCAAATATTACAAGTGCTGAACATAGCTATTTACTCTTCCTTGTCATACCTGTAAAATTCCAACTGTCCATACCATATCTAGTGGAGGAAAAATAGGATAAAGAAAAATATGAACTCCTTCCCTGACTAAATAAATCTGTTTGTGGTCCTGAATTTGTAAGGAAAGACAGAATTTATTGGTGTGCAAACCTACTTTTGCAAAGAATCAAATTCCTAGGGATAACAAAAGATACATGCTGTCTGCAGGCATGGAAAAACAAGGAATTCATGTTGCCAAAATGCACATCGAAGAATGATAAAAAGCATTGTTTTACTAGTAGACATATATATCAACAGCCTACAAAGCTGTTTTGTCAAACTAATCCATCATTATCCAAGGAATTATTGATGCAAACTTTAGCTATGCTCTGTGCAACCGTAACAAAGACTGACAGTTGCACAGCTTTTGAAAGAAAAATTACATCAAAACATCTTCTCTCACCTAGGTGTGAATATCATGGCATCAAGTCAAAATGACTGTCCACTGGAACTAACACACCATAGAAATGAGTGTGATAGATAGCTGGGTAGATTGTCAGAGGCCTGAAGGAAAGGCATTGGTTTTCATAATAGTGTTTTACTGTGTTTACTGTGTCCAAACTAAGTTCCGATTTTACCCTAAAAATCAAGTGACACCAGCATTAGGAGATATTTACCTTTCATGTGAAAAATATATCAAGCTGAGCAGTAGTAGGCAGGAGGAAAAGAAGAGCAAGAATGACTTTTTTTCTGTTCTGTTTCAGTTCAGCTTGCTGAATGCCATATCACAGCCTGCTAAAGGAAGACCCTTCACTCCCAGAACTGATGAAAATCAAGTCTGCAGAATAGGATCTAACTGCTCTTTTATTATAAAAATGTTCATTCTTTTTGTCCCATAAACAGAAAACATTCAATTGGACAATAAAAGATTTGACCACTATATTACATTTTCACTTATAAATACAACTTTCACATCCTACAGTTTTTATAGGACGGGAGCCCTGTTTTTATTGCAGTTGACATCAAGGTAAACTTGGTGAATATAATAGAAGAGTGTGTAATTAATGTTGAATGTATTAAAATTCCATATATGTGTATATATATGTGTGCGTGCATTATGCACACATACACACGTGTCCATATATTTTCCATTTTATATACAAATGTATACACACATGCAAACATAGTTCATGAAAAGGAAATAAAAGAGATTTTAACCTTTAACATAAAGGGTATAACCCTAAGCTACCAATCATTCTACTCTGAATTATATGAGCATAAAATATAATGCAATAAGCTGCCAAGTATATTAACTATGGATTTTAGATTGGAATTCAGAGAGGGGGAGGGAAGAAATTTCATTGTGCTCACTCCATGATTTTAATTAGTAAAAAGAATGAAATACATGACAAACCCAAATCACAATGGCCATTCAGTTCTTATTTATGTGGCTGTGGTGGATATCTACTTTATATTCATACAAACACGTAATAATGTCTTCATTTTCTTGTTAGAGGTCTGCTACACAATTTGATTATCAGATGGACTCATTTCAAAGTTGAAAATATAATCTTGTTTCATATACTTGGTGCTTATTTGAAATGTGATGCTTCTAGCTGTGTTTAAAAATCAATTGTACTAGTTGCAATGTAACAAAATACATATAGCCAGAACCTACTCTTCACAGCAGCTCCTATTGTTTTGCATGAAAAATGCATTGACTATAGTATTATGAGAGTAAATGTGCTGTATGCTGAAAAATTCTGTCACTTTCTATTAGCTGTAAATTATCGACTAGTATAAACCCTAATTTCATTTGTCACATTCTGTTGCATTGCTGCTCTTCCTTGTTCCCATTCTGTCATTCTGGCAGGCCCACTCTGCCCCAGGTATCACGGCATCGCCATCTGCACCCGACATCTGTCTCTCTATTGATCACACGGGTTTAGCACTTGATCAAACAGAGCACGACAGAATACATCTCTTTTTGCAGTACTGCCAATGCCAACTGCTGCATGAAATCTATTACAAAAGCATTCTTTTACCTAGTTTCTGAAACTGCAAATAGGTTTCTCTTCTTTTAAAAGACTCTTACATTATTATTTTCTTTAACTTTCTGCCATTTATTGCAGAAGAATAGGAAAAAGCAATACACTGACAAAAATGAGAAATAAAGCATTTTTATCCCAGAGAATGCAAATTAAGAAATTAGGCTACCCAAACTGAGATTATTTATTGAAATAATTTATTACATTAATTCAGAGTTTGTTTGCAAACATAGATTTTTATTTTGCTGGGAAAGAATGGTACCAAACAGATTAAACCAGAAGGTGCTAAACAAGCACCTCAGAGATTCACATGTGGTGTCTGGAGAGCCCTAGCTCACTCCAGTTTAGGTAGTTGACTCTAGCAAGTCATTTGGGGACTTAAGAAAGGTATTTGAGAACTGTTCTGGCATGCTGACCTCGAGAACAGACAACAGGAAATTCTTTGCACTGGAATACGTCTGAAGTCACATCTCCTTCTGTAAATGAAATACCTATAACCAGGTCTGGGCACCAGGCGCCTCCATTCTTTTGTGAGCAGGAACAAGGAATTCTTTACAAGCGTGAAGACTTAAATAAGCAACATTGATGTTTTAAAACACTAGGAAGGTGTGCACTATATTTTGCGTAGGGATTCTAACTCTTAGAGTGATATGAGAACATAGCATGGTCACCTCAAAACCATTTAAACAGCCACACTAGTTACAAAAGCTGAACATTTAGTTTCTTTCAGGGGATGAACTGGAAAAATCTCTACAGTAGAAGGCTCTGTATTCCTTCACAAAACCGTCTGTGACCAGTTCTGACACTGAAGGGATGTAAGATTACTTTGAACTTCATAAAATTAAGCTTTTTCTTCAGCAAAATCACCAACGTTGGCATAGGTGGTATTATGAACTGAATTTCCTGGAAAAGGAACTATCCAGGTATTGTGCAGTTAACAAAATGCAGTGCAACTCTGCATCCTTGCAGAACAATTATAAACTATTTTTAATAAAAAATGGTGAAATTCCAAAACTACATCTGGTTATCAAGGCCTTAGATATGGCAAAGAAAGTATTCTCAGTACTTAAGATTTTAACAATTATATTCCCACTGACTTTATGTTAAGTTCTCATACAAAAGTACTTGAGAAGGTACAACAAGCCATAAGACATGATGCATATAAAGCTAAGAAATTACATTATGGACTAGCAGGAGTCTCAAGGACAATATATCCGTTTCTCAGACACAGTAATATGAACTAACAGCACCTAAGTATTTTATGATAATGTGTTCATGCTTTCCACAGGTGGATGCCATATTTTCATCAGTTGTAATGTATTTTAAATTCACTAGGTAAACAAAAGACATACATTTTGTGAAAACAAATGTTGAATTTCTATTTGCAAATTATTCAATAACCCAATAGCCACATGCTGTTTTCCTTATTTATGCTACATTTACAAATTAGGTTGAAAAAAATTGTTGTTAGGAGCAGATTAAAAAAAACCCTAACCAGTATCATGAATGTTAAAAGACTATTTTCCTTGTTTCAACTGGCAGTATTAGTTACAACGCAGGAATTAGACTGGGATCTAGCAATGTTTTATTCATTAGATTTTTTTTGTAGCCAAATACATTAGAGTATATGGTTATACCAACAAATTAATATTTTAGAGCTAATTGAAATTGTTCTTCCTATAAAGATTAAGCTTCTTCCCACCCTACACACTTCAGTCATTAAAATAACACTTTTAATGCCTTGTCTAAATGATGTCTCACATTAATGCAAAGCTATATTAAAGCACTCAAATGACCAGTTCTTTTGTAATGCATTCTATACGATCAGACACTGGGTCAAATCTGGGCAGTGTGTATGAAGTGGTATCAAGTGGAAGCTAATTAAAATATATTCTCTATAGAACTTTACAGAAAAAAGAGAACAGTAATCATCAGAAGGTAGAGTCTGAAAATGGCATTTCTGAAAGGCCTGCAATGTGATTTATTCTGTTTGCATGAAGATACTTTTTGGAATAAAGGCTTAAGAAGATGGTATGAATACTTCAATTACAAAGTACCTTACTTCATTCCTGACAATCTCAGTGATAATGTGTTTCTGGTTTGTTCAGAACATAATTTTAGAGCATTTAGTTTTGTTTACAAAAACAGTATTTAGGCATCTCTCTCACAAGCAACTTAAAAAAAGAAAAACGTAATAAAATATTCATGAAATAAATCTAGCCAAATCTTTTAAGTTTTTCAATCTTGCAATTTTAACGTGCAAAATGATGTGCATGGCAGAATAACTAGTAACTGAATCTGAATGCAGACAAATTCTATTTCCTTTATCAAAGTTCACCTCCCACATTAATCAGATCTGTCTCTTTCCTTACCCAAATCTATGCAATAAAGTACATTTAATTTTTTTTATTATTTTTTTTAATCCAAATTTTACAACGTAAAAGTTGAACCTTCTTAAGATAACTTAACTGGCATTTTCTCTATTATACTTTTACTGATTCAGGGAAAGTGAAATAAATAAAGCAGAGTAGGAGATTCTCTTGATATTGCCACATTACTCCAGAGGAGAGGCTTTCATAAGATGTTGCTATTTCATGCTCAGATGTAGGTAGATATGTAGGAGAGGGCAGCTACAGTCAAGCTTGCAGAGTTAGTAAGGGACAATTAGTCTGCATTTGTTCAGGCTCTGGTCAGTTTGTCAGATAAGACATCAATCCCTCTTATCCACTGACTAATCTCTTTCTTTTTTAAAAAATATGAATTTCAGGGATGTGGGTGTTAAGAAGATGGATGAAGCATTTTCTAGGGATAAGATGTGGAGGGTTTGAAAGATCTTTTGTCTGATCTAGTGCAGTAACTCTGTCGAGCTGTGACAGACCTTTCCATTCATAGTTCATAGCATGGTAATGGCAAGTGTGCATTTTTTAAAAGGCCTGTAGGGCAGTTTGTTTTTTTTTTTCCTTTCCTTTAGCTCTCCTCTTCATTTGTTATTATTTATGGAATTATTTTGATGTGGATCAAATTACAAATCTTCCCAAAATGGGACTTTCCATTTATGCTAAAATTGTGGTGTTTCATGCAGAAGATGCATTTGCATTGCAGTAAAACACTTCACCCTAATTTAATCAAACATACCTATGTTAATTTGAATTTTAATAGTGACAGTTTTACTACTGTAGTGGAGAAAGTAGCACCCATATTTTAGTGAGAGTCCGGGCAGGTTGAGGAGCTGGTTCTAACCTCCAGCGTGCTACAGCCATGTTGGAACAAAGCAGTTTCACCTTTCTGTCCTTACATCTATGGCTGCGGTAGACATGTCAAGAAGAAAAAGATAAAACTTAGTTTGTCTGGATTTCCATTTAATTAGCAAAAAAAAAAAAACAATCCTACAAAAACACCACTTGGCTATGTTAATAGTGGATAATAGACAAATGTAGTTGCAGTTCAAAATATTATTAGCCAAAACTCCAACCTTTTGCCTTGCAACTCTCAGGGGAGGTTGTCTCCTTCTTTTCTCCTCAGCACCAATCAGACCCTTATACACCAGCGTAACATGTTTTGGTAGTCACCCGGCTGCATAATCCCATGCCTGGGAAAGGTTTGTGTATTTCCATGAGCGTGCCTACCCTGCCACTGTGGTCATACATCATATCCTTCCCTTTGCTGACCTATAGAAGGGTCTTATTAGCTTAGACCAGAGTGTGCTCTTAACATCTATGTGAAAAACAAAGCACAAACCCAGTCCAACCCAAAACCAAACAAAAGCCCACCCCACACTATAGGGATTTATCAATCTTCTTCTTTACTAGATACACACCTGAAAGCACATCTGCAATGCAGTGTCTTTGATAACCTGTCAGAATGCTCCTTTCTTTTAGGAATCTCAGGTGCCATTAAGCATATAAAGTTCAAAAGCTGGGAATCAGGTGAGGATACAAGGAGGAGTTTTATGCTGTCTCTGCTTATGGTGCCATCATGCTTTATCAACTCCCACAATAATCCTACTCTGTATAGCGTGCCTGTAAGTGATTCCTCCGCACTTGGAGACCTAAGCGCATGGCAAGAATTACTGGAAATGGGGGAGCAAGTAGCAGGAGAAGTAAGAAGAGAGTAACAACATAGTGGAAGTCCATTTCCATCAATTTTGATGCCTGAAGGAAATGTTTTGGTAATACCTGCTGCATATCTTAGAATTTGCCCATCAATTCTGGGAACTGCTTGTGCTGCATCAGTTGTGATCAAATTTTACTTTTCTTTACTTTTTTCAAAAGTAAAGAAACAAAATTATAGACATTATATCACAATTAAACTGTTCCAGGACTAATATACTGCAGTGTTTAAATGGTGCATTTGTTTCTGGTTTGAGCTCTTTTTGTTTTCCAACCTACAGATGCTGTAGTATCTTTACTGCTGGGTTAGAGAGCCGTTAGGAAAACAGAAAGAGAATATAGCAGTAGGTATAGTGACAGAAACAAATGCTGTTTGGAAAATACTAATATAAACTTGGCGATGTTTGAAATCCAGATAAAAGGCTAGATTTTTAGATGTTCTCCAGTAAAAATATTTAACAACATTATTGTTTTCATTTGAAAATCCTTCTGAAGCATCCTGTTTACACCAAAAGAAGCACTTCAATCCCATAAGAAAACTTCAGATTATTAGAAGCATCAGACTCCTACTTAGCCTGCCTCTCTGGTCCAGTAACAGGTAGAAAATTCCACCTTTTGGAGTCAGGACTGCAAAGATGCATTTATTTTCTACAATTCTGTAAACTATGTTTAGGTATTACACATGTTATTAGCTTTAATTTTCCCCTGAACCTCCAGGTGAAAATACTATTTTACAATAAATTATCTAAATTAATCAGTAACACCTGTTAAGTTAGTCAGATACTCAATATGCTAAAAGGTCCAAAATGTAGATAACCTTGTGAGATTGTGAATATGAAGGAAAAATATGAAGGGTCACAAATGCTAACTATGTTTACAGTAAAATTTTTTTGAAAATTCATGTTTATATAATTATAAATATATAAACCCAGCAAGGAACACTTACATAATTTCTGTGCACATATCTTTGCTGTCACTCAGATACTGTTTGTAGTCCTTCCAAATATCAAAATTAACAAGAAGTAAAAGGAAAGTAGATTGTCAATAACAGCATACAATTTAAAACTGAAAACTATGCTAGGGAAAATGCTAGGATTTGAGCTACTAATCTTCAGATTAACCCCTATGACTCACTTGGGAGATGGCTGTATGAAACGCAAACAGTTATTACATCAGCTTTTACAAGTGCAGATGAAGCTTGTGGTGGTCAAACTAAAAGCAACACACTTCAGAAACATGTAGGTTTTTTTTTCCTGAGCACGTAGGACAGCAGATAAAATACTAACATTCTGTGCACAGCTTTAAAGATTAATAGATCTTGTAATTTTTTACATGTAGCTTCAGATCATGACACAATAGACAAGCTCTTTATTTATTTAGTACATTCTTGAAGACAAAAAGCAGTACCTATTTGGGTTGCAATTATACATAATAAATTACAATTAGCAAATTAAACATGAGTAATACGTACTAACTATACAAATTTATTATGATCACTGTAGTTACAGGTGACCATAATTCATTAATATCTATTAAAATATTAGCTGACCATTGGTTAACAAGTTCTAAAAGAAACATAGGCTGGCTGGTCTTGAGATTTATAATTCCTATATAAACATGAATTAGATACTGCAATTTTTCTTCTTTTAAAATTCACTGCCTCTTAATTCCAAAATTCCAAGGTAGACTTAAGTAATGAACAAATTACCTGATTATTAATAAATTGCAAGTATTCTGTCAATTTTAATGTACATATTTTACAGTAATTGGCTTTTATGATACAATATAATATGAAAATTCTATAAATGCAGTTACTTGTTGCTTCATTTATGGAATAGATCACCACTGGAGAGGCAAAATTACACACCAAGTTCTATTTTCACATGCTCTGGAATAAATCTGGAATAACTGAATAGCTTGAGTACATCTGAGCGTAGAAAATTGAAGAAGTGTATTGGGTTTGCAAAGGTGCAAAATGAAGGCTATAGCTATGCTAGTGCCCTAAGTAGTACCTTGTAGCAATAGTGCCAAATGTGGGTACTTGTCATTGCTAATTAGTATGTTTCTCACCCCTTACAGTACGCACGTGTTTGCACACTCAATTTAAAGTGCTGGTTTTTTGACTGTGAGAACCTCACCAGCCTGGCTCTGCAGCAAACACCAAAAATAGCTGCAGAAATGGGACTACGCAAATATTGCTTCTGTAAAGCATGACGAAAAATGTGAGTGGACTATGTAGGACAAAAATTCATACTTAAGAACAGAAAGCATGATCTAGACTGTTATTCAGAAGGATGGGATTGAAAATAAATTAAATAAGGGTATAGAGCTGGGGCACTTTGTATTTTTGACCAGGTAAAAATTTTCTTTCCTGGATACAGTCTGGATAACTTCAGTAACTTAATTAGTTATTTATTGAAAAAAAAAGTGTTTTGGAAACTGTTTTTTGTCATAAAGACTTTACATAAAACAAAGGAATTCTTCTTGGTCTTTATGAACTGAGATTCCCCAAAGGATTGACTCAGAATTATTGATTAGAAATATGGGAGTGGAGTGTGAAAAAGAATCATTCTTGGGGAAAATATTTCTACATGTGACATTAGATAAACAAAACTAACAAACAAACAAGCAAAAGAATTTATTGAAAACAACTTTTATTTAGCAATTTGGAGACAAATGTAGAAGATCAGATGATTAACACACTGTTTTCAGAGTTCCTTGGCCCTCAGCCCATTAACAGAGACTTAATCCCATGACCTCTGACACGAGTGATTTAAGCATCCATATTTTCTTGAATGGCACAGAGTAATGTAAGACTAAGTAACTTGTTAAAATGGAAATTAAGGCTTATTCCATGCAGTCTTGCACAGTGGTCTTTGTTTGCGTATCTCATGAATACCTATTGGATCAGAACATGCCCTTTTTGGCTGACCTTGCCCCTGTTGGGTTATACAGGTGTGTAAAAGATAGCCACTAGCACGCTCAGGATTAGGGATGCTTGCTGAAACTCCTGATTACTTGCATGAGTCATGTGGAAAAGCACTCTGTATTTTTTCTGATTAAAGCATCAGGAAATTCCACTTCAGTGGTGTGTAAAATTTTTATAAACTCTGTTATGAAACAACATTATCAGTAGAGTAGTCAGACTGTAAAAGATTGGCTTAAATATGCTGAGCTCTATTTCTCATATTTTTGTCTTCCCTTCTAACTATCTTCATATTGTTGTCTTTCTCATTCTACATTTTATCTAGCTTTATGCATTACAAACATGCCTTTGTACACACATGTAAACACTCTCCAACCCTCAAAAATTCCTTTCTGTGAACATGAAGTATTGATTATTAATTAATATGTCCACTACTTTTTTGGCAAAATGAGTATCATTACATTTAAAATTGTTCCTTTAAATCACACTATTAATGTAAACATTACATCATTAAACAAAGGAGCAAAGTTACTATGTTTTTCAGAGAAAGTTTGAGAAATATTCAATATGCAGCATGTTTACAAGGCAACAGAAAAAGGCAGCCTGGCTTTGGAATATGAATGTAATCTCTACACAGACCCAACTGTTACTTGTTTATGACAAAGGAGTAAATAATCCATTGATCTGGCAACAGGGCACCTGCCTTACCAACCGACTCTGTATCAGTGGTCCCTGAACCCTCATTATTTTTCCTCAATTAAAGTTCACAGTCTCCTAAAGTCTGTGCTGAGCAGATGTACAACTGTTCTTGACTGCTGAACACAGAAGAATCACAAATTTAGAAAACTATTGCCATTTCATATACCCTAGAAGTGCATCACTTGTTGTGGCGAAGAGACATTATAAACAATATGTCTCTTTTATAGGCTGCTAAGCCAGTACACTACAGAAGAGAATATTAAAGTTCAAAAACTGTCATGTAAGCAGTGCATTATGAATACTGTAATGTGGTTTTTTTATGATTCAAATAATGGTTACTGAAATGAAAAAATAAAGCCCTCTGAGGGGTATAATGTAAAATATGTGATTTATATTTACCTAGAATTAGACAAAATTGATGTATGAACAAAATCAAACTGGAATCAATGATCTGCACAGAAATTAAAAATATAATAACTGATAAATCACCAAAAGCCAAATTAAAGTTATGTTTGCTGTATTATCCTTCTGGTTCTTTGTAATTGCTTCTTTTGCAGAAACAGGGAAGTCAGGAGAAATAATCAGAAGGGCAATACTACTTGGAATTATAATGCGGCAAGACTCTAGCTGCAAAAATTAACTGAAGGATACACATTTCAGAAGAAGCAGCCTTTTAACTGTGGGTGTATGCTCAAATATTGCAACATATGAAAAGAGGGCACATTACATGCACATTCCTTACAATGCATCATGTTGTACGCAAGAAAGAAAAAAATCTCTTGATAAGGCATAGGGAGATGCTCATTCCCAGCACCAATCGGCTTAAGAAACAAACCCCATATTTTGGGGGGACAAAGTTAATGTGCATACACAGCATTTGTCAGTCTGTCTCCAGCATGATTTCAGCACAGCTCTGTTGACACAGTATGTGCTGGATTGAGTGTGGCAGATTGTGAGTCTTTAGGTCAGAGTATGTGCTTGAAGCATCAATAGCTACACCTGTCATTTGAGTTTTTCTGGGAAGAATACATTATTGTTAACATTGCAACATGCATTAGCCACAATCTGAGTTTAAGACTGGGCACTGAATTCGGAAATAGTAAGTTAAAATATTACCATCAATGATGAGGTGTGGGTGTTTTCTGTAATGTCTGATGGAGATATTACCATTAAAATGATGCCTGTTTCTACTTAAGTAAGCTGTGCTTACTGGCTTAGGTTGTCCTGTGAGACTTTAACCCAGTCTTTGGAAAACAAAAGATGCAGAAAAAGGAATTGAGAAGGGAGGGAATTATTAAGGAACTTATTGTCCAGCCAAAATAACAGAAGAGATTACTGGTTGCAGTCTTATGTTATTAGCAGGGGTCATTTCATACTTTCAACTTTCACAACTATTTACTTCTCCTGGTTTATTTTCACAAATATTTTGCAGAATGCTACTTAATGGAATGAAATCTTTTCCCTGCAGCTCACTTAAAACTATTCGTGCTGAACTGATGATTCAGTCATCATAGTGTTTGATGAAGATGTAAACGCCTTTGGACAACAGGTAGTGTTTATATTCTAAAGAATACACAAATCAACAATGGTAACTACTGCAGTATTCTAGAGGATTGATTCTCTGTGAAAAGGGCTTGTCTTGAATTTAACACCAACTGGACATCATACATTTGTATGCAAAGCTTCACACGTTTTATTTCACAGAATAAATGACAGAATTGCCAGGCAGTTTCATTCTTGCACTAGAAAGAATAGAGTATCAATACAATATGATTTTTTTTTTTATACAGTACAGGATGTGTTTCTGCATGCCAGAATATGGAATATTTAGTGGGAGATGGTGTAACTTGCAAACAAATATGTACTAATAAATTACTTGCGAAATATGAAAGACCATGCTAAAACGAACTACTTTCTTGCCACAAATGGATTTGTGTACACATATGACATTCATGTGAACCATAAATCAAAAAAACTGGGGTAGAACATAGACCATTTCACTCCAGAAATACAGATGCACCATTATGTGATTTAGGATATAGCTAGTCATTAGGTATTGGAAGCTGGAGGTTTTCTTGATGCATTGATCTCAGGTATAATTCTAATGAGAAACAGGCTCAAATGCCACAAAAATTATTAGTCTCCGACAGTGATGAAGTGTTACAGTATCTACAAGATAAGTCTTGTGACTCACTCTACCCATCTCTCTAGGAGCTGCTCTGTCCCGCTGCATTGCTCTGTCCTCAGCCGTCTCCCAGAGCAGGGGTGATGACACCTACACAGCCTCTTAGCTGGAAGCAGACCATGCTTTCCTTGCCTCTGCAACTCTGCTGGCAGCAGCTCCCCAGCGGTGCCAGTTCAAACAGGGCTGCTGGCTCCTGGGAGGCAGTGGGGACCAGGAGGTGGCTGTGCTGGAGCTGGACCCAGAATCACAAACACATGCAAGAGAACTACAGGTCTTAGTGCTACATGCTCTGCTGTGGAGCCTTTACCAGATGGTGAAATCCACAGGGACAGGTTTCAGCTTTCCACCAAAAGTGGTAAGCTTGAAAGCAATGAACTTGTCAGAGTCAAAATAAAACCCAGTGCTCTCCTTTCCAAAAACCCCAAACCCTCTTGCTGAATTCCTGTCTGAAAACATTAGCAGCATCATACATCGTGGTACCTAGACAATTTTGGAGGCACAGGGCTGGCAGAGGATCAAAAGGTGGAACAGATTCGTGGGGCTTTCAGGCTCTGAAGAAGCAGCACTGCCACACCCACAGTTTTGCAGAATTATTCATCTGTCTGTGCTAGCAGAAAAGCAAAAGCTTTGAACCTACGTAGAGACAACGAATAAAAATAAATTCTTCAGCTTTTCTGCAGCCTTTTCTACCTTTCCACAAGAAGTGTACAAAAGAATCAATTCCTCTGCATATCAGTCCTTACACCTGCAGATGTGGAAGGAGGCCGTCACTCTTGCAGAGCTGCTCTTAGCTATTCCTGGAAAGCAGCAAGCCCTAACAATGTGCTCAAAAAAGCTCTCAGGCACTTAAGTATTAATGCAGGCTTTTTCTACTCTGTCTCATGGCTCCAAATATAATTTATATTTGATGCACCGGTCCTTTGTGGAACTGGTCTAAGCTCTCCATGCTAACAGAGTCCCTCTTTAAACTTTTGAATTATTAACTTATGTCTCTACAAACTTAGCTTTCACTGTTTCAGTTTTTCTCATCATTTGCAGTCTCCTTTGAAATGTCCTGTGGGCTGGAAACATGTTGTATTTTAAACTATCCTAAATGTCACTGTACTGACCAGAAATATCCTCTCTTAAAGCTTCATCGTTTCACAAACTTTGGGCTGACTTTTCTCTGCATGTGCAACATGCAGCAGTGGATGTTGTAAAAGAAACAGACTTTATTTCTAAGTCTACTTAAACATAGTTCTAATTTTTAAGACTCTGTTTCTTTTAGTATGTCAAAAGAATTATTCTACTGGTGCATAAGTTCAAATGTATCAAATGGTTTTGACATTGAGAAGACTCAGTTTTGCAATGTGCTTTCAGGCTCAAATTTAGCTTCACCAGACACAAACTATTATTAAGGCTATTAATTAAAAAAAGTTTAGATGCAAGTTCTCAAGGATCTTCCCTCATTTTGGCATCATATGGAAGAGACTAATAGAGGCTAGGTCCTCTGAGAATTACAGAACTGGTGGGAATGCTAACTCATAGGTGTTTCATACTTCCTATGCTGTCTAGTCTGGTATTGGAAAACTTGCTTTCGAGTTCTGTCCTAAATTTGAGTGATGGCAGGTCAGGTATGGTTCTTGATGAGGTGCAGAATTTGCTCTGATTACCTCAGTAATTACTTTCTAATATTATTAAACTTTTTACATGAAGTAATTTCTCTTCTGATTGATCCACAAAGCTCAGATCAAGGGTCATCTAATTATAAAAAGTTGCAGATCCATCATCTTCATTTGAAAATATCTCTTGGTCAAGAGCTGAAGCAAAGTTCATAATCATATTTGCAACTCAGAGACCATTCTAAATCATTTAAACCCAATATATAGCTAAACAATATATTTGCTGATAAAACAGCAGAAATTCTTCATTCCTAACTACAAAACTAAAGTATATTCCAGTTTTTATAGGCTTCGATTATAAATATAAGATATTGTGAGCATATAAATGGTTTCAGTTATGCTTTAGTAGTGCTTAATTAATCAAGATTGCGTATTAAAGAATACATTGACATTCTAAACCTTAGCAAAATATTTAATTAAGCAAACTATTACTTTGATCTCCATATTTCTGAGCTAGGTCCAATGTCTCCTCTACCATCAGTGAAACCATCACAGATCTGAACTCCTTCCCTGAAATACGTTGTATCTGTATTGTGCAAAATACACTGGAAATAAATAATAGTGGACAAATTCAGGTTAAATGATTTATGGATCATGTTTATCTTTTATCGTGTAATGCTGGCTAACTAAAAAACTTGTTGCAGATGTGTCAGAGGCTACCAGTCAGGCAGAGCTAGAGAGGCTGTCACTGGGCTAGTTTGGAACTGATGAATTCAATCTACATGAATGGCTTTCCTTTAAAACATTAATGTTTAATTCTTGTTGCACGTTAAAAAATCATCTTTCTAAACTCACGATTAATACTGATGCACCAAAATTCAGCTATGTGCTCAATTGACAACCGTGTTAGCCTAAGTGGATGAACTTTACTTAACCCTACAGATAAGGGAGTATCCCAGCTGTAAGAATAAAGGTGTAACTGCATCATAACAAGGTGTTAATCGCTGTTAAAGCCAGACAGCCAATTAAGAAAGGGATATTCTCTATCTACCCTATAACTGGGGATATCCCTTGGGAACAGACCCCAGGGGGACCCCAGCCCAGCCCAAGACTATGTAAAGCACAGCTGCACCATTTTGCTTCTGGACCCTGTCACCTCCCTGTATAGAACTTGCATGATTCATAAATTTCTGTGTATCTGTGATTAATTTTTTTTTGTTCCAGGCCAATTTAGCCTCCACACTGTCATGTGGCCTTGAACTACGACACTATGTGGGTAAGTCAGATGTCTCCCAGTCACCTGTTTCCCTTACACGTATTTAATTAACCAAGCACTAAAATATATTCCCTCTGTTTTCAGTAATATATTTCATTAACTAAAATCAATATGAAAATAGACAGGTAAGATGTGAAAAAATATACATTTTAAGAGAAATATATTTTAAGAGAAAGCTTCAATAGGTTTTTTTTTAAACCAGTTTGTGACTGGGCAATGATAATGTATGATGTGAGGTACAGGGATTTGTAAGAAATCACTTTCTTTTCACTAACATGACCACACTAATATATTTAACATAGACATTTACATGCTTTGCATTTTAAGTGCCTCTGAAATTCAAGCACCAAGCCTGCACATTTCAGCAGCACCATCAGATGTAATGAGTTATGGTACTATCGGCATGTTGATAAGCTATAGCCCAAAGAAGAACAAGAAGGAAGTATAAAAAATATGGCCAGAGGATGGGATAAAATTATCAGCGAGTGTGTTTTCCTGTTTGGTTTTAATCTACATTTAATTAAATTCTTATCTTCTGTGTACTTATGGTCGCATTTGAATGGCGAGACTGCATTCATTATGAATGGTAAAACTTAACTCGGAGAACATTTCATGTGGCTTCTTTAAAAAAAAGGGAAAGGAAAAATGCTGTCTTTATTCTTTACACTTAGGTCTTTTTAAAGAAGAGTTAAGTTACTTTGGGCTGAAATGGTGTTCTGCACTTAACCCTTGGGTTAAGTGATTTCTAAAGTTGCTCTTCAATATATATATATTTTAAAATCTCTAATTTGAAAATCTTAATATCCAAATTTTGGTTCAATGAAGTCAGCAATGGGGGAGTAATGAAGCACACAAAAGAAATATTTTCTTCATTCTTAAAACCAGCCACTGAAAATCAGAAGTTACTACTAGTAACAAAAAATGTGTGTGTTAGGTTGCATCCAGAATTATTTTTAGCCATACGTTTATTTGAAATTAATCAGATATTAAAAAAAAATAGCAATTATTTTTTAGAGTCTTAGTTCGTACTATTGTTTTTTTCTATTTTCCAGATCACTGGGCTGACCATGCAGTCCTCCTTGGGCAAAAATCAGCTTTAATCTTATGGAAATAGGGAGGGCAGAATTGGGTACTTTGTTTACTTATTAGTTTCAAAGGTATTTTGGGGGGCAGAGGAAAAGTGAGATCAGAAATGACACTACCAGCAGAAAAATAATATCTAGGCAAAATTACTAAATGATATAACAAAGTGAAACAAAATAGAAAGCTTTCTGCATGTCCTTATCAGTCAGTACAGCACCTACTACACCATATATATTTTTAAAACATTCCATTTAGCTATCGTTTTCCAAGAGATGCTATCTTGCAATGCAAAATCATATGACACTGTGTCAGAAATATCCCTGTGACTTTTATATTGCATACATTTATTTTCATTCTTTGAAGGGCCTATCCCCAAGATGCTTTAAGGACATCTAAGAGGTACAATTCATTCATGCAAACCCAAGTCCTACCAAAATGAAACCTCCACAAATTAAACATATTCCTGCAGTAGTGAATACTCATTTTCCTGAGCTAACCTCCACAAAAGCCCTTGAAAACCGATCAGCTTTGAAGTGTGGGTTGATAATTAACAAAAATGGGGAGCTACTGCAGGTAGAACATTTAAGGGTCAAAAGTCCTACTAGGAAAATGAAAACAGTGGCACCAGAATGTAATTGTTTTCTTGCTCATTTTGTTATTGACTTTCAACTCCCTATTCCTCTAGAAATTCAGATTTTGTATATCTTCCCTTCATTCTTTCCCCGTTCCTGAAGTATTATACTACTGATAGTAGATAAAGGAAAAGGGAAAAGGCAGGAAGGGAAGGAAAATCATGGGGGAAATGAAACATTCAAAGGTGCAGCTTACGTCTATTTTTCTAGCTAAAAAAAAAAACCCACCAGAAAACAATAGTTTTAAGTAGCATTTTATTTCTGGAATGCAAACTTAGTCTCTCTTTCTTCCACTGCAAAACTAAGCAGTATTTGCAATTTTTTTAAAAGTATAAACTATATAAATCATGTTCAACGTCTTTTTAGAGTCCATTGGATTCCTCCAAGCTATGCTATTAATGGCAAGTTTTGCTTGATCAGCTTGCAGCTCCACATAGAACATATTGCTCTGCTATAATCTTTCAGGTTTAGAAACAGGAGTAACTCTAGCAAATTCCTCACCTAAAAAAAAATATTGCAATCATTTCACTAGACAAACAAAGAAAAATAAAAAGCCCCCTCACTATAGCATCTCCCATTAAGCTTTAAGAAAGATTAAGCTTTTAAGAAAGATTTATAACTGAGTCATGTATCTTCTGTCATGAATGCTGGGAGAAAAAACATTGACGTTCTTCCACCTGTATCCAAACATGCATCAATGTTACCTGTATTTTGCTTTTTTAACTATTTGCCAGCTAATTCTCATCTAAACCACAATTTAAGCTGAAGTCAATCACTTTGCTGCACCTGTCAGATCAGTTTTAAGAGACAACACCGTCCTGGCTTAATCCTTTAAACACAGATATGTAACTACAGCACTGAAACAAGGGACGTGGTCGTCCTGGGATTCCTCTTTCTGAGATCTGAGGTAAAGTGAATTGTGCTCTCAAATGCCCGTCTCTGCACTGGGATTATCAACAGTCAGGCTGACGCTAATCTCAATTTAGGTGCCTTGGATACATGTCTAAAATTAGGGGGAATCTGGGCCCTAGAGTGTGGTACAGTTGCCGCTGGGGAGAGATCACACAACACTTTTCCTCACTGCCTCCTCAGATGGCATTGCGTCCTGCTGCAGTGGAGCAGTCTGAGAGATGCAATAAAGAAGTACATGGAAAATACTCTTATTACAAGAAACCACCAATTACTTTTGGATTCAGGAATCACATTGATGTAGTCACTTTCCTATATATTTCATGTAACTTCCAAGGAGTTCCTGCAGGATGGCAAAAGAGCTTTTGAAAGATGTGCTGCCAAAACCTGCTAAAAACTTCATTCGCAGTACTGTGTCTATAAATCTATTTTATTGCTATTAGCTGTGTTAGAATAAAAATACCAACTCAGCTTGAAAAAAAAAGGTATATATGTAGCCAGCTAATCAATTGCATAACTTTTCTAAAAATGTCTTCAGCATGATGACATTAGGCAACTGTGAACCTGCTAGCTTCCAGCTCTGCTGTTTGTGCTATGATATAACGAGTGCCAGCATGGTGTTCCAGTCAGCTACTGCCACCTGCTCTGCTTTGGAAAAAGAAGTCTCTTTTCCTGGCAGCCATCAGATGTCATACCCAGTGCCCGCTGGCAAAAACGATGACTTTTCACCATGGTCTCCTTCGCTTAAGAAAGTCTCAAAAAGTGCCCTAATGGAGAGGGGAGATAAAAGAGCTGTCGTGTGGGGTTATGGGCATGGTGGGAGCAGCAGGTGTCAGGGTGCACAGGGTGACGGCAAATTCAGAGAAAGCTCTGGCTATCTTGCTGCTCTCAGAGGACTCCGACCTTGGCTCTGAGCTGGTCTCCAGTAAATTGCAGACTGGCTCTAGGCAGAAATGCAACCTCCATTTTGTGACAGTTCAGTGTTGGGCTGAAGGTTCCTCCCTCTTTAGCTATCTCTACGTATTTCTGTATATGTGTATCATAGCGCTTTATCCCTTGACTCACCCAGACAAAAACACCCCAGTGAAATGGGGCAGGCAGGAGTCTGTCTTCCTCTCTGACACTGCTCCGTACCACAGGGATTGCAGAAGGGCAGAGATGTGGCCCAGAGGGCAAGGAAACAAGAATAACCTTATTTCTATGTTGCTTGTTTTGCTGACTAGACTTCCCTGACTAGAACGATTCATACATTGTCTTCTTTGCGCTAAGATATGAGAGAAACTGAATTTACTCAACTAAGAGGGTTATCTGGTGATTAATGAAAGTCCAGTGTGATGGAATATCATCCTAATCACATTGCACACTGACCAAATACTACTATAAATGAAGGGGAAAGAGCATTTGCTTTTTTAATGGTTACAGCAACTGGGCTTTAGATTGGCAATTTTAGCAGTAATATGCTAAACTAACATGCATGCATCTACCATAAGCCTAATGCACTGATTTTAATAGGTAATGCTGGCATTAAATGCTGCTCTAGATCGAGACAAGCCTGTTCTTTGTATTTATATTTTCCTAATGTGCACAAGCATTTACATGAACTGTGCTTTTATTTTGCAGGGGTAAGAGGCACAGATTTACACTGTATACATTTGAGGGTTTGTATAAAGAAAAAACAAAATGAGGGAAATTATACTATTCTTACTGCTTGTGAACGGAAGCATAATTGTAACTCACGAAAAGTGAATCACTGAGTTATGACAGACCTGCCCTCACAAGACAACAGTGATGATAAATAAAACATACAAACCGAGACACATACCACACTCCATAATTCCTTGCAAGCTCTAAGACTACAGTTTGTTTTGATGGAAGCCTTACCTTCTATGGAAAAAAAATCCAACTTCTCTTGTGTTAAAAGTAAAATAGGAATGACTATTGTTCCACCTATTTTTAATTTTATCTAGCATTCAAGTCATTGCAAACCCATGACGGAAGCTGGTGTATAAAGAACACTTCATTTAGTATAGGCTGACATTAAGGATTTTTTCTTAAATTTTGTATTTCTGTAATTTGTAGGCATTTGAAGGAAGGGGAAAATGTTCTTTGAATTATATGGTTGAGACTACTTCTCTGTTTTTGACTTCCTCTCATAACACATATGTTTTAAAATAGTAAAGCAAGAAACAGTGCCACATACCTACTGAGACTTTGGGAAATGAACCATTAATAGCATCCCATACTGGTCCTGTTCCTACCACTTCTCACGTTTGCTGACTTATCCAGCACTCTCACCATTTTAGCACATCTGATTATGATTCGTTCTAACAGGAATCATGAAGCTCGATCCAAGATGACATGGTTTTGTGAGATTTTCTTCTTCTTTGCTAAGAATTCATGTTGTTCACAGATCTTTATGTTTTTAATTTAAAAAGCATTAACAAACACATTTGAATAGCTTATGTATATGTACTAAAACATGATAATTACTTTTGACAATTGTTTGCCTCCTGCTTAATATCTAGAACGTAAATAAAAGTTGCCTTGTTTAACTTTGAACTAATTTATCTGTAAAGGACAGATCCCACTTTTCTCTCCAGTCACAAGTCTCAGTGAGTTTAAATTTCCATATCCGAGTGAGCTTGCTCGGCCATCAGGAGTGCTAAACTGCAATGAGCCACGGGAATGACTTAACTGTACCACAGATGCACAACTGACATGCTGGATATAGAGAAGTCTTTAACATCACAAAGTTTACCATGAAAAATGCTCTTCCTAAAGAAAAATTAAAGAAGAAAAAAAAGAGAAAAATCTATATTACATGTGAAAGGTCTATACATTTATTTTCTTCTACTAAGCACTCACTGCACTTGCTAATCCTGAGCTTTCAACCGTCTCTGGTTCATCATTGGATAAAAGCCTCCCTTGGTGGTTGAAGCCATGTTATCTCCTGCCAGGCCTCCACAAACATATAGTCCCCAGGCATGGAGCCACCAGCCAGTCAGTGTCCCATGCAGTACCAAATGCTGTAGTGGATCTCATTAGCAATACTACCTGCTGCAACCAGGACAAGTTCAACTTCTGTAGTGTATAAGGGCTTCTCGTACCCTGCGGGTTGAGGTTAAATAACTCACTTCTTTTCTTCAAGGATCTGAAAAGCTTGAGTCCAGGACATCTGAAAATAATCTAGGTTTCACACTGAAGACTGCAGCTCACAACTCCATTCCTCAGGCACATGGGACTTCCAGTAGGTGGGTTAAACCTTTCCTGGAGGCCAATTTGAGATGCAATGAACTCCCACATGTGAAAAAGTTTACTACCATTGTTCCCACATCCTGACACTAGCACAGGCTGAGCTGCAGTCTTCAGGATAAATACAAGGCACTACCTGAATTTTAAACTCTCTCCCCAGTCAAAAACCATATCAAAACTACACATGGCACTTCAGAAATGCTAGGAAGAATACAGTGAAAATGAAGTATGCAAGCAGTTGTTGGTCATGTTCACAGGTACATAACTGGAAAGCATTTGAGAGCCACATGAAGGGTCTCAGCATCCTGCATTGAACTGCTCACGGCAGTCACTCTTGCCCTCCATCTTCTGCTGAGGTCCATAATTTCACCAGTCACATTTGCTTGTGCATGCACTATAGCTTCTTATTTTCTACCACATGCAGTATCATAAATGCATTTATTTAGGGCATCATAAAGTGCTTGATATTTAGTTTGTACTGAATCACATGGGTCACTGCAAGGATTCATGAAATACAATGAGCAAGGAAAATCTCCTCTATGCTACAGCAGAGATGCTGGGCACAGCAAGTAAATCAGCATTTTCAATCAGTTGCTACTGGTTTGTCCCATCTGCTTTCTACCTGCCTCAAGAGCTGCTGATAGAAATGTCTAGGCAGGAGTTTCCATATGTACATGAGATTCAAACACAGCAGAAATTTGGAAATCACTACGTACTGCTTCTGCTGTGCAAACCTGTATGAAAGCCTCTTGGATCGTATGTGCCCATGGAAAACGGTTGGCAGGATCTGCCCTACAGACGGAATTGACACTTCAAGTGAGAAATAAGCAGGTAAAACAAATTAACCCAAAAGGGCAAAAAATATCCTGCCTTGATACACATTTCTGAAAGTCACAGTAAAGAACTGAGGGAGGTACAGAACCATGATTGCCTCTGCTGTTCCCAAGACAGAAATGTAGTCCTTAAATTTTGGGCAGAAAAGTAATTTTGAGAAGATACATTATAATTTGTGTGCATTTTTGTCTGTGAGACTGGTAGTTTTGCAACAGTGGAGCGGTAAATTAACTGTCTTCATTTGCAGTTTAAAATAGAAGGTCACACAAGGTGTAGGATGCACTGATTTATTGTTCTATAGAAAGTATCAAATTATGTTACAATTTAATATAGCATTTAAATTATGATGTCACACTGATAATTTATTTAGTATAGCAGGTAAAGGATTTACCATTTTTAATGTAAATAAATACTTTTATAATTTTTTAATTTTATTTAAAAGCATATGGAATATCTATTTTATCTTAATAAGAACTGCACTAAATTCATCCCTTGCCAACATAAAATGTTCTGATTCCTCTGAAGACCTGCAATCTTTAAAATATGACATTTTAAAAGGAAAAGATCCTGAAATAGACTTCAACAATGTTATATCCTCAATGTGCAGTTTTCATGATGTCAGAGTCCCAACATACAGCACTAAGCTGCTCCGCACGTCTGAGACTTAAATCCTTAATCAATATTATGTAACATTTAATGAAATGCAAATAAAAATATATAGATTTTTCAAAATTAATAATAATAAACAAAATAATTCAAATATAAATTGTGTGGAATATTTTTTCTAAGTCCTAGATTTCACCTGGCCTCACAAAAAAAATGCAATGGTATTAAATTAATGCCTAATCTAAAACCTTAAAGCATTTTATATATGACAGAAAAACGCATGTGCAAGGTTATGTACGTATTTCAGACTTAACATGGCAACTCAAACCCCTTGAATTTGTTCTTGTATTTAATGTCTTTGGAGACCACTGATGTAAAATCTTAGAGCACACATTTACTGGTGTAATATCCTCCATAAATTTTGTAGATACAACAAAACTATCTGTCTGTTAGCTAAGA